>OY728123.1:276238220-277488220 GCA_963277665.1 Viscum album | reverse complement strand
GTATTTTATCCAACTATCCTTAAATACCAATCCCTTCAATGCATCTTTTGTTTATATTGTTTTTATATTCGACTACTTAAGTTTGCATCGAATTACATGTTAAATCATCCCTTCCAAGGGAAAATCGTACTAAATGCCTCCATTTTACTCCATATTTAGGGATTATAATGAACTTTGATTTAAACAATTTAATAGTTGCAGTTAGTGAGGATATTATGAACCTTGAGATCATGGGAGTTATTAAATTATCCAATGTATCATATTGGTGTCAAGATTTATTTATTTATGTACTATAATCGATCAACTTATAGTCTGCATTTTTTAAATTGATTTGTGATAATATCGATCTTTTATATTTATTAAACTGTTATTTGCAGATGATTGTGAATTTGAGAACTTTTCTGTGCAATAAAACATAACTTATTTCATTTTTTATGTACAAGAATTATTCAAATTGCTAACAATCATATTGTTTAGTGATAGGGTCACTGACAATTGATTGAGGAGAATACACCATCATGGAATACTGCAGTAAGGGTATATTTTAATGAATTGGTTCTTTTTTTTCAATTAATAGTTTATTTTACTTGTATTAAATATGATTTGTCATTAATTTTTTACACTGAATGTACTGTCATTCAAGAAGTGTATGTTTTGGACCTTAGACCTAGGGTTGTACCTATTATCTTACCCTTTGAGGTATGTCATTTTTTGTTTTAGGGAAGGTGGGAGGGGCCTGGTGGGGGAAGAGGTTGGGCAGGTGGAAGTGGTGGGGGAAGGGGATGGGCAGGGGAGGCGTACGTAGGAGGGGGGGGGTGCTGGGATTGGGTGGGAGACAACCAGAGGAGGGGAAGGGGAGGGGTAGAGATGGGTAGGGGGGTAGGAGGAGGTGATGGGAAGTTGGGGTGGTGACAAGCTAGGCAGGGTGGTGGGGGGAGAGGAGGGGATGGGAAGGGGAGGGATGAGGAGGGAGGAATAGGAGGGGAGAGGAATGGGTTGGGGAGATTTTGCCTAGTGGGCAGGGGAATGGAGGGGAGGGGCTGGGCAGGTTGGAGGGGAGGGGAGGGGAGGTGAGGGGAGGATGAGGGCAGGGGGGAGGGGGCTGTTGGGTGAAGAGTTTGTGAAGGGGGGTGGGGAAGTGACTGGGAAGGGGGGAGGAAGAGGTGGGAGGGGGAGCTGCTGGGATTGGGTGGGAGAAAATAAGAGGTGCGGGGGGGGGGGGGGGACAAGCTGCCCAGACTAACAACTATTTCTCATCATGTGGGACTGGGTAATTGGATTTTATAACGTAGATTTATCACTTAATAGCTGAATCGAATCGTATATAGTAGATTCATAGAGAAAATTATTGGTCTAATAAATAGACATGTAACAAGGAAAGATTGGTTAGTTTGACCTGATTTTCTTGTAACCCATTTCGGCTTAATGTTAGTCTGATTGACATTACTGATTTATTTTTATAGATTGAATATGGTGAAATCACTATTATATCAAGGTCTTCCATATGAAATGGGCAGGGGAATGGTGGGGAGGGGCTGGGAAGGTTGGAGGGGAGGGGAGGGGAGGAGAGGAGAGGACGAGGGCAGGGGGAGGGGGCTGTTGGGGGAAGAATTTGGGCATGGGTGGTGGGGGAAGCAGATGGGCAGGGGGGAGGCAGAGGTGGGAGGGGGAGCTGCTCAGACTGGGTGGGAGACAAGCAAAGGAGGGGGGAGGGGAGAGGTAGTGTTGGGTAGGGAGGTTGGAGGAGCTGCTGAAAAATTGGTGGGGCTGACAAGCTGCCTAGACTAACCACTGTTTCTTTTTCAATTAGTACTGATTTTTCTATTTTTTCAGTTAGTAGTGATTTTTCGTTTTTATATTAATAATTGTTTGGTTTCACTTCACTACATTACCTAGTTTTTTTCATAGTAATATGTATCATTTTCTCATATTAATGTCTAATTATATATTGAAGGGATCAATATAACTATCAACAAACATCAAAAACTACTACTCTACATCAATAATACATGGTAGTACTGGGAGGATGTTGACTGAACATTCTGCTGACATGAATTGTAATCTCATCTGCACACCCGCTGTTATTGAAAATCGTGGTTCCTGTAATTGTTTTTAAACATTTATCTACTACTTAAAGTGTATTTATGTTCTCTTATCATGGTTAAATACCATTCCATAGTTCTATTTCAAAGGTGACATGAAAATGACAACTATTGTCTGTTTCCAATATAATGTTCTCTTTCCATGATTCTATTTCACTATTTTCCTAATTTATGTATCTAGATATTATATTTTCATACTTTGTTTCTCCTAATAGATTTATAATTTCAATACAATATTTATTAATGTCCATTGATCACTTCTTATATTTCTAATTCATTTTGTAGTTCAGATTTCTTTTATGACGCCGTACGTATACACGGGCGATGTACTAGTAATATTCCTAAAAATATAAGGTTCAAAAAAAAATATAATGTTATAAATATTAATAATGAGCCACATGGGGTTATCTTGGATTTTTATAGGAATTTTACTAACCATATAATATATAAATACCAAGATACATGGTAAATGTCAAATTATTTAACTAAGTGATATATCTAAAAGAAAAGGTTCATATGATAACCTAAACATATATAAAACTTATTGGTTGAGAGGTTTTATACCCATCCCCACATATCCTCTAAATAATTCATTTTTTAGCCATTAGAAACTGAAAATTATTTTGTTATAAAATAATATTTCAAGCTTTTCCTAAAGTGAACCTCACCTCTCTTATAAAAGGTCACTTCCACTTCTCTTAATTTCACACCTCCAAAGCCATTTTTCTTGGACAAATCCTTCCCAAATATCCTTCTAGATTTCATCACTTAATCTTATAGGCCCTTCCTTTGGTCATAAATCCAACCTAATGAGCCCTTTTGATCAAATCCGAAGGAAGAACCCAAAGAAGAGGTAAATATTCCATCACCTCTTTCAAGTTCTTTTCTTCTTCCACTTAGTCTTTCTTTGTTTTATCCATTCTAAAATAATAAATATAGTATATTCTATATAATTTGATTTTATTAAAATGTTACAACCCTATTCATTATTCTACCCATCCTATAAATGGAAAATTCACTATACGTGCGTACCTACAGCTCACCATCTCCACGTCGGGGTGTAGTTTCTTATTCAAACACTTCATCTTTTTGGATGGGTTTACTAATGAATATAACTGATATAAATAATAAATATAACAATTTAATGATTCTTTATTTATGATATACCATCCAATTACATAATATTTCACCCTCAATATAATGATATTGTCGCTCGTGCGTACGTACGAATTACCATCTCCATGAATGCGATGAGATTCATTCTCCATCATAATCATTCAAGAGTAATTTTCATTTTATGATTAAAAATAATGTTTATGAACATAATTTAATTTTGTATGTGAATCAAATACATCATATCCAAAACAAACATGTCTTACGTAACCAACCATATAAAGGAAAACGAATCTGTTAACATCCAAAACGATGATACTATAGAAATATTATTAACAAATAAATATTAGAGGGTCATATATGATATCATATTTATGTATATAGTTATTTTATAAATTATAACAATTATTTAGCTATTATAAAGGATTTTAACATAACCTCGACCAAGGAAAAGTACAAGTTATTGGTTAATTCCACAATCTCTTTATTATCCGAGGTTGTTTTTTCTAGGACGTCTTTATTATCCACATCCATGTTTTCATAAAATTGTATTTCAAAACATTTTTACTATTTACTAGACAATGCATTAATGTCATTTATACCCTTATATTACCTTATATGTTTTGAAAGGAATCATTCCTTCATTTTCCAAACAAGTTACTTTATGACCTTTTCAGAAAAATTAATATAAGAATGTTTTTAACTTATACGACGAGTGGGGCTATTTTCTACCATTATAACATCGTCAAAGATTCCCTTACAAGCATATAAGAATATTTTAAAAATAAATTTTTTCTTTTATAATTATATTACTTTTAAATTATTTCAAAATTGAAAGAGATATTTCTCTTAAAAAAGTTTTGATTTCATCTATGTCAACATCTTTGTGATGGATTTTAAGATTATTTGAAGTTGATTTATTATGATTCAAATCATCCATATTGTATTGAAGGTTTTGTGATATTTTTTACTGTGGATTTGATATTCTTATACCATTCATGGTTTATGGATAATGTATTGACATTTTTTATTCTAGTTTTACTATGAATGTTTATGTTATGTTTCAACCTTTTCATATGAGGAATACATTGGACATAGTAAGTGACGGGTGGATCCCACTATAGATCCTCGATGAATCAGTAGGTATCATGAGGCAATATAGTGTCTTGGAACAAAGCCTTGACAAAATCTTATTTGTAGTCAAGTCACAAGGCCTTGACTATGTGGTTATGAAGTCTGCCATTATAAATTCTATCATTTTGAAGGTGGCTATTGATATTGCATGTGATTATTCGACTAGTAGAATATCCATGTGAATAAGTAAATGGGAATATTTTATTTTATTTTTTCCATATTATGCTGAAGTTTAAGTTTAGAAGGATTTTTGTTTTAGTCTAATACATATCCTTAAATTTTTATGCTTATTTATGAATTTTTCGCTATATTTTTATCCTTACTGAGCATCTGAGCTCCCCACTTTCTATGTTTTATTTTTACCAGGATGTGAAGAAGTATTTTATGGTTGACCTATAGGAATATGATAATGATATAAGTGTGTTCAAATGGGGATAAAATTTTGTTGATGTTTTTATTTCATGATGTAATGTAAAACTTATGAATGTATCTAGTACTTCTATGGAAACTAAACTGATCGGTCTTTCGGGACATGATTCCTTGTATCATTCCAATGTTATGTAATAATGCAATAACTTTAGGTAACTGGGGTCAAGATGTTACAAGTACATATTTACATAAAGTGATATGAATCTAAGGCTTTCAAGGTGGTTTAAATACATGTAGTCTTTCGACATCAAGCGTTTCTAAACTCATGTGAAGGGAAATTAAGTTTATGATGCACTGAGAAAGAGGATGTAGATATAAGAATTTTAGAAGGCTAGTAGCAAGTGTATTATTATGTATTTGTTCAATGAAATACACTTTTAGGTGAAGTATTGTTAGAGGTAGACTTCTATTTCATGTGTAGATGTGGTTTCCACCTAAATGTATAAAGTGATGATGAGGAAGATATTGGATTCAGTGGGCCTAGTCCTACAATAGAGTGTGTAATGTGTGGACACACCTCCTGGTTGGACCATAATTTAGGATGAAGTATGGTCTATCCATGGTCATATTTGGGTTTCAGTGGACATGCATGACAAGATGACGTGGATGTTTCATGCCAGAGTCTGGTAAGTGCATCCCAAAATTACCAAGATGTATCATGACTTATTCCATCAGTATTGAAGGAAGGGAATGAAACATGAGGTGATTGGTTTTGTTATAAGGTGTTTCACATGTCAGTAATTGAAGTAATAACATTAGTTTTTGGATATAATTTTATAGTAGTTATATATTCCTAAGTGGAAATGGGTTGATGTCATGATGGATTTCATGATTGGTTTTGTGGTCACCTTGAGGTTGTGATACTATTTGGATTTTTTTACAGGATCTTGAAGTTTTATCATTTCCTTACGATCAATATGTCCATAAGTGTAGATGATCTTGGGAGCCTGTATATTGGTAAGATATTACAAAATCATGAGTTCATACACAATATCATTTTATATATGGACATCTAGTTTACATTTCATTTTTAAAAAATCATTATAGAGGGAACTGGGTACACAGGTACTTCATAGCATGACATACCCACAAATAATATTGGCCAATCAGAGAATATGGTATAGGTTCTTGAGGAAATATTTTGAGAAGGTGTCAAAGATTTTGGGGGCTCTTGGGAGAGTTATATACCCCTAGTTGAGTTCTCCTACAATAATAGATATCAAGAGATGATATTAATGTAACCTTATGAGGATTTTTATTATAGTTCAGTCTGATCACATATGTGCAGGTTAGAGGTAGGAGAGGCAGCTTTACTTGGACTATGTCTCCTACAGTAAACTTCTGATCATGTCTTGTTGATCAAAACAACATGGATACTGAATATTATTGATAGAAATCTTATGTTGATTGACATAGATAACCTCTATAGTTCAAGGTTAAGGATCATGTATTTTTAGGTATCTTACGGTGGATGGACATAAAAGGATCAAGATATAGGGTAATATTTCACTAAAATAGGTCAGGATTTTTGAGATTTTAGTGAGTATCTGACTAGTAGCCTATCAGTTGCAGTTACCTTAGAAGTATTTTTCCATTCACAATTTCTTCCACATATCTCTATTGTGCCATTATTACTTATATCCATATAACATTTTGCATCCAGAGGAGGTGGAGTTACATATAGATGCATTCTTTGAGGGTCATCCAATTCAAATCATTAATAGGAGCCCGAAGCTTCTCTGAGGTTGGTCAGTTCCATTAGTATTGGTGTTATAGAAGCACAACCATTTATAGGAAAAGACATGGGAGCTGGAGGCTGCGGTATGTTCTAAATGGATGGAGTTGTTTTCAAACAAGTCTTGAACACCCTTAAGAGGTAAATTTAGGGTCTTAATTCTTTGATGGGGAATATTGTAATAACTTGAGTTTTTATACAAGGTAATAATATTTTTATTTTTGGTTCAAATGCATAATTGTGGCCTAATGTGAATACCCTTTATGGTAACTAGTGTATCAGGGGTGTCTGGGGATTATTAATGTACTCCTATCTTGGGACATGACAATAAAATATTTTATATTACATAAGTATAGTATAGTGAATAACCCAAGGTGCTCTACCAGAGACGAGTTCATACAAAATAATTTGTTACTTTATTAAACTTATAGAAAAAAATGTAGAGTATTTTCAAAATTGTATGGTTTTTAATGAAAAGAAATAATAGAAATCAATTAATAAAATTATTGAAATGTCATTGGAAACTCAAGTGATTGATGACTATGATACGGGAAGGGTGAGTAGGTCTAGGTCAATTTTCCAATTAAAATGCCATCATTGTTCTATTTAATTCAATAATATTATTCTATGTTTTTTAAAGTGTGTTTTCACAATTGTTTTAACTCAGTCCCTTGGTAAACTATTGATGGTGAGAGAAATCCTTTCAAAGATATTAGTTTTTTATAATATCATTCCCTTTGTAAAAGAGTTACAATGAATAACCTCAAATAGATTGGGAAATATCTGATCAGGTATTGTTTATCCTAAAAAATCAGGAAAATACACTAACCATTTCTCATGTATTGATGATTGTCGACCACTTCACAACTAAAACCTGGTCTATTCAATCATATATAAAGCAGAACCTAGTGGGGGGAGAAAAATATCATTGACAGAAGAGAAAATCAATAACCAAAATAAAAAACAAATATGATCCAACATGACAATAAAAACCACTATATTAAATATAAAAAACGCCTAATAGTGAAAGATATTTCATTAAATTATGTCTTAGAACTCAATCATTACAAAAGGGAAAACCAACCCTTTCCCAATCACTCTAATTTTTAATCTATCATGGTAATGGAAATACAGATAAATGGGGAAGAAGAAGGAATTGAAAAATTAAGAAGAAGATAACAGGGAGGAAGAAGCTGGTGTAGGATGGATCCTTGGGGGAGATCTCTTCCTCGATGGTCAACAGGATGTTATGGGATGATTTTGAAAAGAGGTTATTTCCACCTTTTATATCCTATGATACTTCTTCAAAAGGTTCTGCATGTTAGACCTTATAAATGGTATATTTTTGGAATGGTGTCTTCATAAAAGTTGTTCATATATACCTTTTTTTTCTCTCCTCAATATTGCATAATATTTTTCCATGTGTAGATATATTTAAGTCTATTTTACTCTAAGGATTTATTCTACCCCAGCATACTCTCCATATTCCATATCATTGGTTTCCCATGCATTAATGGCCTTAGAAACAGCCAATTCACGCATGGAAACCTTAATGAAAGTGGTTTATACATTTCATTTGTGGATACCCTCTAAATTTTTTCATATGTTTCCCTTCCAATAAAGAGAAGTGATCACTACATTAAAAATCTCCAAATCTATGAACAATTTTCAAGGGATAAACTATTATCTGGTTTTGGGATTGCGAATGATGGATTTCGCTATGGGTTTAGATGAATGAAATGAATGCCTAGATGTATATAATACTAAAAATAAATAATATCATGATTTTTATTAATATTGGAAATTTTATGGTCTAAATATAAAAATAAATTAAAATAGATAAAATCCAAAATTGGTTATTTTTTTCAATTAATGTGAAAATACCACTAAAATCATAAAATGTTATAATTTACCTTAAAACAACACTTTTTTGGGATAAAAAAATTGAAATTAAAAGTAAAAAATATTGAAAATATTAGTTATATAAATTTACCTATACTTAAACATTGTTTTTCCAGAAGCGTAAAATCTCAACATTGAAAATCCAAAGTCACTAATGTTACAAATATTAAAATTCCAATGTAATAATATTAAAAATAATCAATGAATAATCAAATTATCAAATTCTTCATAAAATATCAATCCAATTTCCTATTTTTAAAAGAAATATTAAATTCATATATTTTTATTTTCCTCTTTAAAAAATTATTGAACTTCTCCTTTAGTTCATTCAAGCTCCTCAATTCATTATTATTAAACATGCCAAATCATGATATACCTAAAAATGGATTATTTTCTCCCAAAATCATGTAAAATTCAAGTAGGGTTATTATCATATCATTAGAACATGAACCCTAACCATATGATTGTAAATGACCTACTTTCTCCATGTTGTAAAGACAAAAATCACAAAAAAATAATGAGATCTTTCATCAATGGTTCAAATGACTATGAGGATTAAGGCTGTTAAGAATAGAAAAATTAAATCTCAAGGAGGAGGTTAATCTCTAAAGTTAAGTTGATGATATAAAAAATAAAATATCAATTAAATTCTACCCTTGAATATAGAAACTCCCACTTCCCCAAAGATCAATGGAAATTTTATGATCAAATACATCTTAATGAATGATTGGTGCACCTTCTTGGAAATTTCACTACTTTTGTACTTTTTTTCTTTTTTTGTGGAGATTTAATCTTTTCCTAAAAAATTGAGTTTATAATAAACCTCCCAACCACCACATAAACATATATGATAAAAATCATCAGTTCAGTGAGGGTGATTTTTTATTCTTCTAATTCAAAATCCATTTTTTCAAGAAGGGAAAACAATTATGTACATTGAATTAATCCAAAACCTTTCATTCTTCCAACAATCACACCCCCACACTTTTTCCCTTGAAATTCATTTCATCCCATCCATGTGACTCCCTTTACCCCCACAATTCAATATTAGAATATCATGAATATACCAAGAGTAAGGTAGGAATGGATGGAAAATGGCTTGAAACATGGGTTGTCCCTATAAATGTCCTTCACGGTGTCAACAGGATAAAGAAGGATTGATGCAAATATGGTATTTTAAGGATAATATCTTTTAAAAATATTCCTCAATCATATTAAATTCCTTTTTTACAGTAATATCCTTGACAAGATCAAATTCACGTTCTAGTAGGTGACATGTCCCAAGATCACTAAAGAAATACATTGAAGATAGAGTAGAAAGTACTTGGTCTAGAAATCCTCTTGGGAATGGGAATATGATATTGTATAATCACGCAAGGCATGATTAAAAATAAAAATTAAATTTATATGAATTTCATATTTTCAATGAATGAAAAATGGGAGGGAAATTTCATATACATGAATCAATCAATTCCCTCAAATCATGTTTCATAATTTCAATATCCATTAATTACATTAAATATTCAGTTCTCCATTTTAATTCTTCAATCTGGTCAGCATTGAAATCAAAATCAATTCATCATAGGATTCCTAAGAAACTCATGTATCCTTGATAAGTCAAGTAAAAAAATAATTCATGTTTGGATGCGTAATTTTAGTTTAATTCTCAAAACAACATATTTTCAAAAAAAAGGAAATTAAAATGATATTAAATGTAAAAGAACATTTCTTTTTGTAACGAAGCTTTATTTGGGTGGTTCATGTCATGTTCCTTCAGTTCTGTTTTGTAGCACTTTCAAGAAGTGTTTTTTATTACGTATCCTCATTTTTTATCCATTCTCATCTTTATTAATAAACCTAAAATATTAGAATAAAAACAAATGATTGTGAAGTATTGTGCAATATTGTTAGTATATGACCAAGGGGGTGAGTGGACTAAAGGATAAATGGGGGTTTCCTCCTAAAATCACTTTTATTTAATGTCATTGGATCGACTCAAAAATTGATTTTTTTTGAAAAATACTCAAAATCAATATGTCTTCCCCCAAATTTAACTTAATAAATTTTCTCAATGCATTCATGTAGATTTTAACTTTTGAGTGTATTTTAAATTAGGTCATAGAAAAAAATTAATGTTTTAGGAAGCTGTACAACCTAGGGGATTTTATTGATAAACTGTTTGGAGGAGTGTAAACTCATCAACTGGCTCCGATGGAAAGTTCTCAAGAAATTTCTTCAGCCTATGTTGATTAACAGTGATGGGATAATACTCTCCAACCTTCAAAATCTTCATAGAAATGAAAGGATATACATGAGTAACTAAAAATAAACCCTCCCATCAGGAACGAAGTTTACACAACATGAGCATGAGTCATGAGTTAAATAACAACACTTTGTCTCTAGGATAGAAGTGTTTGGTTGGATCATCTTGTCCTGAGCTACTCTTCTTCACTCTTTTTAAATCCTATAATTTTCAACATAATCCCTTCTAATTTCCTCCCACACTTGAAATGACAATACTCTCTCTTTTCATATACTTTCATGATCCAAATTCAACATTCTCAGAGCCCAGTATTATTTATGATTAAATTACATATGATGGTGACATGTTTTCCCATAAATCAAGAAATATAGAACCATTCCTATCAAGTTTTTAGGTTTTCCTATATGATCATAATGTATACTCCATATTTTGGCCCCAATCTTTGTTATTTGGATTAATAGTCTTTTCCAAAATTCCTTTAATATCCATATTGGTCACATCCTCTTGTTCATTAGTCTATGGATGATAGGGTGTTAATGTTTTATGATGTAACTCATACTTTTTTAAAAAAATTACTCCATTATCCTATTGAAAAAGTGATTCCCTTGATCACTGATGATGGATTTGAGAACTCCAAACCAACAAAATATAATGGACCTAAAAAAATCAGAAACACCAATAGAATCATCAGTCTTGATGCAAGTTTCCTTAACCCATTTTGAAACATATTCAGCTGCAAGAAAGATAAAAAAATTTGTAAATGACAATGGTAAATTTCCTATAAAATATATCCCATAAAATTGAAAAATTTCACAATAGTTTACTGGATTTTGATTCATTTACTGTCTCTTTAAAATACTTTCAAGAAACTAAATTTTTTCAAACCATTCTAAATTCCTAAGCATTATTTACAAAGGTTGGGACAATACATTCCATATTCTAAAACCTTCCTTGTTTTCTTTTGATGTCCAAAGTGTCCACTACATGATAATTTGTTACCAAACTCAAAGTCATATTTAATGTCACTTTCTTGAAAACGTCTTATTATCACCTGATCATTGAAAATCACCCAAAGAAATGGATCTTCCAAGATATAATATAAGGTTTCATATTATAGTCTCTGAATTTGATGGGAATTTAAATGATATGGGACCTAAGAAGTTACTAGATAATTTATGTTGTGATTATATCAAGTAACTTCTCCAACAGTCAAGTATAATTTACCTCCTTGAATTTGATCATTTAGTGGTTCTTTTTCTTTAATTTCAATTTCAGTAGTGTTTGGCAGTCTACATAAGTGATCAAGAACTTGGATCCCAAATCGCTTCTTGTCTTTGATGTATTTATTGAAATCCTACAACAATATCATCTATCACACTATCCTTAGTATAGAATAAACCTTATTCATAAAGTACTTAAGAGTTACATGAGCAGAAAACACAATGATTTTAGTTCTAAGAAGATATGATCTAAATCTTTCCAAAGAAAATTAAACTGCTAAAAACTATTTTTTTCATTGTTTTTTAATCGAATTGGATGAATATAAGGTTATTTAGGAATATGAAATGTCTTGTGTAATTTCATCAATTCTTTAAGAAAGAAATGCTCTAACTTCTTGGTGATAAGTATCAAAATGTAGCTCAAATGGTTCATCCCTATTTGGTGGTTACATCAGAGGTGGTGAAATGAATCTCCTTTTCAACTGATCAAAGCATTCCATAAATGAAATAGTGAAATAAAAATATGAATCTTTCAATAGTAATCTAGAGAGGGGGAGAGAAATGTTACATCTTTAATAATCCTCATGTAGAATCTTGCATGTTCTAAAAATGATCTAACCTATTTCACACAAGTTGGGTAAGAAAATGAATTTATCACTTCAATTTTTGATTTATCCACTTAAATTCCTTTATTTTGAAATGACATCCCCATGTAAAATTACCCTCTCAACCATGAAATGACACTTTTCAGGGAATGTTTTTAAAAAAATTCCATATTTTTCGAACAACGGTCAATTTTTTACCAAAATATGTGAAATAATTTATTAAAACTTCCATGAAATATTTAATATGATCAGAAATTATACTTACCATGAACCTAAGAAATCTACCTAGAGAATTAAATAATCTAAACAGAATACTTTTATATGAAAAAGTTCTAATGAGACATGTAAAGATAGTCTTCTCTTTATACTTAAGAGAAATGGGTACCTAAAAAAACCTCAAAATCTATCCAAAAAAAATAATGAGTTCTCCCTTCCAATATATCTAACATATATTCAATGAAGGGGATAGAGAAATGATCATTCCAATTGACCTAATTCGACTTCAGAAAATCGATGCACACTCTCGAGCTATTCTGAATTCTTAGTAGGATTAATTATTTATTTTATTCCACCTAGTGGAAAGGTTAGTTTATTTTAGAAATAAATAAATGGGAAAACCCAATCTGAATAGGAATGGGATAGTTGATCCCATGTTTCAAGAGCTTATAAATATCATTCTTCACATGTTTTATCCAGGTGGGATTCATCATCCATTGAGGATGTATGATTGGTTTGGAAGGTCCCCCAAGATGAATTCAATGTCAGCATATTTTGATTTTATTCCAAATATATCACTAAAAGATCAATAAATTATTATTTTTGGGATTAAAATAGGTTATTAGTAATCATCACTGGTAATTTATCCCCCTCAACAAGGTACACATATTTCCAATCACTGGGGGTTTTTTTCAATTTTAGATATGGGGGTTGATCAAGGGTTGAAATTAAATTAAGGTTTTACATTTACAATTACAAGACCTCCCAGAAAAAAGTAATCATATCATCTTATCCATCCTTCAAAAATCATAAAAGAAATTAAACTTTACCCTTTATTCCTGTAAGAAATCAGATTCTCTAATGTTTTCTTTATTCACATGTTTTGTGATATTTTCAATGGAAATATTTTATCTTATGTATTTGAATTCATGGAATATATATTATTATTTAATTTTTTCAACACCAACATCATGGGAGATTAAAAATAGTGTGTGGTCATTTGATGGGTTCCTCATGCATTAAAAAATATTTAAGTGTAAAATGTTATATCTAAACTCCATGGTGATTGTGTACAAATGGACATTAATGATTGTTTTATATATTTTTAAGTATGGTCTCCCAAAAATGAAGGATGAGTATGATGGGATCCTATCTTCTTCCATATTCAGCATGTAGTAGTCTTTTGGGAATAAAAGGAATTTGACTTTCAAAAGGACATCTTCTAGAACTCATACTAAGAAAACTATGGATCTATTTGTAAGTTGGACCACTATACTTGTGGGATTCAAGTCCCCCATTAGAAAATAAGTGTATACCAAGTGAGTCAATAAATTAATTGAATCATCTATATCACATAAATCATTAGAAAAATTTAAAGATACAATAGTTAATGGAATGGAAAACATCTGTGGATCTTGAAATTTAGAAGGAAACTATGGTGTTTAAGGGGATGTGACAATTATTCCCAAGCTAATCCTCCTTTTACCATGATGTATTTTTTGGTGTATATATTTAAAAAAAATTCATAATTTGGAATTTTTCTGACTACTTCAAGTAGTGGGATATTGATTTCCACTTTTTTAAAGGTTTCTAAATTTTTTCTAATGAATTTCTTACTATAATATTTTTGATTCATTCATTCTGGTGAAAATTTAGGGGGGTGTCTTTCTCCTCCCTTTTTTTCTTTTTAATGATTTATATTTACTCCATGACCTATCCTTATCCTCGTTTTTTATTTTTTTATTCTTGGACAATTTTCAAAAAAATTCAGAATCTTCAAATTTATTCTCCCTCAGAACAAGTGGTATTGTTTCAGGTTCACGGTTGGCCGGAGGTGGGAGTTATTTTCCACTTCTTGTTATGATTTGACTAAAATTATATTCCTGATTTGGAAATTTCTATAATGGATGCTTCCTTGGATTTTTGGTTAGAATATACAAAATAGTTTTTAACTGGTTAGATATGTCCTCCATATTTTTTTGGAGCCCCTCAATACCCGATTGTTAGTGTTGGTTCTCAATCTATTATTGTTCAAAAGTGGATAGTTATTCATTGGTTCTTTGGAATGTTGATGGTTGAATGTTTTTCTATTGTTATAACTATTTGTATGTTTTTTGGAATGGTGTGGGGTTTTGATATTGTTTCTTTTAGTAGGTAAGTTGATTGGGGGTAATGGTTATGATTTTATTATCTCTTATGGTTTTATTGGTTTCCATATCTTTGTAGGGATTGGGGTTTTTGATTTTTATTATACAAGAATTATCATGGATGAAAGGTAAAACTATAGTATTTTCCCCTGTATCTCAAGATACTAGTATGTATAATGTGTGGAAGAACATAAGCTACATATATGATATGAATGTTGTTGTCCATTTACTTGAATTACAACTATAAGATGAACTAACCTTGTAAGCTCATCAAACTTGGTTTCAATCAATGTAGATGAATCATATGTTCACACCTCATGTATCCCCATGGTGAATGTACATCTCATTCCAAATTGTTATGAGTTTTGTGCAATCTTCTCAAACATACATCTGACATCTATAGGTGACTTCTCAATCAAGGCTACTATAAATTAACAATCTATAAGATTCTGATCATTTTCAGGAAGTAATTCATAGAAGAACAAAAATAATTGGTGTTCCTCTATTTCAGGATGTGTAAATCTTGCACATATCTTCTCTTAATGCTCCCAGTATTCGTAGAGGGTCCCTCAAAATGGATTTTTATGACCTAAATCTCTATTTTTATGGTGGTTCTCCTGGATGTGGGAAATAATCTATGCATGAAGAATATTTTTTAGATCCCCACAATCATATATCTCCCCATTTTGTAGATTGTACAATCATTATTTCACCACTCCATCAGTGAGTAGGGTAATTCCCTCAATTGAAATTGGTCTTTAGGTTCTCCTCTTATCCTAAATATTGTGAAAGTAATAATGAATTTATTTGTGTTCAAATTTTGGTTTTCTCCTGTAAGACCATAAAATTTTCAAATCACTGGAATAATATTGAAATTAAAGTCAAAATAATTTGGGGTAGTTGGTGAAATTAGTTGGTTATATCGAAAAACAAATTGAGACACATATAGATAACATGTGGTTTGGTTGGGATTTCTAGCCATGACTTTAGGTTCAGAGTGAACACTAAGAATTTCACTGGAATCTCGGAGTTTTACTTACACAAAGTTTCCTATAAGATTTTTTATTCTTATTTGGGTTAATTTTCTTTCAATTTATAGATCAAATTTATTTAAATGTTCAGTTTAACTATGGATCATTCATTTTTCTTTTAAAAAATTGGGTTGTTATATTGCACTACCACCCTGACAATGGCACCATGTTTTACACATGCCCGTCATGGGGTGTGGAAAAATTATTTTATATTATGTAAGTATATTATATTGATTAACCATGTGTACTCATTGAATATGGATTCAAAAAAAATAATTTTCAATTTTTTTTAAATTAGATAAAACTGTAGTATTTTAAAAATTGTTTGGTTTTGAATGAAAACAAATATAATAAATCAATTAAAATTTTTTTTGATAAGGAATTGGTAACTGAAGTGATTGATAACTATTTCATGAGAAGGGTGATTAGGTCTGGATCATTTTACCATTATAAATATAATCATTCTTTTTTTAAGTCAATCATATTCTTCTATGTTTATTAAAGTTATATTCCATGATTGTTTCACGTCACTCCCTTTTTCAAATAGTGATGGTGAGAGAAACCTTACCATGATTTTAGTTTGGTTTACTCTCTTTCCTTATGAAATAAATTTACAATAAATATCCTCAAATGAATTAGTAAATACCCAATAGGGTCTTTTTTATCCTAAAAAATCATGAATATACACTACCCCTTTTACACGTACAAACGATCATCAAGTACTTCACCACTAAGCCCTGGTTTACTCCATCATATACAAACAAAAACCCATTGGGGGGAGATAATGTTCATTGATTGAATAAAAAATCAATAACAAGAATGAAAACCAAATACCATTGTACATGATAAGTAAAACTTATATATTAAATTGAAAAAAACATCAATGAAGATAGAAAGTTATTTCATTCAATTATTCCCAATTACTCAAACATTACAAAAGATTAAACCAACACTTCCGCAATCACTAAAATGTTTAACCCACAATGGTAAAGGTAATAGAGATTAATTGGGAATAATAAGTCATTAAAAAATTATGAAAAATAAATGCGGAGGAAGAAGATTTTTTAACATGAATCTTTGGTGGATATGTCCTCCTCACTGGTGGACTAGATGTTATGGGATGATTTTGAAAAGAGGTGCTTGCCACCTTTAATAGTCCATTACTTTAAGGAAATATTTTATATGTTTTATTAACATTAAATGGATGATTTTTTAAATATTTTATTCATTTAATTTTTTCCTTAATACATTGTGCGTATCTCTTAAGAAATTCATTTCATTTTTTCATGGGATTATGGTGTTATTTCTGTTTTACTCTGAGAATTTATTTTTCCTAGGTGGACTCTCTATATTCCATAACTCTATTTTCCCCCGCATTAATTGATTTTGGAATGGATGATTCATGCTAGTAATCCTTCATGAATATTATTTATAAATTTATTGTATGGATACCCACCAAATTTTATTATATTTGGTCCTAACAATTAGGATTTATGTTCCCCACATTAAAAGTCATCAGATCTTTGAACAGTTTTCAAGGCCCAAATTATGAGCTAGTTTTGGGCATTCAGAAGGTTGATTTAGCTTGGGGTACAGAAGAATGAAATCAATCCTAGGATATATAGAATCCTAAAAAAATATAATTTCATTATTTGGATAATTATAGAAAATGTTATAGCCTAATTAAATAAATAATTAAAAATAGTTAAAATCCAATATAATACATTTTTCTGATTACACTCAAAATAACACAAAAATCATAAAATGTAGAAATTTCAATTAAAAAAAATACATTTTGGGGATTTAATAATTGAAATTAGAAGTAAAAATATTGAAAATATTTTTTCTATCAATTTTTAAAATCCTGGATCCCAGATTTTTGGTAGAAAATGGAAGGCTATACAGTTCGTAGAAACCATGTGAAGTAGGTCACACAGTTACTACTAACCACGTGAGTCTGGAAAGTGGGGTGTTATAGTTTTCACATTTTGAAGAAATAGTTACAATGTTGATACACTCTCATGTAAGAGCATCTGTAGTTTTTGATAGTGGGATGAGACACATTTTGTGCAAGGTTTTGAAAACCGTAAATGTAAACTATGTGAGATTCCCCTTCTTATAGTAGTGTGCGCATGGTTAGCACATGGTTTGTCTAACTGTGTAGAAATACCATTTTGCTCCATATTTTTGGTTAAATTTATATATTTCAATTAAATAATTTTATAACATAGTTTTATATTATTTTATTCCTCTAGACAGTAGCACAAACGTGAGGAAGATCTCTTGGATTCTAATCTTTGGCTTTGCTACGATTTCATTATACGAACTCAAAAATGAGAATTGTCTATCTCATTGGATCTATTTTTCTAAGTAATCAATTCCTTTTGTGATATTATTCAATATTCTTGGTATCTATATAGTTATTTATGTGTAGGTTTATTTTCCCTATTTTTATTTTTTTAATTGTTATTCATTTTTCTTCTAATCCGAGTCGAATCAAAAATTGATATTGGATGAGCACTCTAGTATAGAACTATGGTTGGTTTCGAATGCGTTTTCCTTGAGGTTTAGTGCTTTATTAAGATTGTTTTCATTGTTAAAAAACATTAAATTCTTATGTATCCCTGAAATTAAAGTGAATAATTAAATTAAATGAAATGGAAGCTCTTAGGGATTCCCTTTAGTTCCATTCAGATGTATTAGAGGTTGTTTCCCCAACCAAGGATACCCATGTGGTGTGATGTGTAAATTTCATATGCCAATAACTTTGTTAAACCATAAATGGGGTGTTTTTAGTGTTTTTTAGTTCGAGAAGTCCAATTTATAAATGAAATGAATTTAATTTCTTTAATGGAAGAAGAGTCGCCTACTTTTCATGTTGATTATTTTGATTAAATGGGTTGTATTGACTTGATTATATGAGTGGGTAAACTCAAGGAATGAAATTTAATTTGAATTGTGAAATGATGGGGTATAATCATGGATATTGAATATTAATTGATGAATGTTTACATTGAATTCCATGTGTGTTATACACCATGGGTTATGGAAATGGTAGAGAATGACTTCGACCTATATTCCACTTAGATTCGGATTCTATGGGATCCCATGGGCCTTGATACCCCTTGTATACATTTCTTATAAGGGTCATAGTGGAAATGGTTTGTAGATATACTCCTTGGACACCAACTTAAGAGTAACCATGTTTCCATTAATATGCTCCAAGGACTTGATGCGGATTCCTTGGTCTGATATACCTTGGATCTAGACTTGGAGGATCTGACACATGATTATACAACTCGACCATGGAAAATATGAAGTTATTAATTTTACTTCTCAATCGTGGTAGTTTTGAAAATTATATTTATATGGAATGGAATTGGTTTTTTTATTTATAGTTTATATGAAAGGTCCTGGGTGATATGATATGCAATGTATATAGAGAGGTTGTGGTGTTTAATTTTATTTATTTTACCACTTCTTGTTACAGAATCCTGATCCATGTTTTCTAGGGAGCCTTTCTGGGATATAGAGTATCAATTTTTCTATATTATACATTCCTTGAAAACTTTAATTTTATTTTTTACCTGTGATATTTATTAAAATCTAATTTAGATTGTCAAATTGCACAGCCAGGATTGTTATAGACATTTGGATGGTTACCTATTGGTATTATATCTCACCCCATGTTCAGGCTTCTGTTGGGTACCTGGACCAACTTTATGGATGTAGGAAGGGACTGTGAAAAGAACCCATAGTTCAATTCTTTACATTTTTTCATGCTTAGGATAAGGGGATCATGGGACCAAGCTGTTACATGTGATGCTATTGGGAGATAATTATTTTTGGTCATTTTTTTATTTTGATATATGTATTATATAGATGCCATGTATACCTATTTTTTCTATTATATAGACACCTAACATGATCATAATTGTATATGAGATTCCTTTGGTAATTATTATATATTCCAATTATTTAGCTATTGGAATATTGATTTATTTCTTCTGCTATTTGATATTTATGACTGATACCACTATGTTACACTCTTTTAATAGAGAATATTGTCAACACAGATAAACCCTAGGACCTCATTTCTAGTTGAAATCCTTTGACATTTTGGGAGATGTTCCTGATGCCAGGTGACCAAATAGTCTTAGGGAACCATTAAGTGGTATCTAGGTCCAGAACATTACACAAAGTATATGTTGTGTACTGGTGTTTGGATATATTGAAAAGTACATGGGAAGATTAGTTTTTTAGAATTACAATCCATGTACCGAGGGTACACATTTTGTAGTCATACTCATCCATGTGGATGAGTATATGGCTATATAGTCTTTATAGGGTCACATGGTCATGTAGGGTACATAATCAAACACCATGTGGGTTTCACGCCATATAAGAGTATAAGGTCTGACATCGATAGATTTTCTGGCCATGTGAGGTATACAAGTAGGTTCCCCATGTAGGGTACCTGATGTGTACATCTATTACATGCAATTTACATGGGTTACATTCCAAGTCACATTGAAGTACATTCCCATGTGGTGATTTGAGAGTACACATCATGTACAAGGGCATACACACCATGTAATTCACTTTACTATCCATTTGAGTGTTTTTCATTTTTTTGTGCCTCAGAGGAAGAATTGTACATATGAGTAGTCTTTTTTGGGAATGTTTTAACATATATCATGATTTTGGAATCGTTGGGGTGTTTTGGGGACTCCTAAAATATGTTTTGTGGTAAGTGAGCAATAATAGAGAGGAGATTCCTCTAATAATTGAATTAAGTTAACATAGGTGACTATGACATGGGATGAGACCCACCTTAGGTTCGTATAAAATGGTTAGTGGACTCGGAATGGGTTTTTCAAGGTCCCTATATGGTGTATTTTTGATAGACCCTAGTTAGTGGGACTAAGATGAGTCTTGATGATATTGGTTGGTTGGGTGTTAAGAATAATGTAGACTGATACCTCAATATGAGATGGGCTTTCCATATCCCTTGATAAATGATTATGTTTCTTTTTTTCCATGAGTAAATCTCCCTTGTGTGATGTTATATTCTAGTGTAGGAGGTTGTGATATGTTAGAGATAGGGCTTTAGGATATGTTAAACTAAGAACATAATTATTCCAAAGGATCCCATATATGATGCCTATGTTTACTTATTCTTTATAGAGGATCCCATGCAGGATGCCTTTTCCCTATTATTATTTCTTAGGATCCTATATAGGATGTATTTTATAACATTTGTTTCTAAGGATCCTGAGTAATATTCCTCCACTTACTCTTTTTAAGGAAACCAAATGGGTTCCCTAGTGTTTGACCAACCCTAAGCTAGTGAGTTATGGGTTGGGTAGAGATGGTAGTGGGTGTCACCTTAGAACCAATACCAAACAAGTGATACCAACATGATTTGGATATAGTGATGGGTTTAAACTATATTCTAACCTCACTCCTAACTTATGCATTCAGATGGTTACTCTTGATATATCTATGATTTCTAGAGGTGCTTCCAGGATTTTAGATGATGAGCCCTATGTGATGCAATATTTATGATGGGAATTCCTAGAGGTGATTCCTGGGATTTTGATGTTGTGCCCTAGAATTTTTCTCTGACTTTATTGTGATTTCTAAAGGTACCTCAAGGGATCCATATTCTTAGCCATTTTATTAGAAATTTATCATTCAGATGCCCATATGTCATTCCCGGGATCCTAATTTTGAGCCTCACTAATTGAATGTTATTAGATATGGTGTTCCTTGTACATATTTTAATGTGATTAGACATGGATTTCCTCATTAGTGGACACAAAATTCCATATTTGTGATTTTATTTAGTGAACATGGAGTTCCACATTATACATAGAATTCTACATATATGACTAAGGTTATTACACATGGAATTACATAATGGACATGGAAATCCATGATTATTATGATATTAGATTATGCCTTCGGTGATAATTGGAATCCTTATATGTAATGACTTGGATGGTCTCATAGTATTACTGGAATTATTTATTCTTATTGTTTTTTATCATTATAAATGTATGTCCTAGTTAGGTACCTCACGTCTCAGTTCCTTTTATATACAGTAAAATGCACAAAGACATTTTTGATGTTGGCTTAAGAAGGTGTTGTTGTTCATGATCACACACCCAAGGATTGATATTGGATCTATTATATTTTTTGTATTTATTTTATTCAAAAGTGGTTCATCTAGGATAATCATATTACATGATCATGCACATACGATAGAGGATTATAGGATTACCATTGGGGGTGGCATACTGAGATTTATTTCTCACCCCCTATACGTGCAGCTTAGTGTGAATGAATACCTAATGTATATATTTAGGATGAGAAGCGATAAATGATGGATAGGGTGAGGCCCATGGTTTCAAGAACATTTTGATCCACTCAAGTAGATTCTTTTCATTGGGATAAATAATCTCAATATTTTCATGCAGGATAGGTATGTGTTTTGGGTAAAAGTTAGCAATAGATTCATGTACTTTTATTTCAGTTTATTTTGTGTACTTCGGTATATGTGATTGGCCTTGTGGGTGATCAATTTTGTATGTATGATATGAACATTCATGACATTACTAAATTATATTTTATTATTATTGAATGATTTAAAATTTTTACTTACACAGAATTTTTATTTTCTGTTATGGATGATGATTTGTTATTTCCACTAGTTTCTTACTCCGATATTAGAGTATTGTCTCTCCATAGACACACCCATGCCCCTCAATACAAGTCAGTAGCCTCTTATATATGGGGAGATTTTCATGCTGCATAGTAAATAATTATTTTAGTTATTATTTGTAGAGTGATCTTGGTCGGGTTGTGACATAAAGAATTTGTTCATATAATAAAAGACACGAGGGTGGATTTTGATGGAAAGTGGAAAAAGTGTGTCTTTTTAGGATTCACTCATGAATATTTTTGTTGCAGGATGTGGGATCCTATTAAAAAATGGGGTTTTAATTATAAAAAAATGTTGTTTCATAAATCTCATAAGATTAAAGATGTGAGAATATAGAAAATCTAAAGTGGTCAATGTCTGAGGAAATCCTTATCAATCTAGAATCAGTCTCACCGCCATCAGTTCAGTAAATTATGGGTGAGAATTTTGATACATATTACATATCACTACAAGTTAATATGTATCTATATAATTATATGTATCCATAATATTATATTATGGATAAGATCCCACTGGAATCATATATATTGAGATAAACAAATTAATGAAAACTAAGATGTAGATACTCATCACATTAGTATGTTATAATCAATAATGAGGTAAAAATAGGGAGTTATAATGATGTGATTTGTAGTTTGTAGAATATATAGTGGAAAAAATATATAAAATAGGAGATGTGATCTTTACACAATAACCATTCATTTTATTTCATAATGATAAAACATGGGAAGAATAACTAAAGAATAGGTTGGCGTACATAAACAAGGGTGATTATGGAAACATGAAACAATTCAATCATTCAAGAATAGTAGTGAAGGGATTTGGTTATAATAATGTTATTGATTTAGATGAAAAATTTTCTCATATAAGAAAAATGTATTCCACAATAGTTGTGCATGGATTTGTGGTAAGTCTTAACTGAGAAGTGTATTGACTGGATGTAGAGACTCTATTCTTACATTAGGATGTTTAAAAAGATATTTACACGATGAAACTAGAGGTTTTTTAGGTGATAAGAAAATAAAAATTTTTATGTATACTTAAGAAATTATAGTATGGTCTAAAATTGGTATTGGGGTAATGGTATGGAAATTTGGACACATTCATAGAGAAAAATAAGTAGAGGAGAATATTTCTAATCACTTTGTTTTCATAAAAAAATGTCGATGATTTAATTATTAGCTTATTTGATAATTTATGATATACTGATTATTGCTATAGATATCATTATGATTGATATTTAAATGAAGGAGATGAATGATTATTTAGAAATACACAACTTTAGAGTTGTTACTCAAATTCTTTGTAAAATGATTTCTCATGATAGGAGGAATAAAAAGATTTCCTTATCTCAATAATTGTACATTTATAAATTTCATGAATGTTTCAACATGGTAATGATAAAAATTTATATTAATCTACTTTAAATTCACTTTTCGCTCATTAAAATCCATAGTTCATCAACTAAAGAGTGGAAATGACATATAGATAAAAATTCTTATCGGTTGGTAGCTGTAAATATTATGTATACTGTTGTGTCCACCATAATTGATATTTCTAATGTCATTGGAATTATGAGTAAATTATTACCAAACCTAATAAATGTTCATTAGAATCTATTCAATTCGATATTATGGTATTTTTGAGGTATATCAAGTTAGTTTTTATGTTTTGGATGTGATAAATTGTTTTAGAAGGATATAAATAAATAAATAAATAAATATATGTATATATGTATATATGAACCAAGATGCAGACAAGATGATGTCTATATTTGAATACCTAATATCATTTTCAAATGATGTTTCCTTTTAGAAATCATTAATTTAAAAGTCTATTTCATCATATAATTCTAAAGTATAGTATATTATAATCATTAAAGGTTATAAAGAGAGGTTTTGGGTGATGATATTTTAGTAAGAGTTGGGATAGAGTAAATAGGATTATATTATTTATTATGATAGTACGAGTGTCATTCATCATAGTAAGAACCCAACATTTCTTTCTTGATATAAACACTTTTATGTGAAATATAATAAGATCTATAATATTTTATAAGAAATATAATTGAGAATTTAAAAACCTCAAACTAATGAAAATTGGGTATACATGATGATAAAGGTGATACCAAAAGAGAAGTTGGAAGCCTACAATGTGACTACAGGTGAATATGATACCCAAAATTGGTTGTAAGGGCGATATTTAGGGGGGAACTGTTAATGAGGGGGGTTACTTTTGATGAAGAAGTATACCTTTATCAGTAACAACTATAATGGGATAAAACATATTTTGGGGGAAACCAAACAATATAGTCATGGACATAGTTATAAACCAATGTGGATGTAACTAGATATAGGTTGTGAATTATTTTGGTAGATGAACAAATAAAAAAATGGGTTTTCTTCTTCTTTAAAATGTGATTCAATGCCTTGGTTTTTAAATACATTTATAAACCAACAACAATTCATCTAGAGAAGAAATAAAGTACAACCCCATTTTTCTTGTGATTGTAAAAATTTCACAAAACCATGTTAAATCCCCTATATAATTTAATTTCCCATTTTTGTTCACAAGAATTTCATATTCTAGGTATTATGATACCCCAATATAGAGAGATAAATCCTTAAACCTACCACTGATGTTTCTGTTGGGACTAAGAGGTTTGGAAACTTTTTGAAGAATTATATAGAGGAATAAGGGTTTCTTAATGTTTTGTATTATATTTTCTAACAAAAACTACTTTCTTTTATTTCCTTCAAAGGTTATCAAATGACGTTTATCAGCTTGAGTGTATCTGATAGAGTCCAATGGCCTGAGTTCAGTGAATGGAAGATACAATTATGATGTGATAATCCATCATTTTAACACTAAAGGGTTATCTAGGATTTGTCTCATGTTTTATCAAAAATATCATTTTTTGAATTTAAAAGATATTATTATTTTTTGTTCTTATAGTTCATAATATAATGAGTATTGAAAGATATCATGATTACATCTTGAGTTTAATGGGGGAGAATAACATTCGTGTTTGAAAATTTCATGCTACAAATACTTATAGAGTCCACTAGAAAAATATTGTTGGCCAAGGGAGTGGTTCTACAAATATTGTGCTATGAAAATGTATGAAGTATATTAGACTAAGTTTAATAATTTTATAATTTGTTACAGAGTGTTACCATTCAAAAGTTTATAAAGGCTATTGATCTATGGAAATTTTAAGAATTATAAAATAGTGGAATCTATGAAATGTCATTGTATAGAGAATATCAGATAGAATTTTATATATTCATCCATCATTGTTCACTAGTTTGAATTTGGTTTTATGCACATTAAACATAATGTCATGTGAAGGTTTAATGAATATGAAAACTCAACTTAATTAGATCTTGTGACCTGGATTGATATTTTTCAATGTAATAGGAAAAATATGGTTTTATTATATATGAAGTCTATTGGTTGGTATTAAAAAAGTCTATAATGTGAATATAATAAGTCTATGGGGAATCAGACATATGATTTCAATTGATGTGGTCAAATAGAAGTTATCATATGAGGTTCATCGGTTATAGGTTTTCATGAAAATGGAATATTCAATGGTTTCTAATGAATGTTAATGGATGGATGAAGTGTGAAGAGAAATACATATGATAGGTTCCCATGATTTTGTGCAAGAACACTAGTTAGATTATCATCACCTAGAATAATTATGTGAAGATGTACCATATGTAATTATCGAATAACATTACAAAATATTTATAAATATATTAATTGTGACAATGAAAAGATGATTGTTCAATATCAAAAATATCAAAGAGGAAGGATCAATGAATCTCATATAGATCTTAGGATGGTTTGATGAAGTTCACTAACACTAGGTCTTAATGAAAGTTCCAAAAATCTCGAAGAATTGAAAGCAGCTAAATGATGAAAATATTTTAGTGGTATGTTCAAATATTTGAGTGGGAGTTTTTTTGAAGTTCTTACCTCCCCCCAAAAAATGAAGGAACACTAGCTATATAAATGGGGGTTGATGCGATGATAAGAATGTGATTATAATTAGTATATGTGTGATGTTACAAAAAAATTAGAGTTTTGATAAAACAAAGGGATTAAAGTGGAATATTTTTAAATAAAATAATAAAAAGCATTCCAATTAGTTATTATTATAGAGATGTTGTGCATAAGAGATCAGATGAAAAAGTTGAAGAGCTAGAAGATGAATAATTGGAAGAGGTGATTGGCCAGACAGAAGTGACCATAAAAATAGGGTACTAGAATGAGTTTCATAAGATCATGTATACCATATGGAGAAGCAATCATAGGGAATGTTTTATACAAAAGTCTAAAAATATTTTCTTTGTCTCTATTATATAAGAAAGTGGGGAATTACAAGTCAGAAAAGTAATTGTGGAGAATGTTTAAGTAGTGTTGTGACAACATACTAAAGACTATTATTTATGGTTATTATTCTTATTATAAAAGATTATTAAATCATTTATCTATGTGAGGCCACATGAATTATTATATGACTATAGTTCTATACCAGTGAATGGTTATTCTCTTCTTACTATAATCTCCAAAAATATTATTTTTTGGTAGTTTGTGTGGTTTTGATTACATAGAAACCATATCATGGACTATATACTCTTATTAAGTATGGATCCCTATAAATACAAGTGTTCCTATGGTTGTCCTTTTTTTCTTTCTTCCTAGAAGAGTCATTTCAAACCAATATTAGGGAATTTTTTTTATTAATTAACAAATATTAAGAAGAAAAGATCATTGATTCAACTCATCCCCCTATTAGTAATCACATAGATACATATTGGTACTTTTAGTGTGGATTGAGATAGACCCAATGTTTTCATGCCAGATGTGGACACTAATGGACCAGAAGGGAACAAATTAATATATTAAAGTTTTTATATGAACTCGCTATCTAATATCTAAAAAAATATGTTATGGTTTGGATACTGTAACACCCATGTAAAATGTTATAGGAATACATCTTCTAATTTTAAACCCCAAATCTTGGGAAAGAGAAAAAATGGTCCTAAAAGTTAAAAAAATGTTTTAGATAAATAGGATTAGAATTTCTAATTTATGGGGTGAGAGGACTAGGCTCATCCCATTTGAATAGATGATTCTTTTTATGTCAAAGTTTGTAATGTGAGGAGATCTAAGAAAACTAAACTAAGGATATGGGAAATGATTTATTATAGGTGACCAATATAAAATTTAATGTGGAAGGATCATACTCATACTATATTGATTTTATTTACAATAGACTAATTTATATAGAGT
Organism: Viscum album; assembly: GCA_963277665.1. Lineage (NCBI taxonomy): Eukaryota > Viridiplantae > Streptophyta > Magnoliopsida > Santalales > Viscaceae > Viscum > Viscum album. The sequence goes on along the minus strand of OY728123.1, from coordinate 277,460,292 downwards.
TAATATTGAATTGGGATGATCATAGGGGATGTATATGTTTTCCTCAACATTTAAATTTTTATCTATGTTCTAAAAAATCTTAAATATCTAAATGATATATGGATTGATTCAAAAAATTGAGTAAAATGACTCATAGATCTCAAAACCAAAGGCATGTGAGAATAATAAGAATAAAATTTTATTGATTTTGTAGAAAGTAAATATGGAAACCATAGATCCAACTGATAGACTACATATTACACATTTTAAGAGATAATGACATATTTATAAAGATTTTAACATATTTATTAACTATGATTAACTGTATGAGTCATGTATTTTCATTTGTAAAAATGGTTGTGTGCACTCTCATGACCTTTTTACATAACACAATGGATGGAATACTTAACAGTGATATAGTTAACATAGGGGTCATAATTGATATTATTGATATTATCACCCACTATCTTGAAAAGAGTATCTAAAGGCCTTAGAGAACAAACCTTTGATATTTTTCCCATCCCCATTTTAAGAGGATCCAAATGTGGGGCCCTCATTAGAAGAGATTCATTATATGGAGTGGGTAAAAGTGTTGGGGATCTATCCCCAGACTAGCTTCAATAGTTGTGTCTCTAAACTAGTCATTATAGATATAATTAGTAACTTGTACTTACCTATAAATTTATTTAACAATGTTTCCATGATGTCCATATATAGAGTTAGCTACAACCTAGGAAAATTTCAATGGAAAAAATAATTTTCAAGGGTGGATATTTTAACCATTGATGTTGATTATTTAGTGACCCATATAAATATCATCACACCAGAATTTAAATCTCAAAAAACTGAAATTGGCTCCCTAGAGACTCACATAAAAACTCCAAATACTGTAGAGAAAATGTTAGTGTATTGAGTACAACATTACACTACTCTATACGAATTTAATCCTAGTTAATAGATATTAAAAAATCTAAATAGATAAAAATATTATTACACACATTTATACTATTCTAATTCCTTTTATTTTATGGATACAAATGGTCTATCAAATTAGCAAGATGTTGAGGACCAAGAAAAATTGAACATCATAGTAGATGAAAAATTTATCTCTTAAATGTTAGTATTGTAGAAGATAGAATTTAGTTCAATAATCTAAATATTTAATTCTTTTCATGAGATATATACATTTTACAATTTTTTTCATCGTTGGTATTAAAATTAACATCTTTCATTGATAGACTCAGTTTCAGTTGGATGGGCTAAAATATATCAGGGAAAAGAGAAATTCCACTAATAAAACTATGGTTCAGGTATTATATCACCTATTTTTTATATAAAATCCTTGTATAATGGTTCAATACTCTTAGAAAAACACAAGCCACATATTCTTACAGCTAGGGATTGAAAACACTATACTGGGATAATTTCACATATGTCCATGTAACTCTTAAACTTAAAATGATTTAGTAGATGATATATTATATAGTAAATGTGGTGGTGAGTATTATTGACTTAGATCACTAATTGTTTTAATGATATCCTAGTACAAGTATTTTCATTTTATAAGAGTTGATAAAACCAAGACCCTTGGGAAGGGGAAGAGGGACTCAATTAGTCTCAGGAAAATTTTGTATTAATATCACCAATGATGGTTTTCAAAGGTATATTTTGGGTGATATTTCTACTGAAATAATATTGATTATAGTTGATGTCCTAGATTTATTCCTAGAATTTAGTATATAATTTCAGGATATAAGATAGATGGCATGCCATAACATCAAGAAAATGATCATATGAACTCATCCTGGTGATTTTAGCATAAATATGAATCATCTAAATAATCTCTTTAAGGACATATTATTTGTGTTTTCAACTACCTCTATATCCATGTAATATTTAAATATCACATCATCGATTTAGACCAGATAGAGTCATGGGTAGTAGACCTTATAAAATAATAATATGATGATTGTTTGTCAATGTTTTTGAAATTTTTTCTTTAAGAGATAACACAATGTGATGATGAAGTGGATTTAAATTGATATCATTTTATTGATCATATAGTTATTATAAAACTAATTAACTAACAACAAGTGATCATCAAGGACAGAGGGTGGTGGAGAAAACAATTAATTAAAGCTCAAGGAAGGGGTCAATATGTTTCACTACAGGGTCCAATAAGTTTTTCCTAATACAGAGTCTAAAACAACTATTATTATATAATTAATTATGGATGTCAATTCTTGACATAAATCCCCAGTATATCTTTAGCTATAATTTAAATTTTCATTTTCATAGTCTCATATATTCTATATATTTATTATTCTCCCTTACTGTAACCTTTTGAATGTAATTTACAAAAAGAGGATCCAGTATGCAAAGGATTCTTCACTTTCCTGATCAAATAAATAACTCACTTTTATTCATAAATTTTTTTTTCATTAAAATGTACACACTCATATATAAAAAAAGAGGGCATGAGGGTGATAATTCATGAGTTTTCTTTAAAATCATGTATTCCACATAAGAGTGACACACTAAAGGTATTTAAATATATTTTAATATGTTTATATGAAGAAGATAAATCATATATTAAAATATTTATGTAAATAATGAATATCATGAAATTTTTTCCTTCAAGTGTTCTTATCATCATGGGTATTGGATGGTCATGTATGATTCATTCATCACTTTACTAAGGGGTCTATTTGGACATTATATGAGGTTGTGTTTTCCTTTGGGATGTGTTATTTATTTTTTATTCATTTTGTCATGTGATCTTACACATTAATTGTACTTTTGGGGTGTGTTTGAAAATGATATGAAGGTGTATTTTCTTCTATGACATATTTCAAGGATGGATACTAGTCGTTCATCTGAATTTATGCCTTAATTATACCAAGGGAATTCATTTAGATATGATTTAAATAGTTTATTGACTAAATACCCACACACATAGATATATTTATGTTATTCATGGTGAAATGAGGAAAATTCAAAGGGGGTTTCAGTACCCTGATGAAATTCCACACTACATTGACCATGTTATCAGATTAAACCAAAAAGAGATAAATAGAGCGAACAATAAAAAATTGGAATAAATTAAACCCATGGTTAAAATGATAATATTACTCATATATGAATAAAAAATTTGAAACCATTGATTTTGGGGGCCTTAAGATAGTGAAAAGGTTTAAAAACCCCATTATGATATGTAAATTATAAAATTCCATTATAAATTTGGATAGAAACTGGCATGAGTTGGTTGTCAATGATTTATTGAACTATATTATGAAATGAGTAATAATTATAATCAATGAATAATAATATTACCAATGACTACCACTCATTGAGAGAAACCAAGGCATGAAGATAAGTTCACAAATGAACATGAGAAAAATTGGAATATAGTGAACCTGAACTCTAAGAGAGATTAACATGAATAAGAATGTGACCCCAACATTAAAGTGGGAGAAGTAAAATTATGTTTATAATATTGTAATTCTAGTGGGAATTCTAGATATGAAATTATTAATATGAATTATGGGACACTAATTGATGTGTATAAGTTACATTGATGTGAAGGTGATATCCTCAAAAATAATATATGACATATTAAGATAATATACGTGGAGTAAGATATGATCAGATTAACTATCTCCTAAAACTATAACATTAGAAAAATACATTGATTTTTTAAAGGTTCATGTACTATTCCTATAAGTATTTTACCTATTCATGTTTTCAATCTATCATTTTCCTATGACATGAAATGCTATGACTTAGTGAACAGTGAGTTGAATTTTTCTAAGAGTCTCCTTTATTTATTTTTCCTAAAATGTTTTATATCTCATTCTATATAGAATTGGGAATATATAGTTTTACCATAAGGTTATTAATACTTAATTTTTTCATTATGAAACTATTTAGTGGTTCTTAGATTAAGTGCACATATCTTGGCTTGACATGTCTTGTAGTTTTTTCCATTTTGGTGTGGAGTAGAGCTCCCTATTGTTTGACATAAAATTTAGGATGGTTAACCCTAATGTGAATGAATGGGTGTACTATTTTAAATTTTTTTTATATTCTCAAATAGGGGTTTTTTACATTTTAAGATTGTTTACATAAAAAATTAGGGGGTTCAATAGAGATTTAATATAATATTTTCTTAGATATAGCGACCTAGAAATAATAATAAACTTATAAAAGGGCCAAGTGATGATACCAATAGAAATATCTATTTTCAAGGTATTATCTATGTTTTACACAATCCATGTCAATGGGACATAGAATGTAATGACTTGATTTTTTCTAAAACATATCTTTATGAGTTTTTGGATTGAAAAGTTTTATAATTCCTTCGTTACTCAACAATTGGTAATTTATACAAGGTAACATTTTATATTTTAATATATTACAGCCTAAATTAAAGGTTTATTTATAGTTTTGGGTCATCTATTTTGGAAAAAGAATGTGATGGTATCATAAATAATTTAGCTAATCATTTTCTAATTATTCATCTAGTTTCTTGATTTTCAATAGAAAATTAAAGTTCTTATTTAAGGAGGAGATGAAGAATTTTAGAACTAGATCATTAGGGAATGAAAAATTTTTATCCATCGTACATTCATGGTCACATTTCCTTATCATTTTTGTCTTGAGGATAATAGTATCTGATTCTTTATTCCTTAAGTTCCCAATCAGTAATGGCGGTGGTTGATGGGTTATTTATTTTTCTCTTCTAATGACATAATCTACAATGGTCAGAACACCCTCTATGGTGGTCATCACACCTACACCAACATTTCATTACCCATGTCTTGACTAACCTTCATTCAAGGATGTGTTACCCTGTATGGTGGCCATCACCCCCTATGGTCATCACCCTCTTTCAGGGTTGGGGTTTCTCACAATTGCATAGAAATGGATAATACTTCTCAATATTAAATTGGGTTTTCTAATTGAGGTTCCTAGTCATGATCAAGATCCTAATTTGTTTTCTCATCTAGAGGTTCCCCAATGGAATCTACATAAATCTCCCTCAAATTATTTGAACATGGCACTTATTGATCCAACATGTCATCCTTCAGTCGGTTTTGATGTACCCTCTCCTTCACATGAATATAGTGGGGAGGTTCAAAAATCCCCAACCCTGATGATCGATGAACTATCCTTGGTTCCTACAATGTTTCTTATACCTTGGTTAAAGGTTTCTATCAAGGTGATATTTGGGTGACTTCTAGAGACAATCCCTCCCCCAAGTTTTCAACCTTTAGGACTTACCTTTAACTCATACACTAATGGATCTATAGATCATGTATATGTAGCTCTTATATCGTCTGATGGACCGCATGTTTTAGTGACCTATCCTACTCTATTTTTTCTTATAGGTTATGATCCTAAAAATTCCAAATCTCTTAATATTTCTTATCTTCAAAATCATCCTTATAGAAAACATGATGCGGTTTATATTCTCCCACCAAAGTGATTTAAACCACAAAGAGGGGTTGGTGAATTTCATCCTCTTTATCCCTATAATATTAGGTTATGGTTAACGAATTTATCTATTTTATCTTTTTCACACATGACTATTAGGTCTTGGTGAAAATCTAATTTTTATTATTTCATCATCTCTTCCTATCACCGATAAGTTAATGGTTCCAAGTCAATTTATCTCTTTTATACATGATATATTCTTCTATTATTAATGCTATAGGCATTGGATATTTCACTAAATATGATTTTTTTTCTAATGAATATTTTGTTAACCATGTCTCTTTGGTAACATTACTACAGCCAAAGCATGTGGATTGTTCAATTTAAGAGTGTTATTCAAAGATCCATGATCATAATTAGCTAAATTAAATCTTTATTAATAATCACATATGGATATTTTGGGATCTATATTTGTATGTGGAGTTGGTTGAGTGATCAAAAAATTATGTCATGATTAATATTGGGAACCTATCCACGATTTTTTAAATATCATTTATTTATGTGAGAAGTGATATTGTTGAATGTGAAGATCTTTGAAAATGGTTTTAAATATTTGATCCTTTTCTTGTAAATTGGTTTATTAAGGTATATTTTAACAATATAATCAATCCTACTATAAAGATAATAGGTGGTATTTATTTAGGGAATTTTATGGATTATTTTAATTTATGCTTAACACATGAATTCTATATATACCTTTGGTACAATGGAGAAAATTTCACAAGGTGCAATAATAAAAAAATTAATTGTCACATATTATTCTGAATGAGCATATGCTTGTCCAAACTCAAAGGGATTTTATATTTTTCTTGTTTAACAACAACTCATTTGGACCAAGCTCTTTATAATAATTCTACTATATTCCTGTAACTCAAGGCTATGAAAGACCCAAGGCATCACTTTTTCTGTTCCAAAATTTGGATAATATTACATGATTTTACGAACATAGTACATACATCATGGGGTCAACCTATCCTAGGTTATTTCAGGTGTATTTTACATGAAATATCATAATACATAAAGGCGATAATCCATTATGGGATACTAATTGTTCTAATAAAGACAAAGTCATAGAGGACCTGAATATATTGATCAATAAGTATAATTCTAGTCTCCAGAAGTATTATAATGATGATATTTCCCCCTCCTTATGAATATGTAAAGATGTTTCACTTATAAGATTTTGGAAGAGGATAATATTTCCATATATGAGTCATGATCTCTATGGTTTAAGGTAGGAGATAAAATTATGGAATCCCTTCAAGTTGAAATCATGTAAAAGAATGTTTTAGGGATTTTAAGAAGAATTCATGAAGAAGGTTCCTTTACGAGTGGATAGGATGTTGATGGTTGGATCGCTATTAATAAATTTGAAAACATACTCATAGGTACTATACATTTATTATAAGTGGTATATCTTAGGGAGGAACCTTGGATGTCCATATTTAATATCAACCTAAGTATCAGGAATTTTCAGAATAGTGATCATATGAGGAGATTACTAGGAGAGGAAAAAAAATAGAGAGTCCATTTTCAATCTCATGAAGAGTACTACTCCTAAACCTGATTAATTTCCATGTTCTCTCTATATGGTATTATAGGATATAATTAAAAAGTAATTATTCAATTTTGTACATGATTTATATATAGGATGATATCTTCCCAAAATTACTTGTGCTTCTACACTAATCCCAATACCTTAAAAAAGAAGGAATGTTCTATTAACTAGTATCAGCCTATCAGTACTTGAAATATCTCATACAATATTGTGGCTTCCATTCTTACAATATGGATTGAAAATTTCCTCCCATATCTTATATTGAAGGAATAAAATTATATCCTTAAAGTTATGATCATGAAAGGATATATTGGGATAATATAGGAAATGATGGGAGATCATAATAGGAAATTTATTAGAAAAATATAATGTTGAATATTCATGTTGATATGGATTTTGAAAGGAGTTAGTTGAGATTTATATTGAGGATAAAAGATAATTTTTTTATTTTTAGAGTGGTATGTGATCTGTTATTTTTTTTATTTTCTTCATCATGGTTTTCAGTCAATCTTTTGGATTTAAAATTTAGTTTCATCAAATCAGTATGTGGCCTCCATCAAGGTGACCCTTTATCCTCATGCCTTTTCTATTTTTCTCTATATTTTCTTATTAGTAATGTGAATAATGGAATTTAAAATGGCGATATATACCTATTTAGAGGGATATATAGCCTTTTATAAAAATTAAACATGTTCTTTACAGATCACATGCATTTTTTATCAATGATCGACATCACTCAATCCATTATTTTAACATCACCCTTGATGAATATAGTGTATGGAGTTGGAATTTTATCATCACTAGTAATAGAATGGTTTCTATTTATAAATCGTGCACTGGTAGACATTAAAATATAATTAAAATTATCCTCAACATTGCTAGAGGATATTATCATATGGTATAACTTGTGTCATCTTTATCTTCATGTATAATTCACATTAAATATTTTGATGGGATTTTTTATATATTCACTTTATAGATTATATATTGTAAAAGCATATTAATTTATTTGGGTTGAAGGATCACATAGTTTAACAGTGCCCCATAATTCAATCCCATTTATATTATATATATATATTATTTGGGTTAATTAATATAACATCAAAAGGATTGAAATAATTTTGAATGAATCTATATAGGATATTCACTAGTAGGCTAGATTCAGTTGGTCAAGATGATTGTGGTTGGATAAATTGATTGAGCTGGGGGTATTAACATGAGGATTCTTGACGTCAATATTACACACATGGAATCTAAACTTGTATGAGAGGGGTAAATAAATCCCTACGGGTGACTTTAGTTAAAGATAATTATCCTAAAAAATATAATATTCTACTTAAGGAAAATGTTATTACTTATCATATTTGGTTAATCCTTTAAGGATAACTCTATATTTTGTATGATAATTCTATCTATACCATGGGGTGTGGTGACACGATTCTTTGGCTCAATAACTAGCATGTGATTTTTTTTCTTCTTAGGTTTTCCATATCCTCATACCTCTTTTGGATATACAAGAGGGAATCAATCCTTTATCAATAATATCCTCAAATATGAATATGAAAATATATTCTCTAGTATCTAATTGTCCAAATATCTTGATATATGTTTTTTACTCCATCAATTTAAGTTGTATTCAATGTATTAGATTTTCGGAAACTCATTCATGTTTTTTATAACATAGAAAAAATGGAAACGATGGTACAGTGTACAAATATTCCCATAAAAAACAACTTTCAAGTTTTGTGTGTTTGTAAATATTGGATATATATGGATATTCAAGTGAAATATATATGGATCCTACTATATTCAAAATTCATTTCTAGGGATATACTAAAAATTGAGTCATTGAATCATTTTTTTCTTGAAGGGGAGTGGGAACAATATTTCTTTTCATATCTTTGGATTTTTTTCCATTTTGTAGTTAATTAAGTGTCCCTAAAAAATTTATGCAATTTAGATTTTTGGCTATTTTTTTTGGGATTCTAGAGATTAACAAATTTATATAATTATCATCATTGTGGGTTTTTAGAGTATCTGGGATTCACAAAACATATCATAGTGATATTCCAAACATTCCACCTTTATAACATTAAAAATTAAAACACTTTATTTCATTTCAGATCTTGTATTCCTATTAAAAGGAATCAACAATCCCCCCTCCATAAAAATTTTATTCCCTTGACTTTTAAAATATATGGTTTGTAGAGAATAAATCTTATAGGTATGGTAGGTATGTTGAAAATGACCTCATTCATGCATAAAACTTAATATAGATAAGTCTTAGGATAATGTCATAATACTTGGAGGGAAATAATTTGATAATTTAGAGGATATATCATCATGGAATTCAATTATTTTTATAAAAAATGATACTACATTACGTAAGAGTTCCAGGAAATTCATAGAAGAGTCATGCTCTGTAAGGTATACAATTTTGTTTTGATACAGGTTGAAACTGACTCTACAGTGGTAAACAAATTCTTACTAAGACCCATAAATTCTCACAGGTCTATTTCTTACTATATCAAATCCTACATAGGATTATTTAACCTAGTTGTGGAGATTTTACATACATATAAGGGGGAGAATATAGTGTCAAATAGACTTTCTCCTAAAGGAGGACTAGAGTAAACTCTAAGAATCCATTTTAATACTAGTTCTATTCCCTTAGATTTTATTAACATTATCTATATAGATTCCCCCATCCTCCATTATTTTAATCCCCCTAGAGGTGTTTTCCATAGATCTCCATACCCCTAATAAAAATATTCTAATTATGTGTATGTTTTATACTCTTGTGACATGGATCATGAACCAAAAGGGAAGTTTAGTTTTCTCAAGGGGTGTTCGGTTGCCTAATGTGAATATGATGTTAAATTTTTCCAATACAATACACAATTAATGAGGGAAATGTTTTTTTGAATCTTATTAAACATAGAGAAGTGGATAAAGTACAAAATGATGTAAGATAATTGAATCTATGTTATGTGATGATGATAAATATGCAAGGATATTTGTTGACCACATTTGAATAATTGGTACATCATTGTACATTTAGAGAAAAAGGAAAAATAAGGATAACCATTGATAAATTTTAGAGACATATATTCCAATATTGTACTATTAGAGGCATAAAGAGATAAAGGATCTTTCCTTCATGGTATTTATATGCCCTATATGGTTATTGTGATCCCATGGGATTTTATTCCTCTAACAAAAAATGATGGGGGGTCCATTAATATAAGGTAATCGAATCACCAATAGATAAATATAAGGTTTATAAGGATCCAATTATTTTTTTGGTTTAATGTGGTCTGGATGGATTTTTTTAAATGTCTTTATTTACTAATGGATTATGCAACCATTATTTAAGAATGTTGTTGGATAAAAATTGATAGGAAATAATTTTATAGGATACATCAATATAAATCAGCAAGAAATGGTAATTATTTGTAAACTCAAATGAAAGGGATATGAAAGTGAACACCATATGAGTTTCAAAGAAATATTGAAAACTATATGGGAAATAGGGAAATATAATATTCAAAAATGAGTGAATCAACAATATAATCATAAGCCTCATCTAAAGGGACATGATCTCTAAAACTCACACAAATAATGAGGTACAAAGTTTGTATACCCTTACATGGTAAATGAGTGTTGATATGAGTGAATCATGGTCGTAACCAGGCTAAGTACTCTTTAGAATCATTTGGTATCATAGAAAATATAGATATAAAAGAATACACAATTTTATATAGGGAGAACCATTTAGTGTTATGAAATGGTAACCTTACCAAGAATCAAGAGTGTGTGAAACCCAGATGTTAGGTCCAATATGAGAGATATAAAGATATTATAGGGGATACTATTTTTACTTAAAATAATCAAAGTAATTATAAATATAATACCAAAGTTAATGGATAATAATAATTTGTGATTAAATCATAAATATTATGTATAGTTAGTGTAAAGAGTTTAAGTAGAATAATGAATTACAAGATATAGGACAATGATTTTTACAGTAATTTGGATCACAAAGATCCTAGGTTACAACTTACAGTAAATAGACCTAGTTTTTGAAGGATGGTGTTGAATATTTATAAATTTCCTTTTAATAACCCAAGGCACAACCAAAACCTAAAAAAGCCACAAATGAATGATAATTTTTAAATGATATCCGTTTTTTAAATAAATTTGTGTTATATTATATTATATAAGTACTATACGCAAAGATAACATAGAAAAACCATCAAAAATTTAATTCATTAAAAAATATCAATATATTATACAAATAACAAACAATTAAAATGAAAAACATTATAATTGGAAAAAATATATAAAATAGAATGGCTAAAATGGGAAAAATATCAATGTCCTCAATCTACTAGAATAATCACCCATACGACCAGCACTATAGAAATGAAAAAAAATATTAGAAAACCAATCAAAATATTTGAGATTTCAATTATATAACCTTATGAGTAATTAAAGTGAATATTGAGTGAAATTATAAAGAGATATTTATAGGATGTAATGTGACCATTGGAATAGTAATGTGACAATTGGAATAATAACATGAAAATTGGGAAAAGTAACATGACCATTCAGAATAGTATCCTAACCAATGGAATATTAGTTTAACATAAATATAATAATTTTTGGTAGAAATAAATTTTATCACGATTAATATAAAAATATATAAATAATATAATGCTGAAAAAAATAAATATCATGATTTTAATACTAAAATAAATTATATTTACATTTTTAATAAATTTTATTTTAAAGTATTTTGAAAAAAATAATACTTTTTATATTTAAATTCTAAATTAACTATTTTAGAAATTTATTTTGATAAAATTAATATCATTTTTTAAATCATCACATTGAAATTGTACATGGGTGGTTTTTTTGTAATTTTATGAAATACTTCAATTTCCAGGTAAATAATAAAAATATTGTTTTTCATGTAATCAGTGTATCTTAATGTAACACCCCAAGGTTTTGAAAATAGATATAGAATGAAATTTCATAATCTATATATTAAACACAACTCTACCTCTTCTCTATTTTGAATTCTGAAAAATGGTCATCTAGAGTTGTGTTCAGTAAGTCATTTGGAGTCTGATAGAAGAAACTTGATTTTTGGTGAATAGTAACATACCCTTATGAATAGTACTATGACCATTATGTATATTAAATAATGATATTATTTTATTTTCATACGGTAATATGATAATGGGATCTTAATTAATTTATCAATGTCACATAAAACAAATTATACCTCTAAGATTAATATTTAGAAAATTATTTTTGAATAACTGAGTTCACTTTTGAATTCTACATGTTGAAAAATGATAAGGGTGAATTTTTGGGATTTTTCTAAAATTCTAGAATTTTTGATGAATAGTGAAATACAATAAAACACCGTATATACAAATTATCAGTTAAATACACTATTCATGATATCACAAGTGAAGCAAGGCCACTTGGTTCGAAATAACATGAACTTATTACTATTAGGGGTCACATTAAACAACACTATTGGTTGTCTTGATGGAAATAATAAAATAATGAATTAAATTTTCAAAATTTACCCCTCTCCTCCACTATAAAAACTGCTCACCACTCCCTCTTCTATTCACTCCTATAAGCCATGAAGCTCCTCAAAGTTCTGCCCAATTACACTTACCTAGTCTCTCCCCACATCCAATAAGCTTCTGTTCTTTTCAAAAGATCAAAAACCCTTCCCTTAAGGAGTTTCTCAAGGAGGTTATTTCAAGAGGTAAAACACCCTTCTTTTTCGTTTGGTTTCATTTCAATTTATCTTCTTTTGCTATCCTCTTCTAACCTCCTCTATCCAAATGATCATGATAAATCTAGTATCATCTATATACTGGAATTATATCATGTTAATGGAAGAACCATCACAAATATTCTTACATCCTCCCTTTTATTTTTCTAAATGAAATCAACGTCCATGAGGTTCCAATTTATAGCCTTCCTGGACGACAAAGTTTCGTTCTTAAATTTATTCTTCATTACTGGTAATGAAACCATATTTATGGTTAAACTTGATTATAATATATGTATCATAACATAATTAATATTAAAGATCCATAATATTTACATATAATTAAGTTATATGACAAAACTAGTTCATAATATTCCAAATACCGCCAAACAATCGAAGTGGTTGTCATCTAATGATTAATCCTCATTACATGTAACCAAGTGAGAGAAATGACCATTATGAATTCTTCATTTTCATTAATAATATATAATTACAATCCTGGAGATTTATAACCATTCCACATGAACTCCATTTCTTAAAAACAGGTAAACCGATTATGAAAATAAAGAAAACGAACACCCTGGAACAATGAAATTCAATAGAATAACTTAGAAATAAGGGTATAAATGAAATAAACATTATTATGATAAAATAAATAATTGTCTAATAGGTTCTCAAACAAGTTATTAATAAGTATAATTTCATATTCCATGAGCTTAAGTTCAATACCGGAACACGTTTGGAGTTAAGGTAAGGGTTTTTCCACCCGAACTTCCATTTTCATTCGGGTTACTTTCATTGTCTAATTAACTAAATGAAATTCTTATTTATTGTTATATACTATTCATATATTATTTGTTAGTATTATATATATGTTTATAAACCATAAACGTTTCTTTATTTTTTGAATTGTTATATTTTTTTAAAAGAAACTTTCAAAACTGTTTCCAAAATACAAGCCGGATTCAAGGGAATTTCTCATATTCTTACCTATCTTCAAGGGAACTCTATAATCTGTTTTTGGAAACCATTATCTTTATAAAATCACTCATTTTATTATGAAAATACCATCTTACTTCACTTATGGTTTTATATAAGAATATTTCCAAAATAAATCTTCTTTTCAAAATAATAGAGTATTTATCTCCAGAATTGCTTAATGATTTTATAAGAGTGTTTTCATATAATTAAACACTCTTGTTTATTCCATGGTGTTATTGGGTTTAATAATTTATGAAGGCATATCCCATATTTGATTTAATGTTTTATGATTAACTCTATTGTGGATGATTTATCCTAAAACCAATCATCATATTATTATGAATGGTTAGTGTTTTATGTTTAATGATTGGGGAAAGACAGTTACATTTCATATGATAGTTTCAATATGAATTTATTTTTTGTTTATGTTTATCCCTGATCATAAGAAGAATTCATTGGACTTATTATGTGATGGGTGGGGCCCACTATAGCCACGATGCATCTGTAGGTCTCATGAGACAACTAGATGTGGAATTGGTTGAGGCCTTTCCCAATGTGATATGGATTTTAGATGAGGCCTTAATCACTAGACGTATTGGATGAGGCAATGAAAAAATGATTCAAAATGTCCGGAATATGCACTTCCCTCATTATGAAGCCAGTAATTGAATTTCTGTGCGGTTATTTGACTAGTAGAATAACCATGATTATGTTTTATTATGGCATTATTTACTCAGCTCATATTCCTACCATAATGTGTTCAAGTTTATTATTAAAGGCATGTTTTTTCAATTATTCACTATGTTTAATGTTTATATTATCTTCTACTATATTTCTTTCTCTTACTAATCATTTGAGCTCACCCCTTTCTTATGTTTCATTTTCCCAGGACATGAAGAAGTAATTTATGAATGGATTCCAAGCATAATCTAGGAGACATGATGTTTCTAATGGAATAAATTAGTGTTGTTTTTCCGTTAATGTTGTAATGTTAAACGTATATATGTAACTTGTTTCCAATAATACTAAACTAATTGATCCTTTTGGATTCATATTCCTTGTTGGTATGCTAATGAAATCAAGTAAGGTACCAGCTCCAGGAAACTGGGGTCGGGTCCTTTGTAACGCCCTGACCCCAGTTACCCAGAGTCAGTGCATTATTTTAATACATTGACATGATTACAAGGAATCAAGTCCCGATGGACCGATCGGTTTAACAGTCTTGGAAAATAGATTACATACATGAATGTTACATTACACTTTATAACAAAAAAACAACATAAATAATCCTTTATGAACGCCATTATTCCCCTGTCTTAACCCTTCATATCAATCACAATACACTTCTTGGAATCCTGGGAAAAATAAAACATAGAAAGGGGTGAGCTCAGATGCTCAGGAAGGATAATAATATAGCAGAATCTTTCATAAATAAACATAAACATCGAAGGAAATGTATAAATAAAAAGTAGCCTTTTAAACTTGAACTTCAGCATAATATGGAAAAGATAAAATGAAATAATTTCATTTACTTATTCACATGGATATTCTACTAGTCGAATAATAACATGAAATATCAATAACCACTTTCATAACGATGGAATGCATAATGCTTGACTATTATAACCACGTATCCAAGGCCTCGTGCCAAGACTACAAATAAAATTTTGTCAAGGCCTTGTGCCAAGACACTAGTTTTTATCATGAGACCTACCGATGCATCGAGGAGCTATAGCGGGCTCCACCCATCACTTACTAAGTCCAATTCATTTCCATGTGAAAAGGTTTAAACATAACATAAACATTCGTATTAAAACTAGCATATTAAATGTAAATACTTTATCCATAAACCATGAATGGTATAAAAATAACACATCCATAGTCAAACATATCACAAAACCTTCAATACAATTTTGATGTTTTGTATCATAATAAATCAACTTCAAATAAGCTTAAATTCCATCAAAGTATGTTGACATAGATGAAATCAAAACTATTTGAGAGAAATATCTTTTTTTTTTGAAATCATTGAAAAGTCACAAATTAATAAAGGAAGTAATTTAAAAGATATTTTTGAATCAAAGTGTCCCATACCACTTTGAAACCTTTGAAAAGAAATATCATTTCAAAACATTCATTTCCATATAAATAAATCCTTAAAATAATTTTGAAAACATGGACATTAATTAAATTATTTAGAAAGATAAATCTTTAAAACATTTAAATTTCTTATCTTGATAAAGAGTACCTTTCAAAAATCCTTAATATATTTATTTTGAAATCATTTTTATGAAAAATGGACATGGATGATAAAAATGTCCCAGTAGATACTTACACATAAACAATCTCGGATAATAATGAGATTGAGGAATTAACCCTTACCAATTTGGTAACTTATGAAACATAAACAACATGAAAGAGGTATCATACAATGAACATGTAAATACACATAAATTAAATTGTATTACACAAAGAATACAATTATGGTCATTACATACACCACACAAAAGGTAATAGTGGAAATATGGCATGAATCTCACGAGAATAAGGAGTGAGATGAAAACCCCTTACCTTGCACTTTCCTTTAGTCGAGGGTACGTTTAGCCTCCTGTATGAAGACTATATTATGTTATTAAATTATAACAGAACCATATTAATATTTATGATATCATAAATTATTCATTTATGACTTTATACTACCCATTTAATGATAATTTCCATGTTATATTAATATTTCGGGTAATAATCGGTTTCCTTATCGTACATGTTTTAACTTGTTACTCTTGATTGTATCGCTTAGATCATGATTTAAATACTTCAATAATATAAAAAATGATTTAATTATCATATATATTTAGAATATAAGAATTTATAATAGACTTATATATGAAATGGAAAACACCTTTTATGGAGACGGTAGTCCGTACATACGCATAAAGGCTATTTCCATTTTCCTATAGTATTGAACGAAAGTAAGTGAATAAGATATATGTAAGTACATATATACTTATATATATAAATATATATATCTCCAGTAGAATTATTATGTCATATATTACATACTTATTAGTAATATATATTTTATATAATCGTTGATGGATGATGAATTTGGAAATGAATCTCATCGCGTCGTAGAGACGGTAATCCGTACGTACGCACGAGAGAAAATATCATTCTTTTGAAATTAATATCATATATAATTGGATGGTATATAATATATAAAGAACAATTATCATGTTATATTTATTATTTACATAAATTACACATCATTATTATACCCATCCAAATAATAATGTATTGAATAACAATTACACCACGACGTGGAGACGGTAAGCCGTACGTACGCACGTATGGTGACATGTAATTAAAAGTGTGGATAGAATAATTAATTTGGTTGTACGATAATTATAATAAAATAAAAGTATATATAATATACTGGATATATTACTTTATAATGGAAACAACAAAGAAAAAGGAAGTGGAATAACAAAGTAACTTGAAAGATGGTGGTGAAATCATTACCTCCTTTTCAGATTCTTCCATTTGATTTGATCAAAAGGTCTCCTTAGGATGAGTTTCAGATAAAATAAGGCCTCTAGGTTGATGGGATGATAGTTTAGAGGGTATATGGGTAGGGGTGGCTGATCCAAATGGCTTAGAAGGTGTGAATTAGAGAGAAGGGGGAGTTCCCTTTTATAAGAGGGGTGAGGGGCACCTTAGGAAACAATTAAACTATTATTTTATAATAAATTCATATTCAGTTTCTAATGGCTCTAAAATTTATTATTTAAATTCTAAGGTGTGTATAGGTCTAAAAAAACTCAACAAATAGGTTTTAGACAAGTTTAGGTTACCATTTTAACCTTATCATTTAGATTTAACTCTAAGATAAATAATTTAACTTTTACCATGTCTTCATGTATTATTACACTATATGGTTAATAAACATACAATATACTTCCAATAGAACCCCAATTGGTTAATTAATGTCATATATATTATTATATAAGTATTTTTTCCGAACCATAGATTTTTAGGACTATTATATTAATTAATAATATAATATTTCTTTTAAAAACTATTTTATGTCAATTTTGACACTATTTGGTATTTGTTTTTTTGTTAAAATAATGAAAACATGATTACTTAAAAAATATACATTAAATCAATACTAACATATTATATTCACCTATAAAAGTCTTGGATGTCATAAAAACATTTAAATTATATTTATTTTAATATTTATATTACAATTTATTTGATTCTTTCATAATAAGGTAATTACTGCACCATCATTGTGTCATAAATGAATTTATTTATATATTGTCTAAAAATTATAAATAAAATAACATGACGTAGGAAATATTTTTATCTTTCTAATGAATATTTATAATCGAATTTATATTATGTAAAACACTATATTAAAAATGTTTTAGTTATTAAACTTAGATTTTAACTCTTTTAACTCTTCTTTGAATTAAATAATAATAAATGTACTAATCTAATCCAAGTGGGCCTAAATTATAATATTTTATTCCTAAGGTTGTTTTTGGTCTAGATAAACATGTCAAATAGAATTAGGACATGTGTTAAGGTAATATTAATATCCCTTTTACCCTTAATTACCCTATTTACTTTTAACCGTGGTAAATAAAAGTAAAAAGTTACCATTCACCAAAACTTATTTTTATCTTTTTGAACCACATTTTACTCCTTGATATTAAATGTGTCTCTCAGATTTTCTAAATTACAGTCACAAAAGCGGTAAAATTATGTTTTATGTGAATTTCCAAATTCACCTAGGAGGTGGGTAAAAGACGGTGAAAAGTTCAATAAAATTTTTATTTATCTAAAATTATTCTAAACTAACTTCAATTAATTACATTGAACTTATATAGGTATTATGTATCTATTTTGACATTAAGTAAATTTAAATAAAATAAATAATTATTTAAATAAAAAATTGGTTTTAAACTATAATTCAGTATTTTCCACTATTCATCAAAAATTGAAAGTTTTCAGAAAAATACCAAAAATTCAGCCTAAGATATATTTGATATTATGAATTCAAAATTTATGTCTGTTTTCCCAAATTCAAAACATATAATTTTTATTAATTAATTTAAAAAATAATTCTCGTTTTCAAAACAAATAGCGTGTTTTTATGAAATAATAATTATCAAAAGATTGACACTTGTTTATGTTTGGTTTAAATGTGAAATTACGTCTAATGACCAAAATTGTATTAAATGATAAAAATATATTATAAATATACTTTAAAACCACTCAAATTCATAATTTATCACTATTAATTATTTTTATTAAAAAGTTTTTTTAATTAAAATTTAGTAATTTTCACTATTCAATAAAATATGAAAGTTATCTGAAAAGCACAAAAATTTCACCATAATCTAATTTCGATATTCTGAATCCAAAAATGAAGTCCAATTTGAAATATAAAATTTATAAAATTTTAAAAAGCGGGTATTACTACTCATAACGGCTAGTTTGATTGGTTGTGGTGTGTTATAACTCGAAGTTGCGTACAACAGATGCGACTGTATTATTCAAAGTGAAGCGTACCATAGAAGCTTGGGGTGTTACATCCTTACAGTTGGTATAAAAGTAAGGTTAGTAGAATACTTAGAAACTAGATTTAGACAAAGTAGAATTAGTGAAGAGTCCCTAAGTCTGTCTTTGATGATATACATACAATAACGTCATGTTATTTTTGTAAGGAATAAATTATGTGGATATTTCATGCAATAAATCCCTGTCTAGATGTGATCAGGTAGAGGCGGCTCTAGCATTGATATATCTACGGGTAAAACCTGAAAAGACCGCTTTGAGCTAGACTTGAATGGGAACTGGTGCATGAAAACATTCCTTGCTGTACTCTTGGTTACGACACTCTCGGGGGATATGCATAGGATAATTCACATTTTTTACAAGACATTATGAAGGATTGAAATGTAAAATATTTCTCTAGGGAACCATTTTTGGTAATATGGGATTATCCATGCGCAGGATCTCACTGTTTTCTAAGTATTTTGTTAATTTAATATTATACATTATGATTCACAACCTAATCTAGTGTATGCCATTATCTAGAGATTGCGCCAAGTGGAAGGAATGGAAACTGCATAAACACACGTGTCCCCTGTAGGTATTTCCCTCTGATGCAAGGTAATGATGTTGGCTCTGGTGCTGAGCAACTAATAACTATACTAGGACAACTTACTCGGGTTATGAATAATAACCTTACCCATATGGAGCATCCAAATCCACCACATGGAGGAGCTATGTAAGATCACTTTATGTGACAACAACCTCCATAATTCAACAGGACTACAAACCCTTATATAAAAGAGTAGTGAGTATATTCCCTTGAAAAGGTATTTCTTGCCTGGGGATGTAATGAAATAGAGAAGGTTGTCATGTAAGCCTATCGTCTATCGGGAGATGTGGATCAATGGTGGTCCTTAATCCAAAGAACAATAGAGGAGGAAGAAATATAGGAGATGGAGTGGAGGGACTTTAAGGAAATATTCCTGGAGAAATACTTTCCTCATGAACAAATAGCAGATATGGAGAGGCAATTCTTGAATTTGAGGTAGAAGAAAGATGAGAATGTTGAAAATTACGAAGGTAACTTCACAAGGTTAGCAGGAGAAGATGTGCACTTCATACTAAGTACAAGGAGAAAAAATGATCGATTCTTTGATGGCCTAAAGCCATTCCTCCGTCGGGCACTGGTCTCCCAAAGTTTTTCATCATATGAGGATATATTTTTATGTGCTATCAAGATAGAAAAATAATTATCTAAGTCTTATGACTTTAAGGGAAAGAAAGAAAATAAAAGGGCAGCTGAAAACCCTGGGATAGGAAATAAGGAAAAAGGGAAGAAGGGAAGAGTTGAATTTCCACCATGTGACAATTGTGGAAGGAAACACCCGGGTGTATGCTTAAAAAGAAAAAGAAGTATGCAAAAAATGTGGTCATAAAGACCATATTTCTTGTGATTTCAATGGGAAGAAGGAATCCAATGATGTTCAATTCTATAATTTTCGGGAGATGGGACACTATTCTAATGATAGTCTAAAGCGTGCACGAAATATGCAATAGAAAAGACTAAGGGATCAGGGATAAGCTTATGCAATCACAATTTCAGAGGTTGAAGTTTCTAATGACGTGGTGGAAGGTACATTTAACTGTTTCCTTAAACATATCCAATACTTTATTTGATTCTGGATCATCGCATTCATTTATATCTACCCAATTTTTCAATAAAATTAGATATGTCCAATCTGATTTAATAAATGAGTTGTTAGTCAAAACTCTTAGGGGATGTATCATTGTGACCAAGGCATGTCGACTAGTCCCCCTCCAGACACCAAAATGTGCTCTATTTTCTAACCTTATCATCATACCAATGAATGAATTAGATATAATTCTTGGTATGTAATGGATTTAAAATTATGATGCGAAGATTTATTGTAAGAAGAAGGAAGTTTCAATTTTAGAAAATGGTGTAGAATACCTTCTCTTTAGGGTGGAAACTTTGCCACCTGATTCTTATCTAGAACCACCCCTAGTAGCTCTACTGAATACAATACTTAGAGAGGAAGATAAACTAATATATATGGGTGAGGAAAGAAATATTCAAATTGAGGATGTGCACATAGTTAAAGAGTACATTGATGTATTTCAAGAAGATTTACATGGACATCCTCCAGAGGAGGAAGTTGAGTTCTCTATTGATTTAATTCATGATGTAAGAACTATATCAAAGACTCCCTATAGAATGGACACTGTGGAATTAGTAGAGCTAAAGAAACAACTAGAGGATTTGAGTGAAAAATAATTTATTCGACCTAGTGTTTCTCTAGGAGGATCCCATGTCCACTTTGTCAAGAAGAAAGATGGATCCATGAGGCTTTGCATTGATTACAGGGAAATCAATGCTATTACAATAAAGAATAAGTATCCTCTACCCCAGATTGATGATTTATTTGACCAACTTCATGGAGCTCAATACTTTCCGAAGATTGACCTTTGATCTGAATATCATCAGTTGTGTGTGAGGAAGGAAGATATTCCTAAAGTAGTATTTCAGACCAGGTATGGGCATTATGAGTTTACAGTGATGCCTTTTGGACTGAAACATGCACCCTCTATTTTCATGGATTTAATGAATAGAGTTTTCAAGGAATAACTTGATAACTTTGTTGTGTTTTTCATCAATGATATCCTCGTATAATCAAAAAGCTATGAAGAACATGATAATCACTTGTGGGTTATTCCGAGAACACTTAGAAGAAATAAATTATATGGGAAGTTTAGAAAGTGAAAATTCTGGATTCAATCAGTTTCTTTTCTGGTCCATATTGTCTCTAAGCATGGAATCCTAGTTGATCCTGCGAAGATAAAGGCAATCCAAAATTGGCCCACACCAACATACATAACTGAGGTACGCAATTTTATTTGCTTAGGAGGTTATTATCGGTGTTTCGTTCAGAATTTTTCCCGATTGGATTACCCAAAAACCAAGCTCACACATGAAGGAGTTAAGTTTGTGTGGACAAAAGAATGTACATAATGCTTCGATGAATTGAAAAGAAGATTGTTCAATGCTCCAATTTTGACTCTTCCATCTGGAAGTGATGGATTTGTAATAATGGAGATGCATAAAATAATGGATTGGGTTGCGTCCTTATGCAAAACGATAATGTTATTTCTTATGAATCAAGATAGTTTAAGACTCGTGAGAAATGTTATCCAACTCATGATCTTGAGATAGCAGCTATAATCGTTGCTCTGAAAATATGGAGACATTATCTCTATAGAGAGAGATGTGAGATTTATATGGACCACAAGAGTTTGAAATATATTTTCACACAAAAAGAACTCAACATGAGGAAAAGAATATTGCTCTAGTTACTCAAAGATTACGATTGTTCATTACACTACCACCCAGGAGAGGCAAATAAGGTGGAAAATGCATTAAGCAAGAAAGATCATGGCCTTCTGACTCAAATGAAGATTGAAAGAGATCCTATGTTCATGGATCTACTGAAAATGGATATGGGAATTGTTAAGGAAGGGGAAACACCACTCCTCTTTCAAAATATTTCTAAACTATCCTTACTAGAGAAGATAAAAATTTCTCAATCTGCTGTTGATAATCTGCACAAGAAAATTAATGCAGTTAAGGATGGGAGACTGGCTGACTTCATGTATGAAGAAGGAGTTCTGAAGTTTATGAAAACGTAATGCGTTTCATCAATACCTGAGCTAAAAAGGGAACTATTAGATGATTCTCATAGCTCAAATTTGACTATACACTCGGGTAGAACCAAGATGTATAAAGATCTAAAGGAATATTTTTGGTGGGATAATATGAAGTGAGAAATTACTCACTACGTTTCAAGGTGTCTAGTTTGTCAACAAGTGATGGTGAAGAGAAAACATCCCAATGGAGTAGTGAAACCTCTACCTATTCCTATGTGGAAGTTGGATAACATTACCATGTATTTTGTCACCGGAATATCAAGGACACCAAGACAAAATGATGCTATATGTTTAATTTTTGATCATCTCACTAAAACAGAACATTTCATTCAAATAAGAGAGGATTTACCACTTGAGCACCTAGAAAGACATTATATTAATGAAGTTGTGAGACTTCATGGTGAACCTCTATCGATTGTCTCCAATCGAGATCCCCTGTTTACATCAAATTTCAGGAAAAGTCTCCAGAAGGATTTGAATACTGAGCTTTGTCGGAGTACTGCATATTACCCTCAAACTGATAGACAGTCTGAACGGACTATTCAAACTCTAGAGGACATGCTGAGATCATGCTCTCTTGACTTCCAAGGTATGTGGGATCAATACTTTCCTTTGGAGTAATTTTCCTACAATAATAGTTTCCATTATAGTATTCAAATGGTTCCATATGAAGCATTATATGGAAAGAGATATCGATCTCCAACTTGTTGCGACGAAGTTGGTGAAAGGAAACTTATAGGCCCAGAACATATTCAAGAGACCATGACAAAGGTGATGAAAATACAAGCCCATATTAAAATAGCCCAAAGTAGGAAGAAGAGTTCTGCTGACAACCAGAGAAAGGACTTAGAATTTCAATTGGGAGATCATGTATTTATAAACATTTCTCCATAGAAGGGTGTCTTAAGGTTCAGTAATAAAGGGGAACTGAGCCCCAGGTACATCGGACCATTTGAAATTATGGAAAGAATCTGAGCTGTAGCCTACCATTTAGCGATGCCGCCAAATCTCTCCAGATTTCATGATGTGTTCCACGTATCATTGTTAAAGAAGTACATGCTAGACCCAACACATGTACTCACTTATGAAGAAGTAGATCTTGATCCCAATATATCTTATTGTGAAGAGCCGATTAAGATTCGTGATACTAGTGAACTAGTATTAAGAAATAGGACGACTCTTCTGGTAAAGGTACTTTGGAGGAACCATGAGATGGACAAAGCAACATGGGAGCCTGAGGAGCTTATGTTAAAGACATACCCGAATTGTTTTAGGTAATATTTTGTGAATTTTGAGGAAGAACTTTTTGTAAGGAGGGGAGAATGTAACACCCCAAAATTTTGAAAATATATATAGAATGCAATTTCATAATCTATCTGTTAAACACAACTTTTCCTCTTCTATGTTTTGAATTTCGAAAAATGGTCATCTAGAGTTGTGTTCAGTAAGTCATTTGGAGTCTGATAGAACAAACTTGATTTTTGGTGAATAATAACATACCCTTATGAATAGTAATATGAATAGTAATATGACCATTATATATAGTAAATAATGATATTATTTTATTTTCATATGGTAATATGATAATGGGAACTTAATTAATTTTTCAATGTCTCATAAAACTAATTATACCTCTAAGATTGTTATTTTATGAATTAACTATGACTTTATTTAAAAATTAAATTAATAATATTAAGAAAATTATTTTTGAAAAATGGAGTTCCCTTTTTAATTCTACATGTCAAAAAATGTTAAGGGTTATTTTTTTGTATTTTTCTAAAATTCTAAAAAAAATTATGAATAGTGAAATAGGATAAAATACTGTATATACAAATTATCAGTTAAATATACTATTCATGACATCAAAAGTGATGCAAGGCCACTTGGTTAGAACTCACATGCACTTATTACTATTAGGTGTCACATTAAACAACACTATTGGTTTTCTTGAAGGAAATAATAAAATTATGAATTAAATATTGAAAATTTACCCCTCTTCCATTATAAAAACCCCTCACCACTCCCTCTTCTCTTCACTCCTCTAAACATTGAAGCTCCTCAATGTTCTACCCAATTACCCTTCCCTAGTCTCTACCCAGGTCCAAGAAGCTTCTTGTCTTTCGAAAATCCCAAAAGTGCTTCTCTTAAGGAGTTTCTCAAGGAGGTTATTTCAAGAGGTAAAGCACCCTTCTTTTTCATTTCGTTTCATTTCAATTTATCTTCTTTTGTTATCCTCTCTTCACCGCCTCTATCCAAATGATAATGATAAATCTAGTATCATATATATACTTGAATTATATCATGTTAATGTAAGAGCCATTAGAAATATACTTACTTCCTCCCATTTATTTTTATAAATGAAATCAACGTCCATGAGGTTCCAATTTATAGCCTTCATGGAAGACGAAGTTTCGTTCTTCAATTTCTTTTTCATTAATAGTAATGAAACCATATTTATTGTTCCAACAGTCTATAATATATGTATTATAACCTTATTTGTATTCATGAACCAGAATATGTATATATAATTAAGTTATATGACAAAATTACATCATAATATTCCAAATACCGCCAAATAATCAAATTGGCTGTCATCTAATGATTCGTCCTCATTCCATGTAACAAAATTATAGAAATGACCATTATAAATTATTTATGTTCATTAATAATATATAATTCCAATCATGGTGATTTATAACCATTCCACATGAACTCCATTACTTAAAAACAAGTGAACCGATTATAAAAATAAAGAAAACGAACACCTCGGAACAACGCAATTCAATATAATAACTTAGTAATAAGGGTATAAATGAACTAAATAGAATTATTATAAAATAAAAACATGACTAATAATTTCATAAATAATTTATTAATAAGTATAATTTCATATTCCAGGATCTTATGTTCAAGAGCGGAACACATTTGGAGTTAAGGTAAGGGTTTTCCACCCAAACTTCCATTTTTATTCAACATACTTCCATTGTCTAATTACCTCAATGAAATTCTTATGTATTGTTATTTACTAATCATATATTCTGTGTGAGAATTATATAAATGTTTAAAAACTATAAAATTTCCTTATTTTATGAATTTTTACATGTTTTTGAAAGAAACATTCAAATCTGTTTCCAAAATACAAGCCAGATTCAAGGGAATTTCTCAAAATTTTACCTATTTTCGAGGGCACTATATAATATGTTTTTGGAAACCATTATATTTATTAAATCAATAATTTTATTATGAAAATACTATCTCACTTAACTTATGGTTTTATATAATGATTTTTCCAAAAGGACTCTTCTTTTCAAAATAAATGAGTATTTATCTCCATAATTGCTTAATGATTTTATAAGAGTGTTTTCATCTAATTCAACAATATTGTTGATTCCATGATATTATTAAGTTTAATCATTTATTAATTCATATACCATATTTGATTTAATGGTTTATTACTAACTCTGTTGTGTATGATCTATCCTAAAACCATTCATCATATTATTCTGAATGGTTAGTGTTTTATGTTTAATGATTGGGGAAAGATAGTTACATTTCATATGATAGTTTCAATATGAATGTATTTGTTGTTAATTTTTATCCTCATTCATATGTGGAATTAATTGGACTTATTATGTGATGGGTGGGGCCCGATATAGCCCACCGATGCATTGGTAGGTCTCACGAGATAACTAGACGTGGAATTGGCCGAGGCCTTTCCCAATGTGATATGGATTTTGGTCGAGGCCTTAATCACTAGAAGTCTTGGCCAAGGCCATGAAAAAATGTTTCAGAATTTCCGGATTATTCACTTCCCTCATTATAAAGCTAGTAACTGAAGTTTCATGTGGTTATTTGACTTGTAGAATACCCATGATTATGTTTTATTTAGGAATTATTTACTTACCTCATATTCCTGTCATAATGTGTTCAAGTGTATTATTAAAGGCATGTGTTTTCAATTATCCACCATGTATAATGTTTATATAATATTCCTCTTTATTTCTTACTCTTACTAGGAATTTGAGCTCACCCCTTTCTTATGTTTCATTTTCTCAGGACATGACGAAGTAATTTATGAATGACTAGCAAGCATAATCTAGGAGACGTGATGTTTCTAGTGGAATAAATTAGTGATGTTTTTCTCTTCATGTTGTAATGTTAAAATTATGTATGTAACTTGTTTCTAATAACACTAAACTACTCAGTCCTTCGGGATTCATATTCCTTGTTTTTATGCCAATGAAATCAAATAAGGCACTGGCTCCGGGAAACTGGGGTCGGGTCCTTACAGTTAAATTACGTAATTCATGATGTAATAATGACCTAATAATTTATAAATTTAGTTTTTACCAAGAAATATTAAATTTCATAAATGAATCATTAAAATATAATAAAATTAAATTACAAACCTAAAAGGAACTTTCCAAAACCGAAAGTAAAAAATGTTCCCTTAAAATAATTTTTTTTTCCTCCAATGGCCTGAAGGCCTTAATTTTTTATTGATTTTTGTTAATCAACATTTCAAGGGGTGAGGTGGAACCCTTAAAAGGCCCATAGACATAAGTATTACATGTCTTGTAGGCCTTATAGGAATTCATTTCTTGTAGGCTTCAAATATTACATACAACCCAAACTAACTACTTAGAACTACTCCTCCCCAGCATCATCATCGTGAAATCATCTGTCTACCTTCACATGAATATTCGTCTCGAATTTCCCATGCATGCACAGGATTTTCCCGATGAAAGGGGCCATAACCTCTCCTTCTTGAAATCCATTTTTTCTTCTTATATTGTGAAAGTTCCTTTCTCATCCTCCTTCT
Organism: Viscum album; assembly: GCA_963277665.1. NCBI lineage: Eukaryota > Viridiplantae > Streptophyta > Magnoliopsida > Santalales > Viscaceae > Viscum > Viscum album. The sequence goes on along the minus strand of OY728123.1, from coordinate 277,432,365 downwards.
GGATCTTGTTCCTTGTAGGTTGTATGGTTTTCATCTCCCCTCATGGTGGCCCAAAGGACTTAAGGTGGCCCAAAGGCCTTACTAATCTAACATAATGGGTGTCCTGAAGGCCTTAAAGGACTTGGGGACCTAATCAGTGGCCCGAAGGCCAAGACAGGGGAATAGTCCTGACTACTACAGTGCCAAATAGTACCTTCTACAGTACTGCAATAGTTCCCTCTACAGTACGTGCTATAGTACCTGTTACAATACACCTACAGTACCCCCCCTGAAATTATGCCTCCTCCTAGATTTAATCCTAGGTCACCTGGATGCCCTTAAAGTGTCCTCACCAACCGGGTTGAGGCTCATGTTCTAAAATAAAAAAAAAATTCCACTTTAAATTTTAATGAAATAAGTGATTTTGAATTAAAAATGGGTTTAAAGTCATAAAATAATTATGTTATATTTATATATGATTTATATTGAAAAAAATTCACAATTAAAAGTTTTCTATTGGATATAATGTTTTTTAATATTTTATCCTAAAATTCCCCTCACCTCAAGTATAAATAACTCGTCTCCCTCCCCTTGGAAAAACAATCCTACCTCACATTACAAATCCACTTTTCTACACATATCTACCCTCTCAAGCACAATAAATAAATAGGTATGTTATAGAGTAATAAACCTATAGTAATCAATAGATTTTTAGTGTCATACCAGAGAAGCTACTCCAAGGAAAGGGTAGGTTTTTATCAACTCTTGCCTCTTTTTTTATTCTCTTTATTTTCTTCCCAGTAAATTTTTTTAAAAACTATTATAAATTAACTAGGAATTACATTAAAATTATATTAGTGTTGTTAACCCAATGTAAAAATATTTATTATGACATATATAAATTTCATACTTCCATTTTCCACTCTTTTGATAAAACCTCGTTAACAGTCTATCTATCCTAAATGAGGACATATCCAAATATGTTATTATCACCAAACCTATGTTTGGTTAAATAAATTATTTATGACGTTTAAATTTATAAATATCCTTTTTATATTTTGGTATTTATTCAATTAATTTATAAATGACCTCTGACACAAATAGTGGCATCGAAACAAAATTAGAAAATTTAATGAAACCATGATATCAAAACAACTCACATTCAAAAAAGAGTGTTATAAATTAGAATATAGTAATTATAAATGATAAATAGTGGAAAATGAACATATTTCACTTTTGGATCTATGTTTTAATAATTATAAATTTATTATTCTAGAGTTGAAAAGTTGATGAGATAAATTGGGATTGAAGGTAAGGGGATTCTATTTCTCTTGGTTATCCCTCTTAAATTATGAAATCCCTGAACTTTATTACACACATAAACATGATTTATTACATAAATATTCACTTAAGAAAAATCTGATTATTGAGAGGTCTAGTTTATTGGGAAATTAGGAACATTACATAAAAACGTATACCATAAAACACAACATCAATATTGAAAACTTCTTTAACATGACCACAACATTCCTTTGTACTTAGCATTGCATGGGATAACCTGAGGACATGCATTATAAAATGGTGAGATATAAAGCCTAGTAAGGCAGTAAAAAAGGCATAAAATAAAAAATATTTTACATGTTAGGAAATATGAATATTAATTTAGCACAAGAGAAACATGGTCATAAAAGCCTGATATAGCATGATTATCACAACATGGAAATATGGCAACAACATCATACATGATATTAACATGAGCCAAGGCTCATTGCACATGGATAATTTGTAAACCATAATTTCACTTGAATTATATGGATTAAACACTAATTTCACTTGAATTATAATCATTAAAACCTCATTTCACTAGATGTATCAGGATACTAATCTTTACCCAATGCATTGGAGTGCTATCATCGTGCACCATTTAAAAACATTTCCTTTCATTCATAAGTGTTCCATGTGGATCATACAATATGGATTCTTTAAAAATAATAATTTATTCCATGAATATGAGATTTATAATACGTAAATTTTTTTCCTCAATAAAAAAGTACATGTGCATAAACCTGAATATGCTTGATAGATAAATGAGTATGGTATTCACTTACACGATGATTTTGGCATGAGAGATTTTGGTGTGACTTCATCAGCATAACAACATCAAATAGAAATCATAAAATGGGTTGATGAGGGATAAAGGGGTATATCATAATTTATACATGAAATGGATAGTAAGGGGTCATGTAACCTAACATACTAACATATGTAATGAAATTTAGATGAATAATGTAAAATATTTTCTTGAATGTTAAGGAGTGGAGAGAAATTCCTTACAGAATTTCAGCATGGAAACATTTGTACATGGGAGGCATTAATGAGATATAAAGATGTATCTAATAATTCAAAAAAAAGTAGGGAAGTATGTGGGAGGTGCTAATTCATACCACAATGTTTTTAATTGTAAATAAATTAGTATAACAACATAATGAAAATTGGACAAAAATGAGAAAGGAAAAATACCTTACTTGGAAGTGTGAAACCAATGGCTTGGGAGAGTCTTGAGAGAGGCTGCTAGGGAGATTAGAGAACCATGGGAGGATTCTAGAGATAATAGGGAAGAGTTTGGTCGATCTCTAAAGGTTTTGAGTGAAGTGTATTGGGAGATTCAGTGGGTGTATATATAAAAGGAGAGTGAATTCTTTATTATTTAGGTTTTGGACACTACAAATTAAACTAATCAAAACCAAAAAACAAACTCATGGTTTTTTCCCATAATATTTGACAAAGGGGAGTGGAAAATATTATTTTATAAGTCCAATAGAATAACACATTAAAATATTATGATTGCTTATGTGGAGGTGAGTCACACTCTCAAGGAAATCATTTTAAAATGTTTCAATGTTTTTTAGGTCTTAGAGGGTCCAATAAGGCACCATAAAATTAATCAAAAAATTCTAGAGTCACGTTATTTTAATGTTAAAACATATATTGGCCAAAAAACCCTTTTATTTTATTTTATTACATCACCATTGGTTCATTATTATGTCATAAAACACATTATATATTAAATGGTATTTAATTTTTACCCAAAAATTTTACTGTCTTTGAAAATTATGAAAAATTAACTATTAGATAATTTCAACACCCTAAATCCAGAAATTATATTCAATTTATATATATAATTTTCTAAATATGTGAATTTCTTTTAATATGAAAACTGTCATTTATTGAAATTTCATGGTCTTTGACAAAAACTGTTTTCAAAACCTTAATAAAAATTTCAATTGTATTTATAAAAAATTATATGATGATTTATATTTAATAAAAACTAATTTTGTAATAATATTTTGTTAAAATATAATTTAATTTAAAAATTCATTAATTCACCAAAATAGATTTCTTAATTGAATATTAATTAAAAGACTATTTTTAATTTAAAATACTTTTACAAAGTATTGATAATAAAATGATTGTATATTCTTAATTATATGCAAACATAATTCACATAATCATAGTGCTAGGGAATTATTACATAACCCCTTTAAACAGCTGCATATAACCTAAGGGTAAGGTGTGCGATGGTGGAAGACTCTTGGGGTGGCTTGGATAACATCGCTCTGGTGGAATGTCTATTAAATTCCAATTCCACCGTAGGTGGTTCTATTCAAGATTAACGTGTTGAAGCTCATCTTGGTCTTGGTTAAGAGAGAAGACTAGTGATTCTACCTCCTTTATGAGCTCCAAAAAATGGGATTTGTAGGAGAAATTCTACTGTATGAGTTTATCACTTCCTTATTTTGAGTAAATTGGATTTGGTAAATCCCTATATTTTTACTAATCCTGAGATCACTGTTCAACAACTATATTAGTAATGGTAAAAATTCTTAATGGTATTTTAAATTCAAAAAAAACATGTAAGTTCATATGTTTTATAAAACCATTTTAAATAATAATAAATTTAATTATATCAAAAAGAATTTTCATTAATAAAATTTTGGGTCATTACAATATTACCCCTTTAATAAATTTTGCAATCGAAATTTCCTTTTCCTGCAATAAAATTTATGAGGCTAACTCTGATTCATTACTTTATCTGATTCCCATGTTGGTTCTTCAAACATGAGGTTTCACCACAACACATTGACAAGGTGCATTATCTTTTTTTGTAGATATTTATTCTAAATGATATAATAGTTTCACTAGATTATCTCCATAGGAGATGTCATTATCCAATGGTACCACCTCTAGATTGAGTACATGCAATGGGTCTTGTATGTACTTCCCCAAGAGTGATACATGGAATAAACCATGTACTTGAGAAAGGTTTTGTGGGAGTGCTAGTTGATAGGCCACTACTCCAATGCGATCAAGAATCTCAAAATGGTTGATGTACCTTGGACTAATAATTTCCTTATTCCCAAATCTATTAACTATCTTATGCGGTGATATGCGGAGGAATACCATGTCTCTAAGATCAAAATCTTGGTCACGTCGATGATTATCAGCATAGCACGTTTTTCGGCTTTGAGCATCATTAATGTGCTGATGGATGGTCTTAAACTTCTCCACTATTTCTTTGACCATTTCTTAACCTAGAAGTTTTGGCTTCCCAAATTCATCCTAACATGTCAATGTTCTATGCATATTCTAATAAAGTGCTTCATAAGAATCCATTTGGCTTCTTGAGTGGAAACTGTTATTGTAAGTGAACTCAACCAGAGAAAGATGTTGATCCCATACACCTTTAAAGTTTATTGAGAAATCTCTCAACATGTATTCATGTGTTTGGATAGTCCACTCAGATTGGCCATCAGTTTGAGGACGATAATCCGTAATGAAGTAAAACTCAGTATTCAGAGCATATTGGAGACTCTTCCAGAACATGGAGGTGAATCTTGGATCTTGATCAGATACAATCGATAGTGGTACTATATGTAGCCTCACCACTTCTATGATGTATACCCACACCAGTTTATCCAATGATAAATCCTCATTAATTGTAATAAAGTGTATAGTCTTCGTAAGATAATCCACATGAACACATAGAGAATTGTTTCCTCTGGATGTCTTTGGAAGTCTGATGACCAAGTCCATGGTGATGTTCTCCCATTTCTATATTGGTATGGGTAATGGTTGCATAATCCCATTAGACTTTTACCTATAATCCTTCACTTGAAGACATACTGGGAACTTTGATGTATACTCAATGATCTCCATATTTATGTTATTACCAATAATGATCTCAGAGATCTCAATCCTTCTTTGTGTTTCCTAGGTGAATAGAGAAATTTAAACTATGTGCACCATCCAAAAGTTCATTTTTTATCTCTGGATTTGATGGAACACATAGTCTTGAACCAAATATGAAAATTCATTATTCATTAACATTAATATCTAAGGATTTCCCTTTTCTGATAGTTTCCACTTTCTTCTGTATTCACACATCATCCTTATGAGCATCCATTAAACTTTCCAAAAGAGACAGTTGAGCAATAATCTGTGAAAGGATTGATGATGGTCCCTTATTTATGATTCCCATATCCATCTTCACCAAATATTAGAAGATTATAACCTTTTCAATTCTCATAAATGAAAGAATTGATGGGTCATTTCTGCTTAGAGCATCGGCCACTTTGTTTGATTTCCCAGGGTTGTAATAGATTGAGTAGTCATAGACTTTGATCAGATCTAACCATATTCATTGGTGCACATTAAACTCTTTTTTTATGAATATATACATGAGGATGTTGTGGTCTATATATATTTCACACTTCTCCCCATATAGGTAATGTCACTAAATATTTAAAGTGAAGATCACTACATCTAACTCCAGATCATGTTTTGGATTGTTTTTCTCATGAACATTTATTTTCCTTGAAGCATAAGTATTGAATTTTTCATTTTTAATCAACATAAAACCCATTCCATTATTATAAGTATCACTGAATACCACAACAAGTTCTCCAATGGCGGGTAGTGTGAGCACATGTGCAGTAATAATCCTCATTTTCAACTCCCTGAAGATATCTTTTCATTCATCACTCCATGAAAAATTGAATCCCTTCCGAGTTAGCTTGGTAAGAAGCTTGGGCAGTCATGGGAAATTTCTCACAAATCAGTGATGATATCATGATATCCCCTGGATGCTATAAATATTTTTCACCAATGTTGGCCTCATACATCCCTCAATTGCTATTCTCTTGGAGGGATCCACAGATATCCCAGTTCTTATGATGATATGACCCAAGAATGAGGCTTTCTTCAACCCGAACTCCCACTTGTTGTAATTTTCATAGAGATTCTCCTTTTGTGTGGTCTCTAGTACAGTGTTTAGATGCTCCTCATTCTCTTCCTCAGTTTTGGATTATATTATAATATCATCTATAAATACTACCACAAATTTGTCGAGGTAATCTCTATAGACTCTATTCATCATGTTCATTAATATTTCTAGAGAATTAGTGAGTCTGAAAGGAATTAATTTGAATTCATAGTTCCTATATCTTGTACAAAAATTAGTGTTGGGGATATCATCCTTCTTCACCCTTACTTGGTAATATCCCGACCACAGATCCACATTGGATAAGTATTTTGCTCCACGTAGATGATCAAACAATTGACCAATTCATGGTAGAGGATACTTTTTCTTTATCATGATTTGTTTAATCTCATGATAATCAATGAAAAGGTGCATCGACCCAACATTCATCTTAACAAAGAGGACTGGTGCACCCCATAGTGAAGCACATGGGTGTATAAACCCTTTATCTAGATTATCCTATAGTTGTTTCTTTAACTCATCAAGCTCCACAAAATCCATTCTACACAGATTATTGGATATTGAAAATACCCCAGGTATAAGATCAATCAAGAATTCGAAATCTCTTCTGGAGGAAACCAGGAAATTCCTTGGAAAACACTTCAGCGAATTCCATTACAATAGCCATGTCTTCATGGAGGGTTTCATCCTTAGAATCAATCACTTATGCAAGATACACATGATCACAAGACAGTAATATCCATGCTTGAGTTTATGGTACTAAAACAGATTCATCCTCCTCCTTGAACTTGTACAGGATCGAGGGTCAATTCACCATATGAGGATTTATTTCGATATCACAAAAATTTATGATGGATCTATATAGGTAAATCCAATCCACTTCAATAATTGAATCAAATTCTACTAGAGGGAGTATGAAGAGGTTCACTGGAATGTTTAATCCACAAATTATGATAGGGGACGAGTTATATTAATGGGATTCAATTATTTCCCTATTTTCTGTTCTCACTGACATATTTACTTCCATGATCTCTGGTGGTGTGGGGATTGTTCTACTAAACTTTTGGGATATAAAAGATTGCGTAAAAATAGAATCAAAAAGTGTTTTCACTATTCTTGAATGAATAACTAGCATACCTATCACCACTTCATTTTCGGGGTTATCTTTAGCCGCAGTGATGGAAAAGTCCCACCCTTGCTGCCATGTAGGTTATTGGTTGCCTCCAAAATCTTTTGGATTGGGAAACTAGTTTGAAATGTGCCCACGTTCTTTGCAATTGAAGAAATGAACAATGCATTGAGGGTTGAATGGAGAATTTTTCTCATATGTCATAGCAGCAAGTTTTTCTTATTGAAAATTAATGTCCTGGTGACCTTATCTTCAACACATAATTCATTTCCTCTCCCCTTCAGGCAATTTTTAGGGTGCTTCTTTCCTCACCTTTGGAAAGTAGGGTGCTAGAATTTCGTTGTACCATTGTATTTTTCCATCGGACAGCTAGAATTAAAATCCAATTTTTTCTTCCTATCCCCATGATACCCTTAATATTTTCGGATCATAATTTTGACAATGTGGTCACATTAGAAAATTTCCTCATAGCTATTGACATCCCAGAATTCTAGGGCTATCTGTAGGCTAGGTTTTAGCCTAAAAAAGAAGTTGTCAACCATGAATTCAAGGGTCATGACAAAGCTGGAGGCATATCGTGAAAGCCTTGTGAAGTTTTACTTTTATTCTCCAATAGATATGTCTCCTTTTTTCATGAGGGAAAGGAAGTAACTTTTTGATCTTTAGTCGGAGGGTGCGAGGAAATATTTTTCAAAAAACATTTTCTAGAAATCCTTCCATTCCAATGCCTCGATTTATTCCTCAAGATGCATATTTTTTTATTAATGTCAATCATTGATCTGATTCACCCTATATATGATAATCAAACACAAGAAACTTCTCTTGTTCAAAACAATTAATGTTTTAGAAGATATTTTCAATGGTGTGGATAAACTTTTCTGAGATTGAAGGATCAGAAGATCCATTAAAATAAGGAGGAATTTGTCTCATGAAACTCTTGATTGTGTATTATTCTTTTTTAAGGGGGGTTGTATGATCCTATTGACACATGTTTATTTTCAAAACATAAGTTAACTGAGAGAGTATCATGAAAAAGATTGTGATTCCCTCTCCTATTGGGCTGGACGTCTCATTAGAAGAGTCATCACATTGATCTTCACATTGGTTGTTAGCCGGAGTCCTCCTACTATAGGCCATTTACTGGAATAAAAGGAAAGTTAAGGGTCACACATAAATGGGAATCCAATGAAAAAAAGGGTTAACTTATAAATTACACTTATTTCCTTAACTTATTAATTTATAGGCTTCAATATAAGTTATACATGATCTAATTCACGCCATATATTATTAGAGAAATTTTTATTCCCTTAATAATGATTCATACTAAGATTATAAATTTAAAAAAGAATATCCCTTAGAAGTGTCATAACCAAGAGTTTTGAAATTCCCATTTTTGTGCATCAGTTCTCGTAAGAGTCTATCTTAAAGCTGTGTTTTCGGGTTTTACCACTAGATACATCTGTGCCAGAGTTGCTTCTACTTGTTCATATTCAGAAAGTGATGTGTTTTATTGATACACCACATACTCTATACTCACCAAAATTTAGGTATCTTATTTTTATACTTAGTCTTATCCCCAAGGCTTTCACTAGGGTTTTCTAATCATAATCGCAAAAATAACTAATCCTATCCCCTTATACCAACTATAACAGACATGCTCTTTATTATAAACTTAAACATGATTTATTACATAAACGTGCACTTAATATAGTTCTAAGGATTAATTTTTCAACTGTATTAGGAAATTAAGAACATTACAGAACAACATAGAACATAAAAAGAAATCTTTATTGAAAACTTATTTTACAAGACTACAACATTCCTTTGTACTTAGCAAGACATGGGATTACCTGAGGAGATGTATAAGAAATGGCTGAGATATAAAGCCTAGTAAGGGAGTAAAAAGGCATAAAATGATGAATATCATAAATATTTGGACATATTAATATCAATGTATCACAATAGAAATATGAACATAAAGGCATGATATAGCATGATTATCATAACATGGAAATGTGGAAACAAGATTTAAAATGATTTTTGGATGAGCCATGGATCATTGCGTATGCAGCATGAGTAAACCATTATTGCACTTGAATTAGCATGAGTAAACCATAATTGTACTTGAATTATCATTAGTAAACCCGCGTTTTACATGACGTATCAGGATACTAATCTTTACCCAATGCATTTTAGCACCATCAGGGAACACCCTATATAAACATTTCATTCCACGCATTATTTTGCCACATGGATCCTACAACATGGATACATTAAACATATTAATTTATAAAATGAATAAGATATGTGGAATATATATATTTAATTCATAAATCGAAAATTTCATGTGCATAATGGTGAATACCCATGATATATAAATGGGTATGGTATTCACTTACAAGATGATTTTGGATTGGGAAAATTTGGTGTATCTTCGGTAGCATAGAGATGCCAAATAAAAATCGTAAAATGGGTTAATGAGAGAGAAATGGGTCTCCCATAATTTATACATCGAATGGAAAGTAATGGGGTCATGGAACATAATATCCCAACATATTTAGTAGAATTCAGATGCATAATATAATATAATTTTTTGAATGTAAATGAGAAGATAGAAATTCCTTACAAAATTCCAGCATGGTAACAGGTGTACATGGGAGGAATTAATGAGAGATAAAGAGGTATCTCATCATTAAAAAATAAGAAGTGAAGTATGGGGGAGGTTTTAAATTATACCACAATATTTTTAATTTAAAATAAATGGGTATACCAATGTAAATAAATTTGGAAAAAATGAGAAAGGAATAAATCCCTTACTTGGACGTGTGATACCTATGGCTTGGGAGAGGTTTGAGAGAGGATTATATGGAGATTGGGGAAAATTGGAAGGATTATAAGGAGATTATTTCTGAGGTTGGTCATGATACAAAGGTTTTTGAGTGAATAATAATGAGATATTGAGTGGTATTATATAGGAACAGAGAGGGAATTCTTTATTATTTAGGTTTTGGACACTACAAATTAAACTAATCAAAACAATAAACCGCCCCATGGGTTTTTACCATAATTGTTTCCATAAGGGGAGTGGAAGAAATTGATTTATAAGGCTAATGAATGAACTTTTAAAAATATTAGGATTTATTATGTCGAGGTGAGTCACACTCTCAATGAAATTATTTTAAAATGTTAAAATGTTTTATAAGTCTTGGAGGGTAAACTAGGGCACCATAAATTTAATAAAAAAATATAAATTCACTATATTTTAATTTTAAAACATATATTGGAGGAAAAAAACTTTTATATTATTTTATTACATCACTATTGGGTCATTATGAAGTCATAAAACACATTATATATTAAAATGTATTTAATTTTTACTCAAACAATTCGACTATCTTAGAAAATTATGAAAAATTCACCATTAGATAATTTTTACATCCTGATCAAAAAATAATAATAATGTAATATAAATAATTGTTTAAATTTTTGAATATTTTACTTTGAAAATAAAAACTAACATTTATTGGAATTTCATGGGTTTTGAAAAAATAGTATTCAAACCGTAATAAAAAATTTAATTGTATTCATAAAAAATTATACGATCAATTATATTAGAAAAAGTAATTTAGTAATAACATTTCATTAAAATATTATTTAATTCAAAAAATAAATTAATTCATCAATATGGATTTATTAATTGAATATTCAATAAAAAATACTATTTGTACTTTAAGAACCATTTACCAAGTATCAATAATAAAATGAATGTATATTATTTATTATATACAAAAATAATGAACATAATCATAGTTCTAGGGTCTTATTATATAACCCCTTATAAAACCTACATAAGACCTAATGGTAAGGTGTGCGATTATAACATACTCTTGGGGTGGCTCGAATAACATCGCTCAGGTGGTAATCTCTACTAACTTACACTTCTCTCATAGTTAGTTCTATTCAAGCTTAACATGTCAAAGCTTGGCTAGGGCTTGGTCAAGAGTGAAGACCTTGGATGCTAAATCCTTTCTGCGCTCTGAAAAATGGGATTTGTATGGAAAAATTCTATTGGATGAGGCCATCACATCCTTTATCTCAGTAAATTGATTTTGTTAAAGCACTATATTTATAATAATCATGTGATTATTTTTCAATGTCTATATTAGAAATGTTAAAAATTCTTAATGTTTTTATAAAATCCAAAAACACATAACCAAGGAAGTGCATATGTTTTATATAAACATTTTACATAATAATAAATTTAATTTGATCAAGAGTAATTTTGATTAATAAAGGTTTGGGTCATTACATACATTCTATTTTTAATGTATATTTCTCTAATATTTAATAAATATCCTTTCACTATTATTTTATTTTATTTAATTGATATACATGTTACCACCTCTGTTTATAATCCAAATTCAAATATTTTACAAAAACACTTTTCATCCCAAAACATATATTTTACTCATATTGAGTTATTTATTCTTGAAGAATGATGATGATTTTGCCAAATATGTTTTCCATTTTTCATTTTGGAAACCTAAGTTTATTCATGAAATTATTCTTCATTAAATACTTATTAAACCCATTCCTTTCCATAGGTTATTTCACAACTATGATTGTTATACATTCTATGTGGCATGCATGATTATGTAAATATTATGATGTGATGAGTGGGACCAAAATTATATAGCCCTCCAATTCATTGGGTAATGTGGTGTATATCATGAGATAATTTTTATTACACATGAAAATGATGTTAAATTTGTTAATAATGATGATATTATTATTTATAAACATATATTATATGTGAAGAAGATGCTAGATTTGTTCTCAACTTTGTTTGATATTTGACCACTATGACATGATGTTTCATTTTTATGAATTGCCAAATTCTAAAACATTATTAAATGTTTCCCTCATGATTAAGATGATTATACTATTATTAATATGTGATAATTATGATTATTATCACCCATGTTATATTGATTCATGTCCCTTATTCCTCCACTTAATGGGTCATTTGATCACCCATTTCATTGATATATATCCTCAGGTGACTATATGTACTAAGGGGAATGTGAGATTTTTTATGGATAAAGAAGAAGTATTTAAATAAATGTTTATGATTTACTATTTATGAGTGATGTATGATCCTAATTTTCCTAATGTACTATGCCTTTTTATCCTCGAATATATATCTATTATGTTATTTATCTTTAACATGATGTAATAGTAATGTATGAAAAAGTAGGGTCAGTATAGTTTCTATCAAAGGTGTGATATAGTTAATTTGGTAACTATGATTAGAAAAAATTAATGAAAACCACTAGGAAAAGTCTATGTATATGTAAACATCCAAGAATCTATATTTTAGAAAAATTCCAAACATAGGGATCCCATAAGATATGCCTTTAGAGTTAATTGTGAAAAAGAATATATTACTTATTATTGATTTGTTGACCTGTGATTTGCCTAAAAATTATATATTATAAAAAAGGGTGGGAACTAGGAGAAACTAGGCCAACAAACTATGTGAAGGATAATCCAATGGCTGTCTTAATGACATCCCCAATTCCATGGGAGGTGGAGTTCAAATCTTTATGGAAATTCTTACCCATATATCAAAGATATGGACAATAACCTCAACCATGTGGAACATCCTCCTTCACCCAAGAAGGAGAAACTTGGTACTGATTCTTATATGTTAAAAAATAAATATTTAGTCGACCTTCTAATACACTTGTCACATAATAATGGGTTAACTCAAAGGAGAATATCTTTTCTGTACTCCACTATTCTAAGAAAGAGAATATGACTCTGACCATATATTGTTTATATAGGGAAGTCAGTCAATGGTAGAAATTGATAAATAAAATCAAGAAAAATTATTAAATGGATGATATTGAAAAGTAACAATTTAAGAAAATATTTATTAATAAGTATTTACCTCAAATTCTTTGAAAAATTATGGAGGTAGCATTCATAGAGATATAAAGAAAAGGTAAGAAAAATCTATCACAGCTTACGAGGAAAATATTATAAGGATTGAAATAGGTAACATAGTATTTTTATCAGTAATCATAGAAAAATATGTATATATATATATTCTTTGTTGGTTTAAGATTACACATTCAAAATCATCTAGATATCTGAGACTTTTGGAGTTAGGAATAAGTGGTTTGATGTTCTCTCAAAGTAGACATGGTGTTTATGGAAGGGTCTCGTGGTTATGGAGATAAGAAGAGAAGAATGGAATTTAAATCTGGTGGGTCAAATTACCAAGGAGGAAAGAGGATCCAACCACCCACTTGAAACATATTTGGGAAGAACCATCATGGGAATTAATTTAGAGGGTGAAATGATTCATGTGTGGAATAAAATAACATCATAATCATGAATGTTAAATATACAAGAATATGTCACCCAACATGAAGAAGGAAATGAAGGAACCTCTTAATGCACCACCAATTATTCAATGCATTTACTATAAATAGTAAGGGTACTACACACTATAATTCACTAAACCACATGTCCTCGTGGGGAATCATTGTCAGCAACCCCCTAATCCAGAAGATCAAGGTAAATATTATTACATCGATACTACTAGTGTATAGCGTTAAAGAGATATTGTATAAGTTACACATTCTACGAACATAGGAATGGAAAAATTATTATTTCATTCTAGTTCAATTATTTCCTTTATACCATGTATGTTATCTAGAATATTTGAATTAGATACTCAACAACATGATGTAGAGATATCTATAAAAACACATAGTGGTGTGATCATTAAAAACTAATTGTTGAACTTTTGTCCATTGAGAATATGTTGGAATATTATTCTAGGGAATCTTTTAATCCTTCACTTGATGTAATTAGATTCTATACTGGGAAAGTATTGGCTCTCATTATATAGACCACACAACAATTTTCTAGAAAATGAAATCTCTTATAATATTTCAAAGCATGACATGATCCTACAAAAAATTAAAGTAATATCATGAATCTTTTATTAAATGCTTCAATGATGTGGGAAATCATACCCTATGAAGAAGAATACCATTACCAAGTGTATGATTCAAAGGAAGATGTCAACTCGGAAGAAATGCCCATTGTGATGGAATGTGATAATTTATTTCCCAAAGAGTTACCTGGAAATTCCGATGATTAAGAGGTAGATTTATCAGTAGAGATAAAACTCCAAGCCACTAATATCATTAACATACACTATATTATGGGCTTAATACAACTATAGGAGTTAAATAATTAGCTATGAGAGAATTTGTACAAGTTGATCATATGCCCTAATGCATCCCCTTTGGGGTCACCAATAATCTTTATAAAGAAAAAGGATAGATCAAGGCAATTGTACATCGATTATTGAGATATTAATAAGATAAAAATAAAGAAATGTATCCCATTACAATGATTGATGAATTTTTAAATCAAATATAATGATATAATTAATTCATAACGGTGGATCTCTATTTTGGATATCATCAACTAAAGGTGAAAAATGAATAAATTTATAATAATTATTTTCGTAAAAGTTATGTACACTATAAGTTTATAGTGATTCCATTTGTTATTACTAATTACCCTATAATATTCATGGATTTCATGAATATAGTATTTGGAAACTACCTTGAGAAATATGGGTTAGTTTTTATCAAGGATATTTTTATTTACTCCATGAGTAAAGAGGAACATGAAGAGAATTTATGGATTGTGCTAGTGATATTAAAGAAGGAGAAAATTGATGTTATGTTCATAAAGTGTGACTTTTCGATGACAAATGTCACATTATTGGGGAACATAATCACAAGTGACGGAATTTCTATAGACCCTTCAAAGACAAAAGAAATTGAAGAATGACCCAGACCCACTTGTGTCATGGAAATTCATATTTTTCTTTCCTTAGTTGGTTATTACCGAAGTTTTGTTATAAATTTTTCGTGATTTTCTATCCTACTAACTATGTTAACTTAAAAAAAGGTTTAAATATTGTATAGATTTAAGAATATTAGAAAATATTTAAGGATCTCATTAAGAGGCCAATCACTACACTTTTACTCACACTACCAATAAGTGGAGAAGGTTTTTTTGATAAACTGTGATTCCTCGTAGAAATAATTGAGATATTTACTCTAGAATAATGATAAATTAATATTATATTACTCAAGAAATTTTAATATCCATGAGAAAAAACTACCTAATGTCTAATATTGAGTTAATAGATATGATATTTTCCTTGAACATCTGGCATCACTAACTATATGGCGAGACATGTAACATATATACCGATCACAAGGGTATAATGTATATATTATCACAGAAGGATATCAACATGAATCATAAAATATGGTTAGAGGTAATAAATTATTATTATTACACTATTCAATACCATCTATGAAAGTTTAACATGGTATCTGATGCTCTTAGAAGAAAATAACCTGCTACTCTATCCATGACGTGGATTGAGAAAGACCATATCTTCATAGTTATGAAAATGATATATCTAGAAATAAAAATATAAGTGAATACTTAAAACTATTCCCAAATGATTTCCCCTTTATCTATCTATAAAAAGATCAAGGAGGCACAATTTAATGATCAAGATCTTAAAAAGAATGTGTAAGTAGTAATGGAGGGGAAGCTACATCACTTCCACATCAATGAGGATTGTGTCATTAGATTTGGAGCTTCGATTTGTGTGACTTAATCACCTGAGATAAATAATGATATATTGAATAATTTGAATAGATCATATTTCTCCAACAATACTAGATGTGCCCATATGTATCATGACCTTCAAGAGAACTTCTAGCAGGACAACCTGAAGTAAGATATTGTAGAGTATATCTCAAGGTGTTTGGTATGTCATCGAGTTAAAGAAGAGAAAAAAGTATAAAGGTATGATGAAACCATTTCCTATACTCATGTGTATATGGGAGAATATCACTTAGTCTCTTGAATATATCCAATGAAACTATGTGATATGGGTTGTGGTAGATCGACTCACTATGAATACCCACATTATCAACATCCAGGAAGATTTATCCCTAGAATAACTTGCCAATATATACATCAAGGAATATGTGAGGATTCATGGGGTTCTTATTTTGATCGTTTAGGATAATGATCCATGGTTCACATTTAAATTCTAGAGAAGTCTACAATATTATTTGAGTGCTGAACTAAATTTCATTGAGAAATATCACCCCAAGCTGATGTCTAATTTGAAATAACTATTTAGATGCTTGAGTAAATACTGAGAGCCTGATCAATATAATTTAAAGGAGCATTGGATCTACATTATCCACTAGTTGATTTATCATACAAAAATAAATTCCACTCATGTATTGAAATGGATCCATTTAATTCTCTGTTTTGGGATGATGTTAGTAAATGGAATCTAAATGGACATGATATTGTGAATGAAATGATAGGGAATGTTTTATCCATCCAACCACATATAAAATCTACATAGAGTTAGTAAAAGATATATACTGAGACCTACCAAATGGACTTAGAGTTTGATGCTGGTGATTAAATTTTCATTTGAATATAACAAATGAAGAAAGTCCTGGAGTGTGAAAATAAAAAAAAATTTATCCATAGGTACATTGTCCCCTTTGATATCCATGATCACATAGGAGAAGTGGCATATCGACTTGCACATTCAACAAATATAGCTCAAGTTCATGAAATCTTCCACATATCTATTATGAGTAATTACATATCTGAACCCTCACATGTACTGAATATAGAGGTTATATAACTAGATAAGGACCTCTCGAATGAGGAGTATTGGATGAAGAACTAGGATCGAAGAGATAAAGTTCTACGCAACAAGATTACTCACCTTTTCAAAGTGTTTTGGCAGAACCATATGTATGAAGAAGAAGCATGGGAACTAGAGGAAAAAAATCAAACAAAAGTACCTTCATCTATTCTTAACCGAGAATATGAGTTGAAATTTCAAGGATGAAATTTATAAATGGAGGAATAATGTAATGACCCATATTTTTTAAATGATAATTGTTTTCTAAAGAAATGTAGGTTATATTAGATTATATAAATACTTTATGCATAGATCACATAGAGAAATCAAGAAAAAATTAATACATTAATAATTATCATTAAATTAGTTAGATATGAAACCAATTTAAATGATAAAATTTAAAATTGGATAAACATATAAAATAGATTGGTTAAAATCGGAAAATATGTAGCGCCCTAATCTAATAGAATCATCAACCCCATGCCAAACACTAAAGAAATGAAATAGAATATTAGTGAAAAAATCAACATATTAGAAGATGGAAATATATACAATTGGGAGGAATTGTAGTGAATATTTATTTAAATAATGATTAGGCATTTATCAGAAGAAATATCATAGTTTTAGTAGTAATGTGACCACCAGAAAAATAACTTGGCCATTGGGAATAGTAACCTAACTGTTGGGAAAATTAACATGCCCATTGGAATAGTAATTTAACCTAAAAATAATAGTGTGATATAAATAATATTTATCATGACTAATATAAGTAAATATAAATATTATAATTTAAAAAAATATCCTGATTAAAAAACTCAAAGAAAATCTAGTCACATTTATAATAAATAATATTTTATAGTATTCAGTGAAAAAAATAATTTTTATATTAAAATTTTAGATTAAAAGAGTTGTGAATTTTTTTTATAAGATTAATATAATTTTTTAATTATCTTTTCAATATTTCCCAAGGTTCATTTTTTGAAAATTTTCTAAAAAAATCAATTTTCATGTGAATTGTAAAAATACAGTTTTCACATAATTAGTGTTTATTAAATTACATCATTAACGATTTAATAATAACTGAATCATTTATAAAACTTCAGGATCTTCCAAGATATATTTAATATCATAAATGAGACATTAAAATACAATAATCATAATTTAAAAACCAAAAAATCATTTCTTAACACCCAAAGACAAAAGTGTTCACTTAAAATATCAATTTTTCTTTTTTTTTTCAAAACTAAGTGAATTATATTTATAAATCATTTTAAAATATTATAACCATTATATTATATTTATATATGATTTATATAATCATTGATTCAATACAAATTTTTTTCATTTGATATAATATTCTATATAATATTTTACTATAAATACCCCTCTCTTAAGTATAAATAACCCCTCTCCCTCCCCTTGGAAATCCAATCCTCCCTCACTTCTCAAAGAAAAATTTATTCCCAAATCCTACCTCTAAATACCCTTATAATTCCTAGGGAAATTTTTTAGTAAACTAACACCAAACATCAAGGGATTTTTAGTGCCGTAGAAGATAAGCTACACCGAGGAAAGGGTAAGTTTCTATCAACTCTTATCTCTTTTTCTTATTCTATTACATTACATCACAATTCCTTTAAAAAAATCTAATGAATTAATTGAGAAGAAATTATAATTTTATAAGTTATGTTAACCAGCTTTAAGAATCATAATTATGACATATATAAATTTAAAACATACCTTTCCCACTCTTTAAATAATATCTTGTCAATACATAGTTAATCGCCCATGAGGGCATAGCCAAGACTTTTATTATTTCCATAACTATGGTTGGTTAAAATAAATTACTTATGATATATAAATATATAAAAATATTTTTTTATTTTTCTTTAATTTTTTCTAAAAATGTATAAATTACCTCAAAAAAATATCATCATCGAAAGAAATTGAAAAATTGGACGAAAACATGATATCGAAGGAATTTGCATTTAAGAACAAGTTTTATAATTTTGAATCAAATAAGTTTAATTTATTAAATGCTGGATTAAATGAAAATAATTCACTTCTATAATTTTTTTCATAATTATTGTTTATTAATCAGGAGGCATGAAAGTGATGAAATAAAATGGGATTTACGGTATGGGGATTCTTGAACCCGACTCCCTTTTTTAGGTTATCCATATTTAATGTCATTTCCAGAATTTATATTACTTAAATGATTTTTAAATATCATTTCAATATTATTAAATTTTATTTTATGAATATATATTTTACCACCTTGATTTATAAGCTAAATATATTGATTTTCCAAAAAGAATTTTCTTTCAAAAACTATAACATCCCAGGTAAATAAAGAATAATACATGTTTCATATTTATTAATATTTGTGAATTAAATATTAATTTTATTTAAAAGGGGTTTCTATTTTCGATAGCGTACCCGATAAGAAAGAATGGGTTTATTTAAAATCTTACATTACACACTAATAATAAAATATTATTATTTTAAATGGAAGTTAAATCTTAGCTGTTGTATTGGCAGGAATGAACAAAACTAACTATAATATGATTATACATTTTTGTTAAATGTATTTACTTTTTTCCAATAAAAAGCTAGAAGCTTAAAATGTGAATGAATCTAATTTTAAGCATAATTTACATTAAAAGGCCGATTTACCGCCATTTAATGGAGAACCCTCTTTGAATATAGTTTTGGTCACTTTATTAAATTCTTTATGACCAAATAAAATCCTTATTTATAATGGGGACATAAAAACTTACTTTGTGTAATTTTTTTGGAATTTTTTCGAGAAAGTTCA
Organism: Viscum album; assembly: GCA_963277665.1. NCBI lineage: Eukaryota > Viridiplantae > Streptophyta > Magnoliopsida > Santalales > Viscaceae > Viscum > Viscum album. Next base: position 277,412,369 of record OY728123.1, on the reverse strand, counting down.
TTTTTTATTGAATAGTGAAAATATTGTATTTTAATTGAAAACTACATTTTAATATAATTTATTTATATGGTTAGATTATCTTTTTAATTGGTTTTAAAGTGTAATTAGAATATATTTTTACCATTTAATCCAATTTTGGTCATTGAATTAATTACACTTTGAAATTGGACAAAAATAAGTGTCAATCTTTTGATAGTTATTGTTTCTTAAAAACACGCTATTTGTTTTAACAACGAGAAATAATTTTAAATTAATTAATTACAAATTTATGTTATAAATTTGAAAAAATAGAAATCATTTTTGAATTCAGAATATCAAATATATCTTAGGCTGAATGATTGGTATTTTTCTAAAAAACATCAATTTTTGAAGAATAGTGAAACCACTGTGTAGTAGTTAAAAAACCGACTTTTTCATTTAAATGAAAATTTACCACTTCTATGAGTTGAATTTAAAAAGTCCGAGAGTCACGGTTAATATCAAGAAGTAAAATGTGGTTCAATAAGATGAAAATAATTTTTGGTGAATAGTATCTTTTGACTTTTATTTACCGCGGTTAAAGGTAAATAAGGTAATTCAAGGTAAAAAGAATATTATAATAATTCAATATTACCTTAACACTAGTCATAACCTTGTTGGATAAGTAATTTCCGACCATGGGCATCTTTGGGTCAATTTTGGGACCCCATGGAGCTACTAATGAATGATAATGACATTTTAGATTAATTAATTCAAAGTAAAGACAAAAATGACAAAAACAAATATCTCTATGTAAATTAATTTTTACATGGTGTTATATAAGTTATTTTTTAGACTATAAATATTCATTTTAAATATAAAAATATTTCCTACATCATGGATTTTTTATTATAATTTTTAGACATCAAATAAATTAAATTATTTATGACACAATAATGATGCAATATTTACCTCATTAATAAATCATTAAAATAAATAAGATGATAAATATTAAAATAATATCCAATACATATCCAATTATTGTTGGATGATTTTATTTCGGCCACGGGTCATCTTATATTCTACTCTAATGATTTTTGGACCTTTTAAAACTGAATATAATTATATAATAAAATAATATTTTCACACTTTCGTAAAGATCCCCTCCTCTCCCTTATAAAAGGAGACCAATTCTAACCAATTTGTCACACCTCTCAAGCCTTTTGGCTCGTCAAAAATCTTCCAAATTAATCTCCCTACATCACTCTCCTCCTCCTAGAAGCCTTACCTTTAGAAGAAGGCACTTTAAGAAGTCATTTTGGTACAAACCAAAGAAAGTTACCAAATTAAAGGTAATGGTTTCTCTTAAATTCTTTTCTTTTATTTTACTTCTCCAACCCATATACTCTTTTTATTCCTGTATTTTATAATAACACCAGTATCCTCAATATAATAATATGTTGTTATGGGAAGTATTAGAACTACACTTACACACACCTCCATCTAATGGGTGAAGAACATAATATTTCTATGGATGGAAAACTAACGCCTCACGAAACGATGATTGTTCAATTATATTCTACCACCTATTATGGTGGCCATTATGAAGAAACTGTATTAATATATGATATATATTATGATTTTGTTTTCTTTATGCTTCTATATTTTCCATTTATATCATACCATTATGGTTTCCATTTTGGGTAAACGTGAAAATTTCATTTGAGGAAGTGCGGACTACCGCCCCTCAAAGTGATATGACTCGTTAATGCCATATATGGGATGTATAAATGATGGAGTTAATGATATTATATATGATATTATACTAGAATTATAATATAACTATGTATCATTATGTTTTAATTCCATTAAAATATGAAATATAAATGAATGTAGCGTTCATGCGTACGTACAGCTTACTGTATCCATGAATGGTGCATTTCATTTCTTACCCCCAAATGATATGTTCTGTTATAAATATATATATATAATAGATATATTTATGATATATATGATATCTAAATAATGATTTTCATTCTGGATATAATGGACTATTGACCACAAGGACAACTTGTAAATATAATCTGTTCATTTTTTGACTCAAGTACCAAATATCAACAAAATAAATGTTATTAACTAAAATGATTAAATAATGTTTATAACATGGTAATAAGTGATATAAAAGGAATAATAAACTTGAAAAATTTTCTTAAGTAAGCAAAAATTAACTTTAGTTTATTATTCAGGAGATTAAAGAAAAATCGAGTAAAGTCGGACACGAGGTAGGGGACTTCATATCAATCTCCTTTCAGTGCGGCATATTTAGTTTTATACACGACTTTATTTTATACGGTGTATACAACTCGTTGACTTTTCATTTCATAAGGGAATGTTTTTATATGAAGCGTTTTACTAAACGACAAAAAGTAATGTTTTTATGTAAGTGGCGACAACGACCTTTCCACCGCCACGAGTATTATTTGATCTTTGGCTTCCTTAACAAGCCGTAATGTTTTTAAAAGGAAAAATAAATACTTTATACTATTTTTACGTATTTTGGTATTGAAAATTATTTTGATAATGGATTTATTATTTCAATATCTTGAAATGATATTTTGTTATTTCAATGTGGAAATTTTATCTTTCTTTTAAGCTTATATTATGTGTTATGATCATTTTTTGGTTCTTGGGCATTATTTATGTATATGGGTGGTTCCGTGATAAACCTAGGGTAGGTGAGACCGAGATAGCTCTCCAATACATTGGGTAATGTGACGGAGGTAAACGTGATTGTTTCTCCTAAGATATTTAGTGAATATACTATGATGGGTATTCCAAAGTAACTCCCTATATAGCTATGATAGTTACAATGTAAGTATGATATGGATTCTAAAAGTTACCATTATGATTTATGATTTCTATGTGTTATTCATTAAATCTTATGATTTCATGAGGTGAGTAAAAGAGTTCATGTTTTGTATGTATTTATGAACAAAAGTATTCTTTCATTGTTTCATAACCCTTATTGAACTTTTTATGCTCATCCCAAGTTTCTAAATGTTTTCACAGGACTTATGGATAAATTGGGTCAATGATGGGATCAAGGAAAAGTCATGTTGTCTAAAACATGGAACTACACATGACTTTTTTTCAAGAGTTTTTATTTTATGAAAAAAATTAAAACTGTGTAGAAATGTCTACTTTTTAATCTTTTGAGATGTAATAGTTATGTCCTAATTCTCTAAAACTCTAAACCTGAAAAGATCATCAATGTGAATTATTTATTTTATTCAATATTATGTAATGTTTAAGGCTGGGTACTTATAGTTGGTATCAGAGGTCTTTTTAGATAACTTTTGGTGTTAGGGTATTGTTAAATTAATATCAATAAAGTAATTTATGTTAATATTGAAATCATATAGCATTTACAGATTACCATGTTGCTTCGCCTGAGATATTTTTGTGTTCAGAATGGTTTTTCGCAGAACAAACAAGGAAGCTATATTGGGACATCATCTGAAGGAAGACAAACATCCAAATTAGCAACCTGAGATGGTCGGAATCGGAACTGAACATTTTTTTGCAGTGATGGCACAATTGACTCAAGCTATAAATGGTGGTGGTATCCATGTACGAGATCAGCCAGATCCACTGCAGAGGAACATGTCAGTAGTAGAGCATTTCATGAGGCAACATCCCCTATAAATTCGAGGATCATCTGACCTTGTGATAGCTGAAGAGTGGATTAAATCACTACAGAAGATTTTTGATGTCATGTGTTGTTCATAACATCAAAAGGTTAGTCTTGTTGTTTACTATTTTGAAGTTGAAGCTGATCAGTGGTGGTCGGTGGTGAAAAATATCAGGGATATTGAGGAGATTGATGCTCTCAATTGGGATGAATTCAAAGGTATGTTTCTTGAGAAATATTTTCCAAAGGTGGTTTGTCTTAGGATTGAAAAACAATTCCTCGAATTGAGGAAGTACGATGACTCAGTGGCTTTTATGAAGAAAAATGCACTCGATTGGCAATTTATGATCCAAATTTCATATGAGATCTTGATATTAAAATCAACCATTTTTACTCAGGATTAAAACCAAAGTATCAAAGGGCTTTAGTTTCTTGTGAGTTAAAAAGTTAGGAAAAAATTATTTGCTGTGCGGAGAAGGTGGAAATGAAGTTTGCTGATGATCAGGTTTTCTTTGAAAAACAATAGAATAATATGTCGAGCTGGTAAGATAAAGGGAAGAACTCTTCAAAAAATTCTGATAGTAAGAAACTTAAGTTTATAGTTTGTGAAAATTGTGGTAAAAAGCATGTTGGGGAACACCTTTTTAATTATATTAAGTGCTACCGATGTGGTAAAATGGGACATAAGGCTTGAAAGTGCACTGAAAAAGATCAGGGTAATGGTAAGACTAAATCTGATTTACAGTAAGTAAAATGTTTTAAGTGCAATGAAATGGGTCATTATGAAAATGAGTGTCCAACAAAGAACTCAACCGAAGTAATGCAACTAGAATACAAGCATAAAGGGGTGGTAAAATCCTTTGAAACTAATTCAGCAGATGTTGGGCCATCAAATGAAGTTGTATTAGGTACACTATTTTTTTGTTCAGATTATGCCAATGTGTTGTTTGATTTAGGGTCTACACACTATTTAATTTCAGAGATGTTTTCTAATAAATTGGGAATTCCATCTCAAGATATGAATATAGAACTTATGGTAAAAACACCTGGAGGAAATGTTGAAACAAAAAAGAAAACATAAGAAATTTCATGTCCTTGTGTGAGGAAAGAATCTCCCTACAAACCTTATTGTTTTGCCTCTAGTAGAGTTTGATGTTAATTCAGGAAAGGATTGACTATCTGTTTATCATGATAAGATTGACTATAGAGCTAAAGAGGTTTCTTTTCAGAACGATTTACAGTTTGTGTGGATGAATTAACCCTTTCTTTTGATAACATATCAGGAAGCTGAGAAAATAGTAAAAGATGGAAATGAATGTTACCTTGAACTTATTTTTTAAAATAAAGGAACTGTTCAGATTAATGATGTACTAGTGGTAAATGAGTACCTTGATGTTTTTCCAGATGAGTTTCCTGGTATTATACCTGATTGAGAAGTTGAATTTACTGTTGACTTAGTTCTTGATGCTAAGCCAATTTCAAAACCCACTTATCGAATGGCTCAAATTTAACTTTTAGAGTTAAAGAAGCAATTGCATGAGTTATTAGAAAAAGGTTTCATTCTAACTAGCACATCACCATGGGGTGCTCCAGTCTTGTTTGTTAAAAAGAAATATGGTTCAATGAGACTTTTCATTGATTATGGATCATTGAAAAACATCAATGTTAAGAATAAGTATCCTTTACCTCATATCGATGATTTGTTTGATCAGCTCCAGGGAGCCCAGTATTTTTCAGAGATTGATTTGAGGTCGGGGTACCATCACTTAAAAGTAAAGGAAGAAGACATTATGAAGACCGCGTTTCATACTAGATATGGCCATTATGAATTTGTAGTTATTCCTTTTGGTTTAAAGAATCCACCTACTTATTCATGGATCTTATGAGTAGAATTTTCGATGAGTTCTTGGATATGTTTGTGGTTGTGTTCATTGATGAATTATTTTTATTCCAAAAGTAAAGAGGAACATGAAATTCATTTAAGGGTTTTCTTGAAAACCTTAAAAACAAGAAACTGTATGGGAAATTCCACAAGAGTGAGTTTTGGTTGTAATAAATTTCTTTCCTTGGTCACATTGTTTCAAAAATGGAAAACGGTTGATCCTACTAAAACAAATGTTTTTGAAGAATGGATAAGACCCACAAATATAAATGAGATCCATATTTTTCTTGGTTTGTAAGCTTATTACCAGAGGTTTGTTGAAAATTTTGCACGGATATCTGGTCCAATGACTAATTTAACTAGAAAAGGTGTTAAGTTCATCTGGGAAAACGAATGTGATGATTGTTTCCAGGAATTGAAGAGAATATTGGTGAATGATCCAGTTTTGGCACTGCAATCCAAAAATGGTGAGTTTTTTATCTAGAGTGATTCTTCTTTGAAAGGAAATTGTTGTGTCCTTTTGCAGAATGATCAGGTAATTTCTTATGCTTCACGTCAGTTGAAACATCATGAGTTAAATTACCCTACACATGATTTGGAATTAGCTGTTGTTGTTTTTGCTTTAAAAATTTGGAGGCGTCATTTGTATGGAGTAAAATGTGAAATATATAATCACCACAAAAGTTTAAAGTATATATTCACTCAAAAATATTTAAATATGAGACAGAGGAGATGGATAGAATTAATCAAGGATTATGATTGCACGATCCATTACCATCCGATAAAATCAAATTAAGTGGATGATGCTTAGAGTCGAAAAATTAATGCTTCATTAACCATGTTACATTTGGAACAAGATCTGTTGGTTTTTGATTTGATGAACTTTGGCATAGAAGTTATTGGTGCATGAAATTATTCTATTTTGTATCAGGTGTCAGTGAAATCATCTCTATCAGACAGAATTAAGCAAGCACAGAAGGAAGACAGTGAGTTACATAAAAAGGTGTAGTTGGTTCAGAAGGGTAAGTTTCTCGAATTTAACACTGATAATGATTGTGGTTTGAGATTTGGAAAGAGATTATCTGTGCCTTGTGATTCATAGTTGAAGAATGAGTTGTTATGTGAATCTCATAGTTCCCTATTTTTTGTTCATCATGGTAGTACTAAGATGTACAATGATCTTCAAGAGTTTTACTGGTGGGATGAAATGAAAAGTGATATTGCTGATTTTACTATGAAGTGGTTGACTTGTCCGCAGGTTAAACCAGAGTGGCAGTTAATGAAAAGGATGCTTCATACTTTATCTGTGCCAGATTGGAAATGGGAAAATATATCCATGGACTTCTTTATGGGATTACCAAAGACATATCGAGGTAATAATGCAATATGGGTTATTGTTGATCGATTGACTAAATCTACTCATTTCCTTTCTATTCTAGATACATTTTATCATGATCAACTTTCTCATTTGTATGTTAAAGAGATAGTTAGGTTGCATGGAGTTCCCCTCTCCATTATATCTGATCATAATCCCAGGTTTACTTCTAACCTTTGGAAAGGCCTTCAGAAGTAGTTGGGTACTGAATTAAATTTTAGTATAGCTTTTCATCCATAATCAGATGGGAAATCAGAACAAATGATTCAGACATTGGAGGATATGTTAAGTGCTTGCTCGATGTATTGTCAGGGAAGTTGGGACCAACATATTTCTTTGGTTGAATTTTCATATAATTATAGTTTTCATTCCAGTATACAGATGGCTTCATTTGAGGCATTATAAGGAAAGCGTTGTCGAACTCTAGATTTTTGGGATGATGTAGGTGAAATGAAGATGATGGGACCAAAATTGGAAGAATAGATGGTAGATAATGTTTAGTTGATTTAGAAGCACTTGAGAACATCTCACAACAGACAGAAAAGTTATGAAAATAACTAGAGGAAGGATCTTTCTTTTGAGGTAGGTGATCATGTCTTTCGCAAAATTTCTCTATGAAAAAAGTGTGATGCGTTTTGGTAAAAAGGTAAAGTTGAGTCTGAGGTTCATTGGACCTTATGAAATTTTGGATAAAGTTGGATTAGTTTCATACATAGTAGCTTTACCTCCAAGTTTATCCCAGGTACACAATGTTTTTCATGTTTTTATGTGGAGAAAGTATATGTCAGATCCATCTCATGTTTTGAGCTCAGAGGTAGTTCATTTGGAGGAGAATCTATTTTATGAAGAACAACCAGTCTAGATTCTTGACCGTAGAGAGAAAGTGTTGCAGAATAAGGTAATTCACTAGGTAAAGGTTTTGTGAAAAAACCATATGGTTGAAGAGGCAACCTAGGAATCTGAAACTTCTATGAGGGATAAATAGCCCCACTTATTTTGATAAGTAAAATTGCAAGGACGTAATTCCCAAAAGGGGGGAAGGATGTAACATCCAAGGAAAATAAATAATAAGGCATATTTCATATTTATTAATATTTGTGAACTAAATATTAATTTTACTTTATAGTGGTTTCTATTTTTGATAGTGTACCCGATACTCAACAACGGGTTTCTTTAAAATCAAACGTTGCACACTAATAATAAAATATTATTATTTTAAATGGAAGTAAACTCCTAGACGTTGTATTGGTGGGACTGAAAAAAACTAACTAAAATATGATTATACATGTTTGTAAAATTTATTTACTCTTTTTCCAATAAAAATTTAGAGGCTTAAAATGTGAATGAATCTAATTTTAAGCATAATTAATATTAAAAGGCTGATTTAACGCCTTTTAATGGTGAAACCTCTTAAAATATAGTTTTGGACACTTTAATACATTCTATATGACCAAATAAAATACTTCTTTAGAATGGGGACATCAATACTTACTTTGTGTAAATTTTTTTGAATTTTTCTACGAATGTTCATTTTTTAATGAATAGTGAAAATATTTTATTTTAATTCAAAACTGTGTTTTAATATAAAATATTTATATGGTTAGATTATCTTTTTAATTGGTTTAAAGTGTAATTAGAATATATTTTTACCTTTTAATCCAATTTTGGTCATTAGAATAAATTTCACTTTGAAATTGGACATAAAAAACTTTCAAACTTTTGATAGTTATTATTTCTTAAAAACACGCTTTTTGGTTTAACAATGGGAATTAATTTTAAATTAATTAATTCCAATTTTATGTTATGAATTTGAAAAAATAGACATCATTTTTGAATTTGGAATATCAAATATAGCATTGGCTGAATTTTTGGTATTTTTCTGAAGAACTTAATTTTTGATGAATCGTGAAACCACATAGTAGTAGTTAAAAAACAGACTTTTTCATTTAAATGAAATTTTACCTCTTCTGTGAGTTGAATTTAAAAAATCTGAGAAACATAGTTAATATTAAAAATTAAAATGTGGTTCAATAAGATGAAAATAATTATCAGTGAATAGTAACTTTTGACTTTTATTTACCGTAGTTAACGGTAAATAACGTAATTCAAGGTAAAAAGAATATTATAATAATTCAAAATTACCTTAACATGTTTCCTAACCTTATTGGATGACTAATGGCCGACCATGGGCATCTTTGGGTCGATTTTGGGACCCCATGGAGCCACTTATGAATGATAAGGAAATTTTAGATTAATTAATTTAAAGTAAAGACAAAAATGAAAAAAACAAATATGTCTATGTAAATTAATTTTTACATGGTGTTATACAAGTTATTTTTTCGACTATAATTATTAATTGGAAAGATAAAACTATTTCCTACATCATGGTTTTTTTTATAATTTTTAGACATTGAATAAATTAATTTATTTATGACACAATAATGATGCAGTATTTACCTCATTAATAAATCATTTAAATAAATATGATTATAAATATTAAAATAACATCAAAAACTTGTAAAATTCTTATTGGAGGATTTTATTTTGACCATGAGTCATCCTATATTAGAATTTAATGATTTTTGGACCTTTTGAAACTGAATATCATTATATAATAAAATAATACTTTCACACTTTCCTATAGAGCCCCTCCTCTCCCTTATAAAAGGAGACCACTTCTAACCAATTCCTCACACCTCTCAAGCGTTTTGGATCTTCCAACCTCTACCCAATTAATCTCTCTACATCACTATCCTCCTCCTAGAAGCCTTAACTTTGGAATAAGGCACTTTAAGAATTTTGTTTTGTTCAAACTAAAGGAAGTTGCCCAAATTAAAGGTAATGATTTATCTGAACATCTTTTCTTTTATTTTACCTCTCCAACCCCTATACTCTTTTTATTACTTTATTTTATAACAACACCAATATCCTAAATATACTAGTATGTTTTTATGAGAAGGATTAAAACTAAACTTACACACGCCTCCATCTAATGGGTGAAGAAAATAATGTTTCTGTGGATGGAAAACTAATGCCTCACGAAACGATGATTGTTCAATCATCTCCTACTGCCTCTCATGGTGGCCATTATGATGGCACTGTATTTATATATGATATATATTATGTTTATGTTTTCTTTATTCTTCTATATTTTCCATTTACATCATACCTTTATGGTTTCCATTATGGGTAAATGTGATAATTTCATTTGAGGAAGTGCGGACTACCACCGGTCAAAGTGATAGGACTCGTTAATGTCATATGTGGGACATATAAAGGATGAATTTAATGATATTATATATGATATTATACTAGAATTATAATATAACTATGTATCATTATGTTTTAATTCCATTAAAATAAAATATAGAAATGAATGTAGCGTTCATGCGTACGTACAGCTTACCGTCTCCATGAACGGTGCATTTCATTTCTTACCCCCAAATGATATGTACTATTATAAATAAATATATATATATATATACTGGATATATATATGATATATATGATATCTAAATAATTAATTTTATTTTCGATATAATGGACTGTTGACCACATGGACAACTTGTAAATATATGGTGTTCATTTTTGACTCAAGTACCAAATATCGACAAAATAAACATTATTAACTTAAAGGATTAAATAATGTTTATAACATGGTAATAAGTGATATAAAAGGAATAATAAACTTTAAAAGGGTTCTTAAGCTAGTATAAATTAACTTTTGTTTATTATTCTGGAAATTAAAGAACGATCGAGTCAAGTCGGACATGAGGTAAGGGACTTTGTCTCAATCTCCTTTCATTGAGACATATTTAGTTTTATACACTACTTTGTTTTATACAATGTATAAACCCCTTTGAATTTTTATTTCATTCAAAGGGAATATTTTTATATGAATCATTTTAGTAAACATAAAAAAGGAATGTTTTTTTATGTAAGCGTTGACAACGACGTTTCCATCGCCGTGAGTATTATTTGATCTTTGGATTCCTTAATAAGCCGAAAGGGTTTTAAAAGGAAAAATAAATACCATATACTCTTTTTACATATTTTGGTATTGAAAATGATTTTGAGAATGGATTTATTATTTTAGTATCTTGAAATGATATTTTGTTATTGTAATGTGGAAATGTTATCTTTCCTTTATTCTTATATTATGTGGTATGATCATGTTATGGTTCTTGGGAATTATTTATGTATACGGGTGGTTCCGTGATAAACCTAGGGCAGGTGAGGCCAAGATAGCTCTCCAATGCATTGGGTAATGTGACAGAGGTAAATGTGAATGTTTCTCCTAAGAAATTTCTGGAATATACTCTGATGGGTATTCCAAAATAACTCCCTATGTAGCTGTGATAACTACAATGTAAGTATGATATGGATGCCACAAGTTAACTTTATGATTTATGATTTATATGTTATATTCATTAAATCTTATGATTTCATGAGGTAGGTAAAAGAGTTCATGTTTTGTATGTATTTATGAACAAATGTTTTCTTTCTTTATTTCATAACCCTTACTAAGCATTTTATGCTCATCCCAAGTTTTGAAATGTTTTCCTAGCACATAAAGATGAATATGGTCAAGGATGGGATCAAGTAAAAGTCATGCTGTCTAAAACATGGAACTAGACATGAAACTTTTTTTAAAGAGTTTTTATTTTATGAAAAAAATGGAAAATGTGTAGAAATGTATACTTTGTAATCTTTTGAGATGTAATAGTTATGTCCTAATTCTCTAAAACTCTAAACCTGAAAAGATCCTCAATGTGAATTATTCATTTAATTCAATATTACATAATGTTTAAGGCCAGGTCCTTATAAAAACTAATCTTTATCTCCTTTTGAGTTTTTTATCTTTTAAAAATAATGATGTTTATGCCAAATATGTTTTATATTTACCATTTTGGAAACCCAAATTTATTCATGAAATTATTCTTGATTATATACTTTGGAAACAAATTCCTTTTCATGGGTTATTTAATGACTTTGATTGTTATAGTTTATATATTGAATGCATTATTATGTTAATATTATGATTTGGTGGGTGGGACCAGAATTATATATCCCTCCGATGCATTATGAAATGTGATATGTCTCATTAGATAATGTTAATTACACATGAACATGATTCTATCATTTTTCACAATGATGATGATAAGATTTATGTACATATGTTATGCATGAAAATTATTTTAGTTTTGATCACAATTATGTGTGGTCTTTGACAAAAATAATATGATGTTTCATTTTTATGCTTGTCCACATTCCAAGACTTTATTAAATGTTTCCCCTATAATTATGATTATGATCCTATTATTATGTTTTGATGATTATTATTATACTAGCCCTTGATATATTAATTCATGTCCTTTATTCTTTCTCTTAATGGGATTTTAGATAACCTCTTTATTCGATGAATATCCTCATATGAATATATGTACTAATGAGAACATGTTCTTCTATAAGGATAATGAAGAATTATTTAAATAAATGTTTTTGATTTATCATTTAAAAGTGATGTATCATCCAAATTCTCCAAATATACTAAACCTTTTGATCCGTGAATGTATAACTACTATCTTTTTTATCTTTAAAACGATTTAATTATCATGCAAGAAAAAGTAGGGTTGCTATAATGACTTTTTATCACCTGGATGCACAACCCAAAAATAATATCTTTGGAAAAGGACATGGAATAACCTATGATGGGATTTTTTCATGTGTACATGAACAAAACAGACCTTTTATAGATTTATAACTAATACATAGCTTTTTTATGAGGGAAAAACAAAAACCATTTACAATTACACTGAAACTGATAAGGGAATAAAAATGAAATTTAGAAACCGAAAAACTAGAATTAGATAGATGTAGTCTAAAGAATTTTATTATCCCAATCACACTAGAAAATGAATTCATTATGATAAGGATTTCATAACAATTCAAGTGAATGTTTAGTCATTATTGCGAAGATAGTGTTTTTGAGTGATTCTTAGTTTTGGTATTTCTCAATACCTATTTATAGAGATATTTTTTGATAACCTTCACCTTCAATTCATTATATCCATTTAAAAAATTATTTCCTTAAATATCAATCATAAATACTCAATAATATTTTTTGAAATCATACCATTGAATAATTAAATACTTTATATTTGACTAATCATTAATTATGTTATTTATAGTCATTGATGCTTCGATATAATCCCCATGATTTTAACACTAAGAATCATCCATTAATAAATTCATGAAAATTGCTTGAAATGTTTCAGAAAAAAATTAAAATTTTAATTATAGAAATTATCTTTCATAGAATATAATAGAAAAAATTATCATAAAAAGTTATTAACAATCCATTATATTTATATCTATAAAATATTATGACTAATAATCTATTATGAATAGTAATAGATAATTTCCAAATACACATATTTTTCATCATCTAATTCTTATTCTTTTGGAATAACTCTTTTCTTAATTATATAAACCTTCTAATCACTTATGAGTGACTAAAAAATAAATATTTATTTCTAAATAACTTTTGAGAAAAAAGTGGGAAATGTGATACATAAAATTACCCATATCAAAATACAAGGAACTGCCCCTTCCCAACAACTACATAATAATGTTAAGCCTCCACCACACATGACCGCTCAACAAGCTATCTCGTGCAAGGTTGTACGAGCTTAATACAGATAGAAAAGCCATACCCCTTGTTCATCCAAATTCTAATGGCTATGAAATGATGGAAGATTCTTACTCTATAAACTCATCTGGCGTTGATCATTTTAGAGTGTTAGTTGCTTCTACCATCAAAATTTATAAAATACCAGAGACTAAAAACATCCACATATCCCGCTCATTATAGATTTCAAAAACTGTGAATGAGAATAAACCAAAAATCAAATCCAAAAAGTCAACAAAGACCATTGAAGTGATCAACGTCATCGATTTCCCTGAACTGGTCGCTTAAAATCACATCCCAAAGAACCAGTAAGACCACCACGCTGATCCAACATGGAGGGAAATAATGGAATTCTAGAACCAAAGTAGAGAACCAAGTAAACAAATACAGGATGAAACACCGGTAATAAAATGACCCAAATTCCAATCAACAATCGCCACTGAATATTGAAAGTCGATCGAAAATTCCACCAATGATGCCACTTAAATATGTAAGCCGATAAACCCTCGTTGTCGCCACTAACCACTGAAAGTCTAGCCAAGAAACTCCCTTGCCGCTGTTGTGACGTTGTCGCCTGAATGTCCAAGCTAATTTGAGAAATGAGAAGCTGCCATGTGGAAAAGAAAACTATGACCGATGACCGAAGATGTCGAAGCCAAAACTAGGAAATTCCATCACCATTGGAACTATCACTTCACTGAGAACTAGCGTTATCTGCATCATGCCAAGAGATGACAATCTACACCAAAGGCAAATATATGTCCCATTATTGAATTTTTAATACGTAATATACTGTAATTAGGAAAATATATAATATCATTATATGTAATATCTTCCCATTATTCAATATGAAATATCCTTATAATATTAAATATTTAATGTATTTTCCCTTTTAAAAATATCCATATGTAAGAGATTTCATAAATTACAATGATACATAATATCCATTAAAGCACACATGATCTTTTTTACATAGCCGAAATTCTAAATATTTAAAATAGCAGGATTTCTACCCAATAAGTAAAAAATTGTACTTTTCAAAATATCAAAACATAGTGTTTTTACCCATATCATAATATATAATATATTCTTCCGTGCTAAAGATCTTAGACTTAGAAAATTTTAATCAATAATGAATATGAGAAACAAAAATAATTATACATATTTATTATAAATAATGAATAAAAAAAATAACAAGGGATCAATAATAAATAAATATAACATTGAATAATACATGATTAAAGAGTTATATTTTTATCAGTTTAACCTAAAAGAAAAAAATTCTAAAAATATTATAGTATAGTAGTAGCCATGTTTGTCTCTTTTGAGGTTTCCTCTTAGAAGTTTCATTATTAAGACTTTGATGATATTTTTACATTTATGTTTCTAAGGGGGAAATTATTATTGAATTATAAAAAACTAATTTTATAAACTATTGAAAATTAATGTTGTAGTGAAATCAATAAAATTAATAAAGTAATATCCATAACTAAAAATTATCATAAACATGTCTCTCTTCATAATTTTAAAACAATTTCACAACTATAACATTCTAAATTCTTAGATTTAAATCTATAATCATGTTTTTCATTACATTTACCAAATCGAGTCTGACATTTAGGATCTCATATGTCAATATCCTTTCTGTAAAAATTGATGAATTAACCCAAACATTTTCGAGTTCAATGATGTGATCAACTCCCTCATAACTCACAATCCTCAATTAAGGACTGAGAGATTTAAACAAAGGGGGTCAACATAAAACTCATACTCTTCTTGAACTCATAATACACATTAACATATTGAAACAATACAATTAGTAATTTTACATTATTATAATGGATGAAAATTAATATCATAGTGATAAATGAATAAAACGTTAATCAACTATCTCATTTCTTCATTTCAAAATATGGATAAAATTACAACTGAGAAATAAATAAGTTGAAAACTAATAAACACACCACCATTCAATGACACCGGTTATAAAAACTAAAATTCTTATTATACAAGATCAATATGGGAAAGAAAACTCGAATCTCTATCTTTATTAGAATGATTTTCTATATATCTTCTTCGATCCCCCCAGAAGATATTTTGGTTTCTCCCTCCTCCCTCTATTCCCACACTTCTTATGTTGTGTATTTTCTATTATACCTCTTAATAACATCCTAAATTTATTGTAAAATAAATATTCTCAACCATTACAGTGTTGTACTCTTTTACTCTCTATTTTCCCTTTCAGATGACTCAGGTAAAGCTCTTGTAACAAAATGATGTCATCCACACATGTATCATACACTGGGATTTTATCAAGTTGAAACTGGTCACAATCTTCTATATGATATATTATTCATCATCCTATTATAGAGGATTCTGGGAACATTACAGTGACTTCTCATCTTGGGATTTACATATCCTCAATACGCAAGATAGGGCTCTTAAAATTTGGCTAATCCAACACACTTTGTAAAATACCTCAATGAAATTTGGTTACGCAACCATTATCATATGTGATAATTCCTATATGTGGACATTAAATGAGGGATTTAACATATTGATATGAGTAAAATTTTATACATGGTTTTACAATGGGAAAATTACTATGTGGGAAGAATGACTACATAGATGACGCTCACAAAACGGCTATGTTAAAAATTAGCTATGTGACCATCTCCCACATTTAGCTATGTCACCAATCAGGAAGGTAGATTTTTGATAAGTAGGAAATTCATATACATATATTTGGATATATAGAAACAACATGTACATTAATTTGGATATGTAGAAACATAAACTACATGAATTTTCTATGTATGTCTCATTTAGAAAATATCCTATGTCATTTGTCTATGTGGGAAAACAACTCTGTGGATGTTCCTATGAAAATACTTCAAAACAAATTATAAAATAAACTTATGAAAAAAAATTATAATAATGTAAAATCATTCAAGATCCAGAAAATAATTTTACAAATTCAATTTAGACAATTAAATCATGAAATTTAAACAATTTTATCCAAAAAACCATATTCCTTTTAATAATATCCTCAGATTATTTTCTTCTAATAAAATGTTTCATCAAATTAATTCACAAAATTTTTTGTTTACTATAATAATGAAGGAAACCATGCAACAATTTATCACTTATGGGCTAAAAACAAAACATTAAATTATAATATTCAAAACACATATGTTTTGAATTTATATTGACCAATATTTAGAATGTAATCCATTCAAGAGAATTTATTATAAAATTGTATTAAAATAAATCAAAATATGTGGAAAAAAGTATAAAAACATTGAAAAATAAAATTCACCCACATGAATATTTTTCTTATCTTCAAGAAAAATACAGTCAAATTCACATAGAAGAAAAATATTCTAAATACTGAAAAATAAAAATGTCATTATGAATTGATTTTCAAAAAATCGTCCCTAGTAATGGAGCCAATTGAAGAGTATTATTTTTAGTTATTTAAACTAACTTACATAATTGATACTAAAATACTATAGTATATTAGTACCCAATGTTGTATATTATGAGGTTTCCTTATAAGAGTTTCCCTTTAATTATTTGGATGATATTTTTAACATTATGTATATATGGGTATTTTTTTAATAATGTATAATGAATCTAATTTTATAAAAAATTATAAATAAAATTGGTAGTTAAATAAAAAAATAGAGGAAGTGGTGGCCAGAACTAGCAATTATCACCGATTAGTTTCTCTTCACCTTTTTAAAATAAGTTCATGGATATAACTCTATAAACATATAGATTAAAATCCCTAATAATATTTTTCATTAATATTATAAAATAGTGTTTTAGAGTTAATATCTCTACTACTAATATGTTTTTAGTATGATTCAATCAAATAACTCAATGATCATCAATTTTAATAACACAGTCAACACCCTAACTACTAACAATCCTAGATTGCAGGTTTAGAAATATAAAAAAGTGGATAGAATTAAAATCCTACTTAACATGAACTCACAAGATTCATTAAGATATCAACAAACTTCAACTAGTAATGTGACATTATCCAAATAGAAGAAAAATATTATCAATGTGATAGAAGAATATAACTTTAATCAATAATCACATTTAAATTTTTAGAAATCTAGAGAGAATTACAAATTGTGAAATACAAATATGAAAAATCATAATGAAATCACCATTCAAATCAATTAGTTTTGTACAACAAAAATATATCCTAACCTGATCTTGGTACAAGAGTGAAATACACTATTTATATTCATTAGAAAAATTAGCCACATATCCTCTTCAAGCCCTCCATAAGATATTTTGGTTCCACCATGCATGATATATTCCCACTCTTATTCAATTTTGTCTTATATCACATCTCCCATCCTTATTTCATCCCTCAGTTTTAAAATAACTCTTCTTCTTCATCACCACCTGAAACTCCTGGACTCTTTATCACCACTTTCACATGACCTGACCAAATATATTAAAATTGAATATTCTCACCCCCTTGTGTTACAAACATCATAACTTTAGAAAGATGAATTTCATCACAATATACTTTATGATTCATTCTTTATCATCTTTCTCATATAGATGCCAAAAAGTTCATAAAAATCCCTCACCATGGGTGAGCTCCATCCTCAATACGTGAGTGAGGGTTTTATGAGATCTATCTATGAAAACACACATTGGAAAATACCATAAGTAGATTCTAATAAATAACAATTAAAATAAATGATTATTCAGGTATGTGAGCCATCATTAGGGGATTTCACAATTGGTTATGTGAAAAAGTAGCCACATGATTATAAATTTTCAAAACAGCTACATAGTTTATACTTCAAAAATAACTACAAGAAAAATCATCTATGTGAAAATCCCCCACATTTGGCTATTTCACCAATTAGGTATATATATTTTAGCTATGTCTGATATTTTTCTTCATGGATTTGGATAAGTATTAACATAATCTATGTGATTTTTTCAATATAGTAACATCAGCTGTGTGGACTGGCTACATAACTCTCCTTTAGAAAATTACCTATGTCATTTTTCTATGTTGAAGAAATATGTAAATAGAGGTTCAGGTGAATGGAATTCAAAAACATATAAAATAAATTCATAATAAAATTTCTAATAAAATTGAATAATTTGGATTTTAGAAAAATACTCCAAATATCAAATGAATAATATTAAATAATAGAATTTAAACAATTTTCTCCCAAAAAACAAATACTTTTTTTATATTATTCTAAAATTATTTTCATCTTATAAAAAAAAACATCTTAAGAGAAAAATCCCTAATCCAATTTAACCCTTATAGTTCAAAAGAACAATATTTCATTAGAATATTCAAAGAATATATATTTTGACTTCTAATTGACCAATATTCAGAATATAATCAATACAATAGAATTTATCACAGAAAATTCAATACAATCCACCAAAATCTATAAAAAAATATTATAAAAAAACATCAACATTGAAGATAAAAAAGATAGATATTATAATTTCAATTCATAAGAAGTTTTAGTGAAAATAATATTCTCTACATTCTAACCATTTTTGATAATTAAAAAGATTAAATATATCAAAATAGAACACTTCTATCCCATTTTATAAGGATAAAAAAGATAAGAAAAATAAATATATGATTATGTAAATAACAAAAACTAAATAAAAAATTAAAAAAATAGTTGAATAAATATAATAAAAATTATCTATGCCTAAGTTATAGAATAACTCTAATAAACAATAATAATTAAAAAGAAAGCAATAATACATAATAAATATAAATCACTCACATAGTGGTTAGAAATATAAACGTCTTAAAAGAATAAATAATATTTAAATTATACATAATAAAATGATAAAATAACTATTAGTAAGATAAATATATAATGTTTTTTCAAATTTTCTCCCATAATATATGAATTATTCTTGAAATTATATGGAAGTGAATTCCCATCATGTGAACTCATCCTATTTAAAAATTAATACTATAGGGAGCCACAAAAAAGGTAATTATATTCAACTAATTAAAAAAGATATGAAATAAATTAAAAAAACAAAAGTTTGTCATTTACTATTAAACCAAATATGCAAAAATGAATTCAAGTACACCGTGCATAATATAAAATTAAATATCATGCTAGAATAACTTATAATAAAACTATAAGGGTATGCATGAATTACATATGAACTAATCTTACCCATGCATGTAAACTAGTGTGGTGCAATTTAATTCAAATAAGAACCTTTAGGAACCTATGTTGTAGAATGGTTAGATAGTTTAATATTGAATGTAGATTTAGATATAAGATAACTATTTTTATCAGTAGATTAATCAAAATTCCCTTTTAACATTAATTAAGTAGTTCCTATATATAATGGATTTTTCCCAAGGTAGCCAATATAGTTACCATTATTCTTCTTTTGAGTCATATTTTGAAATCTCATAAACTAATCCAGACCTTCTATTCCAATAGTAAACTTTGAAATGGATTTCTTTTCACTTCCCACATTATCCTTATGCTTTCCATTTTCATTTTATAAAACTTCCAGATCATCACAAATTTTCTCCTTATTAATTTAACTATTATTTTTTGATTTTAACTTCTCATTATTTATCATAAAAATTATATCCATAATACGTTTTAATTTTTCTTTCTCCTCTTCATTGTACATAGAACCATTATGTTTAAAATTTTAATTTTCTATAATGAGATTATTATTTTCCATAATAAAATTTTTATGTTCATTAATTAATTTATTATACAAAGTCATAAGATATTCAATTTATTCATGATACTTATAGCAAATCTCATTTAACTCCTAAAAACTAGGCATACCATAACTAGATTCATAATAAGAATAAAAATTGGAATCAAACCCATTTTAGATAACCTTACTCATGTAAGCTATGATGCATAGATTTCTTGTTCCATTCTCATTTCCATATTCATCACATGAATCTCAATATTCAATGCATCTCCATGATTTAGCCTAGATTTTCTTCTTTTTATTAATTAACTATATGTATTTTATTTGATTTTCTAATCACACATAGGTATCTTGGATGTTTCATTCATTCCTGCACACAAAACAAGTAAAATTTGAATTTATATTTAAAATATCATTATATTCATCATCTATATCATCATTCATGAACATAATTTTATCTCTTCTTGGAATAATATTGTTAATAAATTTTTATAATACTTTTAATACCTTAGTAATACTCTCTTTTACATCAGTTGAGTAACCTAAATCATCTATAGAGGAACTAAAACAAGTAACGACAGTTTTAAAATTCACACCTTTCTTCTTTTTATCATGTTTATTCTCAAGGTTTTTCAACTCAAGATCATATTATAAAAGATATCCAATAATCTCATCAAAAAATAATTCGATTATGTATTTAATTTCATCAATAGAATCTTTATTTAGAATGAAACTTATTTTTTAGTGATTTGAGAACTCTTTGAACCATAACAGTATAATCCAAATATTTTTTAAGTGCAATGATCCCATTCACAATTCTTAGAAACTTATGGAAAATTTTATTAATAGACTCATTTTATCTTATTTTGAAGGCTTGGTTCTTATCTAAAAACATATCAAGCTTAGTTATTTTCATATTATCTATACCATTATGTGTAACTTCTAAAGTTCTCCAAATATTCTAAGTATTCATACATGTAAATACATGAATAAAATAAATTTGGCTAATATGACATTACAAAATATTCATTATATTATTATTTAAAATTTATATAGTTATATTATTACTGGTGAGAAAATTTGGATTTCATATAGGAAAATTATAAGGTTTTAACCTTTTAGTAAAATTCTCATAACTTAATTTCTTAAGGCGAGCTAACATATTGAATTTCCAATAATCGTAGTAATTCCCATAAAAATAATGGATTTTATGGAATCCATCAGTTGTTTGGTCCTATTTCTACTAGCTAGAATGATTGTTTCCATTGAAAGTTAAGTCTCAAATATGGTTAATGATAAAAATATATCCAAAATAGTCTATTATTAGATAAAAATTATTTGGTCCCAAAATAGAGATAGAAAGGGAAAAGTGGGGTGAATTTTATAACTTAAAATTATCATATTAATTAAAAAAAATGAAGAAGTTAGTGAATAATAAAAAATAGTTCAATAATAAATAAAATTTATAGTGACTGTAAGGAGTGTAATCTAAATAATAAATTGTAATATAGATCATAAATATCTTTATAGTAGTTCAGATCACAGAGATCATATGTCAACTCTTAAAACCCCTCCATTCTATGAGAGGTATGGTATAAACTAAATATACCACAATTAAGGATAAATATGACTCTTTAAAACCTTTCTTTCATCAAACACAAGGTAGGACCAAATCCTAAACTCATCATATTTCTTACTTAGAGTCACAACCCAAAACACCACCCATTTACTAGGTATAAGGAACAACCAATTATCTGATTTTTGTTCCGGTTACATATTAAACCCAAATCTAGAACCCATAGATTGTGTCTAGATTATTATATTGGCACAAATATATGAAATTTCATCCTAAAGGACCAAATAGTTTTATAATATTCAAGAAAAAGATAAATACATTCTTCCCATTTTATATTGGAAATTAGATATAAATATAGTTAGAGTGATTATTCTGCATCCTTAAACTCATTAAAATGTTCTTAATTCATATAATGGGTAATGTAAAACAAAAAAGGGTGAGATAATATTATAATTAAGGGTTACATATAGGAGAATATATCATGAGTAAATGAAGTATAATAAATATTGAAAAGTAAATAACTGAAAACATATTCTATTTAATCAATAACTTGAGCGTAAATTGAATCAATGGATAATATCAATGAAATAATCTCATGTATAATTACAAAATAAATTATAAATGAAGGAAATTAATACTATTTGACTTCAAGATCACATAAATCCTGATATCTCTTCCATCAAAACCTTATGCCAATATAGTTTAAAAATATGGGATAAGACCCATTTAATTTTTCCAATTGTTTTATCTCATGATACATGTAGATGAATTAATAAACTAAACAATTTTAGGCCCCTACAATCACTACATGTCAAATTTATTCTAGACATATCAAATGATTGATTTAATTAAGGAACAATATGTTATATCAACAAATATCAGTTTGGAGTAATGAATATTAAATATTAATATTTACTCTATCAATCGAACAACTTACAAAGTGTAATTCCATATATGGAAATGGTATATGGTTTAAGAAATAATCATACTCATGACAAAAAATAATATGGATATTTAATGGAAATTTGATTTTTAATGAACGCAAGAAATTGAATATTTGAAGATAATGTTAATAACAAAAAGATTAATAAAATATAAAAGATGACCTTCAATTCATAAAAAATATATGTTTTGAAATAAATTCACGTATATTGTAGAATAAAAGAAAATGGGTTAAGAAAACCTTCTCAAAAGATTTTTCTTATTAATACTTTTTAAATCATATAAAATAAGTTAACGAGTGTAAATTGTTCATAGTGGTGGGAAGGTCTGTTAATTCTATATAAGATAAAAAATATATTCCTTTTGCCTTTTTGTAAAAAAGGTCCAAAATAACTCTTTTAAGGAAAAAATTAGAAATATTACATTAATACCATGTAAAAATTAAATGATATCTTAAAATATCTTTTATAAATGTTCTGGGTAAATAAAAGGTATTTCTAAAAAACCACAATGAAAAATATGGATATAGGATAAAAATATACCTGATCAAAAAGGGAAATAAGATCAAATTTTATTTTAAACATTATTCATGAATGTGTAACATGAATGGAATCATTATTCATCATGAATAAATATATATTCATTCTAAATTACTAAAAATGTTTATGTACCCACCGCATAAAAGTAAATAGGTGTATATTACCGTATTTGTTTGAATTGAGTGGAAATGGAGATGAAGTCCCTCACCCCACATTTCTTCTTAGTTAAATATGATTTAACCTCATATATAATGGTTTAAAAAATGTTATTAATTTATTATAAAATCATATTAATATTTATACTATCCTATATGATCATCTTATATCATCTTATTTCGTGTTTTTTAACAATATTTCATTAATATCATTGTTTTTTGTGTTAACTACCGAATTTTATGTTGAATGTTTTTTCATGAAAGATCTAATCCTTGTAATTTTTTATGGTTACATATTATATATAATGTTAATATAGATATAAATATTATATATTTCCAATAAAATATCCTTATTACTATCCATGTTAATTACAAATGAAAAATGGATCACATCGCTTTGTGGAGATGGTAGTCTACATGTACGCATGGGTGGCATTGTCGTTTTACAATGGATTGGAAGGAATGAAGGTATATATGAAATTAAATGTATATATTAATAGTATTTTTCATAAATATAATATAAATATTTATTAATTCTATCTTGATAATCATCCATTTAAAGTACTTAAGAAAAATGAATTACGCCACTATATGGAGATGATATGTCGTACATATTCATGAGCGATCTTTATTATTTTGGTAGGATAGAAAAGATATGAAAAATATTTATATCATAAATATAATATCATCTATGTATGTTTTTTATTCTGGATTTTTTATTTTAGGATGGTTGTAATTTATTTATAGGAAGTTGGAAAAGAAATAAATTTGAAAGAGTCGGTAAAAACATTACCTCTTATTTGAACAATCTCTTTTAGATATTCTATCAAGGGACCAAGGGTTGGTATTTTAGGAAGACTAAAAGCTCCTTAACTTATCTAAGGATGTTTAAAATATAAGTGGGTAGTGTTCGGTTGTAGAAATCATAACTACAATAACCTAGATATGGTGGCCACTTTATTATATTAGTGTACATATAAGGGTTATAATCCTAAAGGACAAATCATTTTATTATTCATGGAGAGAAAAATATATAAATGATTCCCATTTTTTGTTGGTATTATAATATAAACCATAAAAAACAAAAATGATAAGATTTCTTGAAAATAATTCAATGAATTATTCTTAATATTTTGGGGAATGGAAACATAATATGGGTGAGCTCAAACACTTAGTAAGTGTAACATACAGTGGAATATATCATGATTAGATAAGGCATAATCAATATGAAAAGTTAAATAACTGAAGACATGATCTATTTAATTAATCACATGAATAGAAAATATATATATGGATAATATCAATGAAAAAATAACATGTATAATAATGACTAAATTATAAATGAAGGAAAGTATTTATATTGGAAATTATGACCTCATATATGATGATATCTATACAATCATGACCTTAAACCAAGAATGTTTAAAGTATAGGAAATACCTATTTAATTGGGCCAAATGATTTGTCTCATGAGACTTATTGAGGCATCGAGAGGGTGTATGATTTTGGGTCCCACCCAAAACTGCATGTCCAATTAATTCCTTATATATCAAATGTTAGATTTAATTCGTGGAAATAGGAATTATAAATAAATATCAATATTGAGTAAAAAATATATATTATCAATATTTCTCCATCAAATAATATAACATTCCAAATAAAACACCATATGTATAAATGATATAAGATTTTATAAATAATCATATACATGAAAAATAATATGGATATTTAAGGGAAATATAATGTCTAATGATCACAAGAAATTGAATTTTTTATGAGAAATATAATTACCACACTATTAATAAGAGATACGAGTTGACCATATATTCATCAGAAGTCTAGGTTTTGTAATAAAAATTTGTCCTTTAGAGAAATAAATAAAATGGAAATAAAATAAAATTTAATTTAATTTAAAATATTTCTTTGTAAAATCATTGAAAACATGAAGAAAAACCAAAATTTTATAAAATTATTATGGCAGTGGGGAAGTTTGTTATCACCGTATACATTAATAAACATTCTTTTCAACTTTTTACAAAGAATGTAAAAGATATACATTTTGTAAAAAATTATAAATATTCCTTTAAACACATTTTAAAATACAGTGGTAACATAACATGTCCATATTAAATAATTTCTGTAAATAAAATAATGTTTGTAAAACAATTTTGAAATACATGGACATGGAATAAAAATATTTTTGATTAAAAGATAAAAAAATATGTTTTTATTTTAAACATTTATTTCATTGATTCATGTTCCAATGATATGAAACATTAGAAAAAAATATGAAAACTCAAAAAATATCATATTTTGAATAAAATCATTGGGTCTTGTGAAGGATAAATAATAATATTCTTTTAACAATAATAAAAGAAATTCCAAAAAATGTGAGATTATAAAATATATTCTTACATCTTTAGAAATGTTTAAATTGTAACCCCTTGAAATAATATACTTGAATTGAAAACATAATAATAATTTATAAATGTTTATTCATGTAAATTATATAAAAGGCTTAGTATGTACACCACATAATAGTGAGTAGGTGTCTTATAAGAAATATGTCTCAATGATGTGTAAATTGAGACGAAATCCCTTATCTCACACATCTATATTGTTTAATGTGATTTAACATCAAATATAATGGATTTAAACATGTTATTAATTTTTACCAGAACCATATTAATATTTCAAATATAATATATGCTCCTCTTATAACATATTATCACCCATTCGTTAATGATATTTCATTATTACCACTGTTTCAGGTGTTAATTGCATCATTTTCCCATGCATGTTTTATGTGTGGATGTTTCAGTTATAATTTATAGGATATTTTTTAATAATATAAATAAAGATATTAATGTTATAAAATATCACATTTACCTTTTAATAACCATTATTGGATGTTGGACAAGGAAAATGAATTGCATCCCTTCATGGAGGCAATAAGTCATATGTGTGGAGGAGCGATGATATCATTATCTTAATAGAAGAAAGGATAAAAAAGTGTATGTTATATTAATTTTATATAATTAATAACATTTCATATTTTTCATACATATTCATTATTTTAATCATTATTATTTTCATATGAGTCACTGATGGAAAAAAAACAGATGGGTTCATGAGGCGGTATTCCTCTATACACAGGATCGATGACTTTATATCACATTTGATAGAGAAGGATCTAAATAATTATTAGACCATAAAAATAATAATATCTAATAATATAGTATATATTGGTGTAACTGTATTTTAATTGTTAGTATATAATTAAAGGTTAAAAAATAAAATGTAAAAAAATGAAGAACTTAGTAAAGACATTTACATTTTCTTAGAAGAACCTCCTTTGGATATCTTATTAAGGGCTATGGGTTTGGTATTTTTGGAAGACCGAAACTACTAGAATGTGAATAATTAGGTTTGGTATATTTTTTTAGGTTTTTTTATCTAAAGGTTTTGATATTTACGAATAAGTGAGGGGAGGAGGTTCCCTTTTATACTTGTTGTGATTTACACACATGTAATTTTTTCAATGCTTTTCAATAATGTCATGTGATTTTATTATAAATATGGATCCAAAGTGGATAATATTATATTTAATATATTATAATGTCTAAAAAAATGGAGTTTCATTAAGTGTTAATCCATTTTTACCTTTATCTTGATAGATTAACCACCGGTAAACTGGTTTTAACCTTAATCATGGTAATTAGTTTTTACTGTTTTTAAAATTTATTATGAACAAAAATTAAGTTGACATTATAACCTAATATTATTTATTATGATTATAAATATGGAATAAATTTTATATAATAAATTTTATATTGTTTTATAAATTTAATTTAAAAATAAACCCATAAAAGTTTTCAACCAACGATTTTTTAATAAATGGATTTTTCAATCATAAAATGAACTTATATTAATTATATGAAAAATAATAATAATTATATGAATTTAAAATTTTATATGTAGATATATAATATATAAATTTCATTTAAATAATTCATAATTAAATATGTGTTTAATTAATTAAAATGGATAGATATTGTTCCTTCTTAAACATAAACATTTTTCTTGAAAAAACAATTTTCTAAAAAATATCCCTTTTTACCTATACATGATCTTATCTTTATTATTTCAAAAAAATTAGTACTTCTTTTTAAATTTATAATATTATAACATAATATAATAAATAAATGTTCTAATTATTGAATACTAAATTTTTAATTATTTATAAAATCTTATTTATAAAGGAAATTTTCAAAAATTCATTCTAAGCTAATTTTGACCATGTACAAAATTGATATTCCTCCAGTAAAACTAGAATTATTATGAAGTGAATTATTAAAATATGAATTGTTTTAATCTTTATTTTAAAATATAGTGTTCACTTATTATAATTGAGGCTTTGGAGTTACATAATTTCCTCATACAAAAATTTTATCCTCAAAATTTTCATGAATATTACTTTAAAAAAAAATAAGGGTTATTCTTCATCATAACATCCTTTAGTTCCCACATTACTTCCTCTATTTAATGATTTCTCTAATGTACCATTGCATGTATAGTAGTATTAATATTTAATAATTTATCACTAGTATCAGGAATCTTGATATTCTCATCATTATAATACAAATTGGGTTCCAATTATATTTATTCATAGGTTGGAACATGATTTGGTATGAATGTACTTCATTGAAATATATATATAGAAAAAATAATGTACACTAGAGAGGATTGGTGGAATATCTAATTCATAATATGAAACAGAAATATTTTCAAAAATTTCATAGGGTCTGATGTACATGGGGATTAGTTTTCCCTTCATTCCAATCCTTTTTACACCCTTCTTTAATGATACTTTGAAGAAAATGTGGTATCCCTTTTGAAATTCATAATCATAACTATAATTATCAACATAATTATTTTTAATACTTTTTTCTACTTTAATATGATCTTGAATAGTCTTTAACATTTTTACTTTCTCCATAATAAGTTTAGGGCCTTTAATGTTACTTTCACGAACTTCATCCCAACAAGTTTCAATATGCCATCTCCTATCATATAATTCCTCATTCAATACCATTTTAATATGGGAATGAATACTAATGTTATTGGAAAACTATACCAAATTTTAATATTGGTCCAACATACCATGATAATAAACTAACTATGACATCAACATGTCTTTCAATTCTTAAATAGTTATTTCAGACTGTCCATCATTTTTAGGATGGTAGGAAGTGATCAAATAATGTTTCGTATCAAGAGAATTATGAAGTCACTTCTTGATTTTCGATGTAAATTGGGGATTATGATATAAAAACATTTACATGGGTGCACTATAAATTCTTATAAGACCATTAATATAGAGTCTTGGAGGGATCTTAAGTGTTAAATATTCATTTATAGAACTGAAATATACATATTTGGTAAAGAGGTCAATAATAAATCATATTGAATAATTATTTATAGGATAATATGATAGCACTATAAAAAAGTACAAAGTAACGTCATATTATTTCTCTATAAGAATAAGTAGATATTACATGAATCCTCTAGGATGTTGTCATTTGACCTTCACATTTTGGTAAATAAATAATCATTATAGATAATTAGAAATATCCCATTTTATTTTATCTGATAAAATATGTTCCCTCAAATACCTAAACATCTTGTTGTTTCCAGGGTGTATATAGAAATTCAATCTATGACTATCATCCAAGATTTCTATTTTTAACTCAATTATAGATGTAATACATAGTCTCTTTCCAAATTTCTAAATTCCATCTTCATTAATAAATTCTACTAATTTCATATTATTCACACCTTTAATTTTCTTTTGAAAATTCCCATCTACATATTTGGGAATTTTTATTTTTTTATAATAAATACGGCTTCACAATAATTTTAAAAAGGAGGGATTTCTCCCATCGATTAATAATTCCCAAATATATCTTTACAAGATATATGAACATAAGATCCCTCTAAATCCTCATTTGGGTTATAAATCCATAATCTTTTCTTCTCAATAAATTTTCTATCTTATTTTCCTTCCCCAAATGATAGCGTATTGAGATATCATCATCATTGAGTAGATTGAGAAATCACATTTTCCTCATATTGACCTCTATTTATGAAAATATGTATTTTATACACTTATAATCTGTGTATATCTCACATCATTCACCATATTGATAATGACTCCATATATTTAATAAAAAAATTATAGCTACCAAATCAAGATCATGGGTATGATAGTTATGTTCCAGATTCATTAACAGATTTGATTTATATGTAATAATTTTATCATTTTGTATAAGGAAAAAACCAAGTCCATTCATTTATGTATAAATTTATTTAGAAAATCTATTATTTCAAGATTTTAGATACAAAATTATATATTTGGATAGTCACTTATTCAATTCTTGAAAATTTTCGTCACATTATTTTTTCTTATATACTTGACACCTTTATAAGTAATTGTGGTTAACAGGTTATGAAATCATGAAAATTATGAATGAATTTTTGACTATAACCTACCAAATAAATGAAACTATATACCTCCATTATATTATTTAGTTATTCCATTATTTAACTACATTTACCTTTATAGAATCAACCAAGATTTCATCCACAGATAAAATATGGCCAAGACAAGATATTTCTTACGATTGAATTCAAACTTTCAAAATTTCCCAAATTCCTCTTTTTTCTATGAGTCTCAAAAATTATCCACAAGTTATTATTGTGGATCTCATAGCTCTTAAAATACACCAAGATATCATCAATTAATACCAAAATGAAATTATCAATATATTCTATCGATATTATATTTATTAAATAATAAAATAATGGTGGATCAGTCAATCCAAATGGGATTATTGTAAACTGGTAATGTCCATACCTCATTTTGAATGCCTTTATAATTTATTTCATCTTTAATTGTAAATAATGATACCCAAGGAGAATTTAAATCCTTGAAAAATATTAAGGTTGGTGAAGTTTATTGAATATGTAATCAATGTGATGTGGATGATACTTATTATTTACTTTAACAACATTCATTTCCCTATTATCAATGCAAAGCCTAATGGATCCAAATATCATTTTAACAAATAGAATAATGGAACTCTGTGGTGAAACACAAGGGAGAATAAATCCCTTATCACCAAAACCCTATATTGGTTTCTTCAACTCAATTAATTACACAATGGCCATTCTATAGGGAATATTTTTTATTTGTCTTGATTTAGAGATTAAATCCATTGAAAACTCAACATCATGATCTGGTGGATGATTGGGTAAATCCTCAAGAAATTCATTGATTTATTCTTATAAAATATATACATCATCAATTTGAATATTATATTTTCAATCTGAATATTGTGAATTCTTTTTTTCCTCCAAAATCGTACTCTAAAGAGCTACTGGTTTAAGATATCAACATAACATAGATGATTAAGACTCCACTCTAATGATATTGAATTCTATATCTTCATCTCCAAAATTAATTTACTTCTCTTTGCAACAATATTGTTCCTATTATTTTGAAATTCAGTCCATAATAAGGATTATATCGAATTCAACCATAAATATGATAATATATTCAAAAATATATATCATGTTGGGGTGTCATAATGGGAACTTCCTAAAAAATCCTTATTATAGTGACAATTCCACTATTATTTTTTATTTAAAAACCCTTCTTCTGGTTCTATGGAGACATATAATT
Source organism: Viscum album (assembly GCA_963277665.1). Taxonomy (NCBI): domain Eukaryota; kingdom Viridiplantae; phylum Streptophyta; class Magnoliopsida; order Santalales; family Viscaceae; genus Viscum; species Viscum album. The sequence continues at coordinate 277,381,099 of OY728123.1, read as the reverse complement.
TTCTCAGAAAACATAAATGATACAAATGAGTGTGAATATCTAGAATTAAATAAATAATTGGTCAAATTTGAGTATATTATTAAAGTACCTACCGCAACATCATTGGGAACATCCACCTTACCTATAGGGATCACAAAATCTGGGCCTTCTCCCCTAGTAATCTTATTCATTATTTTCTTATGGTCACTGGAAAATTGGTGTAAATAATTCACCATTACTCTATAGTTAAATAAATATACATCATTGATTGGTTTATTCCCGTTTAATTCATCATCTAGATTACCCTTATCACTACATTTGTAAAAAAATCCATTTCCCTTTAATCATTTTCCAGGAGGTTTTTTCCAAAAAAATTCAGAGGATGGAAATTGATTAATTTTACTCTTCTTCGTTGACGCATTTAATTTTCCATGGTGTTCAGATGAACTATTATTCTCTTGAATCCCCTTGAAAATATATGATCAAGAAATTCTTTATTTAAATTTATGGGGTAAAAAACTATATCCTAATATTTTGAAAATGGTTTAGAAAGAAGCACCCTTCATAGAATTTTCTGATGAACTTAAAATAAATGGTCAATCCTATATTCCATATTGCAAATGTAATCCATATCATTACATGATATTTTTGAAAAGGTAGGATCATGCTACTAACAATTTCATATTCCTTTTTTTATCATAGGAACTTTCTTATCATTTCATTTCCATGCTTAGGTGGGAAATATTTTTTGAGAAAAAATTCTTTATAAGATCTTCATTCCATATGTTATATTTCTTCTTCCTCTCTAGTATTCTAAAAAAATGACAACTATAGAACAATATCTCCATTTAGACAATATAAATCATATACAACCTTTACCTATTAATTAAATCCCAAGTCCATAAATTTCATTTTAAGGGTATTATTCCACGGATCAGCTACCACTGGATTAGTAGTCTCACTAAATGATAGGGGATTCTATTGTATGAAGAGATCTAGTATTGGATAATTATACTTTCTAAAAATTGGTTTCCCCATTTGGTAAATTTTATTTTGTATATCATGATTAACCTTACAGGATATATCCATGATCTCCCCAATTCCAATACTAGCTGTATTTCCTTTATCAACATGGAAATTTCATCATTGACCATGAGTGTTGAAACCATTATTTCATCCTTGAACCACTTCTAAATAATGTATTATATTAGATTATCTCATGGCATTATGAAGATTAAATCATAATATATAATTATGAACTATGTGTAACATAAATCGATATTTTTTTCATTTTTATGCTTGGAATAATATATATGGTTTCTTTAGGAATGTTTCTAAATAATTAAAATATGTTCAAATACATAATAATGGTTTGTTACAGAAATGTGAATTATCTAAAGAATACACCTTAGGAGTATCAAACCTGGTGCATAGTAAGAACTATTTTCATGCACCAAGTGATGATATCTTCAAATCCCCATACACCCTTTTTGGATTTATTACCCCTAGATACCACTATGCTTGAACCATGTATACTTATAGTCTCCAGATAGGGATAAATTTCTAGGAAAACCCATATAATCTCTACCTTATAAAAAATTTAAAATGTTAATCCACAATTTGATATATCCTCAAACTCTATCGTATAGTTATGTTACTTCCTCTATGTTTTCTTAAATATATTTACCAAGGATAATACAAAAGATACTCTAATACTAACTATAGAAACCATGACTCATATAACCTAGAGATAATGGTCACTTTAATAAATATTTATATATTTATGGGTTATAATCATGAAGGATCAATCAATTTAGTAATTTTTTTTTAACCACATACATACATGATACACCTTTTACTTTGGGGATTATATATTACAAACAAAACAAAAGAAAACGAATGAAATTCCTAAAACTCATTTAAATAGTTATTCTTCTTATCTTGGGGAAATAAAAAAACATGGGTGAGATCAAATTGTTAGCAAGGGTGATGTAGAACAAAATATATCATGATTAGATAAGGTATAATCAATATGGATTTTAAATAACTAAAAACACATGTCATTTAATCAATAAATTTCTCATGAAATTAATCCATAGATAATATCAATTCAAAACTCCCATAGATAATTATTATTAAATTCTATGTGAAGTAAATAATTAATAATATACATCACGATCTCAGATATCATGATATCTATACAATCAATACCTTTCTACAACATATTTTAAACTATGGGTAAAACCCCATTTAATTAAGTTAACATATTCATATCATGAAAAATGTCAATTCTTCGAGGAGATATATAATTCTGGATCCCACCCATCACTAAATTTCCAATGAAATAATTATATATATAATTATAAATTTAATTAATAAATAATATTCTTTATTAATAAATATCTATATTGAGAAAAGAATATAGATTATCATTGTTTCTCTATTCAGTAAAATAAATTTTAAAGTAAAATACCATTGTGGGAATGATATATGGTTTAATAAATAACAACAACCATGTAAAATAATATAGAAATTTCAGGGAAATGTAATATATGATGGTAATAATAATGTTAATGTTTATAGAGAAAGATAATGATCACAAAATTAATAAGATATAAGAGTTGACCATAGCTTCATTAGAAGTCTAGGTTTTGTGTTAAAATAATTACCTTTGGATAAATAAATAAAACATAAGTGAAATATTGAAATAATATTTTAATTAATAGTTTTATTTTTAAAACCATTTTAAGGTACATAAGAAGATCAATTTCATAAAATGGTTACGATAGTGGGGAAGTATGCTATCATTGTATATGATAAAAAATATTCTTTTTATCATTTTTAAATAAAGTAGAAAACAAACCTTTATAAAAATTAGAATGATTCACTTCATTCCATTTTTTAAAGTCAAGTATAATAAAAAATTTCCTAAATAAATCATTTATTTAAATACAAGGAATTTTGTAAAATAATTTTGAAAAACATGGGCTTGAAAGAAAAATATATCTGATTAAAAGAGAAATAAAACTGGTTTTTATTTTTAAAATTTATTTAAATTATTCAAGTACCAAATAAAAGAAATATTGGAAGAAAATATGGTAGATCATTAAATGTCTAGTGGATAAGAAAATTATTGGATATTTTTAAGGTTAAATGAAATGAAAATAAATTAAATCCCAAAAGAATGTGAGATTGTGAAATAAATTCATACCTCTTTGGTAACTTTTAAATTATAACCCCATGAAAGAATAAACATGATTTTAAACATTAATAATCATGAATAAAAATTTATTCATTTTAAATAAATAAAATTAGTAGTATACACATCACATAAAAGTTAATAAGATTGTAATAATAAATATGTCTCAATAAAGGGTAAATTGAGATAAAATCTATTAACTCACACTTCTCTTTAGTTAAAAAGGATTTAACCTACTTTATAATTGTTTTAAACATGTAATTAACTTATAGTAGAACCATATCCATATTTATAATATCATATATGATACCACTTATGACATATTATCACTTATTCCTTAATAATATTTCATTGTTACGATTCTTCCAAGTGTTAACTGCATCATTTTATCATGAATGTTTTTTTCATGTAAGTTTATTTTCATGGGTATATGATATAGTCATTTTATATAAATAATGATATTAATGTTATAAATTTCAAATTTATTCATTAGGTACCTTTTTATAACCACTCTTTAATTTTGGTCATGGAAAATGAATCGTATCACTTCGTGGATACGATAGGCCATATGCATGCACGAGCAATTATATCATTCTCTTAATGGATGAAATTATAAGGAAATGGATGATAAATTAATTTTAAAAATTCAAAATCATTTCACATATATCATATATATATATTATTTCCATAATTATGACTATACTTGTGATTCAGTTATGGAAAACTAATTTCACATGTTCGTGAGGCAGTAGCTTGTCATACACATGAGTGATTAATTCATTTACCACTTAATGTATAAAGAGATAGATAAATATTATTCCATAAAAATAATAAAATATTAGTATAAGAGATATAATTGGTTATTATATTATAAGTTTTATGGCATCGTTGAATTTGGTAAATGAATAGTTAAAAATGAAAGAGATTACTGAATAAAATTAATAAATAAGATTATTATAATTCTAAATCATCTCCTCAAATAAAATTTTGACAAGTTTTGTTTATATTTTCATATTTTTCATTTATTTTTAACCCCCATTAACTCATTTGAAAATTAGCATTTTATTAATTTTTTTATATCTTTTAAGGGTAAAGAATGTTATCATAAAATGAAAAAAATCCATTAATGCATATTAGTGGATGTTTTATACCATATCCTCTTAATTTAGATAGATATAGCATTTTAATGAATTTTAATTAATTTTATAAAAAATTATTTATAATAAAATATAATTAATTTTATTTTTGACATTATTGATTTAATTTGATAATAAATACATCAATAAAAAGTAATAATTAAAATATAATATTTTCACACATCAATATCATGTTATATTTATCAATGATTTTTTAACACAATACTTCTTTCAGATTATATTTGTTTTAGTATTTAAAAAATCATTTATTTTATTTCACTATTAAATAAATAAATGTGGTTTTGGAGTTTCGCAAGTAATTAAGGTAATTGTTTTACTACTCTATATTATTAATAAATTAACATGACAAAAAAATAATTTAAATATAAAATGACTATTTATTATCTAAAATAAGTTTTATTTTATCCTTATCATAAAATATTATAGATATTAAAATAAGAAAAGTGACATGTTTGTATCTATCTCTCACTCAAGAATTATAAAGTTAAAAACCATATCCAAATAGAAAAAAGTTCATATTTTGAAATTATGGATGCTTTTGGAAGATATAGAATTATTATAGGAAATTATGGAAGGTTTTTTTTAATTTTTAATGTCTTATCACATTATTTTTATTCATAATTACTCGATTTACCCTTACCACAATGACAAATATTTATAATGGTTTCTATTCAGAATGACAAAAAATAAAAGGGTTATAATTAAAAAAATTACAACTCATGATTCCAAATTTGAAATCTATTATTCAATATCGTATTGTATATGTTGCATTAATTAATTTGAAATCAAAACGGAAAATTCAACAAAAAAGGCTTTTTTAGAAAAATGAATATTTTTATATAGAAAATTTTTTTACACCAAATTAAATCTTGAAATTTATTCCAATGATCTAAATTGGATTATTTATTATATAATATAACTAATTTTAGGTTAAAATCATTTAAATTTGGATCTCTATAAATTCTAGAAACAAAAATAAATTTTTCAATAAAATTTCTTATTTTTCAATAATCACTAAAAAATAAATATTTCCTCAAAAATAAAAATATTTCACCCTAATATAATTTTTATATTCTCTTTTAAATAGTTTATATTGTTGTTTTAAATATTTTTTAAAAATTTCCTTAAATTAATTATAATACTTTCTCACAAAAATCAATGAAAACATTTTTAAATAAATATTTTTTCTTGATCATAAAATAACATTGATAAACAATTATTACTTATTTCCCAAGAATTAATTAATGAATTTAAATATCATTGTTACATTATATATATTTCATAATTTAGTTTATATTATTCATACCCCCCAATTCAATAGCTATGAAATAATTGTAACCTTATATAATAATATTTTAATATTATATCATGGTTCACTTATACCTGATATTTCATCTCTTGTAGGCTATAAAACATAGAATTCATTTAATACCTCAAGATATTACTTTATAACCTCCATAAATAAATATCACCCTAAAAATTTTATCTAATTCCATAAATTTTATACCTTTTTTGAAAACCCACTTTTTATTGTGGGATAATAAAACTTCCCTTAAAAAGGAAAAGTGAGAAACATAATGGATACAAGAAATATCATGTATTCGAGTTCCTAGAATGTGAGAAAATTAGTGGGAATTTAAAATATAAAAATTGAATAGAAGAATAATGTTTAATGACTAAAAAATGATGATAAAGATTACGATCAACAGGAAGTTAACTACCACAAAACCTGAAATATGTGATGAGTGAAGAGACAATCGATTCCTTAAAAATAAAGGTAGATGGGTAAAATATTTATTTCAATATTAATTTACTATCGTTGAGGAATTATTTTACTATCATATTAAATTTCATGAGAAAATATAATTACTTAGATCGATCTATAATTGATTTATTATTATTATTCAAATTTGGGCAAACTGACCATGAAGCAAGGAAGTCGTCACGACGATCTAAAATGGTGAAAACCAAGGGAATAACATTATAAGAAATTATTTCCTTCCTAGGGCAGAGTTCCCAAACGAGAAAAGAAAATCAAAGGCTCCTCCTAACTACTCCCTTGAGAAAGAGCATCCGCAGCAAAGTTGGCCTCCCTATGCACGTACCGAACTGAGAAACCATGTCTAACCTCCATAGAGAAACTGTGAACAAGCTAAGACATGTTCCAATGAGGATTCACCTATTCGTTTATGGTGCATAAATTATTTTTGAAATCAAAATCCACCTATGAACACATCAACATTAATTTCTTTCAAAGCATGAGACCGGTGTGAATTGCTTTCAACTCCACACCCAGCGAACTCCCCGTACCCTGAAAACTTCGTAAGGTGAACATCACTGAATCATACTCATCCTATAGTAGTCCACCCCCACACATTTGTCCATTAATAAAAGAACCATCCACATTAAGTTTATAACCACGCAACAGTGGCCTCCAATTGATCAAGCTGCCCTAAGAATTGGAATGAGCAATTGGCCCTTTGAGTAACCTGTATAGAATATAAGATGATTGACTGCCTTTAATCAGTTATCCTAGTTCATAAATCATACCCTCCATTCTAACATGAATAAATGAAAAATAAGGCGTATAAATTTTCAAAATATGAATAAAATCTCCTCTAATATTTCATTAATGACTTTATCCAAAACAATAACCCCAAAAGTTCAACATAAACCATTCCACAAATGGTCAACTATAAGACCCTTCCAAAATATATCTGAAAAAATTGAAAAATTGAAAATTTATAAATATGGTCACTAAATAAATTTAACATTATTCCTCTAAATAATATAAATTAATTCTTATTTATCACATACAAAATATGTGAATACCTTGACTATATATTCTCCTAAAACATGAGAATAACATGAATTACCATAAAACCTCAATGAAAACATACATGATTCCAAAGATAAAATCTTTCCCCATTCCCTAAATAGAACTATTAATAATCAAATATATTTCATAAATATGATTTTTTAACTCCATCAATGTTAACATAATCCTGTTTTTCATAAAATCACTAACCATTTTAAAAGAATACAATACTATCTGATTTACTTATTCAATGTCAATATTATGTTTATCCCAACTAAACATTACTAACTAAACACATAGAAAAAATTAAGTGTTATATTTCCCTTACCTAGTTATTTTATAAAATATCACCTCACCACTAAATAATGTTTCAATGATTTCAGTTCCATTCAACGTATTCTTTCAAATCCTTAAATAAATACTAATTTAATAAAATCCTTATATGTTTAATGATTATTATAAAAAAAATATCAAAAATAAAATACTTATACAACATAATTCTTGAATACAAATACACATGCAATTTAATGATTCTACTTCAGCATTAGTAATAGCATAAACTTGACCATGATCCCTTATCTTCTTCTGGTTTATATTCCATTAATTATTAGGGAGTTTATTTGTGTAGATCCCCATTAACATACAATTTAAAATATAAACATTTAATGTTTCTTTAATACCATTTTATTCATGCAACAAAGGTTCTTTCCCTCTACACTTTTGGTAAATACACATTACCTTCAAGAAAGTATTAGGGTGTTTCATTCCATAGCAATCATGTGTCTAAAATCCTTCTTTATATTATTTCACTTATTAATTTTTTTTCCTTCCCTTCTATTATTCTATTGAATTCCTTAAAATTCATATGTCTCAGATATTCCACTATTTACCTTGATATCATAGGATATTATGTCCTTATATGATATTAATGTTTGAGATACTATTTCCCATCAATGTATTCACTTAATCCTATCAAATAAATGATTGATCTTTCCCTTTGGACTATGTACGTATTCCATAACATTCCTTGCTAACCATGTAAAGTTATATTCATGCTTAGAAACATTTTAAACATTCTTTTTTCTTATACACAATAATTGTATCTCCATGACTACTCATTGTTAATGAGTAAAATATTTTTCCATGACAATTTCCTTCAAACCCTTTCATTCCATGTTCATTATTTCTTCCTCGTCCTTTGTGTTTTGATTTAGTGACCACTATTGATTTGAATTGTCTAATAGATAATAAAATTTCCATGATAAAATCCTCCCATTCATTACATCCAAAATTTAGAAATATATTTTCTATGGAACATAACCATTACTCAGCTACAAAAGGATTTGTAGTCACCTTGAATGATAGTGGTTTTTGGCGCATAAATCAGTATAACATTATTACAAAAAATTATGAATCAATAGTGTACTCCATATAGGTAAGGTTATGGGTCATAACCTAAGTCAACTTCTCTAATATATTTGTGATCTTCTCTACTCTTTCACCATATATATTAGATTTCTGATTAGGGAAATACCTTCATTGACCAAGGGTATTGACTCTCTTTATTCTGTTATGCTTCATCCCTAAATAATAGAAGCCATTGAGTAATCTCATATCATAATCATCAGGAATACTAAACTAAAATAAAAAATCCCTCTAATAGTAATTTGTTTTAAATACTATAAAGTATTTTAAGAGGATCCAAATCCTAAAGGCTAAACCATAATATATATATATATATAATAACAAATGTATAAAGAGGGGAGTTTTATAACAATCCCTTTCATTCAATGTATCCAAGTCCACATGTATCTCATTTAAACAAGCTAGGTCAATACTAATCCCTTTATTAGAATGGCCATCAGACAAATATTTTTCTTCTCGACTGATGTGTGTGATAATAGAATTGGTACTCATATGAATTTCCATAAATTCGATCCATATTGTAGTAAATATCCAATAAAATTGTAGTTTACCATTTCTAATGGATTGTATAATGGATGTAGAATTTTACTCAATCTATAATTCTTATTTCATCTTTTAGAAAAAAAATGATATTAAAAAAATGATACGTTCCATTTAAACTTCAAGAGAAGATTCCAAACTGCATAAACCTTAGAAACATCCATGAACCCTTCCACCATGATCACAAAAGACAGTTCAACAGCCCAAAGGGTCTGGGTTCCCTTTTGATGACCCATCTATAATGACATATATCAATTATTCAATAGTAGGTTTCCAAACAACCTCAATGGTTCCATTTGGTGACTTATAATTCCCATGCAAGCTATGATTGTTTAAAATTTAGTTCGCATGGTTACTACTAAACTTTCTCTAATACTAACTATAGAAAACCCAACTACAGTAACCTAGAGATGATTTCTAATATATTAAATTGACATATATATAAGTGACATGTTCCCAAAATATTTAATAGATTAGTAGTCTTTAATAACCATATACGTACATTCATCCAATTTTAAGTTGGAAATAAAATATAAAACCTAGTTAGAGAGATTATTCTACATCCTTGAACTCTTTCAAGGAATCATTCTTCATATCATGGATAATGGAAGAAAATAATGGGGATGATAGAATGCTTAGTAAGAGTTATTTACAATAAAGGATATCATTATTAAAGAAGACATAATCAAAATGAGAACATAAATAATTGGAAACACATTCCATTTAATTATTAATTAGAGAAAAAATAAATCCCTGGATAATTTTAATTTAGTAATCTCATGGATAATAATAACTGAATTCTAAGTGAAGAAAATTCATACTATTGGATATCATGATCTTAAGAAACATTATTTATTTAGCACAAATACCTTGCACCATGATATTTTAAAACTATGAGTAAATACCCATTTAATTTATTAGATTTATTTTTCTTATGAGACCTATCGATGCATCGATGAGCTATATAATTTGTACCCCACCAATCACTACATAACCAATGTATTCATTATAAATTGAATGATTTATTTAATTGAGGAATAATATGTATTATAAATAAATTTATTTATTGATTTAATAATATTGAATATAAATATTTCTCTTGTTAATCAATTAAATTTCAATGTAAAACACTATTAATACGGTGTACAGTTTAGGAAATATTCACATCCAGGATTTAAAGAATATGGATATTTAAAAGTTCTTATTGAAATAGTAACATGAATTGATTCATTGATAATAATGAATAAATATATATTATTTATAAATAACTCAAAGGGGAGGTATACGCACCACATAAAATTTAATTGGTACTTATTACCAAATTTGTCTCAATGGAGTGGAAACTATGAAAAAATCCCTTTCCAAACATTTCCTCTTAGTTGAACATGATTTAAAAATCTATGTAATGGTTTGAAACGTTTTTTTAATTTAAAATAAAATAATATTAATTTTTATAACGTTATATATGATCCTTGTATACCACATTATCACCCATTTGTCAAAAATAGTTCATTATTGTTATTTTTTGGTTGTTAATTTCTTTATTTTCTCAGGCATGTTTTGCTATAAAACCTATATACCTTATACATTGATTATGATTCCATAAGCTTCATAATTTTAATCATGTTATAAATATCATATAAATATTCAAGAAATAAATCATTATTACCTTCCTTGTGAAGTGAAAATGAAAACAGGATCACATCTCTTCATAGAGGTGGTGTCCACACATACGTACGAGCGACATTATTATTTTTAATGGATTGGAATGTCATATTATATATATAATATTAAAATTAACGATGCATATTTTTTCATAAATATCATATATAATCACTATTTACATATTTTTTACCATCCAAGTAAAGTGTTGATTAAAAACAAATCACACCACTACATGGGGATGATAATCCGTATGTACACTCGAGTAAGGTTGTTTCTTTTCAAAGGATAAAAAAGAGATGGAAAATAGTAGTAACATAATCGTAGTATAGTATTAGTATGTTTATGACACTATATTAATTATTTTATTATGATTACTATAGAATTAGAGGAAGTTGAAGAAGAAATAAATTTTAAATATTAGTTAAAGATGATTACCTCTTCATTGAAATATCTCCTTTAAATATTCTCTTAAGGGACCTAGTGTTTTTTACTAATTCCAAAACCTAAATAACTTATATAATTATTTTTAGAGGATAATTTTTCATGGTTTTGTTGATATATATGGCTCATAGTGTTGTGAATAATTAAAATAATAAGTCTTCTATTATAAGTGTGGGGAGGGGCATTCTTATAATTTCTTAAAGTATTAAATTAATATAAAATATTTTTTTATATCAAAATGGTTCCAAATTGATATTACTAAAATATAAGAAGATTATAAGTCTAAATATTTTCAACCATTAAAATTGTTATAAGTGTTTTATTATTAAACCTTTATCTTTTAGATTTAACCCCTTATTGGCCCTTTTGACAATTATCATACTATTGATGTTTTCTATAATTTAAGGGTGGATAATGTTTCCTTAAAATGAAACAAGACCCATAATTTAACCATGGTTGTTGTTTTCAACCATATTCCATTCATTTTTGGTAAAAATAAATTTTATTTATTTTAAATTATTTAATAAAATTTTGTTTATTATAAAATATCATTAATGCCATTTTGGAGACTATTCATTTAAATTTGATATTAAATAAATCATGAAAAAGAGGGAAATTCAAATATATTCTTTTCACAAAACACAATGATTTTATATCTATCTAAAAGATTCCAGTAAGAAAATAATTATTTAAATTAATATAATTTTTTAATATTTTTACAATCATTTATTTTATTTTTAATATTTATTAAATAAAAATTGTGTTGACGTTAAATAGACATTTAGTTTAATTAATTCATCACCAAAATTTATAAATAAATTACCATTTTAAAAAATCAATTATATTTAAAATTAATATTCAAAACCAGAAATAATTTATATTTATACCAATCATAAATTATTATAGATATTGAAATAAGTAAAATGATATGTTTGTCTATATATCACATTTAAGTGTTATAAAGGTCAAAATCATTACCTAATGGAATAAAGTAATATTTTTGATATCTGTATAATTATATATGAAATAAACTCATATAATGAAATTAATTTGTGTTCTGGGATGATTTTTAATGTCTTATCACATTATTTTTAACCTTAATTATTTGATTTACCATGTACCGTGGTGAAAAATTTTATTATGGTTACTATTCATAATGATAAAAAAATAAAAGATTCCAATTTAAAAAATTTTGATCTCATTATTAGAAATATATAATTCATTTTCTCTATATTTAATTTTTATAAGGGGAAAAATTAATTTGAAATCAAAATTCAAAAAATAATTAAAAAGGAATTTTCTTAAAAATGTGTTTTTATGTATGAAAATGTTTTTAAAAAATCAATAATAAAATTAAATAAAATTATTTTAATTGGACTATTGATAATATAATATAACTATTTTTTCTTTGAAAAATTTAAAAAATCTAATGGATCTTTTTGAATTATTGAAAAAAGAATACAGTTTTCCATAAAAATATATATTTTCACTATTCACTGGATAATAAATCATTTAAAAAATCACCCTAAGATAATTTTTTTATTCTAATTTGAAAAATGATATTGTTTTATAAAATAAAATTTATATAATTTGGAGAAATTAATTATAATATTTTCCATAAAAATCAATGGATAATATTTTCGAGGAAAACATATTTATGAAGCATAAAATACATTATTAAAATTTGAGTTTGTACTTCATAAGAATTAATAAATACATTTTTATTTAGTATTTATTTTACATATATTTCATAATTTAGTTAATAATATTCATAGTCACTAGTTCGATGGATAATTGATTAATTTTACCATATATAATAATATTTTAATAGTATATCATGATGCACTTAATCTCAGTGTTGTGTATCCTATACACTATCAAAAATTGTATTATTTTAAAATCTCAAGATATTAGAGGTTATCATAGCTTAAACATACTATTTATAGAGGTATAACCAATATAAAAACTTTATTTTGTGAGGTAAAAGAATAAACAAATTACAATTACACCACAAATGAGATTATAAAGAAAATACAATGCAATAAACTCAACAAAAACTATACTTAAATAGATGTATGTTGAAGGGATATGGAATATAAATCACACTTGAAAATGAATTTGGAAAGATAATGATTTCAAAAGAATAATATTGTAATATAAGTCGACATTGTAATCAATGATTTAATAAGTTCTTATTTCTTTTAGTTTTTCATCGTCCTTATTTATAGAGATTTCATTTGATAATTTTCATCTTTAAATCACCATAATCAATATATATACTCATTTCTGAAATATTTGTCCTAAATACTCAATAAAACATTCCAAAATCACATATTTTTATAACAAAAAACATTAGTGTTGGATAATATATCTTTAATATAATAATTCTCATTGAATCTTTGATATAATCCCCTAGATTGTAGAACCAATAATCATTATTTAAAACTAATTAAAAATTACACAATATTTTTTAGGAAATAATATATAATTTAAATCCTCTATATCTTCTATCATATAATATGATTGATAATATTGTCATAAAAAGAGATAAATAATCATTCACATTTCTACATATAATAATTGGTGACAAATAGTCTATCAATGAGAGTGAAAGAAAATTTATAAATACACTATATTATTTCTTCTTCTTCTTATTATTATTTTTCAAAAGAACTATTCTTCTAAACATTTTAAAGCTTATGATTACTTTTCAAATTCTATTTTGATATCAATATGAAATATAAAACGTAACTTTAATCCATATTATATTTCCCTTTTATTTATTTTTTAATAATTAAGAAAATTTTTTGTACATAAAATTATTGAATTGTGAAATTTTAAAAATTGTAATACGCAATGACCTTAGAGTATTCAATATGTAATATCTTTCCAATATTCAATATATACAATATTTTCCTTTTCTAAAATATGAATACATAATTTATTTCATAACTTCTGATGATATGTAATACCTTTTACTATATACATGGAATTTTTTAATTGGCCAAACATCCAAACATCCAATATGTAAGGACTCTTTAAAAATACATATGAAATTTTATTTTTATAAATATCCCAGTTTAATTTTTTATTCCTAGTTTTTTCATAATACATTATATATTCTTCCAAGCATAAGTTCTTATACTTTGATTTTTTTTTGAAATACAGTATGAGAAACTAGAATAATTATATATAATGAATAAGAAAAAATAATGATTGATAAATGATAAAGAATAATAAAAATAAATAATAAATAAATAAAAAGTATGAAATTATAATTTACTAAACATAATAAATTTAGTGATAAGGAGAAACCCTACACCAATATAGATGTTGTGGTTCCTAATTCTATCTTATTTTGAAGAGTTGGTGTTTTGATCGCATGGTGATGATTCTTAGAGGTGTGGATGCTACTCAAGGTTGGTTTTAGGATAGATTGCATTGTAGTTAACTTGAGGACTAGTGGTTGGACCTAGGTGGAACAATCTCTATATTCTATGTTTTCTACGGTCTTTTTCATATTGTTTTCTAATGATGTTCTAAATCTTACATTGGTGTTGATCAAATAATTCTTTTTGGTGTAGAAAATTCTATAATTGTCATCAAGAATGTGTTTTTGAAGGATGGATGTGATTGGTCATGGATTTTAGAGTTGTTCCATGTGATTTCTGGATCATGACTCGAATTTTTTATCTATCGTTGATTTTCTATAATTGTGGGTTTGAGACTGGTTTTGACATATTAAATGAAAGTAGTTGTGGTTATCAGTAATATTATAGTGGAATGGAGTTTAGTAACGAACATGTTTTGCATCAATTGATGGTGAGCAGTGGTTAAAGGTGAGAAATGGACTCATGTCACATTAGACACATTTCTCATCATGTGTTCTTTTTTATCCTCAAGACTTTTTCATGAAAACTTTCCACATTTTGACTTGATTTTTTTAATATTTTATTTTTATTAAAAATAGGAATTATTTCAACGTCCACTCAGCTTTTAATCTAGGGTCATTTTTATTTGAGGTGGTGTTTGGGTTTGTAATGAACTGACTGAGGGAAACTAGACGTGTCACCATTGATGGCCCGTGACATGGAAAATTAATAAACAAAGTGAAAACAACATGTCCTATAATAAACCTTCACAATGAAAACCATCAACGTACAACATGAATTAAAGAGGGAATATCCTTGAGACATATAAATCCAAGATAAAAACACCACCCAAGAAAGATAGAATATAAGGAGTCCAAAAAATTCCATGTCTGACTATACATCACCACTAAACCATCCCACAATGATGATGATGAAAACATGAGAAAAAATCATTCTCAATAATTTCCTTCCCTTTACTGAGTCCTACAAAAAAACATCTACACCAAAAAAAATTTAAATGTTGGGTGTGAGGACAACTCCTAGTTGGATACAGATAAAGAATCTATACAAATTCTATTATCAATAATTTATTAGTTCAAGATTTAAAACAAATCCATCTTAAAAATAATTTTCATAATGTAAAACTAGTTTATAAATAAAAAAACCATAAAACAAACCATATTCCCCAAATATATGGATATATCAAGAATGTAGGTAAATAAATTTTGTTTCACCATAAGATAATCATGTGAGAAAATAACCATGAAATAAACCATCATGTGACAAAAAATCCATAAATGAAAAAGCACACCATTTTATATCTGACATATGGGTATACATACTAGACAAGAAAGAAAATCCCTAATCCAGGAATAAGGTGGATCCAATCAACATAACCTATAGTGGCATGAAACATACTAAAGTGACATAAAATATCTTGTGTCATTACACTCATAAAGTTTGAAAAGTATATCCTTTCTCACCTATGGTTACCCAATATGCTATGTCCATCAAAATCCATTTCATAACCAAAACCATCATTTAAATCATTTAATTAAAATACATGGAGTGTGAAAAAAGTTTTTTAAATAATACCCCATAAAAACATGTATATTTTCAAAAAAAAATCATTCCAATGTCAAGTCAATCAATTACCATGAAAAGACTAAAAGAATTGAAAATAACTTAAGGAAATTCATGAATTAGAACAACTTATATAGATTCGCCTACCTCAAAATAGAGGAAACCCAGTCAAATTCTATAACAAAGATTGGAAACACAATGATCTAGAACTAAAAGACAAATATTGAGGGAAAACAACAATATATTGATGGAAAACCCGATTTTATCTCATCCTATTCCGTAAACACAACCAACGCCATTGCTGCAACCAAAGTAAGAGTTGAAACATGAAGTCTTCTTACCTGGGACGAACAACACAAACTTCATATGGATAAAATGATGAACTGAGAAACCTATATTCAGATACATCACTCAAAATATACCTAGGATTTGAGAGGAAGGTGTGAATGTAAAATAGAGAAGAGTTCAGACATGCAATGTAAAAAAACTTCTAGAATCAAATAATTCACTTCGTGAACCCCTTTCACATTGTGAATTCCATGATTTAAAATATATTAATAAAAAGGCATCACATCTAGTTGAATTAATCCTGATCAACCCATTCACAATGTGAAATAATTTCATATCATGTAATTATACACA
Source organism: Viscum album (assembly GCA_963277665.1). Taxonomy (NCBI): domain Eukaryota; kingdom Viridiplantae; phylum Streptophyta; class Magnoliopsida; order Santalales; family Viscaceae; genus Viscum; species Viscum album. Next base: position 277,364,278 of record OY728123.1, on the reverse strand, counting down.
TCCTGAATTGCAATCATGGTATCTTATCTACACTAGATTCATATCATGTAACTATTTTACAACAAGAATATGTCTTGTATGAATTCCATGGTCTAGATTATATTGAAAAATAATTAACAATCTCTTTAGTTTTCTAAACCCATGTAGAACCCCCTTAATCATTGACCACATTTATAATCATACTCCATCAATTCAAACAAATATACAGCCCAATAATTTAAGTTATTTTACCCAAAAAAATATCTAAATCCCTTAGGTCCTGATAAAAAAACCAAGAAAAAAGGGAGAAAATAAGTACTAGAATAAAGGATAAAGAATGTTACAATCTCATCCAAAAAAATGTTTTATCCCCAAAAATTCATCAATATCTAGGACTCAAAAAATTGAATGTCTATCATGAACCTCCTTTATCATAATGAGGGATGGGATGAAAAAGTGTTGTGTCCTTCCTTCTTCAGGATGAAAAAGAGATAACCATCGAGTCCACCCTCTAGTAGGCCCATAGTAGGCGACTAACACCAAGGGTATAGAGGCTCAAAAAAATAGAGGCATTAGCCTTTTTATAGTAACCAAGATTAGAAGATAAGATGTATCAACCTTAAACAACTACATGAAACATATATATAAAGAAACAAAAATCCTTCACACATGCATTTTAAATTAAAATTTCTAGAAATATAAATAAAAATACAAAGTATGAAAATAAAACTAAGAAGAAACATAGAAACCATCCCCAACATCTGAGCTTGTATGGTCCAGCACAATCCTCATTATCCCCCTGAAAACTCGAAAATAGTTATATATATATAGGGTGATCATATAAGTATACTCAGAAAGAAAATCTAATGTCACCCATACACAAGTTGGAGAAGCATACTAATTCCCCTATGAGAAAGTAAAAGAAAACCAAAAGAACCTGATAAGATATATTATCCGCCCCAAACTAACCTAGGCATGCTCACAAAATAACGAAAGTCAAGTAAAGTAAAAAATAGTAAGCATATAGATATTTGGTTACCTCGCACCACTTCTCGCAGGTTAACTACTCATCCCTAAAGGATAACGTCTTGATACTACCATGCTCTTCCACAATCCCCACTGTCACAACCTGCCCACACACACCTGGTCTACATACCACATCCCACCCACTAACACCAGGTCCACAACCTCATTTCATTCCTAAGACACCTAAGAAAGTATAACATAACTCATCCTAAATAAATTAGGGAATCAAAACTCACCCACAAACTCATGGGCCTCACAACTGCAAATCATCATTATTTAGGAGTCTAGGGCTATCATTTTCAAGAAGAGGGAGCATAGAAGAGCCAATAACCATTCATCCATTCTCCCACTAGGATGTTGTGAAAAGACACCCTTCCCTATAACAATGGGGGTGTTTGGCACATAGTTCTCAACATAGGTGGGGTATGTGTTGAAATCACATGGAACTACATGTTTATATATTGGTACCAAATACTCAATCCAACCTATGGGTTTTCAAAACAACACCCATACCACACCAAAACATCCATTGTTACCAACTATATATAAACATACAACCATGAACGACAATCACTTCCATAGGTTGATAAATCAATTCCACTTTACTACATTTCACAACTCAAAACATGCCCCTATCCAATTCATTTAACAATTTTTCATTCGGCAGTATCAATTCATTTATTTTTTTATTCAATCCCTTCCCAGGGAACTACCAAACACAACACACCATAAGTAGCATAAAAACCATTACATACTTCAAAAAGATCCTGAAAACTCTGAGATAAAGGCACATGCAAGGTAAGAATATCCATCTTCAAAATCACCCCTCCCAAAACCATCCATAGAAGCCCCACTAGATGAAGATAACCACATCCAGTGAAACAAAACTCACCCATCTTACAGTCCCACTACATACTCCCCTCTCTTGGACACCCGTTCAACCGCTACCATAATCATTATTCAATGAATTTCATTATTTCCTTCCTCTAAAAAATTAATCCCCCCAAAATAAATCATCACAAAAACACTTGATAACCCCAATTCATAAAAAAACCACACCCATCACACCCAGTAACATTAATAAAACACAACTCGAACCTACAACCTTTCTGCCCAACCACTACCCAGACGTAGTCCCACTACATTAAAAGTTAATCCATTCCACAATCAACCAATCTCTCAACCTGAGATTACATTACACAAACTACACCACCCCACCCACACAAACACACTCCCAACCACAACACCACATAGATAGAACAAACACAAGTGAGAACAGAACTAGACACATCACACAACCACACCAATGAGGCAATGTTTTTTTAGATTTATATAACACTCATCTTTTAAATACCCTAGATAAAACGTGGTTTATCACAGAATAAGTTCAATCATGGGGAATCTTTTTTTTAACCAAATATATGTGGTTAAACAATTTCAAAATCATAAAATCGTTCATGGAGTTTCAACGACAAGTATCCACAAGCCACATAGGTGTGACAATAGACACCACCAACAGATATGATTTTTAGAAGGCACATATCCCTTAAAAACACGACATGGATGGATAAAATATAAAATAATTCACTAATCATCAACATCTTCCTAGCCCATCATTTTTACTTCTTATTATCTTCATTAAATTTGGGCCAGACTGTATTCATAAGGGGGCATGAGTACACCCACCCTGTATGATTCAAAAATGAATAAGACACGAATGAATCCCTAAATAGAACAATATGAGACCTATTATTCTTCCTTGCACCAATATAGGGTGTCAATCGAATAGTGGGAAAGACACCAGGGGAAAACTGAACTGACTACTACAACAAAGGTGAACAAATCCCTAGGGAAGAAAGGTTCTTAGGGAACCATGAGAAAACCGAATGGTTTAATGGAAGAGAGGATCTCAACTTTAGAAAATTCAGATTCTATATTAATGGAAGGGAAACTGTATCAAGGGCCATTATAGTAGGATTCTGATCAAGACCACATGGTGTGACTATTTCGAAGTCCTCATAGTGTAGGGATATTAATGATATAATTAATGTACTTTCAATAACCTTTAAAAACCCTCAAACAAAGATTTAAACAACATTTACATCAAATAAAATGTAGGAGGGGTGAGACTGAAAAAAACTAGGGAAATAAAAAAATGAATCACCGATGGGCAAGTCAATGACACAAGCCCCTGATAGTGATCCACTAACGCCTGAATCAGAGACCTGAGTCACCGACATGACTCATCGACACGAGTCACCTATGTGAGCCACTGACACCTGACTCACCAACACGAGTCAAAGATGTAACTCACCGAAACGAGTCACCGACATGACCCACCAACTGTGAGTCACTGACTCCACTCACCGACACCACTCACTGATGCCCCTAAATGACACTCGTCTTACCAACACCCATCCTATGGATGCCCAACCTACTGACACCTTGACTAACCAAAGCCTCTTCCTTCCGACACCTCGACCTATGTACACCTCAACCTACCAATTCTTCGACCTAATAATGCCTCAAACCACAGATGCCTTGACAAGCCGATACCTCTACCTATCGATGGAAAAACTTTAATTTTTTAAAACTCCTGAAATGAGCTATTTTAACCTCACAGAACAGCCTAAACACTAGATTTTTACAAATTAATGAACCACAAAGGTTTAGTCAATTACATTAGATAAATCTCAAACTACTATTTCCCTCGATAATTAAAAACTAAACCTATAAGAAAGAGGGGTCCAAACAACCACCAAGTATGATACCTCTCAAGGATGATCCAAATTTTATTGTTTGAAAGCTGAAGTGAAACCTCAACATCCAAGATAACAACCAAAAGAAATCCCACTCAAGAACTAACTATTTGGATACATTAATTAGGGAATTACTTTCACTATGTCATGATACTATCTTCTATGGGTAGCATTGACTCACCCTCATGGGTTTAATCACGTGTCAATTAATGCGTCTAGATTAAGAATCATCCCCCCCCTTCACATTTTAGGACTTCTTCACACTCTATGGAATAAGGAAGAATCCCATGTTATAAAAAATATGGTTCAACAAGTACATCACAAATAAACACATAAAAAACACAAAACAACTTCGGGTACTGGGCATGAATTTTTATCGCTCGCTACCAAGTAATCTTTTCTATTCCGCCATGCCTCCATGACACATGAACCATTGGAATGGTACATCTACAAAAAACCTTCTCCTGATGATCCATGATCTCCACTGGCCTCTCCACAAATGTTACATCATCCTCGATATCCATATCTCCCCTTCCAATGAATTGGGAGTCATCATGAAGATATAGATAAAGCTGGGATACATGAAAGACTTCATAGATCCTCCCCAACAGTGGTGGAAATACCAACTAGTATTTCACCTTGACAACTCTCCCCAACACCTTAAAATTTCGGATGAACCTTGGAGAATGTTTTCCCCCTACAAAACCTCTACTACCCACATAAACAAGAAACCTTCAGGAACATGTGGTCCTCAACTTAGAACTACAAGGTCCTTCTCTTATAATCATAATATGAAATATAAAAGTTGTGTGATACCTTAATCCTATAATAAACAAGATCTGCCTTCTATGTCATACTCTGCACCACGTCTGGACCAAGAACAACTATCTCCCCAACTTCCATCTAGAAAAATGGTGAACGAAATGACCTTACATATAATGTTTCAAATAGATCCTTTCCAATGGAATAGTGATATCTATTATTTTAAGATATCTCAACCAATGGAAAGTGTTGTACCCATGATCTTCCAAAGTCTAAAACATATGCCCACAACATGTCCTCCAATGCCTGGATGGTCATCCTTAAATGTCAATATGTCTGAGGGTGGAAAGAAGTGCTAAGGCATAACTAAGTGCCCAAAGAAATCTGAAATCACCTCCATAATCATGAGTTAAAATTCATATCCTGGTCCAAGATAATGGATATTGGAACCCATTATAACCACACCACCTTATCCATATACCTCTCTACTAAGGCATCCACAATGCTCGACTCCTTGATCGCTGAGACATGAGTTGATTTTGTCAATTGATCCACCGCTACAAAGATTTCTTCACAACATCCCTGATCTATGGGTAATCCTATGATGAAATCAATATAGATGGTATCCCACTTCCACTTAGGGATATCTATAGGCTACCCAAAACACCGAAAACATGGTTTTATACCTTCACCTTCAGGCATAGTAGGCACCTTTCCACAAACTTCGCCACTTCTTGCTTCATCTTGGGCCACCATAACTATTCCCTCAAGCAACAATATATCTTGGAAACCCCTAGGTGTACAGCTATGGGTGAGCTATAAAACTCACATAGAACTCCCTCACCAATCACTAATAGAAAAAATAGATTCTTTGGGAACTAAATCCAATTATGACCATCCTCCGACCATTTTTCCAGAACATCATAGGGGTCCAAGCGATCACATGCTACTTCTACTTTTGAGTCTCCCCATTGAAACTCCTCTACCTGATGTGTTAAATATGAATGCACCATCATATAAAATAGAGATCTTCTACCACCATCCATTATTGCATATAAGTACAAGTCATCCAAATTTTCCATTGCTTTCCAAACATCCAAAAATTCCCAAACCACCTCCTTTTGTGACTTTCAAATAAAAAAATCATCCATAATGTTCCACTTTCCTGAGTTGTAGGAGATATCAAAATCGTAATCCAGGGGAAACTTCATCCACCTTTGTTGTCGCAAGTTTAGATCTTGCTAGGAAAAGATGTACCTCAAGATCTTGTGTTATGTGAATACCACAAATAACTCTCCCATGAGGTTGTGTAAACCCTAATTTAGTGGAAACACAACCACTTATATCTCTAGATCATAAGTTCCATGGTTACTTATATGGGGATGTAACTACCTAGAGTCATAAGAGATCACTCCCTATTGCTAGATTAGTACACACCTTAAGCCTAGATGGGAAGCATTGAAAAACACCTCGAACATCACCGCTTTCTCAAGTAACCTGAGTACTGAGGCACTAAAAAACATCCCCTTCAGATAGTTGAATGCTTCCTTACATTGCTTTCTCAACACTAAATCTGGGCCTTTATGGTCATAAACATCAATAGAGCTATTACTTAAGAGAAATTAGGTACGAATATCTCGTAATATCCTTCCAGCCTGAGAAAACAATGATCCTCTACAACATTATTGGGTGATTCCTGGGAAAAAACTACCTTGAACTTCAAAAGATCAACTACTACACCCTACTGTGACACCACATGTCCAAGGAAGTGGACCTCCTATGTCCAAAACATTCACTTGGACAACTTTCTGTAGTGCTGGAAGTCTCGAAGGATCTCCATAACAGTCCTAAGATGCTCGGTATGATCCTCTTATGACTTTGAGTAGATCAGGATTGCATCGATTAGTATGATGATGAACCGATCCAAAAAATCACAAAATACGAAGTTCATAAGCCCCATGAACACAACTGATGCCTTCATAACACCAAACGACATAACCATGATCTCTAAGTGCCCAAAACTGCACCCGAAAGTAGTCTTTGAGGTTTCATCCTCTTTCCCCCTCAAATGGTGATACCAAGACTATAGATCAATCTTATAAAACCAACTTGATCCACTCATCTAGTCAAAAAGATCATCCATCCTTGGGAGAGGGTAATGGTTCTTGAATTCTACCTGATTCAACCTTCATTATTTTATACACAACCTCTGACCACCATATTACTTCTTCTAAAACAATGTTGAAACACCCCATGGTGAAAAACCAAGTCAAATAAAACCTTTCTTCATCATATTGAAAATCCGGATCCACAACTCCCTTAGATCATAAGGCGTTATCCGATAAGGAGCCATCAAAATCGAACTAGCACCAGGTTGTAACTCTATCGGAACTCAACGTCATGTCAAGGGAGTAGAGTCACAACATCCTCATGGAAAACATCAAAGAACTCCCTGAAAAATCCTAAATCCTCCACCATCTCAACATCGATTGATATAACTGACATCTTAGTCTATAGGGAAATAAAAGGATCCACGTGTTGACTTCCCATCAGCATACATTTCTCACCAAAGAAAGTCGCATGTTGTCCACCCATGTATGAAAACAAGACTATTCTCCAGAAGAATTCGATAAAATCATGCACAGAGTACAACTAATTTATTCTAGGGATAACATTTCATGGCTTCATCTGTAGTAGAATGAGATCCCCACTAGACTAATGTGGCCGCAACATTAGTATACATCCCCAGAAAACATAAAAAAAACTGGTATGACCTCTGACTAGTGTACTCAACACATGTGGAACATAAACTTTGTCTATGTACAATCCTAGAGCATGGACTAGACTGGATGAAACAAAGGAGTGTGAAGCTCTTAAATCCAACAATGCACAAACAATAGTTTTGAACAAACTAATCATACCAAGAATGATCTTCGGCCCTGGTAGAACTACTCCCTCTAAAGCGTGCAACTTACCATGCCCAACTCCTCCACCCCACTATTTTCGGCCACCTCCATAGCCATGCCTGAGTTGAGGACCTTTTAAAATTCCCTAAGGTTGGAATCCGCTTTCTCATTATCCCCTCTCTGGAGAAAGAGCCTTATATCCCTATAGATGAAATAGCATGGTTGACTACTGCTGTTGAGGGGGGCTATAAACCCGACCACCTCTACCATACTGAGCTCGAACTGGGCAATGACTCTGAAGGTTCCTGAGGCCTCTACAATAAAAACTCCTCATTCCTAAGCCAATGGGTAAATAATGAGGACCAAAAGGTCCAAAATGAAATTGTGTATGTTGACTCCCTACTAGATGAAACCTCGAAGGCCCTATAACTTCAGACTTGCTGTTGATAGCCTTCCCCTTCATAGAACCCTACCGGTTCCCCTATCTCCTTACACATCCTCATGTTTTTATCCTCTCAAATACAACATTTTTCAACTATAATTCTAGCTACATCATCAATATGAAGGGAGTAACTGCATTCTTGAGAGAGGGACTGAGTACCACCTATAATCATATCATCCAAGAATACTCATACAGAAAGGGATTAGGCGCAAGGAGAAGGTGATCATTGAACTTGATCCCCAAATCCCATACTAATACACAATCCTGTTGGAGGAAGTGTTTCTGGTGTCTCTTCTTAGCCATCATTATCGAAGAAAGGTATTTCACTAGGAACCCCTTCTCAAAATCGATCCATAGAATATCAGTATCCTTCCTCTCCCCTGGTTAGAGAATCCACCATCGACATGTAGCACCATGCATATGGATTACAAATAGTGCAACATAGTACTCATTCGGAGCTTGGATCAAGCTGAAAGGGGTCTCTATATCCTCAAGCCAACTCTCTATCTATGTATATGAAATGATGCCTTTGTACATTCCCAGAGTCTTCTGCTGGAATTTACAACACATCTTCTTCCACTAATTTTACCCCTCCATTGGATCAACCCTCCTCCAATTAGCTGGACTGGATGGCTGGGTCTCCAATGTTAGAGCCAATTATAGACGATGATTGAGTTCCACAACTGAAAGGTATACAAGGAACTCCTTAGCCTAAGTAGTATGGAATTTATTTTGAATTAATTTTAACTCATTTTTTATGTTAATTTCCCAAAAAATCCCAAATGAACAAGAACAGAAGTCATCATAATGCATGTAACTTTCATAGAGTCTTGACCCCGTAAATTGTGTATCCATTCTTGGTCATTTGGTAAGCTCAATGTCCTTGCATCAGATCACTGTGGGGGGGGGGGGGGAGGGGTGACCAAAATACAGTATCCTAGCTAGTATTCGCTGGCCTATGTCATTAACCAAGATTACCAAACACTCCTTCCCTACCATCCCATGAAATCATCATTATTCCTAACTCCAAACTCCATCCTATATCTCAACCATCTCCTATGGTACCATTCTATAATGACCCTCCTTCTTCAAGATGAGGGAAGGGATGGAAAAGTGTCATGACCTTAATTATTCATGATGAAAAAGAGATAATGACCCATGATTACTACCTCCAGTAGGCCTCAGGGGTGGAAACCATCACCAAGGGTATACAAATATCTATAAAATGGGAGGAATTAAAAAAAATTAGTAAAACATATTAGGAGAAAGGATGTATCAACCTCAAAATACTCCAGGACACACATATATAAATAAACAAAAATCCATCCCACACTCATGTTTAAGGTAAAATTGATATAAATACAAAAAAAAACTTCATTGTAAGTAAAAAAAATATAAGTAGCGACACAACAACCGTCCCCAACGTCTGAGCTAGAAAGGTCAAAAAAATTCCTCATTATCCCTCGAGAAACCTAAAAATAGTTTTATATATATAGGGTGAGCATACAAGTATACACGGTAGGAAAAGCCAAATTCACATGTGTATAAGTGGGTGAAGCAAACTAATTCCCCTGAAATAAAGCAGCAGAAACTCAAAAGCTCATAAAAAGGTATATTATCCACCCCACCATCAATAAGTCACAATTAAAAAATAACGCAAGTAGTGTAGAGTAGAAAAATATTTAGCACATCGATATTTGGGTACCCCACACCACTTACCACTAGTTAACTGCTCATCCTTAATGGATAACATCCAGATGCAACAACACTCTTCCACAAGACCCACTATCACAACCTGCTCACACACACCTGGGATTCATACCACATCCCACCCTCAAACACCGTATCCACAACCACAACACATCTCAATGAAACCTGGGAAAGTACAACATATCTCTTCCTGAAGATAGCTGGGAAGCACACCTCTCCCACAAACACCTGATCATCCAAACCAAACCAAAACCGGCCAGAAGAGTCTAGGGATACCAATACCTAGAAGAGGGATAAGAGAAGATCCAATAAGGAGTTATCCATCCTTCCACTAGGATGGTGGGAAAGGACACACTCCCCCATAATAATGGGGTTATTTGGAACGTATTTCTCAACACGGGAGAGGTGCGTATATAAATCAAAAGTAACTACATGTATATATATATATACCAAATACTTAGCTCAACCTATGGTGTAAAGACCCGTAAAAATTCAAGGAAATGTCATGACCTGTCCTCGGGGCCCATGTCGTGACTACCCCAAGACCGCCTTCTATAGGCCAGGGGCTGGCGACTAGCACCTAGGTGTAATTCCTGGTAAAAAGGGAATGCATTGTCTTTGTAAAGTAAACAAACACCACAGAGAAAGCAAGCAGTAGAAGTAAACACTAAGTAAAAACTGGGTACAACAGTAAGTGCGGAAAAGTAAGTGGGCCATAATACAAACCCAAACTAAAAGTAAAGTACAACTGGAAAGGGAAAACAACAACTGTAAGTAAATCTGCATTGTCAAGCCATCCACTAGAAGTCCCACCTGAAGGGTGAGTACAGATAGCCTCCACAGCTCCTCGGGTCCAACCGTCCGCTCCGAGTACGTCCCGCCCAGTGGTCCACCTCCAGGTACCGTCCTCCTCCACAAGCCTCAACCATGATCAGCGTTGTCCGTCATCTGCAACCAACACAATGTAGTGCGGGTATAGCCCGTGCAGGGGTGAGTATAATCTACTCAGTAGGGACCCCGGGACCCCTGAAGGTCTCCCAGAATCCACAAAGGATAATCCACAAAGGAAAGATACAATCACGAAGTAACATCCGACACTACTTAGGTACATGCCCATACATATACCTGAGTCGTCAATTCTAGTTCGGCTCCAACATCCGAGATCAAGTACAGCCCAGTCCACACAGGAAATCACAACCCAGTCCACACAGGAATGAAAAACGTAATCCACACAGGATTGCACAACACAATCCACATAGGAAAGCAAAACAGAATTCAGCTCACACAGGTATACTTCTTCGTATGATGATAGAGATGATCAGATATAGCCACTGGTTCATCTAATCGTCAGACCCACAAATGATCGATAGGTACTAACCCCCAAAATGACCCACAAAGGATCTGACCCACACAGGATAGATAGGTAACTAACCCCCGCAATGACCCACACAGAATCAGACCCACACAGGATCTGTAGGCGCTGGCCCACATAGGATCGCTAAGCGCTGACCCACACAGGATCTGACCCACACATGATCGGTGGCACTGATCCACGTAGGATCTCTGAGTGTTTTAGTCGTCGTCGTCGTATCCAGGGAGGATTTCTGCACAGTCATCATCGTCGTCGTAGTCGCAACCAGCTCTAGAGTTCCCGCACACAGCAAGATCGTTCAAGAGGGTCTGTTCCACGAGACGAAGGCCTGATACATCAACTGACACATAGTCCGGAGTTGATGTATCCAAAAGTTCTATATCGTCAACAGGAACTCAACGCGACAGACGGCGCGTCGATCGGACGCCTTGTCTGAGAGTTATGGGCTTTTTCGACCCAGGGTCCCGGATGGTTTTTAAGTCAAAACCAACCCGAACGTACTCCAACTAGATACAAACCTCAAGAGGAGTAATCCAAAAGGTCCGTATCACTTATATGAAAGCAACAAAGTTGACGGCACGTCAATCGAACATCCGGAGCTCAAGTTATAAGTGTTTCCGCTCCGAGGGCCCGGTTAGTTTTGTGAACGAACCAACCCGGCTGAACTCAAAGTACTCCGAAACCTTGAGTGTAGTATACCAAAAAGACCATCTAGATCCAGGGATCGCTATGAAACTGATGGTCCGTCGATCGGAGGTCCATATCCCAAGTTATGGGAAACAGACCGAAAGAGGTTCGGTATTATGGGGTTCGGGCCCGGTCCGACCCAGCCCGATACCCCTAGGGTCGGCCCAAACCGGGTCGACCCGAACCAGGTCCGGGTCCGGCCCACTTGGGCATGGCCCAGCCCAGCTGGCGTGGCCCGGCACGGCCTGGGCGTCCCGGCGGCCCGGCCCGGCGCGCTGGCGCTGGCCGGGGGCCAGGCGGCCGTCTCGGCCGTTACGGCCGAGCGAAGAGGGCGGGGGGCGCGTTGCCCCCACATGGAGAAATCGCGGCCCCCATGCGGGGCGCCGCTCTTTCTGGCCAGCCGGGGGTTACAACCCCCGACGCTTTCCCCTGACCGGTCGGCCCGCACCGGCCGGCCGGCTGCTGCCGCCACGGGACCGACAAGGGTCGGTCCCCCTGCTCCGATGCCGACGGCCCGGAACTGGCCGCCGGTTCTCCTGCTCCGCCGCGGCCCGAAACCGGCCGCGACCTTCATACATCAGGCGCGGCGCGACGACACCGTGCCCCTCCGCTGCGGCCCCGCTCCGGCCGCGGTGCTTTTGTGGTTCACCGGTGCGGTGCGACGGCGCCGCGTCTCTGTTTCGTCTTCAACAGCGCGACGTGACAGTGTCACGTCTTTGGTTCGTCTTCATCGTCGCGTCTCAACGACACCGCGCTTCTCCCCCTTTCCTTATCAATTCATGCGCGGTGCTTCGGCACCGCGTTGCCTTTCTCATGCCGCAACAGACAAACCAACAAGGGGGAGGAGGGTCGGCCGTGTTCGTGCGGTCCGACCTCCTCCCGTTATTGCGATAGCAGGAGGCTCAAAAGAAAAGGAGAAAGCGACGGAAGTATTCACGAACTAAAAAATAAAATAAATCCCTACCTCGAGCGTAGCTTGAACAGAGGATCGTCGCGGAAATAATCATCGCGGAAGGAGGCATCGAGAAAGGAGAATCATCGCGGAAGAAGGCGTCGTTGGCGTCGCGGTACACGGCGTCACATAGTCGATCTCTGAGGATTCGGCGTTCTTCATCGGAGATCGGTGCGTTCTTCGAATTCTTCGCGTTCTTCATGTTCTTCGACAAAGAAGATGAAGATCTTCAAGCCTCCCATAGCTTTTCTCCCAAACCTCTCAAGTAACAAGTCCCAACCAAAATAAAATAAGATTTTTCTTATTTTCCTAACGCACAAGCCAACGTTTGAATTTCAAAATAAATAAAATGAATAATTATTTGAGGAGTTTAAAACCTCCCAATTAATGAGGCGTTTCTTAACCAGAATAAATGCAAGGGTTGACTTAACTTAATAGGGGGGTGCTGGTGTGTTTCTTAATTAAAGGAGGGGGGTTGAAAAAGGTGAAAGAAACGGTGGGGCTCATGTGGGCCCCACCTCACAAATATCCTACCAATTGGGTAGGATATTGTGGGTCCCACATCACCCACTTAACTTTAGTTAAGAAAAATAAAATAAAAATTGGTCGTACCAATTTTATTTTATTTCTTAACTTAAGTTAAGTGGGTGATGTGGGACCCACAATATACTACCCACTTGGTAGGATATTTGTGAGGTGGGGCCCACACGAGCCCCACCGTTTCTTTCACCTTTTTCAGCCCCCTCCTTTAATTAAGTAACGCACCCGCACCCCCCCTATTAAGTTAAGTCAACCCTTGCGTTTATTCTGGTTAACAAACACCTCATTAATTGGGCGGTTTTAAAATCCTCAATTAATTATTCGTTTCGTTTCTTTTGAAATTCAAACGCTGGCTTGTGTGTTAATAAAATAAGACAAACCTTATTTTATTTTGGTTGGGACTTGTTGCTTGAGAGGTTTGGGAGAAAATCTAAAGGAGGATTGAAGATCTTCATCTTCTTCGTCGAAGAACACGATGAACACGAAGAACGTGAAGAACGCGAAGAACGCACTGGTCTCTGACGAATAGCGCTGAATCCTCGGAGATCGACTAAGCGACGCCATGTACCGCGACGCCAATGACGCCTTCTTCCGCGACGATTCTCCTTTCGCGACACCTCCTTCCATGACGGTTATTTCCATGACGAACCTCCGTTCAAGCTACACTCGAGGTAGGGATTTATTTTATTTTTTTGTTCGTGAATACTTCTGTCGCTTTCTCCTTTTCTTTTGAGCCGCCTGCTATCGCAATAACGGGAGGAGGTCGGACCGCATGAACACGGCCGACCCTCCTCCCCCTTGTTGGTTTGCTTCTTGCCGCATGAGCAAGGCAACGCGGTGCTGAAGCACTGCGCGGGAATTGATTAGGAAAGGGGGAGAAGCACGGCGCCGTTGAAGACAAACCAAAGACGTGGCGTCATCACGTCGCACCGTTGAAGACGAACCAGAGACGCGGCCCCGTCGCGCCGCGCCGGTGAACCAAAAAAACACCGCGGCCGGAGCGGGTCCATGGCGGAGGGGCGCGGCGCCGTCACGCCACGCCGGATGGATGAAGGCCACGGCTGGTTCCGGGCCATGGTGGAGCAGGAGAACCAGCGGACAGTTCCGGGCCGCGGCAGAGCAGCAGAACCGGCGGCCGTTTCCGGGCCGCCGACATCGGAGTAGGGGGACCTTCCCCTACTGGTCCCGTGGCGGCTGCAGCCGGCCGGCCGGTGCGGGTCGGCCGGTCAGGGGAAAGCCCTGGGGGTCGTAACCCCCGGCTGGCCAGCAGGAGCGCCCCCCCCCCCCCCCCCCCCCCCCCCCGCATGGGGGCTGCAATTTCTCCATACGGGGGCAGCGCACCCCCATCCCTCTTCGCTCGGCCATAACGGCCGAGCCGGCCGCCTGGCCACCCGGCCAGCGCCAGTGCGTCGGGCTGAGCTGCCAGGCCAGGCCGAGCCGTGCCCAAGCGGGCCGGACCCGGACCCGGTTCGGGCCGACCCTGGGGGTATCAAGCTGGGTCGGACCGGGCCCGAACCCACTAATACCGAACCTCTTTCGGTATGTTGCCCATAACATGGGCTACCGAACACTAATAGACGCAAATTCAGTTGCGTAGCGATCCTTGGATCGAGACGGTCGTTTTGGTATACTACACTCAAGGTTTCGGAGTACTTTGAGTTCAGTCGGGTTGGTTCTTACACGAAACCAACCGGGCCCTCGGAGCAGAAACACTTATAACTTGAGCTCCGGACGTCCGATTGGCATGTCGTCGACTTTGATGGTTTCCTCTAAGTGAGACATACATTTTGGCTTACTCCTCTCGATGTTTGGATGTAGTTGGAGTACGGTCGGGTTGGTTTTGACTTAAAACCCAACCGGGCCCCTAGGACGAAAAAGCCAATAACTCTCAGACCGGGCGTCCGATCGACGCGCCGTCTGTCGCATTTAGTTCCTGCTGATGATACGGAACTTTTGGATACATCAACTCCTGAATATGTGTCAGTTGATGTATCAGCCCTTCGGCTCATGGAGCGGACCCTCCCGAACGAGCTTGCTATGTGCAGGAACTCTAGGGATGGTTGCGACTACGACGACGATGACGACTGTGCAGAAATCCTCCGTGGATTCGACGACGACGACTATAGAACTTAGCGATCCTACGTGGATCAGTGCCACTGATCTTGTGTGGGTCAGATCATGTGTGGGTCAGCGCTCAGCGGTCCTGTGTGGGCCAGTGCCTACAGATCCTATGTGGGTCCGATCCTGTGTGGTTCATTGCGGGGGTTAGTTACCTATCGATCCTGTGTGGGTCAGATCCTTTGTGGGTCATTGGGGGGGGGGGGTTAGTACCTATCGATCCTTTGTGGCTCTAACGAATTAGATGAATCAGTGGCTATATCTGATCATCCTTATCATCATACGAAGAAGTATACCTGTGTGAGCTGAATCCTATTTTGCTTTCCTATGTGGATTGTGTTGTGCTATCCTGTGTGGATTACGTTTTGTTTTCCTGTGTGGACTGGGTTGTGATTTCCTGTGTGGACTGGGTTGTACTTGAGCTCGGATATTGGAGCCGAATTGGAATTGATGACTCAGGTACATGTATTGGCATATAACTAAGTAGTGTCGGATGTTACTTTGTGATTGTATCTTTCCTTTGTGGATTATCCTTTGTGGATTCTGGGAGACCTTCGGGGGTCTCGGGGTCCCTACTGAGTAGCTTATACTCACCCCTGCATGGGATATGCCCTCACTACATTGTGTTGGTTGCAGACGACGGACAGCGTTGATCGTGGTTGAGGCTTGTGGAGCAGGATGGTACTGGGAGGTGGACCACTAGGCAGGACGTACTCGGAGAGGACGGCTGGACCCGAGGAGCTGTGGAGGCTATCTGTACTCACCCTTCAGGTGGGACTTCCAGTGGATGGCTCGACGTTGCGGCTTTACTTTCAGTTGTTGTTTTCCCTTTCCAGTTGTACTTTAATTTCATTTTGGGTTTGTATTTTGGCCCACTTACTTTTCCACACTTACTATTGTACCCAGTTTTTACTTAGTGTTTACTTCTACTGCTTGCTTTCTCTGTGGTTTTTGTTTACTTTACAAAGGAAATGTATTCTCTTTTTACCAGGAATTACACCTTGGTGCTAGTCGCCAGCCTCTGGCCTATGGAAGGTGGGCTTGGGGTAGTCACAACACGGGACCCGAGGACGGGTCGTGACAAATTGGTATCAGAGGAGGAACCCAGCCTTAAGTGCGGTGCACTGCCTGGGTTGAGATGTAGGGCCCACAATGAGGACGTTGTTCTCTAAAGGGGGGGGATTGTAATACCCCAAAATGATAAAGAGTTAAATGACTAAATGATATGACTCATGTCAACAAGGTGCACCTTCCTTTCCGGGAGCATGTCTGATTAGAACTCCACAGTTAAGCGTGTTTGGCCTGGAGTAGTGGTCAGGATGGGTGACCTTCTGGGAAGTTTCCTATGGTGTGTGTGAGTGAGGACAAATCACACTGGAAAGGACATGTGTTGGCCTGTGGGGACTGTCATTAGTCAGATGATCTGTTCGGGCACGTGGGTGGACCCTGTGGTGGGCCCCATGTGTCTGCGGGGCAATTGGTTGTACATCATAGGCCAGTTCCCGACGACCATGTAAAGGCAGGGTGTCTGTGCTGTCACTGGGAACCATTTGTTACATTTCCCATGCAGGAGACGACATTCAGATGTCGGTATGGCCACTATGAGTTCTTGGTTATGCCATTCGGCATAACCAATGCTCCAGCAGTGTTCATGAGCCTCATAAATAGGAACTTTCAGCCATACCTCGATCGATTTGTCATGGTCTTCATCGACGACATTTTGATTTACTCGACGACTGAGGAAGAGCACGCCTACCCCTTGCGGTTTGTACTGGACACACTCCGAGAGCACCAGCATTATTGTAATCTCTCGAAGTGTCAGTTCTGGATACGCGAGGTCCACTTCTTGGGAGACGTCATCTCTGAGGCAGGAGTTGCAGTGGATCCTGCTAAGATCGAGGTAGTGTTATCTTGGGAGCCACCCAGGAGCGTGACAGAGGTGCGGAGTTTCTTGGGACTAACTGGATACTACCAGAGATTTGTGACAGACTTCTCCAAAGTTGCGGAACCACTCTCAGCTTTGACGAAGAAGGGGAAACAATTTTTGTGGTCAGACAGATGTCAACAGAACTTCCAGGAAATGAGGCAGAGATTGGCCAGTGCACCTATCTTGAGGTTGCCGAAGGATGGAGTAGGGTACGTAGTCTACTGCGATGCATCAAGGACTGAACTCGGATGTGTCCGGATGCAGGATCAGGCAGTGATCGCCTATAAATCACGTCAGTTGAGGCCGCATGAGCAGAACTACGCTACTCATGACCTGGAGTTAGCAGTAGTGGTCTTCGCTCTGAAGGCATGGAGACACTATCTGATGGACAAGCGCTTTACAGTCTATTCTGACCATCAGAGTCTCAAGTACATCTTCTCGCAGAAGGACCTGAACCTGAGACAGTGGCGATGGCTCGAGTTCCTCTAGGACTATGACTTTGAGATAGTCTATACTCCTAGAAAGGGGAACGTAGTAGCCGATTCTCTCAGTAGGAGGACGGGCATTCAACTACTTGGGGAGGCGACTGAGCAGCTAGCCGCTTTGCAGATATCCTTCATGGATAGAGATGGAGCAGCCTTCCTTCAGTCACTCACAGTCACTCCACTACTACAGCGGGTCAGAGAGGCATAGCGTGGGGACGCCGACTGTGAGACGCAGCATGCATAGATATCCTCAGGACAGACACATGATGGATTCTCCATGGGATATGAGCACGATGTCCTTTTCAGAGGACGTACCATGGTACTAGTTGCTTTACGAGAGGAGGTTCTGAAAGGGTTTCACAATTCCCCTTTGGCGGTACATCCTGGCGTGGCGAAGATGTACCAGGATCTCAGACGACAGCACTGGTGGCCGGGCATAAAGAAGGTTGTGGCAGAGTTTGTTTCTCAATGCCTCACCTGCCAGCAGGTGAAGGCAGAGCACCAGGTACCAGCAGGCTTTGTACATACCTTGGAGGTCCCGGAGTGGAAGTGGGATGGGATATCTATGGACTTCGTGACTGGACTTCCACGCACATCCAGAGGTCACGACTCCATTTGGGTCATTGTTGACCGACTCACCATGTCGGCTCACTTCTTACCCATCAGAGATCCGGGCTCAGTGGAGAGCTTGGGACGTCTCTACGTTTAGGAGATTGTATGGCTTCACGGTGTGCCATCATCTATCGTCTCTGATCGAGATACTCACTTTACATCCCGGCTTTGGAAGGGGTTACTGGAGGCGTTCGGGACGCAGCTACGTATGAGCACCGCCTTGCACCCTCAAACAGATGGTCAGACAGAGAAGACCATTCAGACTCTCGAGGGCATGCTCCACGCATGTGTCCTCGACTTTGGTCGCAGCTGGGAGGACCACATACCCTTGGTGGAGTTCGCGTACAACAACAACTACCACTCCACCATTGGGATGGCACCATACGAGGCATTGTATGGCCGACCTTGCGGATCTCCTCTGTGCTGGACAGACCATGGGGAGTCAACACTTGTGGGACCGGAGATGGTCCAGGCCACGACAGAGAAGGTCCAGGTCATCCAGGAGTGGATGAGGACAGCTCAGAGCCGGAAGAAGTCTTATGCTGATAGGAGGCGGAGGCCACTAGAGTTCGAGGATGGAAACCATGTCTTCTTGCGGGTCTCACCTCGACATGGATTATAGAGATTTGGCCGAGGCATAAAGTTTTCTCCACGCTTCATCGGACCATTCCAGTTCCTAAGCAGGATTGGTGAGGTGGCTTATCGCCTGGCTCTACCACCTCAGTTGCACCAGGTGCACGGCGTCTTCCACGTATCTCAACTGAGGAGATACGTGCACGACCCAACGCATATCATTGACCATGGGGAGATGGACGTTGATGATGGGGCGACTTTTGCGGAGGTCCCGGTGGAGATTGAGGATCGACAGGAGCAGGTCCTATGTGGACTGTCGATTCCTCTAGTGCGCATCAAATGACAACACGGGAACCTCCAGGAGAGCACTTGGGAGCGGGAAGCTCAGATGCATGCTCAGTACCCATATTTGTTTCCCTAGTTTTTGATATATCTTTACGGGGACGTAAATCCCTGATGTGGGAGTAACATAAAGACCCGTAAAAAATTCTGCCAATCGGGGGGCTTTTATAGGGCTTGAGCCCCCCCCCCCTTTACAACACTTTTCTATATGAAGCAATAGTGTTAAGAGTATTATGTGTGGTTATCAGTCCAGGGAGTCATGTGTTGGTGCAGCGGCCGATGTATCCGTACACTAGGACACTGACATCTGATTTCCGACTTAATGCACGAAAACATTGATTGCATGTGTGTTTCAAGTTTTATTTGTGATTACTCATGTCAACAAGGTGAACCTTCCTTTCCGGGAGCCTGTCTGATTAGAACTCCACAGTTAAGCGTGCTTGGCCTGGAGTAGTGATCTAGATGGGTGACCTTCTGGAAAGTTTCCCAGGGTGTGTGTGAGTGAGGACAAAGCACACTGGAAAGGACATGTGTTGGCCTGTGGGGACTGTCATTAGTCAGATGACATGTTCGGGCACGTGGGTGGAGCCTGGGGTGGGCCCCATGTGTTTGTGGGGCAACTGGTTGTGCATGGTAGGCCAGGACCCGACGACCATGTAAAGGCAGGGTGTCTGTGTTGTCACTGCGAACCAGTTGTTACATTTGGTATCAGAGGAGGAACCCAGCCTTAAGTGTGGTGCACTACTAGGGTTGAGATGTAGGGCCCACAATGAGGACGTTGTGCTCTAAAGGGGGGGGGGGTGATTGTAATACCCCAAAATGATAAATGGTTAAATGACTAAATGATATGACTCATGTCAACAAGGTGCACCTTCCTTTCCGGGAGCCTGTCTGATTAGAACTCCACAGTTAAGCGTGCTTGTCCTGGAGTAGTGATCAGGATGGGTGACCTTCTGGAAAGTTTCACAGGGTGTGTGTAAGTGAGGACAAAGCACACTGTAAAGGACATGTGTTGGCTTATGGGGACTGTCATTAGTCAGATGACATGTTCGGGCAAATGGGTGGACCCTGGGGTGGGCCCCATGTGTCTACGGGGCAAATGGTTGTACATGGTAGGCCCGGACCCGACAACCATGTAAAGGCAAGGGGTGTCTATGCTGTCACTGGGAACCAGTTGTTACATGTGGGTTTTCAAAACAACAACTCGACCACACCAAAACTACCCTTTCTTCCAACCATACATGCAGTTACCATCACAAACTAAGATCACTTTAGTATGTTGATAAATGAATTCCACATCACTATAATCCATAACTCGAAACATACCCCAATAAAATTCATTTAACAATATTTCCTTCTGAATTACCAATTCATTCATTTATTTATTTATTCCATTCCTACCCAGGAAAATACCAAAAAAACACAACACAAATAGAATCATAATACACACATACTTCACAATGCCCCTGAATACTCTATGAAAAAGGCCCCCACAATGTAATGACATCCATATTAAAAATCATCCCTCATACACCATCCTTGGCAGCCCCACTGCATGAAGAGCACCACATCCAATGAAACAAGGCTCACTCTGCATGTAGTCTGACTACACACTCCCTTCTCCAGGACACCCATTCAATCACTACCATCGTCATTATTCAATGTAATGTCACCACATACTTTCTATCAATACGCAAACACACCAAAATACCTCATCACAACCACACCTGGTAGCCCCCCTACATAACAACACAACACCCAACACACTTAGTAACATAAACATAACACAACCCAAACTTGTAGCCCCACTGCCCAACCACTAACTAAATGTATTCCAACTGCATAACAAGTTCATCCATTCAAAAATCAACCAATCTCTCAACCTGAGATTCCATTACACAACCTCTACCACCCCTCCCACATAGACACACTTCCAGCCACAATACCACAGAAATTGCATAGACACAATGCTGAACAGAACCACACACATCACATTACCACAGAAATAAGAAAATGTTTATTTAGATTTAATAAATAATCTTTCTTCTTATTCCACTTGATCAAATATGGGTTATCACAACACAAGTTCAATCCTAAGGAATCCATTTATTTAACCGAATATACATGGTTAACTAATTTTACAATCAAACAGTAATTCATAGAGTATCAAAAAAAGGTATTCAAAGGCCATATGTGTGTGAAAATAGAGAACACAAATGACCATCATTTTCAGAAGGAATACATCCCTTACAAAACACGATAAGGATAATGTATAATATATAAAACAAAGTAATCATTATCATCTAATCATCCCATCTTTTATTAATTATTATTATCTATGTTAAATTTGTGTCTGACTATATTCATAAGGGGGTATTAGTACTCAAACCATGAATGATACACTAAATAAAGAGTTATGAAGGAATCCCAACTTGGAACAACAGGAAACCAAAGATTCTTACTTGTGCCAAAATAGGGGGTCGCACAAGTAGAAAGAAAGACTCCAGGGGAAAACAAAATAGAATGGTAAAACAAAGGTACATGAATCCTTAGTGAAGAATGTTTCTCGATGTACCAATAAAAAATGGAAGTGTTCCAAGGAAAATAATATCTCATCTTTAGAAATCCAGATCCAATATCAACAAAAGGAAAATTATTTCAAGGGCCAGTAAAGATGGATCGTGGTCAATAGCACATGGTTTGACTATTTCAAAGTCCCTGAAGTGCTAGAATATTAATGATATAATTATTATCATCTGAAAATCCTATAGAAATTCTCAAACAGGGTTTTAAAATCGATTTACATAAAATAAAACGTAGGAGGGGCCAAAATGGAAAACTAGAAAAAACTGGGAATGAAGCACTAATGGGTGAGTCGCTGACATGAGTTACCGATAGTGATTCACTGACGTCTGACTCACTGATGAGAGTCTCAAACATGACCCACCGAAACCTTACTCACCGATGCAAGTCACCAGAATGAATCACCAACATGAGTCATCGATGTGACCCACTGATAGTGAGTCACTAACGCCACTAACTGATGGCATGCATTGACTCCACTCACTGACGCCACTCACTAACGCCACTCACCGACACCACTCACTGACACACATCTTACCAATGCCTGACCTACCGACACATCAACCTACCGATTCATAAACCTATCAACACCTCGAGCCATCGATGCCTTGACCTACTGATGGAAAAAAATTAAATTTTGGAAAACTCTCAAAATGAGCTACTGTTGCCTCCTAGAACACCCCAAACACTGTATTTTGACAAAGTAATGGACCAAAGAGGTCCGGGACATTACAAGGCCACTGATACCTCATCATCAATTCTCGTACCAAAACCTCATGGATATCTCATCTAAACTGACATAATACATATACCAATGGAATTTGTTTTACCAAATTGGACCCTCTCTCAAGGATACATTATATGAACTTATCACTCCACCAAAGTCCTTTATGGATCAATAAAAACATCCCCCCACACAATCACATGGGAAGGATTTGTGTGATACAACCTCTACTAGGAATCCTTAAACACATCATGGATAGAAGTTAAATGAGATGGTAAGTCCAATAGATACATCACCTTTCCAAGATGCTCCACAATCTCAAAGGGGACAAGAAAGCTTGGTTCCAATAGAACTAGTATACCCAACCAGTCATGTCACAAGCATGATAAAACTCTAAGAAAAACCATATCACCATATTTGAACTCTATAAAACAATGATTATAGTAGACATATGTTTTATGGAAACTCTATGTTTTAAAAAGTCTTTTATGTATCAACAATACCTTTTCCATCATTTTTTTAACAAGACTCATCCCATCCAAGTACCATTCTCCCAACTCTTCCCAACATAAGGTAGATCTATATGGTCTCCCATACAAAGCCTCTGAGTGTTCTATCTTAATCAAGGCTTGATAACTATTGTTATAAGAAAAAAATGACAAGAGGAAACTGATTTTCCCAAGAACAACTAAAATTAAGCCCAATTTATTGAAGCATATCCTAACGAACTAGGACAAACCTCTCTATCTGTTCATCCAGTTATAGATGAGAATCGATTCTCAATTTCAAATGATAACCCATTTTCTCTTAAAAACCCATCCAAAAATAAAATGTGAACCTAGGGTCCTTATAAAAAATCACAGAGGGAACCCCATGAAGCATCACAAACACTCAAAAATAAAATTCCACAATATTTTCCACTTTCATCATCTCATTGGTCATATGGAAATTCACAGATTTCATGATTGGATTGATGATCACAGAAATCACAACCTTCCCATTACTATTTTATGGTAAACCAATGATGAGGTTCATATAAATCACATACCACTTCCATAATTTAATGTTTATGGACTGTAAAAAACCTACAATTCTATGGTGACCTACTATAATTATTTTTCATATAAGACACCATTATACAATATCAATAATTGACTAACTCATTCCTGGCCACCAATACCAATGTCTCTGGTCATGATACAGCTTAGTAGTCCCAAGGTCTATGGACCAAAAAGAATGGTTTCAGACATCCAAAAACTCCTACCCAGAGTAAAGGGGAAATCAACCATCTTCATAAACAAAAACCCCCACTAGGATATTGAAACCACTCACTCAAGTTCTCCCCACCATTTAGGATTTCACTGAACTTCTTCCACCTAATGTTATATATTTATCGATCCTAACCTACTCATAAAAAGATGAGTCAACATTTATTATATCCAATTACACCATCCCACTAGTTTCTTACACTCCCAAGCTCATCTCAACAAACAAACTCATGAAATACAACTCTTCCACTAATTCCTTCAATACATGAGTCAGTAATTTCCTTCTCAATGCATTAGTAGCCACATTCCCTTTTCTAGAAGTATAAAAACATCAATATCTTAATTATAGAGATAATATACCTAACATCTCTATAATAAGTTTAAATACCTCTATGTGAAAATATAATTTAGGATTTTATGATCAGAAAATACTATAAATAATTATACAAAGAGGTAGTGATTCCACCTTTTGAGTTCATGCATAATTTACACTAACTTAAGATTGTGGGTAGGGTAGGTCTTATCATGAGGGAATAAAATAAATAGCCATAAACCACCACCTATTTTACTTGTATCAAGAAACACACCCAACTCAAACCAGAAGCATCTAGAAAAGAAATAATTATATAAAAATACTTCCAAAATAACTCAAACTCACCTCTAGTTATTCAAAATATCTCTATTATTATTCTCTCCACTTGAAATTTAAACCCTTACAGGTTAAATCTTTCATAAGAGATGCACCATTGGTGAGGTCATGAATTAACACCTTATAATAGCCCGCTAACCCTAAAAAACATTATATGTCAAACACATTTTGGGGAATTCTTATGACATAAAAGCTTATACGTTTTTAGGATCCTCTAAAATTAACATCTTAGAAATAAAATATCCAAAAAACATTACTTCTTGAATCCAAAATTCATATTTGGAAATATTACCAAATAAGGGATGTTCCCAAAATATTCTAGGAGTAATGTCTAAATGGACTATGTGATCCTCATACGACTTACAGTAAACCAAAATATAATATGAAAATACAATAATAAATGATTCCAGGAACTGATGAAATATTCAGTTCATCAATTCCATCAATACTATAGGATAATTTGTGAGACTGAATAGCATAATGCAAACATGAAATCCCCATACCAACTCCTAAATTATATGAAGGTATATCATCTTCTTAGAATATCAACAGGTGTTATCCTAATCAAAGGTCAATATTGGAAAACCAATGAGCCCCTCTAAGATAGTCAAAAGAAATCATCAATCCTAGGAAAGGGATATTTTTTCTTGAAGGTCATTTGATTTAACTTTCAATAATAAATACAATGTCTGATTCTCCAATTTAACTTATTAATAAAGTGGAAAGGTAAATCCCATGGTGAGATGATAGGTTGAATAAATCCCTTATCCTAAAAATCGATAAGATATAACTTATATTCTACCAAATCATTAAAAACCATACAATTAGATAACATAAAAATGGGCATCATACCAGGTGGGAGGTGTATAGTAATCTCAACCACTCTCTGTGATAGTTTTTTGGAAAAAATCCCTCAAGATATCATTGAAGCATTTTTGATGTGATTGTGTTTGTTGACAAAGTGGACATCTGAGTGGTGATTGTGGAAAAGAAAAACAATGACATACAAATTTGTTGACAAAGAGGATTTCATGATGGAATTTCGAGTTCAAGAGCTGAGTTCAACGATCCATGTTTGATTCAAGAACGTCGACAAAAGGAATGGATGATCTGGAGGTGGTACAAAAGAACAGATACAAGGTGGCACCGTTTTCCAGTGTTTGCCAAATTTTTGGGCCTGGAAATCGACAAATGAAGAAAAGTGGTTTTTGAAAAAATGACATGCCTTCCGTGTACTCGAAAAATTGGAAATTTGCACGCCATATGTTTTTCATGATCAGATCATCAAAGTGTGGCAAAGGGACAAGTGTCACGCAAGTATTGGTGGTGTCGCGCAAGTGACTTGCGCGCCATGAAAGAGACTTGCGCACCGATGCCTTGGAATCTTGAGAACTTGTGCTCCTGTTGTTTTTCAAGATCAGAAGATCAAAATATGGCAAAGGAAAGAGGTCCGCACAAGTTTGGAATTCAGTTATGCAAGTGACTTGCAGGAGAAGAGACCTGTGTGCTGAGACTTGTGCACCGAGGAGAGACTTGTGCGCCGTCGCACAGGGGTGACCAAATGCCTATAAATACTGGACCACCCATCCTCATTCTTCACCAGAGTTCAACACTTTGTGAAATTAGATCTCCCGTCGCGTAGGTGTGGTGGTCGCACAAGTGGTGGTGTGTCGTGCAAGTGGGAATTGCGCGCCAAATTTAAAGAAGGGCGATTATTGGAAGTTGTGCGCCAATATTGGATTGGGCGTAAAAGGAAGTGAGTTGCGCAAGTTTGGAGTTGAGGAAGCTTGTGTCGCGCAAGTGGTTGAGGAAGAATTGCGTGCCAGTTGTGACTTGCACGCCGATACTGGCACGCCGAGATTGACTTGTGCGCCAAGAAAGGTTTATTTCTAGTAGTGATTTTTGGGCTGCATGGAAGCTGGAAGTTTTCCTGATACCTTCAGTACAAAGATAGATTCATCTACGGGTGAAAGATTGAACTTCAACAGAGAATCTACTTACAGAGGAAGATTCATTCCTTCATGCAAATGAAGAGACCTATAGGTATATAAACTTTGAGTGGATCCTTTCTGACGTGGTGGGAAAATGAAGAGGAAGAAGGTGATCCTCTCCACCGGCAGTGAGCCAGAGAGAGAGAAACAGGGAGTGACCCT
Organism: Viscum album; assembly: GCA_963277665.1. Lineage (NCBI taxonomy): Eukaryota > Viridiplantae > Streptophyta > Magnoliopsida > Santalales > Viscaceae > Viscum > Viscum album. Next base: position 277,337,709 of record OY728123.1, on the reverse strand, counting down.
TGGGAAAGCAGTGAGCTGACCCTAAATCTTGTAAATGCAGTGAGCCTGGGACAGAGTGAATGTACCCGAACCATGTTATCCACAGGTAGTGAAGGTTGGTGGAATTTGGTATGACCAGCTACTTGTCGGCGTATGCTCCTTGGACGTAGCCCAGTGCGGGTGAACCAAGTAAAAATCATTGTGTCCTGTGCATGCTTTACTTTCTTCTTAAATTGTGCAAAATGAAAGAGAGAGAAGATTGTTTTTCTTAACAATGAAACAAGATCAGAACAAGCGTTAATTTTAAATTACTCATACCCTAATTCACCCCCCCCCTCTCTCAGGGTATTCAACCTTGTGGACCTAACAATAGTAAACTAAAAAATCATTTGGAATGATCTTATGGTAAGAAAACATAATCCTAGGAAGTGGACTAAAAAATAGTTATCAATGGTATCTAGGAACACCACTAATAACTAACATGAAATTGTACAAGCATAAGGAACTACCTGCCATTCTCTCACATAACTAGAATCTCACTCACTCTAATAGACATGAGGTATTATGTCCATAGATAATAAATAAACTCGATGAAGATAAAAATATTTCTAAACCTTAACATTAATCAGCCAATACATTCCAATAATCATGTTTAATATATAATGATTAAGAACCAAGAAGTCCCAATCCACGTGAACCTCGACTATCATCACTTGAAAGGCTGGACACATGAGTCATCATTCATCCCTCTTTCCCAAAGGCTTGGAAAGATACAAAAAAGAATGTTATAAGCTCTTAATTAATGTACAACATGTAAAATAAAATTGAAGAGATAAAAAAATGAGTATCACAAGTATCAAAAAAATCATCCCCATAGAAGATGAAAGAAATATTGTACACATAACAATAGTCATCCATACACTAGATTCCTCTCAGTCATGATCCACCATATAAATACATCCTATTTTCAATCATCCCTGAGAATTATTATCCACATGACCCTCCCCCATAGCATGAGTATATGACCCACCACCCTTAAAAGAATTAGTAAAAACATATAAACCCTTAGTGAGAGAGGATCCAACCTTACTAAATTGGTACATCCTTTCACAAAAAAACCTCAGATGACTAGATTTTCTATGATGATGAAAAGTCTTGAAAGACTCCGTATAGTTATTCTTGGTGTGACCAGGCCATACAAATTGATTTAAAATGACATCATGTTTTCCTAATTAAATTCCCTGAAATGTTTCTTGAAGAAAATTGGATAACATTTCCATTTCATTTATTGCTAAAAGATACACCCTAGCTAATGATGATACCAACTGAAGCTCCAAACAAACTTATATTTCCAGCTACATCAGCCTCTTCCAAATATTCCTTATCAAATACCTCTATAATGTTTGGAATGTACATGAGAGTCAGTGTCAACCAAATATCATCCCACAGTCAAAATCTAAGCCTCAAATTGTGTATATAATAATTTCCCTATAGCTCTGATGTAAAATTCAACAACTCAGCAACATGGGTGGAATATTCCAGAATGGTACACTCCCCTTTCTCTATGTTTAGAAACTCTTGGGTCTTTTACCCTAGTAACATAATAGGATAAAACTTCTAGTTGAATATTTTCATGAAATAAGTTTAGTTAAGATCCTATATAAACCTAAAAGTGTAAATGATACTACCTATATTAATAAGGTACAATGTTATTTTTCAAAGCATACATAATTACAACTCCACAGTTAAGAATGATTGTCCTGGAGTAGTAGACAGGATGGGTGACCTCCTACGATGTTTCTCACTGAATCTGTGATTGAGGGAAATCACACTGAAATAGAATGTTTTAGCCTATGAGGACAATAATTAGTCTAATAAGTGACCTTGATAGGTAATAGTTTGTGGGGTGCTTGGAAAGAAACTACGGTATTATAGGAGACTCATGTGGTTAGGTGATTAGGTGTATGGCCCAAGGATGGTTGTTTTGTGTAAAATAGTGTTATATTTGATACTAAACAAGAAGTGAAGAGGCAATTCCTAGGTTAAGGTTTCTGGGTCCACAATGAGTGAGTTGTGACTTAATGGGGTTTATAGTGTAACAAACCTGGAAAAGTGAAACATAAAAGGACAAATATTAATACCCATTGTAACAAGATGAATCTTTATTTTTAAGATATTTCCATATTAGAACTCCTTAGTTAAGAGTATTTTACCTTGATTAGTATTCAGGATGGGTGACGTCTTAGAAAGTTTCTTAGAGGTTATGTAAGTGAGGAATAAGAATATTGAAAAAACATGTGTTTTCTATTGGGGACAATAATTCGTGTGATCAGTGACCTAGAAGGTAAATAAATTGTGGTTTTTTAGTACAAAATCCAAGATATTAATGGAGACTCATGAGATAATATGATTTTGGTCATGGATATATTAAGTTTATATCATGAAAATTTTGGTTATTTAATGTTTCCCACTCAACTTGAAAAGTGGTTACTTAAAAAAATGTATTTGAGAGATGTGATTGTTCTAAATGGATCTATATACAAAGTAGTATGTTTTATATATGAAATGGTTCCATACATATTCACATAATAATGTGAGTGTAATCAACTTTATTATAGTTTAACATCATGTGGGTGGGTCATACGATATTCCATGTATCTTAAGGTTGTTTAAAAATGACCAATGTACCATACAGTTTAAATTCATATATTATGATAAAACAACCCTAATGTACATAATACAAGGGTTTTGGGGAGAAAATTAACATGTAGATACCTATGATAGGGTTTTTGAGAAATATTACACGTCCAACGAGAACAATAATCAAGCCTCGGGTAGTCTAGATAAAATATCACTGATAGGGAGTGAACACACATGCAGTTTAATGAAATAATGAGATATTGAAATAAATTAGGTGTATATTTAACTTGGATTATAAATTAATAAATTATTAGGGTTATAAGGGAGGTGATGTAGAGAACGTAAAAGGTTAGACCTAATACATGAGGTTTGGGTGTCACTACATATCCTATGTAAATAGGAGTCAAGCCCGATGATGTTTTAAATAATTTGTTTTTTAAATAGGATGGTGGATCATGACATGGATAGGGGAACTATTATATTCAGACGCATATGTTTCTAAAGTGGTATAAACTCTATCTACATGAAAATCGATAAATGTTCATGTGAATCATGAAAGAGGGGGTCAATGTTAATTTAATGAAAATTAATGTCTATGAAAATTTAGAGGAATAGATAATTTAAACAAGTGAATACAGTTTAAATATAAATGTTTTATTAAAGATTTATTTATATTTATTAGGATCATACACATGGGGAATAGTTTCATGCAGTATAATATTATCCAATAAAGATGATATATTATGAATTTTTTGTTTGAGTGGATAAGACCAATGTGGAAAATATTTTAACATCACATGGTAAGGACCCATATGTTACGTTGATTAAGTTTGTGATATAATAACCATAAAAAAATTTAGATTAATATAATATTTTAAGGATTGTTTTACCTTATAGATTAAAAATATATAGTAAGGACCAATAAGAAATTTTATTTTAGGTCATATGGTAAGGTCTCTTTATCCCACATATGAATTTTTATATGTTACATTTCCAAACAAATCTCACATTGGTCAGAAGCAAGATATGATCTCTATCCAAGGTGATACAAGAATATGATATATTAGAGTGAACATTGTGAATGATAAAGAGTTTTTCCCATTTTAGTAAGAAAATTAGTGGTTTATACCTTTGTATCACTGATGGATATGATGTTAAAAATATTTTTACTTAATCATGTAAATGAAAAAAACATTCTTATGAAGTGATCAAGTCACAAGATTTTAATAGACCTCATGGTTATGAAAATAAACTAAAATCACTAGTAAATTTATAATTAATAATTACAATAATGATAATAAGAGGTAATAATTATAAATAAGGTTGTTAAATAAGTAATTATGATTGTTAGGATTGTTATATAGGATATTAAAGTACTTTAATAGAATCTCATAATTATGATATGTGTTTCAATATCAATTTCCATTTTTTGAGGCATATTTTTAAATTAAGAGCCTATTAATATTTTATACGGGGTACCCACTACCCCACTATATTATATTCATATTATTAGTTTTATTTTCCTCGATAGTGTTTTCAAGTATTTTCTTAAATCCATCCTTGAAATAAATTTTATTCAAATGTTACAAAATTTTTAAGGGTTTTCCTAATGAAATTTATTTATTTTGTGAATTGTAATTATAATTCTTGAACACTTTTTATTTTTATTTGAATTGTTTGATACAATTATTGTGTAACTAAATATCTAGGAAATATGAATTGATGGTATGTCTAAAGTATTGTCACAACACCTTGATGGTATGTTTTTGATTACTATAATTATGAAATCCTTAATTATGAAATAATTTATCATTATCCAAGTCATTATTTATGTTTCTAGGTCATCCATGGATTTATTTAAATATTATGTGATCAGTTATATGAAATTATTTTATTCTTATTTATAAATTCTATATTATTCATTCCATGTTTACATTATGATATATTTTGTGGTCTGTTTTATCAAACTGAGCATCTAAGTTCACCATTTTATTTTGTTCCATATATCTAGGTTACCTAGAAGTAAACTTTGAATGATTTATAGGATTTTATGGAAGAAATAAAAAATTTATCATGATAATTTATATTGTAGTTAATGTTTTCATATGCAATGTGAGAATAATAAATGCATATAATCTCTTGAAAATAATAAACATTTGGTTTCAATGAAATGAGATCTCCTGTAAATTTTACCAATATATAATAGTAACCACCATCTTTAGGATTCTTATTTTAAGAAGCTATAATTCGTATTAGAGTATGTTTAGTAGAAACATTAGTAACTAGATTTAGGGAAAAAATATTAGAGAACATAATATTATGAAATACTATAGGGAAAAGACTAATAATAATATAACATCCTAAAATTTGGGTAATGTACAGACTCTGTGATTTCATGTAAAATAATTCTTTGACTAGATAATATATGTGTATATGGGCTCTAGAAAAAATATACCTTAGAGTAATAACCATGAAAAGGATTTTTTTGAGTAAACTATATAATCACCTAGTGCACAATAAATATGACTTACTACACACTTTGTTTGACACTGAAAGTTGATATTCTTCAGTTAATCAATAATCTTGTTATAAACAATTATAAAGTATTTGAATATATTTTTGTTAGATAACTGTTAAGAGACTGAGTGAGGAATATTATGATTATTCCAAACCATCTATCTTGAATTATGATTAAAAACATTAAACATTTTGAATTACTAAACATGTTAAAGAATAAAATTATTAATTCTCATGGAATTTTGGTTGAAAGTGATGATAAAAGAATACATTTTCAATTTCCTATTTTTTTATAATGTGAGAATAATCACCCAGAGAAATTTCTTCAAGGAACTGGAAGATGTTTTATGTGTGGGAAAAAACATATGTAAATTAATTATGGAGAAAATTAATGATTTCTATTAATATGATTAAGGGAAATAAATTTCATCATAAGGTACCACTAATATTTTAATATTGAAAAAATAGGCATTATCCAAGTTAATGCATTAATCGAAGGACTAAAAAGGATAATAGACCTCTTCAACCTCCTTAGACATGGGAACAAGGTGGATCATCTTACATGACTTCTACTAAAGTGTATTTTGATAATTAGGGTACACTTATCCACCACTATAAAGTTTTTGATGTCTTTTTGGAGTTTTATTCTACTCTGTTCAATATATCTAGGAATTATTATAAAATAATTTAATCACCACCCCTATGATTTTGTATTAATAAAAAACATCAAGTTGTATGATTATTATAGCCCAAATTAATATTTGGGGGGATGTGAAAACCAAAAATTACTATTATTCTTCCATTAGATCAATTTAATGTGTTCTTTGATGTTGATTGGTTCTCTATAATTTGAAATAAAATTAGTTTTATAATAAGGAAATCACATTTATTATCAACATATGATATTCTATCAATGTAGTGATGATTATGAACTTACTTTGGAAGAAAATTCTCTAACATGGGTGTTCAGACTAAATAATGAGGTAATATTTGATAAAATTATTATAATAAATTCTGAATATTAGAAATATATTACTAATATGAATAATTTAAAAATATTATTATCTAAATATATTCCTGAAGACACTGTGCTTTTGATTCTAGGATTGTTTGTTTCATAAATATCAATTTATGTTAATTGTTGAATCTTATTTAGAATTATAAATTATGATTTAAAATTCATGGTGTTATTCATGAACTAATTATGTGTATGCCATTATTCAGAGATGGTGCCTAGAAGAATATATTTATGTGATTATAGATAGTTTGTATAATGGGTAAATTGGTTTTGCGAATATAATTCAATAAGTATATGTGAAAAATAAAGAGTTGAAAATTTATTTTTTGAAAATTTTATTTAGGTTATATTTGGAAAAGATTTATATATTTTAATTATTAATTAAAATTTTATGGGATTTACAGATATGTGATTTAAAATTGTTTCGAGATAATGGTTAGTTTATTTTTGGGACTGTAGGTTTCCATGATTTTTCATTTTGAATAATATAAGATCTTGTTAAATCCAAGTTAGTTATTTTGGGGGATTAGGTTTTGGAAATTAAATGGGTGAAACTTAAGAAAAACTAAAGTATTTGAAATTGATTTTTTTATTGAAATGAATGTGTCAATGGAATAGACACTTAGGTTGGGTTTTTTATATTATTATATTATTTAGTTATTATAAAAACCATTTTTGTATAACTGTTTTTTTATAATAGAATCACAAAATTTAATGTATGATATGTCATTAAAAACTCTTATAACCAATTAATGAAGTAAATTTTTATCAAATTGTTGTGATAAATTATTATTTAAAAATAAGCCTATTTTGAGGTAAAAGATGAATTTATTACTCTTGCATAATAGAGTGTGGTTGATATCTCATTTGAAGTTATATTTTGATTTTTTTTCATATTATGGAAACCCATTTCTATTTTCATTATGATTAATAATTTAAATTGTGATGATGATATTTATTTAGGTGGGGATAATGTAACATCTCTAGATTATAATGTTATTCTCCTTAAAATGAATAATATGTTGAATATCTTGTTTTACACGCATAACTAAACAAAATTAAACACTGATACCTTTTATTTATATAATATTATATGTATTAAGTGAAAATTTTATAATGTTTCCAATTAATTTATTGTAATAAATATAATTATCCTCATTTTTAAATCTCTGTTTAATGAAAATGAAGGGATATATATTAATAAAATATTTATTTTATGTCAAAAAATAATTTTATCATCAAGTTCCCTTATATTAAAATTAATTTCCATCAATTTTAGAATTTTAATTTTAAAAAGTTAATATAATTGTTTTCAACATAACAATATTTTGTTATGATTAGTTTTTGGGATTTACATGAAATGGATTATTTTTAGTTGAATTGTGTAAAATATAGTTCGTAAATATATCGTTACTTTTATGACATTATCATAAAATATGTATGACTATGAAATGTACAATACATTTTTATGATTGAAAATGTATTTTGTGAGTAAAATTTTTCATTTAAAAATACTATGATTAATTTAGAAAACTCATTCTTAACATTTTGAATGATAAGTAATATTTATTTTAGTAAAAACTATTTTTTGTATGTTTATTATAACTAAGTACTCAAAATATTAAATTTAGTCAAGGATTGATTTGAAATCAATATAGATCTTATTTGGAAAATATTAAAAAAACTAATATCATTTAAATTAGTGACATTTATAATGTCATACTAATTATTGTTTTTAGGAGTAAAAATACACTTTTCCCATAAATGGGTTTTTACACGTAATGTGTACTAATATTAAAATTAGTTTTTATCATACTTAGATATATTATTTATTAAAATTTTTTCTATATTTTTAATTATAATTTAAAATTTATTTAATAATGGTATCTTCATTTTTATACATAAAAATTATTTAGCTTGGTTAAAAATGTAGTTGCCATAGTAAATGTAAATTAAGGTAGAAAGGGACTACCAAAGTGTAAAAGAGATCAACTATATAAAAAATATGTATTTAAATTGGTGTTTGAGGTGTGACTCAACCAAAAAATATATCCTATCAATTATTTTCCTTTTCATTTTCCACTTTCCACATGAAACATGTTTTCCTTTTATATTAGGAATTAATATTTACAAAATTGATATTTACTTCACTTATAAAAGGGGCAGACACCACCCCTTCATGGGACTCTAAAAATATAATTACTCTGTAATTAAAACCATTTTATTTTCCATATAATACTCTTCCAAATTCCAAATCCTCTAGTAATAATAAATTTTCATAATCCCTCCATTTATATGAAGTACTTCTAGAGAATGTTCAATATCTTAGTGTAAGTAGAATTATTTTTTCCAATAATTCCCCGTATATATAATTATTCTACAAACCTATATTAACCTACAAAACATTATTAAATTATTATTACATATATATATATATATGTTTTTATATTTATGGAATTAAAATAATTAACCTTTTATTTTTTCACTTATTAAAACCAAAAAATCATTTTTGTGTATGTGCAGACTACCGCCTCCACAAAGAGACTCATCTCTGTTTCCTTACCACCATACATGGGTGGTTAAAAATGGTATTTTATTTAATAATATAATATTTATAACATTATTAATATCCTAAAAATATAAAACATTTTTTCATTCCTTTAATTATACAGATAATGAAAATGTTACTCATGCATATGTACAAACTACCACCTACACTAAGAAACATATATTTTTTCATCTTACCATTTTTCATTTATAAAAATCATTTCAAAAATGATTCAACACATTTTAAAAAACTAAATAATATCATTATTCTTATTGTATAGAGATACTATGCTAGAAAAAAAATTTCTTAATAGTACCCACTCATTGATTTTAGCATCTTATTATCTAGGTCAATTTAATCACCTATATGAAAAATGTTATAAAGTATTATCATAGATTACATTGAAAAAATAACTACTATAATTATTAGAAATTAATAAGAAAATAGTGTTTTTTATTTAGTTCAAAAAGTGTTATATTAATATTTAATTTATTATTAATATACCACCCTATTCTCATTAAAAATTATAGATAAAACAAATTAAAACATTTGAATCAGTATTTATTGTCAGGGATACATTGTAGTTCTCACTTAAACATTAAAAGTGGGTTTTATAAAAAATAAAAATATAAAATTAAGAAGAACCTTAATATATGATGATGAAAATAGAATAAAAATAAATTATAAATGTATAATAAATAATTATAATTGGGGATAATAAAAGGAAATAAATATGAATAATGTTCTAAAATAATTAATTAAGATAGTAATGTTTGTTACATCTGAGATTAAATCACTTTCATGTATGCCATGAATTATGGTAAGGATTTGTTCCCAATCTCCATTCATTGAGTCATATTTTCAAATTAATAACCTATTATTATATTATATGGTGTACTTATTTCCCTTAGAAATTATATTAAAATTATAAATGTTTCTTTCAGGAAATTTACCTGTTTTTTAATCCCTCCTTCCAAATAATTGTGTTCAACGATTAATAAATTTGTAAGGGTTTTTCATAACTCAATTTTATTTCATTGAGTTATAATTATTGTTCTTGAACCCCATTATTCTATGTTTAATTATTTCGTCCTATGATATTGAAAATTTTTAAATCCCATAATCCTTTATAATTATTTTATAATTCATTATCATGGACAATTTTATGAAGGATTATTAATCCATTTATTATGATATTCATAAGGAATTTTTTTAACCCAAACATCAATTATTTCAATAATATTGTTACTTATTGAAATTTATTCTCAAGGTCAGTTATATTCCTCCATTACATTTCAAATATGACATTATCAATTCTCTATCTTGGTAAAGAGAAATTTATAATTCAAAATCCGTTCCTTGATTAATTTCATTCTCATAAAATTATAATATTCATTAGAATAATTTACATTCGTTCTAAAGGTTCTTTCTCTCCCATTTATGTACTTTATCTTCCCAAAAAATGTTCTCATTTAAAAAAAGTATATATAAAATGGAAAAAAATTTGAAGATAATTAGCTTAGAGGGGTTGGCTTCCTTTGCAAAAACCTAGTTATGACAAAAGAAGATGATTATTATCTCAATATATGATAATGGACCATGCGATTAATGTCCATATCAATCTGTATTTATTCCTACAATATCCACTAGAATAGTACTACTGTTTTAGAGTAATGGTACATCAAAAAATATGGGAACAAAGTAGTTCTATTGGATCTAAGGTCCTCCCCCATAATTCCAAAATATCTCGATAAGCCATCGGGTTTCCTCTCTATTTCACTCATAAAAACCCACACCATGAATGATTCAAAAGAATTAACTCAACCAATGAAAGTGGTAAATACATTTTAAAAATCTAGAGAAAATGATTATTATGTCATGTGGGTGGGTGGTATTCATGATACATCAATATCCATGATGAATCACACCATTTTATTAACTAAATTTATAGTAGCTCACAAGGGCATGCTGTAATTGATAATGAGCAATAGATATTAATCATTGATTTAGGTAAATATATGAGAATGACAAGGTGAACAATAAAAGAATAAAGTAACACCTGGTAAGTTTTGTAATAAAATATATTGATTTTCTATATCATACCCCCCCCCCCATACAAGAGTCATAATTAAGGAAAATGAATAATCAAAATTTCATGGAGAAATAATTATTCAATGAAATTATTCATATAAATAGGAAATTCACAACATAAATTTCATATGAAATTGGTTTAATGTAAATAAAAATAAAAATAATAATAACAATTTAATTTAAACACATGAATATATAATGAAAATATCAAAAATCATCACCTTAAAATAACAATGAATATTGAATGTAGTGTTCTCAAAACATAAATTTTTGTACTAAGAAAATATTCATCAGACCAAAACAATACCTAACCTTGAAATGAGCTCAATTTTTTTATAACCATCATCAAGGTTAATTGTAGTGTGTATTTTACTAATACAAACCATCCCATTTGAAATAACCTACCTAACAAAGTGGATACTAATTTCTAAATGTATTCATCTATCAAAGAAAACAATTTTTTTAGATAAGTGAATGGAAGAATGACTATAACAATGTACCTATATACTAATAGTTGATAAAGGTAATTCTTTTATCTTGAACATCATCCAAATTTCCTATTTGTAGAATTATTTAATGTAATATTATTATCATCATTGGTGTATTAATAAACTAAAAATTTCATGTTAAACCTCCAAGAAACAAGTCAACTACAAAAAAGAAAAATATGGTCTAAAAAATACTATGGAATACATAAGACTACCAAATATATTTTCATATGGAATATTATTCATTAATGTTACCTCAACATCATAATTGGGGAACTGACTGAGGGATAGCTTGATTTTTTGAACCGAAGGATTATTTACAGGTTTAAAATGATCAAACATATTCCATTTTAATACCATTATATCATAATGATATTGTAAAAAATCCAATGTTATATCCATTTTTTAAACAATTACTTACCTAAAATCTATTTTACATTACCTAGCTCATTCATCTAAAAAATTCAGTTTAGTTGGATTTTAACATGACTGATCAACCCCATTTTTTATAGATAATATTCAGGATGTAAATATATAAATTCATGTAAATTTTTTAATTCTTATCATGATTGAAATAAAAACATGTATAATACTTTCTCTTGTTTAAACCAATTTAAATCATAAAATAATCAAACTTCTCATTCCATTTTCATGATGACAATTTAAGTAAATGGAGTGCTTTTTGTAAAAGGTACATTTTATTAGGTTTGAAAAGTTTTGAAAATACCTTGGGTCATTTCTTGTAAATCCTTTCATATAGTATATCATGAAAAATGTGTTTTTAAAGTCCAACTATTTAATATGGAAATCATATCTAGAAAAAAAAGGAAGAATCTCAATAGATGAATTCTTTACACATGGGAAAATATTACTATAATATACTCCTTCATGTTGGAAGCTACCCTAGATTTATATATAATTTTTAACACCCATGTTTATCTTTATTTTCATTAAAAATATATTTTCAAATAATTACATTATAATTTAGAGTTTAGTTAGAATGGTCGAAGACTATTTCTTAACAAGAGAATACATTTCATCCTGTATAGAAGAAAACCACTACTTGGATTATTTATATATCATATCTTGCTTAAAGTATTATGGTTCATCACTATTTTTGTCCTAGAAATATTAAATGAAAATGTAGTCACATCGTCATGACTGAACTAATAATATGGTCTGATGGCCCTCCTAACTCTATTATAGTTTATCTAATGATATCTATAATTATCACCTCCCATGAAAAAATATTTATTATTTGAATCATGCTTGATTTTATCATGATGGGGATACTTATTAGAGGCATGAACAAGTTCGATCTAGTCTCTAGTCTCTAAAGATTCCTAAAATGTAACATTTTCTAACTTGATTATAGGTATTACTTAACCCTAGATTGATTTCATTTTTGTTGGGTCTTAGTTTATGGAGTTTTAGGTAATATATTGAAAATTATGAAGGTCTTCTAGGTTGTGCACAATTTGTTCACATTTATTCCAAACTGTATGCACCACAATGCATATTGTGAAACCTTAGATTGGGAGGGTTTTCATGGTTAGTGAAAGGATTGATAAACCATGATTTCCAATGTAGGGGTGTGTGGTTAGGGCTCACGGTTTTCCTAACCACGACACCCTACCAAGTTAACTGTGAAAACATTCATTCTTATTCAAAAAAATTATTTTACATTCACAACCCCCCCCCCTCAATTTTACCCCCGCTTGACTCCCACTTAACAAAATTCATTTTCCTGTCCTTCTTAGTTTCCCAAGAATACTTTTTGGCTCCTCAATCCCCTTGTCTTAGTATATCGAAGCACGGTTTATCATATACAATATCATATGATAAGTTGATATCATCTCTAATTTTCCCCCTGATTACTTATTCCATCTTCCTTAAAATTGGATAGATAATCACATGTTTGATTGATCTAAAATATATTTAATTTTATCTTGATTCTAGGTTTAGTTTCAATATAATCATTACATTTTTTCTTTATTGGTGAATCCCACTTTGGGTTTTAATTTGTGATAATTGATTAAAGGTATGTGGTTCCATTTGACATTTACCATATAATTAAATCTTAATTTTTTAAATACATTTAAATTTTTATATGAATATAAAATTTTATATGATATGGAAGTTGGATTTGAAACAGATTGGATTTTTGTAAAAAACCTCAATTCCTATGGAATTGTAATTTGGGGCATATTTTGAAATTCATGGAATTGACAAAATGATTTGAGATTTTTTTTATAAAATGACTAAAATTTAATTTATGAAAACCTATGGTTGGTTTTATATTAAAAATATATGTATTGATGAAAACCCCATGTTTTGGTTTAAAAACTAAATTGGTACATTGAAACCAAAAATTGGGAAATTGAATTGTTAATGATGATTTGATTTGAAGTGATATGATTTTCCATTTTTCTATTGATTGATTGAGCACATGATAACCTAGTTAGTTATTGTAATATTTGGGATAAAAATGCTAGGATGACGATTACATGGCATTGGATTGATGATGAAAACTCTAACAAGAATATAGTTCGACATGTCTTATCCCCAATGTGATATTGATGACTCATATTTATCCTACGAATGAGGGATGTGTGTGCAGATATTATCTTCAATCCCTAATATGAGAAGTGTGAGGATTATATTACTATAAACTAACAAACTATAGGGAAGATAATTATGGCCCTTATGGTTATTGTTTTGATTATATATTCTATTGATTATAGAAAATTTGTATTCATGATAATTTATTTAAATAAACTATTTTATTTAATAAATATTTATTAAATCCATGTTTGAAATTTTTTCCATTATTTTGTAATGAAAACATGTTTTTTATTAAATATGAAAATGTATTACCATGCTCCATTTTATTTAAATTGAAATTATGATTTGGTTTATTATTATAGAATATAGTGGGGAATAGTTGGTGAGACCCTACTGGGACTTTTAGCTCACACCCTACCATTTCCTTCAGGTGTTTATAAATTTTCTTATTCCAGGTTTGAGTAATGGGAAAGAACCTCTTGGAGGAGTCCAATATTATTGATCCTTTCTTATCTCCTTTTGTTTTTAGGAAAATTTGTTCCCTCTTTTATCTTTTTTGATGTCAGGTGCTAGTATCCAACCCATGGTTATCGGGGACACCCTTTAGGATATTTTAGGGATCGATTGGGAAGAATGGTACCAGGGTATCTATGATGGTTTAATACAAATTGGTATCAAATCTTCATATTTAACATATTTATTAACGTCAGTATATAGTTCGAGATATATTTCTAGGACTTTGGAGGTAGTTACGAGTGTGTGTTCGGATAACTCTCATTGTAATGAGCCTTAAGTTAAAGAGGGTGTTTTGGTAAAGGTGTATAGGGGGATAATTTTCTTTAATTCTAGTTTTTTACCTCATTTTTATTTGGGTGTTTTGAAAACCAAATCATGAAATCTCAAATTATTGGACAGATATTCCCATTTCTCTTAGTTGAGTTGTTAATATATGTAATATTATGATGTCTTAAATATTTTTATTGACATTTTATAGCATGATTATTTTAGAAAGTCATGTGAATAGGCTCCAGTAGGAATCTATTGATGAACTAAAGTCCATGAATCCTTTCATGGACTAGAATATCATTGATATTATTGTGCGTGATTTCCATCCTCTTGGACTGGAACCTACACCCATTCCCATTCATGAACTAGTTTTGGAACCTCGGAGGGATGAATCAAAAAATCATACTCAAGATTTCCTTTTCTAGAGTCCAATAGTGTTACAATGCTCTAATGATCCACAAGAGTATGAGGATTGGTTGAGAAAGATAGATCTTATCTTTTATTTAATGGAAATCCTTGATTCAATTAAGTTGAAATGTGCCACATTTAAGATGGAAGGACCTATTAGGCGAAGGTGGGACACAATGATGATGGTGGTGAAGAAATAGGGATTAGAGTGGAAGGACATTTGATTTATTTTCACTGATTATATCTAAAAATAGTTTATGGTTCTTGAAAAGGATATAGAGTTTTTCATACTTGACTAGCCATACAAGTTTGTTTAGGTATATGTGAATTACATTTTCGAGCTTGTGAATTTTTCACCTAAGATTATATCAAAGTAGAAGATGATGAATTAATGGTTTTATATGGATCTTTGACCCGATATTCATTCTATGGTTTTCTTGTAAAAGATTTATTCTTATGTGAATGTGTCAAATATGGTGTTGATGGTTGATCTTGACCTGGCTAGAATGTAAGGGTAGAAGTGAGTTCCTTTTTCTCACATTTAAAGTTTTGATATTTCTATCAAGGTAAAGAGGAAGTGTGATGAGTATCACAGTGGATCTCTATAGTATGGTTCTTACAGACCTTCGATAGCGCCTCATGGAGGTCCTATGACTTGATTCCAGTGTGTCAAGGATGGATATTTGAAACAGGTTTGCACTAAGGCACCAAATATCAATAGTTCCCATGGATGATTAGGTCACTTGAAAAATTTTTGTTGTATCTTTTCTTCCCAACATAGTGGAAAGAGCTCATTAGTATAAAAAAACTACTATGGTTCAGTGATATTGTTCATAAACAAATGAGTACCATCCACATGAATTCAAAATAAGGCTTCTTCACATAGTGTAAGAATCTCAAGAGGATGCTGAAACAGGTCCAGTGACAATGAGATGTGTTATCATTATAGATTCATGTTTTTTATATATTTATTTTATAATAGTAAATATCACTAATTTATGTTGATTCTTATGGTGAAACTACTAATTAATTCTATAGATTTTTTTTCTTATGTGATGGTTATTACTATACACCTCAGAATGATGAGAGAGAATGAACTTCATTAACCTGCTTGCGTTAGATATTTTTCAAATATCAAGATTACATGGTACTTTCTCCTTTTCCAAATGAAACCACTTGATGTCATTTTTGGGATGGAGTGGATAATTTCTAATAAATCTTGAATTTACTACTATCTTTGACAGGTATTCTATAATGCACTCAATGAGGTGAGTCGTATCTTTCAGAGATTATGGGACCTAAGGCTGAGTAGATCCAAACCTTCTTATCTAGGGTTCAATAATTTAATAGTATTTGCTTTGATATACAGTGAGAATATTTGATTAATGATATTCCTCTAGTTTTCATCATGTTTCCAGAGGGTTTTCCTTATGTTTTTTCTAGTTTTCTAGAGGTAATATAGGTAGAGTTTTTTATTAATATATTTTCAGGTAATCAACCAGTGTCTATTCCTTGTTACCACCTACAACCAACTGAAAGGAAAGTGTTAAAGGCTTTATTAAATGATATATTTTATATAGGATTTATATAGTAGAGTGTTTCACCTTAGGTGTGGATTATTCTCTTTGCTCTGAAAGCTGATGGAACACATCACCTATGTGTAGATTAATAAAAACTCACTCAAGATACAATAAATAAATAGTATCCATTATCATGGATTGATTATTTTTTTATTGTTTGAAAGGGTCAATGTGGTTATATAAGATTGATCATTGATCTAGTAATCACCAATTGATAATATAAGAACCTAACATTCAAAAAACTACCTTCTAAAGTAAGTATGTCCATTATCAATATCTTTTAATTCTATTTGGTTTCACAAATTCACATATAGGTTTTTTGGATTTGATGAATAAGATATTAAAATAGTATATTGATAAATTTTTGGTGGTCCTTGTGGATGACATTCTGATATACTCTAATTCTAAGGAGGATCATGTGCATCATCAGATAAAAATTCTAGAATTGTTGAGAATCCATGAATTAATTACATGTTATCAAGATTTGAGTTATGGATTTAGGAATTGAAGTTATTGGGACACATGAGCTCAAAATATGGTATTTTAGTTGAGCTTTAGAAGGTGAAAGTTGTTATGGAAAAGGAGAAATAGTAAAAAGATGTTGAGATTTGGAGATTCTTTGGTTTAGAGGGGTATTATCACCACTATGTAAAGGATTTCTCAAAGTTGGATTCTCCTATGATAACTATTATATAGAAGGGGGAAAAGTTTTCTTGGGATGAAAATTGGAAGAGTTCTTTTGTGGATCTAAAAATTCTTTAACTAATTCACCAGAGTTGACTCTTCCAGAGGTTGGGTAAGGCTATGTGGTCTTTTGTGACACATTGGGTTTGGGTGTAGGATTTTTTCTTGTAAAAGGTGGTCATGTGGTAGCCTATTTTTATCGAGTGATTATGACACATGATAAGAAATATGTAACCCATGACAATGAACTCTCATTTTCGATCCATGCACTTTAGACTTCCTGGAATTATCTTTTTAGGGAATGGATTGTCGTGTATCACAACCACAAGAGCTTGAGTTATATCTTCTCTCAAGAATATTTTAATCTATGATAGAGTAATTGTGTGGATTGCCTAAAGTCCTTTGATTTAAATATTTTATATACCCTAGATAACGTTAAATTTCTTTTTAATGCATTGAGAAGGAAACTTCTAACCCCGAGTATGAAAGAATCATCAGAAGAGTTGAACATGATGGTTCTCTTTTCACAGTTTCATTTAGGAAACTAGTAGAAAAAAAGTAGAGGTTTTCTTGGAAAGTGTTTAGTTGAGATCTTCTCTTCCTGTGATGATTCCTCAAGAATAGTATCTTGATGATGAATTTTTAATAATTACAAAATTTCATTATATTGGGGAGACCTTTTCTAAGAGTAAATTCTCCAAAGAGGATATCATGTGTTTCTATAATTGGTATGTTTTACCTTTACATGTGATAAATGATGTTATGGGGATTTTTGTAATTCCCAGTGGGTTGTGAACCTAGGAAGCACAATGATGTTATACGACATGCTGTGGAGATTATGGTTGCTCGGTACAAGACATTACATCACTGACTTTTTAATCATGTTATTATACTTTCCAATAGGTTAAAGATGATCACCAAATTCCTTTAGGATTAATTCATCCACTTATAGTACTTAATTAGAAGTGGGATAATATATCTAAGGAAATTTTAGTTGGGTTTATGTGTACCTATAAGAATAATAATGTGATATGGTCTACGATTGATTGGATGACCAAACTGGATCACATTATACCTATTCGAGATACTACCAAATCTTAGGATTATATAAATCTCTATGTGAAATAGATTATTCATTTTTATAGAGTTATATAATCTAAATTTTCTAATAGAGATCCCCATTTTACCTCTATTCTTTTGGAGAGTCTATCAGGATATGGTGGATATTACATTAGTTTGAGTATGAAACCCCATCAGTGCACAGATTTCCAAATAGATAGATCTATATAAATTCATAAGGATATGATATAGGCCTTTTTTCTTGACATTGGTGGAGATTAGTTAGACCATTTGAGGATGGTGGAGTTTTCTTATAACAATATTTAACTTTACACAATCAAAATTTCTCCGTTTTAGTCTTTATATGGAAGGCCTTGAAAATATTTGTTTTGTTGCTCAGGGATTGGTGAATCCTACCTAGTTCGACTGATTTTGTTCCCACAAATGAAATTGAATATTAATTTGATTTATAAGATAATTTTTATGGAATATAGAATGTATATATCCTATTTTAATCATCATCGTAGACTATTTGAGTTATCAGTTCAAGACTGGGTGTTCTTGAATGTCTTGTTTCAGTTAGGTCATCGACGAATCTAGAGGAAAAGGAAGATTGATTCTCATTTTGTGGGACCTCTTTAAAATGTTGATAAGTTTGGGATTTTGGATTAACATTTATTAAATATTCAATAGTTGATTTTGGTATATAATTTGTTCCATTTATCACATCTTTAGGAGTATCTTTCTAATCTATATCATGTTTCGAGTTGGAAAGACCTTGATGTTGAGCATGATTTATCCATGACTGCGCAACTAGTCAAGACTCTGGATTCAGATACAAAGGTACTTCTTGGGAGTATGATACCTTTGCTCTGTATGATATGGAAACATGGTTTCGATTCTCAAGATACTTGAGGGAATTAGTCACTAATTAGAGAGAAGTGGCCTCATCACTTTGATATTGAATCTTATGATAGGATTTCAAGGGAAAGAATGTTTCTTTGGTGGGGATTTTGTATCATCATATTACTTTATTTTAGGTATTTCATTACCCTAGTTTTATCTCATTTGATTGGGTCTGGTTTCATGGAGTTCGGGGAGGAATTTTGAAAATTTTGGAGGTTATCTACGGTGTGCATGTTTGGTGCATGGTTTTCCCAAACCATGAACCCCCTAGTGAAAATCATAAAACCTTGGATAGTAAGGGTTTCCATGGTTGGTGAATGTTTTGATAAATAGTGTACCCACCTAGTAGAAACTATGAACCCATATGTAGGGGTTCATGGTTATGGATCATGGTTTGTCAAAAAATGTGGCCCCACCCAGCTAACCATGCACATGGACTTTTTTATTATAAGAAAATTATTTTAAATTTTTGAACTCCCTAGTTTAACCACTACTGAACCACCACTAGACCTAATAAATTTTACTTTTCTTATGAGGATCCAAATATGATGTTTTTCCCCAAACACATTCTCTTGGTGGATCAATGTGTAGTTCATCACATTTAATCTCCTCCGATAAGTGGCTCTCCTCTAAAATTATTTCTACTAATATATAATTTTTTCCTCCTTAGAGTTTGATAGATCTTCACAAGTTGGAATGATCTAAAATCCATTTAATTATTCCTTGATTCTAGGTTTTGTTACTATATCTCTGTCACCTTCATTCTTCATTGGTGTATCCCACTACGGGTGTTCATTCGTGATATTTGAATAAAAGAAGGTGGTTCCATTTGAGATTTTCCATACAATTTAGCTATGATTTTATTGATTTTTTTAAATATATTTAAATTGATTAATGAAAACCAAATTTGATATGATTTGGAATTAGGATTTTAAATGGCATGGATTTTGGGAAAACCCCCCAATTCCAAGGGAATTAAAATTTAGGGTCTATTTTAAATTTGATTGAATTGATGAAATGATATGATAATTTATTTCAGAAAATGGATTAAATTGATTTCATGAAAACCTAGGGTTGGTTTTTATTTAAAATACATGAATTGAAAAAACCCATATTTTGGTTTTACATTTGAATTTTTGTATTGAAAATGAAAATTGGGAAATTGAATTGTAAATGATGATTTTATTTGAAATAAGATAATTTGAAATTTTTATATTCATTGACTAAGAACATGTAATCATTAGTGGTTAGTGGGTTATTTAGGATAAGCACACTAGGATTATGATTCCCTAGAAATAGATTGATAATTAAAACTCTAACAAGAACCTAGTTCAATATATATCATCCCTCATGGGATGTTGTTGGGTCCTATTTGGACTGAGATAGGGGGATGTGTGAACACATATTATCCAAGATCAATAATATGAGAAGTGTAGGGATCCTATTACTATAAACTAATGTATTGTATGGAATATGACCACAGTTCTTCTTTTGATTATTTTTATCATATATTTAATTTAATATAGAACTATTTTTTTCATTCAAATTTGTTTATATACATTGATTTATATAAAAGTTTTTTTAATTTGTGATTGAAATGTTTTCCACCATTTTGAAATTAAATAATGTTTTGTTTTAAATATGAAAATGTATCACCATTTCCTATTATATTGAAATTGAATGAATAATTTGTCTTATTATTATGGAATCTATTATGGAACACATGGAGGGACCCTACTAAAATTTATAGCTCACACCCAAACTTTTCTTTCGAGCATTCATGGATTTTCTTATGTTAGGTCCAAGGAAAGAGAATGTTCCTCTTGGAGGAGGTAGATGTTCTTGATCCTTTTAGCTTAGAGTGGTTTTTCCTTTGGGATGTTTGAGATGTATTTTTCTGGTATTGAATACTTTTATGTTGTACTAATTTGGGTTTTTTTCTAATTTTTTATTTCCAGTACCTTATCCCTTTGGAGTGCTACGCAAATTGACTTGTATCATTTATCTTCCAATATTTTATGGAAAATGTGTTCCCTCTTTTATCGTGTATAACTCCATGTGCTAGTTGAAAACCTATGAAGATTGGTAATTCCATTTAGACTATGTTAGTATTGCCTTGGGTATTATGGAACTAGGGTATCGAGGATGGTTTGTGACATCAACACCCAATTTTTCGGGTGTTCCATCCAATTTAGGTTCTTTGGACATCTTTATAGGGTAGAAAAACTCACGAAAAAACACATCCAGGCTAATGGTGTATTTATGGTAATTGAGTTTATCTGTCTAGAATATAAAACCTTATCATTTTTTCGATATCTTATAATGATACACATAATAATATTATGTTCCAACTTATCATTATTATCACGAGCATATTTTTTGGATTCAAACAATCATTGGTGTAAAATATTTAGTGGCCTTGCTATCTAGACTTCATAAGGGATTTTTTGAGAATTATTTGTATAGTGGAAGTGATAACTACCATAGTGGAAGCTATTTCGTAGAAGGACCAAGGAAAACAAAAGTGTGATAGAATTAATATCACTATCTCCAAGATATTCCTATTTATTCATTAATCTAATCAATTATATTTAGCGGTTCTCACAACAGTTTAGTGTCTAACGACACCCTTGGAGTTTCAAAATTCTTAAAAGTAATTTAAAAAAATACTATAAATTTTTTTCAAACCAAATATTTATAATCTTCTTACCTTATAGATTTTATAAAGGGAGGAAATCCTAGATGGACTCCAAAGGTCATAGTGGACATTATCAAGGAGGCTTCTAGTTTCATATTCTATCCTGTTGTAAGTCAAAAACTTTGAGTTACCATATATATAAAATTAAAAAAGGGAATATTTATATATGTTATATTTGTCATCGACCATTGTTAACTGAATTAATTTAGGACCTTATCACTCATATTCTCAAGCTTTCTATTCCATAGGATAGTGTTATCAAACATTTGGACATGGGATGCATTTAACTTATTAAATTATATCTTTAAATATAAGACATTATACACATTAAAATGGGTTAACTTCATTATGATGAGGGATACATGATAGATTCTATGGATACCAAAGTATAATTTAATGGCATAACCATTATGGTAAAAAATATAAGGAAAATGAGTTTTTTTCTTTAATTTGGGTACCCATCTAACATCTTATGGATTCTTAACTATCATACCTTGAAGTTATAGGAAAATAGAACCTATATCCATGATATGAAAACCCCAATTCATTCCTTCAATAGGAATCACCTGATTCTATCTCTCTCAACTTATTAGAGTACTCTCTTGGGAAACTGGTCGCATAGCGATTCAATATTCAATTCTACCCTTACACCTCTATTTTAAACTAGTTTTGTAATGAATATTCAAAATATAATAATAAATTTAAATTCATGTTTTTTTCAATGAATTAATTTTTATCATTGTTAAAATTTTCAATTATAATTTTTTGATATTTTCATTGAAGGTGTAGGTGATTTGGAGGCCCGAAGATCATCCAGAAAAAAAAGGGCCAAACTGCATGGCATCCCATCGACATCTGTCCACTTTTTTGAATGGTAATAATATTACGTGCATCCAAATGGGATGAAAATTTGTGGGAATCACTAAAAAATCAAGGGTTACAACTCTTATGAATAATCCCAAGATTAAATTGTCCTTCTGGTGTAGCGTCCGAACCATTCTCTCCAAGGGACAGAATCTTCCTTAATTCAAAAGTGTGTTTCGGTCTTTTCGTCATATCTCCAAATCCAGTAGTATAATGGCCACCAAATTCTATAGGGACACATTCATGAGGTCTTACAAAAACTTTTATCTTTTCTTCAAGTCATGATATAGCTTTATTATATTCCAAAATCGAGACACAATTTGTATCTCAAAAGTAGGGTGTACAAAACCATGTCCCATTTTGGCTATAAAAAGGCCCCATTACCACCTCATTTGTATGTTTGGCCAAGGAGTTAAGTTCTTCCAATTTTAAGTTATAGAGGAGTCTCCTCATCATCCTTGATGTTTTGGAGGCCCCTATCTTCATAGGGGGATCAAGAATGAAGAATGAGTTCCACCCGAGCTACCTCCTCCTCCCGATGTCGAGCTAAACGGTGGGCGTTCGTTGTGAGGGAGCTACACACATGTCATGGGAGTTCCGATTCTATTTTCAGTTACTGGTTTGGAATAATTAAGGTGTAAAAATAGTTCTTTCCATTTATCATATATAATTCCATATTTTAATTCTTGTTTTCATGCATGTGATTGAGATACTCTTAATTTCTCACAGATCAGTATGAGGTTTTAAGTGTGTGAGTTTTGTTGTTCCAATTATAAATCACAAGACTCATTTTCATACCCACCTTATTCATATTTAAATATGCTTTTGAAGCTCTTATTCCATGCATATGTTCTGGATATTGACAATAAGATTGTTATGACAATTTTTGGTTCTTTAAGCAATGAAATAAAGGCTTAGGAATTAATCGGGATTCCAATTAATTTAATCCAAATAATTACTCCAAACCTAAATTAATTTCCAAGAATGATGAAATTAAAAGTGTGTAGTGAACTCAAAATGAAACCTTTTCTCTCATAATTATAAAACACCACCTTTCCTGGTCAACTATTAAACTCTTTAATTATGTCATTTTATTTTTAAAAATAGATTTCAAAACCACCCCCTATTTTAGTAATCTTTATTAAAAACAAACACTCTAAACCCACCAACGCTCCTTGAGAGAAGACCTAGGGTCTTCCATAGACTAATAATAAACCTTGAAATCATATTCAATTTGAGGTGTCATGATAGCATGGTAAAATTTTGGCATCTTTTCCAGGTAGCGCTTGGGTTTTTAGTGCATGTTTATTATAAGGATTTTTGTAATTTTTGTGGATATTTATTTGTTTTCTCTTATATATTTTAAATCCATTTTTGTTATGATATATTTGTTGTGTATGTTTGGTGCATGATTCATTCTACTCTGAGAGATTTATCACCTTTCGAACTTGAACCAGAGAGGACCCTACGTCAACAACATTGAGACACACAAGACAACACTTTGAAGAAAGACACACCACACATTGAAACTCTTATTCACCATTCATCTTCTTCTGGAACTAAAATCAAAACTGAAATAAACTTGTATAACATGGTTGAAAATTTTAGGACACTAAAATAACTATCCTAACCGGATGTTGATATCTAGCCCACATACATTCAATTACAAGGCGAGGAACCCAATTTTGAACTAAAATCTGGTTTAATTAATCTATTACCAAGATTGCATGGACTTCCTAGAGAGGATACACACAAGAATATAGAAGAATTTCATACTGATTGTTCAATATTAAAACCTAAAAATGTGGATGAAGAAAAAGTAAAGTGCATAGAATTACAATTTTCATTAGAAGACACTATAAAACACTAGCTTTACAATGTTAATTCACAAATTAGAGGATGAACAGATGTGAAACGCCTTTTTCATGAAAAATATTTCCCAGCCTCTCAAACAGAAACTATATGAAAATAAATTTTTTTTATAATTAAATTATAAGTGGAAACATTACATGAATATTGGGAACTCTTTAAAAGATTATGTTTAAGTTTCCCACACCACCAAATAAGTGATCAACTTTTAATTCAATATTTTTTTGAAGGTTTAATTCCTATTGATAGAAACATGATTGATGCTATTGTAGGTGGTGAGATGGTAGATAAGACCCCATTTGCTGCAAGAACCCTGATTGAGAAATGGCACATAACCATCAACAATTTTTTATAAGGCCCAACGTACCCATTAAAGTTCTCCATGAGGTGAAAAGTACCGAATTCGAGAGGAAGGTAGACGTGAAATTTGAAGAGGTAAGTACCCTTTTTAGAAAACTTTATCTTTACCAAGGGAAATCCCAATCTCGTCCTCCATTCCATTGTGGTATATGTTCTTATGACACCTACTACTCCGACCAATGCCCCCAATTGAGAGAAACTTCTGAGAGTTGTAAGACATTCTCTCCCGGTTTCCCCTATAACCAACACTTTAGGAAAGAACCTTACTATCCATCCAACCCTGGGTGGAAGGAAAACCAAGACTATAGTAAAGGGGGGGGGGGGGGGGGGTATTCAAACCAGCCTCATCTACCATGGAACCAACAAGGTTAGATTAGTCATCCACCACCACCACCCAGAAATCCTCAACCACCCCAAAGGCCTTTCCAACCGCCCCCTCCCAACACCGAGACTATCCTTGAAGGTATGATGAAACAATTGGATGAAAACAATCTCCAACTCCAAAAAACCACATAGGAATCCATAAAAGACCACAAAACCCAATTAGGACAACTAGATAAATCGTTGGGAGAAATTCAATGTCATGGGTTGGGTAAACTACCCTCTCAACCATTAGTTAACCCTAGAGATAAAGGAAATGTAAGTTCCATCACCCTTTGGAGTGGGAAACAACTCAAAACCCAAATGAACCATCCATTAGATTTATCTACTCCTCAGGAAACCACCATCCCAACTACTGATAATGGTCTAAGAGAAGAAAATCCTTGTCCTGAGAAAAAACCTTCCAATGTAAAGAGTGTGTATTTTGATGAGTCACCTAGACCAACTATTCCTCTTAAATTTCCCCAAAGGGAAACCCAAACAAGAAAACAAATAGAAAATGAACTTGATTAGGAAATATTGGAAACTTTGAAAAAAGTTCAGGTTAACATTACTTGGATTGATGTTGTGAAGAAAATTCCAAGATACACCAGGTTTCTAAATGAGATGTGTACACAAAGAAAGAGACTCAGAAGATATGAGAAGGTAAGCTTGTGGAGTAATGTCTCAGAATTGATAGAACCATCACTACTTAACAAATGAAATTATCTTGGAACCCTCTCGATTCTATGCACCATATGGGAGTATTAATTTTCCAATGTTATTATTTATTTAGGTGCTTCTATAAACGTGATGCCTCACTACATTTACTCTTCATTGCAGGTTAAGGAACTGAAGCCAACTGAATTTGTTGTTCAACTGGCCAATTAGAGTACCACACACCATTCTAGTTTGTTAGAGGATGTTTTGTGAGGGTGAAAATTTTATTTTTTTCCAGCTGATTTTTATGTGCTAAAAATGGAAGATGATAGGATGAATGGACATGACCAAATTATATTGGGGAGACCTTTATTGAAAACTGTAAAATATATAATTAATGTCCATAATGGTACATTATCTATGGAATTTGGTGGTGACATAGTCCATTTAAACATCCTTGATTTCATGAAGCACCCCTCAGAATAACATTCCTCTCTCTCTGTTAAATCAATTGATGTACTCCCTTCCCCTGAAAAAACAACTTGTGTTTCCCCTAATCCCCTTTTTGAGTTTTCTACATTAATTGATATTCTAGGTATTGAATCATTAATATATTTTTTTAGTGGTCTAGAAATGTTCCATGCATGTTTATTTATTTATAATTTCATGAACACTGAGGATCCACTGACCATCGATGATACTGCTAAGCTTGTAAAAGCTCATTCATAATCTGAAAATGCTACCATTGAGCAGTTAGATGAGATTAGTGACCTCTCACATTCACACAGACTCCCATAAATCCAAAATACAAATGAATTTTAACTAAAGAAACTACCTCAAGATTTAAAATATTCATATATTGAGAATGGAAACAAGTTACTCATCATCATTGCTAGTTCACTCCCTCCTAAGCATGAATTACAATTTCATGAACATTTGATGGTTTATAAACATGATTTCGGGTGGAAACGTGCTATCATTCCTGGTATTATCCCATCAATTTGTACACATCACATTCTGTTAAATGATGAGGCTAAACTAGTGAGGCGGGCACAACGTCGATTGAACCCAAACCTACTAGATGTTTTGAGAAACATGGTAACAAAATTATTGGCTATTGTAATAATTTACCCAATCTCTAATAGAAAATGGCTCAGTCCTGTTCAAATTATTCCTAAAAAACCGGCCTTACAGTAAACAAAAATGAAAACAATGAATTGGTTCCAACTCTTGTGCAGAATAGTTGGCGTGTCTACATAGACTATCGCTGACTAATCCAACACACCTGGAAGGACCATTTCCATTTTCCATCCAATGACAAAATGATAGAGAGTATAGCAGGTAAGTCCCATTACTTTTTTCTTTATGGTTATTCTAGGTACTTTCAGATCCATATTGCCCCTAAGGATTAGTAAAAGTCAACCTTCAATTGCCCCTTTGGAACATTTGCATACAGGAGGATGCCATTTGGTCTGTGAAATGCTCCGGGTACCTTCCAATGATGTATGGTTAATATTTTTTCAGTTTACCTTGACAATTGCATGGAAGTTTTCATGGATGATTTCACTATTTATGGACATTCTTTTGATGAATGTTTGAGTAGTATTGGTTTATTCCTACGTCACAGTATTGAAAAAAATCATGTATTGAATTATGAGACATGACATTTCATGGTGCAAAAAGGTATAGTTTTTGGGCTAGTCATTTCTAGAGATGGTATCTAGGTAGATAAATCAAATGTGGATGTCATTTCCTCCTTACTATTCTCCAAAACTAAATGGGATGGGCAGTCCTACCTAGGTCATGTTGGAATTCACCGTCGGTTCATTTATGACTTTAGTAAAATTTCACTCCCATTCTCCCGGTTACTACAAAAAAGAAAAAGAAATTTTTTTTGATAAAAAAATGTGAGGAATCTTTTAATAAGTTTAAATAGAGTCTCACGTCACCCTGAGTAATCCAACCACCTTGGTGGGATTTACCATTTGAGCTCATTTGTGACATCTCTAACTATGCAGTTGAGGCAGTTTTGTCACAAAGGGTCAATCGATCTCCACATGTCATTGCCTATGCCTCTCATAATTTGGACCCTTCCCAAGAAAACTACATGAAAACTGAAAAATAATTCCTTTCCATTGTGTTTTCCTTGGAGAAATTCAAGTAATACCTTTTGGGGTCCAAATCAATGTATTCTCAGACGATGCAGCCCTCTGGTATCTCCTTAAAAAACTGGAAGGAAACCCACCTCTCATTCACTGGATTCTCCTCCTTCAGGAATTCAATTTTGAAATTAGAGATAAAAAAGGGAGTAGAGAATGTGGCGGCTGACCATATCAGTTGGATTCCCCAATCCTCTAACATTGAATCGTCCCCTTGTATTCTATAAATGATTTGTTCCCCAATGAACAATTGTACTGAGTGCATGATTCTATTCCTTAGTATGCTGAAATTATAAATTATTTCATAGCATCTTGCATTCCTATTGATTTCAATAAAAACCAAGCTAGTCATCTAAAACATGAGTCTCATTGGTTCATTTCAGATGACCCCTACCTCTGGCGCACATGTAGTGATCAAGTATTTAGGTGGTGTGTCCCCGATATATAGTTTCATTCCATACATAGATTCTTCTATAATCTTTCTTGTGGGGACCACTTTGGTCCCCAATGGAATTCTCATAAAATCCTTGATTCTGGCCCATTTTAGCCAAAACTTTTTCGGGATTCCCATAATTTTTGTAAATCTTATCCTAGTTGTTAAAGAATGGGTAATTTCTCTAAATCAAATGGATTTCCACAACAACCATTGATCTTTCATGACATTTTTGATGTTTTGGGTATTGAAATTCTGAGGCCATTTCCCAATTCCTTTGGCAACTTCTACATTCTTATGGTAGTTGATTATTTGTCAAAATGGGTAGAGTCACAAGCTACAAGGACTGATGTTTCTAAGGTAGTTGTGGTGTTTTTGAGATCCCAAATATTATATAGGTTTTTCTTACCTAGGTCTATCATCTGGGACCAGGGTTCTCAATTCTACAACAGAAAAATGAAATCACTTTTGTGTCAGTATTGGGTCAGTCATAGATTGTCTACTGCATATCACCCACATACCAATGGTTAAGCCAAGATGTTAAATAAGGAGGTAAAACATATTCTTGAAAAATTGGTTCAACAGAATAGAAAATATTGTATTCTTCAACATGAGGGTTCATTATGGGCCTACCATACTACTTTCGAAAATCCCATTGGAATTCCACCCTATCAGCTTGTGTTTGGAAAGAGTTGCCTCCTGCCTGTTGAGATTGATCACCAGGCCTATTGGGCCATCAAACAATGAAAATCTAATATATTTGGTCTAGGTTCTCAAAGGATGTTTCAAATTCAGGATATAAAGGAAACGAGAAGATATGCATTGGAGAACTCCAGGATTTATAAAGAGCGTACCAATGCTACCCATGAACATCTCATCCTTCATCGTCAGTTCCACATTGGGTAGAAGGTCCCCCTTTATAATTAATGGCTGAAGTTGAATCAAGGTAAGCTTTATTCCTGCTAGTTTGGCCCATACACTATTATTAATGTATCTCCATTTGGTGTTGTTTAGGTTCAAAATGAAGAAACCAAGGAAACATTCATTGTCAATGGGCAGCAGCAGAAGCACTTACATGAAGCCCTTCCGGAGTTCCCGATAAAGGAACTCTATTTTCAACAAGCAACATACCAGTGAAATACACCAGGTTTTATCATTTCTTCTCACATTCTCAATTATTACAGTGACGACACTACACATTCTAGGTGTGGGGGGACGGTTACATTCCTGGTTTAGTTAGGAATTTTCATCGTATTTTTTTACTTCTTTTCTTTTTTCGACTTCTATATGGTATTTTCACTTTTCCCCAAAATCTTTGTGCAGTGAATACCATACCCATTCCTCTATCATGGGTATTCACCATTATGCACACATACTTATCAAATAGTTACTTACATGTATTAATTCTATATTCCTTGATCTTGGAATAAATTATTATGTGGAATGAATCCATGTTATATGATCTATGTGGCACACATTAGCATGAGATTGAAATCATTATGAAGGGTGAGCCTTGATAGTGCTCCAATGCATTGGGTAATGTTTAGTATCATGATACATCATATTGGGAAAGTGGTTTACCTGATTCCATTATAGTAATTTTTTCTACTATATATGGAAAAGGGTTTACTTGATTCCTTTATATTAATGATGTATTCTTTTAAGTTATTGTTGCATTTCCATGTTTTGATAATCATGCTATATCATGACTATATTTTCATGTTTAACTTATGATTTATTGATATTCCTATTGACTAACATGTATTTTATTCCTCATATTATTCCATGTTTATTCACTTACTGGGCTTCATAGCTCATCCTTTTCTTGTGTATGTCTTCAGGTTATCCCATATAATGTTAAGTACGAAGGAATGTTGTGATCTTGTAAAAGAAGTTTTCAATAAAGATGTGAATTTCATGTTTTATGTTGTTATATAATTTTACTAAGCCTCAAAGACACTAGAACTCTTGATATTTTGATTTTTATTAAGTTCAAGATTATATAAGAAATAATTTTTAAATATTAAATAATTTATAGGGTTGTTATAGTTGCTATTATAGGGAGGTTTAGTTTTTATTGGGATTCAGATTAGGAAACTCAAGTGAAATCCTTATGGATAAGACTATGTATAAGAATGTAATCCCTAAATTTTTGTGAGTATATAATAATTGGTTTATCAATAAAATACATCCCTGTATAGATATGATCATGTATAGGTGGCTCTAGAATACATGTGTCTATGGGTAAAACCTAGAAACACCACTTTGAACTAGACTCGAACAAGAACTGGTGCATGAAAATGGGCCTTGATGCACTCTTGGTTTGAAACTCTCGATGGATATGATTTAGTAAATTCATAATATTATTATGAACCATAATTAAGGGAACAAAAAATTCCATATGAAGATATTTTAGGAAGTATGTCATGGATAACATAGATTGAATCTTAGAAATTCTTAAGTTAAGGAGACAAATGTAATTTATATGTCATCTGTTTAATGTCTTTAAATTCCCCTTTATGTGTTTAACTCTTTGAGATAATCATCCCTAAGAATATGTTGGATAGAGTAGAACTAGAATAAAAAAGTTAAAGTTAGTGTTATCATCCATAGTTCTACACTTTCTTTTATATCCTATAAGTTTGGTAGAACAATCCAAACACCACCATAAATCATGGAATTAGAGATGTTGGTGAAAATAGAAAATTGGGAAATTATAGCATCCCATGAATATGACTCATCCCCAGTCAAAATTTTTTGTTTGAACTTCATGGAGAACCTCATCATACTCCCTTTGGTGAAATTTTATTCAATTATAGTCATGGATTGGATTTCCCTATATAAAGCCTACATTAATTGCCGCAAGAGGGAAATCACTCTTCATATGGCGAATTAACCCCGAATTCTATACAATTTCATAGAGGAGAATGAATCTTTATTAGAAACATCATCTCAAGAATGGATATTACAGCCCTATGAGAATGTGTATCTTTCTCAGATGATTGAGTCTAAGTAAAGTACCATCCTTGAAGAAATTCCTACTATGAGGGAATTCACTAATGTGTTTCCTAATGAATTACCTGGTCTTCCTCCTAGAATATATGTTTAATTCTCAATTGATCATATACCTAAGGTATTTCCAATATCTAATAATATGTATATAATGGTTTTTTTGGATCATTAAGAGCTAAATAAACTACTATAGAAGAATCTGGATAAAGGGTTTATACACCAAAGTGCTTCAGCATGCGGTGCGCCATTCCTCTTCGTCAAGAAAAAGGATGTGTCAATGCAAATTTACATTGGTTATCATGAGCTCAAAAAAACCCGATAAATAATATGTATTCTTTTATATGAATTTATCACTTGTTCAGTTAAATATGTGGATCTCAATACTTACCCAAGGTGGATCTGCAGTCAGGATATTACCAAGTAAGGGTGAATTAGGAGGATATCGCCAAGAATTATTTTCGTATAAGGTATAGGAACTATGAATTCATTATGATGCATTACAAAAACACAAATGCTCCAAAACTATTCATGGACCTGATGAATAGATTATTTAGAGATTACCTCAACAAATGTTTTGTAGTATTTATAAACGGTATTCTAATATACTCCAAAACCAAGGAGGGGCATGATGAGCATCTAAGAACTATTCTAGAGACCATGATAATGGAGAAGCTCTATGAAAAGTACATCAAGTTTGGGTTCTTTTTGAAGGAGTTCTCATTATTGGGGAATATCAACAAAAGAAATGGGATATCTATGGGTCCTTACAAAACAAAAGAAACTAAGGGATGGTCGAGGCTGACATTTGGGATAGATATCCCTAGCATCCCAGGGATAACTGAATATTATCTCTGATTTGTGAGAAATTTATCATGATTTTAAAAACCTCTTACCAAAATAAATTGGAAGGGAGTCATATTTTTTTGGAATGATGAACGTGAAGAAATATTTGCGGAGTTGAAGAAGAAACTCATCACTGCCTCTGTGCTCACCCTACCCACATGTGGGAATCGTTTCATAATCTTTAGTGATTCTTCGAAGAAGTTCCTAGGCTATGTGTTGATGCATAATGATAGATTCATTAACTATGCCTCAAGGCAGTTGAAAATTAATGAGTAAAAAAATACAACACATGGTCTGGAATTAGAAATTGTGATATTTTCATTGAAGATCTGGCAGCATTTTTTATTTTGAGAGACGTATAAAATATATACAGATCACAAAAGTCTTAAATATATATTCACATAGAAAGATATCAATATGTTCCAATGAATATGGTTAGATCTCATCAAGGATTATGACTTCTCAATACATCACCACCCTAGGAAAGTGAACAAGGTGGTGGATGCTCTAGGTAGAAAGGACCTAAAAATTATATCATTGACGAGAATTGAAAAATATCTCATCTTCTTAGATTTGATTAATATGGAAATGGGAATCATAAATAATGGAAAATAATAAATCCTTTCAAAAATGATT
This sequence comes from Viscum album, assembly GCA_963277665.1. Lineage (NCBI taxonomy): Eukaryota > Viridiplantae > Streptophyta > Magnoliopsida > Santalales > Viscaceae > Viscum > Viscum album. Next base: position 277,304,546 of record OY728123.1, on the reverse strand, counting down.
GATCAACCTTCTCTTTTTGGAATGGTTAAAAGATGATCAAAATGATTATGTGTGAATTCAAAAGAATGTGGAAACGACCAAAAAAGTGAAATCCTCAGAGTTCAATGTTAATGAAGAAGGAATTGTGAGATTTGGGACATGACTATGTGTTCCTTCAAATCCCGAGTTAAATAAATAACTTTTGGGTGATACAAATAGTTCGAATTTCTCTATTCACCTAGGAACCATTAAGATGTATCAAGATATCTAGTAGAACTATTGGTGGGTTAATATGAAGAAGTAGATTTAAAAATATACCTAAAATTGAATGATATATAATCAAGTGAAGGATGAGAGGCATATGTCGAAGGGGATGATGCAACCATTACCCATGCCAAATTTCAAATAGGAGAACATCACCATGGAATTTATCACCAAACATTCGAAGACATCCAAGGGAAGCAAATGTTATTTGGGATGTTGTGGATCATCTTAGAAAGACTTCACACTTCATTGCAATTTTGATTGGATTTATCAATGGATCAACTAGTATGGATATAAATCAGATATGTGGTAAGGATGTGTGGTGTAACATTATCGATTGTGTTCGATTGAGATCAAGATTCACATTTATGTTATGGAAGAGTATATAATACGATATTAACACTGATTTGAACTTGAAAATGGCCTGTCACCCTCAAACTGATGATCAATATGAGTGGACTATCCAGACACTTGAGGACATGTTGAGAGCTTTCTCAATGGACTACAAAGGCAGATGGGACAAACATCATCCTTTGGTTGTGGTCTCTTATAACAATAGTTTCCAATCAAGCATCCAAATGGAACATTATGATGACCCTTATTGGAAGAGTTCCAGAACATCATCATGTTGGGATGAAGTTAGGGAATGAAAACTTATAGGTTCTAAAATGGTCAAATAAATAGAGGAGAAGTTTAAGACAATCCAGTAGAACATCAAAGCTACCCAAAGTTGAAAAAAGATCTATGCTGACAATCATCGACTAGAACGAGAGTTTGATATTGCAAACATGTTATTCCTCCATATATCTCCATGGAATAGATTTATGAGATTTGGGAATAAGGGAAAGCTTAGTCCAAGGTACCTTGGTAATTTTGAGATCCCTGGTCTCATCAGTGTAGTGGGCTATCAACTAGCATTCCCACTGAACCTGTCTCAAGTAAATGATTTATTCCATGTATCACTCTTAAGGAAGTACATACTAGACCCATCACATTTACTCAATCCAGAGGTGGTACCATTGAAGAATGACCTCTCCTGTGAAGGGAATCCAGTGAAGATCTTATGTCATAGAGAAAAAGTTCTATGAAATAAGATAATTCCCCCCATCAATGTGTTTTGGAGAAACCATAATTTTAAAGAAGCAATGTGGGAACCAGAGGAAGTAATGAGGAAAATTTACCCTCGTGTGTTTTAGTTAATGAAAAGAAAATTTTGTGAGTGAAATTTATTAAGGGGGGAAGGTTGTAATGACCTAAACATTTATGAATAAAATTCTCTTTATTTTAAATGTATTATGGATATAGAAAAAACATGCACTCCATTTGTTTTATTACATCCAATTGGATTTAAATTACCATTATGTACCCTTACCATTAAAAATATAGTCATTTAACCATGATCACATGACTATTAAAAATATAGAGTTTTAACAAATCATTTTCCATAGAAAAAGAATGTGGTGGCCTCAACTAGTACGATTTTTCCCTATGAAGCACATTTATCAGAGCTTCTGAGGGAGATACCATTTATAGTATTTTCCCTATACCACTCCCAAGATGATAGAAAATAACTTTTGCATGATAGAAACTGTTTACTGGAGAAGTTAAATCTCATTGAGGTCACGACCCAACTATGTTCATCAATAGGCCCCATGAAAGCCCCACCATCACACACGATACTCTTAGGGAATACGTTGGTGTAATAAAGATATATGTTACATAACCCTATCATAAAGATTATGTGAATTATTTTTGTATAGAATAATGAATATACTTTCACTCTATTATTATTACATTGTCTAAGAGTTTTAAAGAACAAATATTATTTTTGGTTAATATTCAAATTCAGTTAAGAAATCTATTTTTATGAATTAATTGATTTTTTAATTTTAAAATATTTTAATTAAAAATTATTATTAAATTACTTTTATTAAATATAAATGATCTTAAAATTATTATGAATTCAAATATAATTTTTATTAAGGTTTGAAAACTGTTTTTGTCCAAACCCATAAATTTTCAATAAATATCAGTTTTTATATTAAAAGTGAAAATTCTGATATTTAGAAAACTATTTAGATAAAATGAATATTATTTTTGGAATTATGATATTGAATTTATCCAATAATGATTTTTTCATAATTTTATGAGATATTGGATTTTTTTGGTAAACATTAAATACCATATAAATATTTCATGTGTTTTATAACATTATAATGACTCAATAGTGATACAATAAAATAATATAAAAGAGATATTCTGCCAAATATATTTTTTTAATTAAAAATAATTTAATTTCATATTTATTTGATTTATTTTGTAAAGCCATAGTGAATCCTCCTAGACATATAAAATATTTTACAATTTTAAAATCGTTTTCTTAAAATTATGACACACCTACACAAAAGAAAGGGAGAAATTTTAATATCATATTCCCTTAGCCTTATAAAATAATTTAATACACTCCCATTTACCATAAACCATGGGTAAATCCATGGTATGGTTTTGGGTTTTGATTATTTTAGTGTGAAGTGTCCAAAAGCCAAATCCTAAAGAATTCCACCACCATTCCAATATAAACCCACCAAGAAACCCATGTATCTTCACTAAAGATCTTTTAATATAGACCTAAAACGTCCCTCATAGTCTCTATATTCCTACCAAGTCTCCCCCAAACTCCCAAAAATCATCTGATAATCCTTCGGAATCACACTTCCAAGTAATAGATCTCCCCCTTTCTTTTTTTCAGAACCTATTTAATGTCATGAATTTTAATTTATATTTGATTGATTTGGGATATGTTCTTAAGAAACTCCTTAATTTAAGTTTTGTGTATATATTATGGGATCTTAATTTCACTCCCACTAATCCCCCTATGATCCTTTAAACTCACCCTTTACTATGCTGAAATTCTATAAGGGATATATATCTTCTTATTTTCATTCAAGTATTTCTTTTATATTATGCATCTATCTTCCATTTCACCTGTTGGGATATTATGTTCCACAATCCCCTTACGTACCATTCCATGTATAAATGTTTATATACTCATTTATCTCTCATCACCCCAATTTCTTAATTTTCATATGACGTTGTTGTTATGAAAAAATTACACCGGGATTTTCCAGGACAAAATCATCTTGTAGTGAATTCCATACCCATTATTCTATTAGGGGTATTCACCTTTTTTGCACACATAATTATAAAATGGTGACTTACATGTATTAATTCCACATTCCTTGATCATGGAATAAATGATGATGTTGAATGAGTCCATGTTATATGATCTATGTGGAACACTTAAGCATGATATTGAAATGATTATGAAGGGTTCTCTTTAATAGAACTCCAATGCATTAGGTTTTGTTTAGTATAATGATACATCATGTTGGGAAAGGGGTTTACCTGATTCCTTTATATGACCTCTTTCCACCATGTTGGTATTGGGTTTTACCTTATTACTTTATGTTAATGATGTAGTGTTTTATGTTGTTGCCACATTTCCATGTTATAATAATCATGCTATATCATTCCTTTATGTTCATGTTTCTATTATTCTCTATTGATATGCCTATTTAATAACATGTATTGTCTTCCTCATGTTATGCCCTATTTATTCCATTATTGGCCTTTATATCTCACACTTTTATTATATATTTTCTTAGGTTATCCCATGAAATACTAAGTACAAAGGAATATTGTGGTCATGTAAAATATGTTTGGAATAAATTTGTCTATTTCCTGTTTTATGTAATTATGTAATGTTTGTAAGCCCCAAAGACACTAGAACTCTCTATTTTCAGAGTTTTATTAAGGGAAATTTTATCTAATAAATCATGATTAAATATGAAATAAAGAGTAGGGTTGTTATAATTTATCTATCTCAAATTTCATAGAACCCATCAATTTTGAAATAGAGGCCCTAATACCAACTATTGTGGGAATCCCTACTGTTTCTCTATATTAAAATAGTCAAGATACACTAATTTATATTCATATAGTCACTATTATCTTTGAAATAACCATTAATTATTAATAATTAGTCAGATTAAATTGATATACGAATCCCTATGAGCATTCTTGAGGGATCAGATATCATAAAGAAGTATCACATGGAATAATATGTTTTGCATAAAATTAAACCTACATTTATGTAAAGAAAAATAACCAAACTATATTTATTACTCAATGAATGTATCCAAATAAAGAGACTCTAATGTAATAAATAGACTATATAATGTATCAAAGGATGTTATTTCCATTAAACTAGTTGGAGGTGGTATATTCTTTCATATAGAGTTACCACCAAGCTTTCATGGATATACCCATTCAAAAACCCAACAACATAAATGATTCAATAAACATACACAAAATCAAAACATGATTTTGTTTGTAAGTCAAGTTTCTATCACAAAAAACCTTGTTACATCCTATTAAGATAATGATTTTGTTAACCTTAAATGATAATCCATGTGACGAAACTCAAACTCTAACTATAGTGCTTCCTCTAATCTCTATTATAATGATATTATGGTTATATGTGAATAGTAATATAAACAATATGGGAATAGTGTATGACCTCCATATCTAATATTTTCCTCGAAGAATCCAAAATATCTTATAAAAACAAAGGTTTTACTCTCTATAACATAGAATAACACAAACACAGAATGAATCAAATGAATCATATCAACTTAAAAAAGGTTATGAGGCCATCATGATTTCCTAGGTAAATTAATGGTCATGTCAGGTGTGTAGGCAGGATGATTGGTGCATAGATGTTCATGATGAATCACATCATTCATATAATAGAATTCCAAATACCTAATTGGTGTACATGGTAATATATAAGAGTCCATGTGGAATAAATGTGGATCAATATAATTATATGTGATAGATAATGAACGTTGGAAAATATTAATGAGGAACATGGAAGGCTATCTGGTCAAATATATTGATGACTTAGATCAACCCCAAACCAAGAGCTGTAATAAAAGAAAAGTAATAATAAAAATTCACTAATTAAGTAAAATAATAATGAAATATTAAACATAAATAAGACATTAAGAGTATTCAGGTGATATAAAATATGAATAATTTAAATACCAACCATAAACAATAACAATAATTTAATTTAAACCCATATTTACGACATAAAAATGTCAAATATTCTTTTTTTGGGACCTATTGGTGGTTACATATATATAGATAACAAGGATTTTCATACATATATATTAAATATTTTAGGATTAGTATTCATTACATTTCACAATTACATACTCACTGATAAATATGGTTTATTTCCTTTAGAGACTAGTTACATAATCTTCTTAATTAGTGAATGATCATGAATATCATATTTACTCATGAGTTATCCATCATTACCCAATGCATTGGAGGGGATATAGGCCCCTCCAATTACATAAATAAAACAATACATATGACTTCCAAAATTTCATAAAAAAATTCCTCATATGAGAACCCATGAAAGAAACTAGGATTCATAAACTTTTCATTATAACATATGTTTTGGAAAAGAAATTGGGTACCCAATCATTTCATCATTTCATCAAAGCATAACCAGTGGAAAAGAAGTGGGTTTCATACAAATCATTTCATAAAAATAATAAATAATTTAGAGAAATAATAATAATGGAATCATTGGATCATATCACCATTAAATTTCAAGTAACCACAAACAATTTCATCTTATATGGAAAATTATTTCGAATGAAAAATCACATGGAACGTTTCTTGAAAAAAATATCCTTTCTTTAAAAATAACCTATTTAAATATAAAATTCATAAAATATTGTTGAAAAAATTTTCTTTGAAAATAATCTTGAAATCTTATAATGTTATATTGAAATAAAATAATGGTCATGTATTTGTCAAATTCCACTCAAAACATACAGGTTAAAATAAATATTTATTTTACATTTCTTTGGTAAAAGCTAAACATGCCATCTTTTGAATATTTCATGAATATTCCATTCAAAAGATTTTTTAAATAAAAAAACATGGATACAAATTCATTAATAAATCCTTTTTAATGTTATTAATGTTTTGAAATATTTTTTATAAAATAAGTATGTGGAAGAAAGAGTGTCTTCGTCTGAAGAGAAAAATTAAGTTGGTTTTATTTAAAAACATTCCTTTGGAATCATCAATACAAAAATATCTTTAAATTAAGGGAAAAATTTTATTCGCAAAAAATGAACATAGGATAAGAAAATTCATGTTTTTATTGAGAAATGGATCATAATATTTTCTCATCGGTAGCCTAAACATAAACAATCCTAATAAATGATGAGATTGTATCATAAAACCATTACCACCTTGGTAATATTAAATCATAATCCCCATGAAATAATAAAATTAAATACAAAAAAATATATCATGAGAATACAAAAATAATAATTTTACAAGTCAATTTTGATGTATATACACCTCATAAAATAATATAGGTTCGTAACATGACATATGTAACATAGAAGGAAAATTGAGACAAATATCCCTTACTGCTTTGGTAAATTTTGAACCATAAAACCTATAAAAGAGAGATCCTAAAATGGATATTTAAATATTTATAATTTTATTTATAATTATCTTAAAATAGATTCGGGGTCAATATATTCACCATAAAAAAGTAAAACTTGGTGAATATGACATGTGTCTCATAGAAAATAAAAGTGAGATGAAAATTTCATACATTAAGTCTCAACTTCCTTAATACAGATTAAAACATCCAATATAATAAATATAATTTATTATAAAACTATTTTTTAACAAAAATTATATATATCATATAATATATGATTTAATTATGACTTTTTATTATCCATTTTTTTTAATTCCTTGTTAAAATCATGTTTATGGTAATAACAACTTTGTTTTTGTGTATGTTTTGATTTTTAATTTTATTTTCGCTTAATTTGATCATGGTTCCATAATATCTATAATTATAACAATGATATAAATATCATATATATTAATTATATATTTATTTATTATAATCCATAATATATATATATATATATATAATGGAATACATTGTTCATGGAGATATTTGGTCGTACATATGCATGAACGTTGTTTAAATTTTCACAAATGAAGAAATGAATGAAAGGTAACTACTATATTAAAATTATCTAATAATTTTTATATCAAATATATCCAAAATATTTATTAAATTTTCCCTAATTAACTTTCATTCCAATCATTAGTGAAAAACAAATCACATCGCTTCATGAGGTGATAATCCATTGTACACTTGATCAATATTATCATATCCCCCATATAATTGAAAGTAAGAAGGTATATGTTATATAATTTTTAGAAAATTATAATTATATTAAAAATATAAAATATATTCATTTATTTTATCCATATTCCCAACCATGTAAATTATAAATGAAAAACACATCACATTGGATTGTGAGGCGATAATCCCTTATACACACGAGCGACATTATTATTTTGCCAATGGGTTTTTAAATAAGAAGGTTGATATATTATTATAATTAAATTGGTATAATAATTTCATAAATATCATATATAGATATTAAATCCAACATTATATAAAACATATAGAGGTGGTGATGGACGATAAATAACATCAGTTTTCAAGGTTGTACTCCATCGTACACACGAATGATGATTTAGTATCACATTTGATAGAAGAGGAGAAGTTTTAAGGTTATGTAATTAACATAATAAAATCTAAATATAGATAACAAATTATGGTTATTATGTCATCATGGTATAATACAAATTTATGATGGGTGTGGAAGAAATAAAATAACATGCTTGGTTAGGGATGTTACCGATTCTTTAAACAACGTTTTTGGTTTTCACCAAAAGGATTCATTGGATGCCTTTATAAAAAACTAATATTTGTATAGTGATAGTAGGTATGTATGGAAGTTATTTATGATTATATTTTCTGATCTAATGGTTTTTTTATGTGTGAATAGGAGAGGAGAGTGGGTGGTCTTTTATAAGTTAGGTGACTAGCTCAATAGTAATTATTTAAAATAAAAAGGTGTAACCACATTTTTTACATTTCATGAGGCTAAAAAATGGTCCATTGTAAAACATTAGAATATTTAAGGTCCAAATATGTCAATAAATGGGTATTGGATAAGTTACTATGTCATTTTACTCCTTAACGTTTTAGTTGAACCCCCTTTGGAAAACCCATTTTCTCCTTAACTATGATAATTAAGTCTTACTACTTTTACTATTCATAATGGTACAAAATTATTTTTTAACTTGTTAGAAATTTTTTTTATAGTTATAAATATTGAACATATTTTTATAAATTATATTCACATAAGTTGAAAATTTAAATTTTAAATTAAACACAGAAACGTGACAAAAAAATAGTTTTTCAAAGTGAAAATGTTCAAAATATAAATAAGTTATCATAAAAAAATAAATATTAAATTTCTATAAATTAACTAAATTGGTTTAATATATATAAAATTTAACTAATTTTACTTTTAAAACCATCTTAAAACTATTTTTATGTTTTTAAATGCTTTAAAAGAAATGAAATTTTTTAATATAACCCATTATTTTTCACTATTCATTAAAATATTTATCTCTTCAGAATATTATCAAAAATAAATTCCAAGATAATTTGGAATTTATGATTTAAAAATTAAATTTTATATTTTAGAATAAATTTTATAATAGTATAAAAAATGTATTCCAAAATAAGTGCACAATATGTGATAAAACTATTTTTTAGACAAATGTAGTTTTAAGCATAAAATTGATTTTATTCTTATATATTATCAAGAAAATGAATAAAATTAATGTTAATAATTTTAATGAATATATAATATATATGTTATATTAAAATCAATTACCAAAAGTTACTTTTTATTTTACCATGATAAAACGTGTTTGTGTTGAAAAAACAATGTTTTTATAAAAATAATTTCCTTTATTTTAGATAGTTTTTATTTTATTATCTAATTAACTAGTCTCCAAAGAATTAATTTAACATAAATTTGTAAAATATATATTTTCATAATTTATTTAATCATATTCATACTCTCTATTCCAATGTCTAGGTGATAAATATCATATTAAAAAATAATATTTTTATAGCTTGTCATGTTTCATTTAAACTCAATGTTGTGTATACTGAAAGTTAAACTCATTGTTACATATAAAAAAATATAAAATCATTGTTGTGTGAAACATAAAATATTAAAATGATTCATTTTAAAATAATAATATATATTTTAAAAAATCTCAGGGTAGTATATTTCACCACTTTAAAATAAATTTCACCTCAGAAATTCATCATTTTGGTACCAACAACTGAGGATACTTCTTTCTCATTAAATCATTAGGTTCCCATTTATCTTCATATATATAGTTATTTCACAAAAAAACATATACCATGTCAGTGGTCTTTTTTTTAAACAATATATGTATGATCTAGAATCTCAACTGGTTGTTCCTTATAAGAAATATCATTCTCCAACCATATGAACTCTAAGTTAAGTGCATCTGATGGATATGCTATTCACTTCCACAAGAGACGTACATGGAACACATCATGAACCTATTGGTTTTTTATGGAAGATCTATGTGATAAGCAACGATCCCGATAAAATTAATATTTTCAAAGGGTCTAATATACATATGGCTTATACTTCCTTTTTATCATATTAACAATTTCATCCTTTTGTTGTTCTTAGATCGATTTATAATTCATCACTTTCTCTATGAAATGAAGATGAATTTGTTATTAATAAATCATTAACATATCAAAATATCCATATTATAATTATAATTCATTCCTTATATCTCTATTTATTATTATAAAAAATTATTAGTATAAGTTATCTAATATATATAAATCTTCATATGGTGAAGTGATACATTAATCACTAAAACCTCAAACAATGTTCAACTTAAACCATTATATAAGTGTTTAACCTGATATACTTTCACAAATTTAAAATTTATAAATAAGATGAATAAATTTTCCAAAATTAACTTAATATTAATTTCCAAAATATCATTAAGTATCTCATAATGGTCATAGGCTAAATATGGTAATACCATGGTCATATATTCTCCTAAAAGGTGGTAATAACCAGAATTACCATGAAGCCTTAATGAAAAAATACATTCTAACTCATTACTTGAATAAAACAATAGATTATCAAATATATTTCATTTACCTAATAATAATATAAACTGCATCAATTATAACAAAAACCAATTTTTCAAAAAATCATTAATAAGTTCCAAGTTCATCAATACTATCCAATTTAACTTATCCATATCAATCATCTCTTTATAGAAACTAAATACCATTTTGTATCAACATTTAGATCAAATTAATTGTTATCCTCCCTTAATCATGTGTTTTCCATTAAATATCACCTTGTAATTAAATAAATTTTCTTGGATGTCAATAAGATTCAATATATTATTTAAAATCCTTAATGCAAGAACTTCTATAGGAAAATACTTATATATTTCATACATATTTAATTAAAATACATAAAATCATAAATCAACCCATTTCATTTTTAAAATATTAACTAGGCTTCATCATTTATTCTTTAATATTAATTTCCTTTCATATTTCATTAATGGTCTATCCATCATTAGTTTCAGAACCTGGATCTTTTTTCATGTATGTTTTTCTCTTCTGGTTGTTTTTGAGAAAAAGTGGAGTTTCTAGAAATTTCAGGAGTACACGTCATGTAATTTAAGTACATGCCATGTACTCGGTCACTACTAGTGACCTTTTTCTGGTCGTGTAATGGCCTAGTACATGGCCGTGTGTGGTGACCTAGAGACCGCCGAAATTGGAGGCTAGAAAAGTCAAGTACAAACCGTGTACTTTTAAAATACACAATGTGTACTTTATTTTTTTCATTAAATGGACCGAGGTCATGTCTAATCAATAGAACCCTTATTCTATTCATTGGTCTTACACATGAGTGACCGTACAACCACAGATCTTATATGATCCCCTGACTCACCATCCGTTCTCTGAATTGACCATTTTCGATTGCGTTGGAATCACCATATTGAGTTCTTACTTTTTCTATAACTTCATCTCTTGATTTCTCCTCTCTCACTAATTATCCTCGATCAAACATTTTAAGCATTTTTGTAGATCTACGATGTTCAAGGGTGATTCAAGGCCTGGGGTTCACCTATATCAATATCACGACGCCAAGGTAGGTGGTTTTTACCTTTCTGTAGATAGTCTTTGAATTGTATGTCAAAAAGTTCCCAATAACCTCTTTCAGGGTTTTTCTTGTTTATGGTTTTGGCCTTGTTATTACATTATTTGACTTGTTTGTTGGGATAGAGGTAAATTATTGTGAATAGGGTTATGTTTTCCAGTCTATAGATGTTTTTTCCATGTTTTCTAGTTTTGACAGTTTGGTCTAGCCTCCCCTATTAGGTTTCTCCTCCACTTTCCATACATAGTATTTTTAGGATGGAGTTATTATTATCTGAAATGCTATGATATGTTGTAGACTGTTTAGCTAAGTATCTCCTAAGGTTTACTTTGTCTACCACATATCGTTTTTTCATGACTGACATACATAGGGATATGAGAACTTGGTGTAGTAGACCATTGGGGCAATGGATGTTGAGGGCTTCTCTAGAGTGTCTATTTACTGTTACATTTCAAGACCATAGGGGGGATAGAATTTGTGCTCCAACAAACGGTCTATAGTTTCCTCGATATGGGCCACAATGGGGATTGGACTTTGATTGCTTCAACGGTGTGCCTATCAGTTACCGATATGAGACCAGAGGTGGAATTGATGGTGAGTGCTTCCTCAGAGTGTCTTTACTAAAGCTGAACCAGAGGTGTTAGATTGTGTGTACCTCCCAGAGGGTTTCCTATGTTTTGTTTAATTTAACCAGAGGGTTTAGGCTATGATTACTTCCCAAAGGGTTACCTACTTTTGATTAGATACTTACATGATATATGAAAATTAATGAAATTGAATTTTTATGATTGTTAATATGTGTACTTACTTTCTTGATGCTTCATTTTTTTATTTCTTTCCATATATATTCACTGACTGTTAGGCATAGATCTTTCTAGTTTTGCAATTTTACAGTTGATTTGATTTCACGATTGGGTGATTCACATGTTTTTTTCCATTATCATTGATATTATTATGGTTCTATTTCTGTTGCAACCCGATGAGATGAGGGTATTCCATCTCATGCATCATATAGGAACTTTCTAGTGATCACATGACATGCATTCCTACCATTCCATTTAGGCTGCATTAGTGATTTCATGTTGTTGTGATAGATGTTGTGGTATATATGCATGTTGTTTTGATAGATTCCTTGATAGAATACATAATTATGATAGGGTATTTAGTTGTTTAAGGTTTATTTTAAATGAACGCCAAACTTTGGTTCTTGAGGAGTTATGGGCCCTCATGGATCAGAATTTGGTGGATCATTGCCTTGTTTTTCTTGTATATGACATGTATCAGATACCAATCTTTGTTTTTCGGGGAGTATGTACCCTCAAGGATCTGAATTTTGCACTTTAATGTATGTTTTAGTTTTTTTCTGGGTTCCGGAGTAATTTCTAAGTTTAACTATTCAAAAAACGCAGAATACACGGCATGTAATGATGAATACACACCATGTGTCCTTCTATTCAGGAATGAACTGTTTTTTAGTACACACCGTGTAATGTATGTACATGCCATGTAGTCTCTATCCATGTCACTAGTTTTGTGGGCAGAGACACGGGGTTGCGAAATCATTGGTGGGACATGCCATGTACCGGATGTACACACCGGGTTTCATAGACCATGTGTCCATCTGTGTGACTAACAAAATAGATGGATAAAAACATTAGTTATACACGTTGTGTCAAGATTGAACTCGTCGTGTAGTTTAACCCATGTATCCGACTCTGTAACGATCAACACTGTATAGTGAAACCTTCTTATACATGCCGTGTCTGTATAAACACATTGTGTATAGTCAGATATGTGTTCACCCGTGTGACTAACAACATGGGAAGTTGAAAGATAAGTAGTACACACCATGCCCATCTGGAACACACCTGGTAGAGTGAGCTGTGTAACTGGCCATGTGATTAACAACATAGGTCGGTGAAGTTCGTCTGATACATGTTGTGTCTTGCACTAACACGCCGTGTAGTCTAGTTCTAGGAGAACCGTGTGGCATAGCCGTGTAGAAGAACTCGTCTAGGTGAACAAGATTAAAGAACACGTTGTGTGTTAGGACAACACACTGTGTGTATGGGGTGTTTCATGACCAGGGTTGCAGTACACGCCCATGTGAAGGATTTAGGGAACACACAGTGTAGGATTTATACACGTCATGTATCAATGCTTTGAAAAACTTTAATATTTTCTTTCTATTGTTCCCTTCTTATGATTCAATGTTTTAGTCCCTGTTGATCTTGATCTAAGGTGTGCGCTTGACCTTGTAGAGTCATGCCACTGAGATGTCCTCCGACTGTCTGCCTGTTACATGGAAATGATCAGACACAAGATATGGATGATCAAGGACTACCAGCGGATATTTTAGTTCTACGAGTCGTGGCACCAGCCTTCATTCCGGACACAAGTGAGGATGCATTGTTCTGATAGGGCTTTATGAGCTTCATGCAGACCTTCCAAGGAGTACTGCATCCTGACCCTTCTATGGAAGAGTTGATGCGGGTTTTCCAGCAGCAACATCCTCCCACCTTTATAGGGTAAGGAGGACATTAGGCTCAAGATTCATGGTTAGAAGCCATGTTTTCTATCATCAATCATCTGGAGGTGCCTATAGAGAGGAGGGTGAATCTCACTACGTATATGTTTCAGGACTCCTCCAAGAGATGGTGGGATGTGATATCATAGGCGAGACTCTAGTGGGTTATGTATTGGGATGAATTCCAGTGTGCCTTCTATGAATACTTCTCCCTAAAGACTTTGAGGGCCGATCGAGCTTGTGAGTTCCGGAGTCTAGAGTAGGGTACTCTTTCTATTATGGATTATTCACCTCACTTCACAGATCTGCAGCACTTCACGCCTATTCTAAGAGTTGATGAGTTATTTCTGGAAAGGAAGTTTGAGGATTGTCTCAGGCATGACATCTGATATCAGGTGAACATCTTCAGGTTTACTTTTATAATTTATACAGTCAACTATCAAGATACATATGCTGGTAGGGGTAGTTCTTTGTATATAGTTTGGTTTAATTCCATAATACCTTCGGGTCATGTAATCTCCTAAGCCTATGACCATGTAATCTCTGAGCCTACGAGCCTTGTAAGGGTTCCCCCTCATCCCTTGAAAGGGGGGTTATCAAAATCAATAAAAATGAAGGCCTTCGGCCCATTCAGGTAGGTATATAGTCAACTAGGAGCTAATAACAAAGCACAATTTGAGGTATTCTGGAGTGGTGAGCCAGGGGGTCCAACATCCAGAGTTGGTATCCCTCTTATTGACAGCCGGAAGCTTTTTATGGAGTCTACACGTGGAGATCATAATAGGCGAGATACTTCATCTGGATGCAAGGTGGTGTGCTACTAGTGCGGGAAGAGTGGGAATATGAGACCACATTTCCTGATCGACGTTTTGGAGTGCCAATATTGTGGTAAGATGGGCCATCTTCAGTATTTCTGTCAATTTTTCTCATTAGCAGCCGGTGACAGGAGTTCTTCTATGAATCCACATTTAGGAGTTGCACCACCAATTTCTCATCTGGCAAGGAACTGGAGTTCTTCCAGCCGTTCAGGCTGAGGTGGAGGTCACTTCCATGGTATCCAGTCTTCATGATTTCAACGTCAAATAGGCTGGATCATCTTAGAGTGGTCAGGCAGAGTCGTAGGGCCATGGTGCAAGTCAAACTTTTACAGTGAAGCAGACCAAGAGGAGCAGGATCTTGGACCTTATATAGTTCACGGTATGAGCCTAATTGCCTCAGTTTTATCTTCTACTCTTTTCTATATAGGGGCTTCCCATAGCTTAGTATCTCTTTCTGTTGTGGAGGTACTTGGGACTTGTGTCTTTTATTTTAATGATATCTTGATGCTAGACACACTATTGGGTACAAGAAAGGCTAGTATATGTCAGTGCAAGGATTTCCCTCTCAACGAAGGTGGGTGTGACTTCTTATGGGACTTTTATTTCCTAGAGATGAAATGCTATGATGTCATTCTCAGAATGGGCTAGTCAGTTCCCTTCTAGGAAGTTGTTGATTGCTATCACCGTAGGGTGAGTTTCACATTACCATAGGGTAGATTGTTTCTTCATATGGGTGAGTGGGATGTTTAGGAGAGTAGAGAAGGACCAGATCATCATGGGTTGGGAGGAGTTAAAACCCATATTTCTAGTCTATATCTCAATGATTGGGGGACTTCCTAGATGGACTTTCCTCTAGTGGTGGATCATTTTAGGGATGTCTTTCCAAAGAAATTTTCAGGTTTTCCTCTAGAGTGAGACATGGACTTTTCCATTAAGCTTGTGCTAAGGGAGGCACCAGTGTCCATTCCTCCTTATAGGTTGGCTAGATCTGAGTTGCAGGAGCTCAATAAGTTGTTGGAGGAGTTGTAGGCAAAGGGTATCATCTGAACTAGTACTTCCCCTTGGGGATCACCTGTCCTATTTACAAAGAAGGTAGATAGTCCCCTCATACATTGTATAGATTATCCAAAGTTGAACAAATTGACGGTCAAGAGCTGATATCCATTGTTGAGGATTGATTATCTCTTTGATCAACTTCGATGAGCCCAGTTCTTCTAGAATATTTACATGAGATCTGGTTATCATCAGTTGCGTTTTAGACCATTAGATATACCTCTTACAGCCTTTCGGAGTAGGTATGGTCTATACAAATATGTGGTTATGTCGTTCGGTCTCATGAACGTGCCTGTAGTATTCACGGCACAGATGAAACGAGTGTTCCATCCATATTTGGATTCTTTTGTGGTGTAATTTGTGGAATATATCTTTCTATAATATCACACTTTACATGACTATTCCACACATCTTATTATCATTTTTAGTACACTAAGAGAGTAGAAATTATATGCCAAGCTCTCATAATGTCACTATTGGATGGACCAGATTCAATTCTTAGATCATGTAATCTCAGAGACATGTGTATCATTAGACCTAGAGAAAGTGAGAATAGTAGTTTCCTAGGAGTATCCACAGAATATTTTTGAGGTACAAAGTTTTCTAGGGCTGGATGGTTTCTATATGCGTTTTATACAGGACTTTTCATGCTTAGAAGCACCACTGACGGGCCTGACTAAGAAGGGTGTAATGTACTTGTTGTCAGATTCTTGCAAGTCAGCCATTCAGGAGCTTAAAGGGACATTGACTTCAGCACCGATGCTAGTTTTTCCAGAGCTGATCAAGATCTATACTATTTACTGTGATGCATCAAGTATCAGGAAGGGAGTAGTGCTTATGCAGGGAGAAGGGGTGTTCCATATGAATCTAGGTAGTAAATGCCACATGAGAGGAACTACCCTACTCACGATCTCGAGTTGGATGCTATTGTTCATGTTTTACGTTGTTAGATACACTACCTATTGGGAGATAATTTTGTTGTCTTCACCAACCAAAAAAGTCTCAACTACATATTCACTCAACGTGACCTGAATTTGAGATAGTGAAGGGGGTGAGTACCTTTAGTCTATTGACATAGAGCCTGCCTACACATTTAGGAAGGGTAACACATTGGCTGATGCGTTGAGTAGAAGAACTCAGATACAGGCAGTTTAGAAGGCCAGCAGTGAGTGGAAGCTTATGGCTTTTTTCTCTGAGAATCATTTGGAGATGCACAATAGTCAGGGGAAGACATTTCTTTCTTCTGTGGTTGTTACCTCTAATCTACTTGATCATGTGAGAATGAGGAAACTATTAGTTTTTTAAGGCTTAGTCCTATGAGAGACTGTTTTAGTATAGTAACCTATTCCTGGATGAACAGTAGGAAAGGATGATATCTTTAGTTTTAATGGGAATGTGTGGGTGCCATCAGACATACACAAGGATCTGATTTGAGACCTTCAATCATTAATTACGGCAGTTCATCCTAGTGTCACGATGATGTATCGAGATCTGCACCATCATTCTTGGAGACTAGGTATAAAGGGAGATGTTGTAAATTTTATCATGTGGTGCTCCACCTGTTAGTAGGTGAAGGTGGAGAATCAGCGACCATGAGGGATTTTACAATAGTTACCCATTCCCGAGTGGAAATGGAATGATGTAGCGATGGATTTCATGACAGGTTTTCCGAGTTTTCCTCAAGGTAATGATGTTGTTTGGGTTGTCATTGACAGACTCAAAAAAGTTTATCTCTTTTTTTTGGATCAAGGAGAACTTTAGTGTTGATGAGATGGTAATGTTTTTACATCCGAGAGATTGTACGTTCACAAGAAGTTCTGAAAACCATTGTTTCAAACAAGGATGCTCATTTTACTTCTTGGTTCTGGAAGGGACTTCAGAGGGATTTGGTTACATAGGTACTTCTGAGCACAACTTACCATCCCCAGACAGATGGCCAGTCTGAGCATACAATTCAGGTGCTCGAGGACATTCTTCGAGCATGCGACCAAGATTTTGGAGGATCATGGGAGAAGCACATACCTCTTGTGTATTTTTCCTACAATAATAGTTTTCAAGAAACTATTCACATGTCACCTTTTGAGGCTTTTTATGGTAGGCCATGCCGGTCACCCTTATATTGGCTGGTGGCAGGAGAGAATGATATGCTGGGACCTCATCTTGTCCAGGAGACCACATAGAAGATAGAGTTTATTAGGAAGAGGATGGCTATTGCATAGTCCCGACAAAAGTATAATGTTGATCTACAGATACGACCTCTGGATATCGGGTTTGGAGATCAGTTTTTCCTGCATGTCCCACCGAGGTTGGGACACATGAGGATTAGAAAATAGGGTAAGATTTCACTGAGGTACATCAGGTCATTTGAGGTGTTGGGGAGAGTCAGGTTGGTTGACTATCGACTGCAGTTACCTCATAGGTACCGGGATTTACATGATGTATTCCACGTTTCTTAGATCTTAAATTAATTCTCAGACCCATCTCATGTTTTCTAACCCAAGGATGTTGAGCTCTAGTTGGACGGCTTGTTCGAGAACCATCCTATCCGAATTTTTGATTGAAATGTTAAGGTTCTTCATGGTCAGTCTGTTCCTTTGGTACGAGTGCTATGGTAGCATGGGTGAGTACATGTCGAGACCTAGGAGAGGGGGGCTGGTGAATAATCATAGTGGCTGGAGATATTTGAGGATTCTTCATCTACGCTACCTTACTAGGGAAACTTGGGGATGGATTTATTTATGGAATTTTTTAATAACTTGGATATTCTTCTCAGGTATGTTTTTCATTTCGGGTTGATTTTGCGAAAAAGAGGAGTTTCTGGAAATTTTAGGAGTACAGTTCATGTACATTAAGTACATGTCGTGTACCCGGTTGCCTCTGGTGACCGTGTGTTGGCTGTGTAACGGCCGAGTTCATGGTTGTGTGTGGTGACCTGGAGACCGCCTAAAGCGGAGGACAGAAAAGGCAAGTACATGCCATGTACTTTTAAAAAACACACAGTGCACTTTTTTCTTCATTAAATGGACCGAGGTCACGTCTAATTTACAAAACCTTTTTTATATTCATATGTCTCATATAAGAGCGACCGTACGACTGCAAATCTTCACCGAGCCAATGAATCACCGTATGTTCTATGAATCGACTACAGTCGATTGCGTTGGAATCACCATAGTGAATCATTTCTTCTTTTAGAACTCCATCTTCTAATTTCTCACTTCTCACGAGTTATCCTCAGTCAGAACTTTTAAGAATTTTTTTATATATATGACATTCTAGGGTGATTCAATGTATGAGTTTCATGTATATTGATCTCATGACACCAAGGTAGGTGGTTTGTGACTTTATGTAGATAGTCTTTGAATGTTATCTGCAAGAGTTCCCAATACCCTCATTCAGGGTATTGCATGTTTATGGTTTTATCTATGTTATTACCAAGTATACCTCGTTTGTTTGGATATTGGTTAATTGTTGTGAATAGGGTTAACTTTTCCATGCTATGGATGTTTTCCCATGTTTTCGTATTTTGATCATTTGCTCTAGCCTTTCCTGTTAGGCTACTACTATGCTTTCCATGAATAGTATTGTAAGGATGGAGTGATTATTATATGACATGCTATGATATGCTATAGATTTGTTATCAAATTAGTTCTTGAGGTTTACTTTGGCTTCCACATATTTTTTGTGCACAACTGACATACACAGGGCCGTGAGAACCTGGTGTATTAGACCATAGGGGGAATGGACATTGAGGGCTTCTCCAGAGTGTCTGTTTACTATTACATTGCGAGACCATAGGGGGGATGGACTTTGTGCTCCCTCAGCTTGTCTGAAGATTCCTCGATACTGGCCATAGGGGGAATTGGACATTGAGTACTTCCTCAGAGTGCCTATCAGTTACCAATACGAGACCACATGGGGAATTGAGGATTATTGTTTCTTCAGAGTGTCCTTGCTAAAGATGAACCAGAGGGGTTAGACTGTGTGTAACTCCAAGATGGTTGGTTGTTTTTGTTTGGTTGAACCAGAGGGGTTAGGCTTTGAGTACTTCTAAAAGTATTTCATTATTTTCATTAACTAATTACTTGATATATGAAAATTAATGCAATTGGATTTGTAAGATTATTACTATGTGTACTTCCTTGATTTCTGCTTCATTTTGTTTATTGCCTATCATATATATTAACTAACTGTTAGGCATAGATCTTTGGATGTTTGCCTACTAGGATTACTCTCACACACTGTTTGGGTCATGATTTTGCACCCAAACAGATTATATTGTTGTAGGTATAGATAAGGTAAAGCACTATTCTACTTTAGGTACATGATTGCTTTGGAGCTGGGGAGTAAGGGACCAAGCTGAGGCTTGCGATGCTGTGGATCTGTTTACTGCTTTTCTTTTGTACTTTGTTTTAGTAATGTATTACAACATTGTGATTTGGTTGCCTTTATTCCTATACATATGTATCATGCATTATTTATATATATGAGATCCAACTATTTTTACTTCTGATGATTACATTTGGTATGGTATTATTACTACTTCTTCTATTGCTATCTATTTTAATCATGTTGTGTTACTCGGCCAATGGAGGCATAGTTTCCCCACAATCACATCCAAGGCCCTCGTTGCTAGTCATAAGCCTCTCTAGTTTGGGGAAATTCTCTTGAGGGCATGTGAACTAACGGGTTCAGGGTTCCTCTGGAAGGCTTCTAGAACAGGGACGTTACAATCAGCAGTATAATCATTACTCATACCACATTGATTATTATCTTCAAAAAATTCCCTCAAAGACATCTTTTATTATAATGACAATTCTTTCAACATTTATCACATTCAACCATTGATTATTCCATTGGTAAAACATTATTCTCATCCATTTCAAAAACATAACTCTTCATTTCTCATTTTCAATGACATATCTATGACCTTATTCTCTAGAAATAAAATATCTTCTTTTTTCCTTTGAGACATTACTTGGAGTTCTTAATCTAACATTTTAGACACATAAAAAATGGAATATTATTTTCTCTATAGTCATAACCACTTGAACACTCAATGAACTTTACCCTTCTCTTATTTAGTGAGTCCTAAATTTGTTTAAAGTGTACTTTTTTAATCATATATCAGGATAAATAATTAGTCATAATGACAATATCCTTCAATCTTGTAATAATCCCATTTGGTTTCTCATCAACACAATTTTTATAACATTAAATGATAATTTAGTTCCTTATAGTTCCCACCATTTACTAAAACCCAAAAAAAATAGCCTGAGTAATAATATTCAGAGTGGGGAACCACATAATCAAGAAAAATATCTTATAATATGTCTAAATAATGACACCTTATTTTTGAATATATGAAACCTTGTGCTTAACCTAGGGTTTTTATGGTCATTATTTAAATCCTTCATGATGGTTCATACTTTTTTGTATTTCAAAAATCATATATCGTAAGAGTGTTAGACCATATGCACAGCGAGGCCTATTATCATGCACTGGGTGATGATTGATTCTAGATCAATATGCCCTTTTTGGAGTTATTACCCATAGGTATCTCTATGCCATAGACACAACGACATGTAGTATCCTGAAAGGGATGTAATTTACTGGAAACCAATCACTTTACCCTTCACCAAAATTCAAGGAAATATTTCTATTCTGTGAATTAACCAAAGAATTATCCTTAGACATATCCCTATACATAACAATATAAATATACCTAATGATTTCACTAATGTTTTCTTATCCTGGTTTTCAATAGGTTTAAAAAACGTTTCCTATGATACTAACTATAATGAACCAGGATTTTCATACATAAATATCACATATTTTTAGATGACTATTCATTACATTTCAAAAATACAATCCGTATGACAGAAATGGATTACTTCATTTTGATACTAAGTGTATTATATTCTTATTTAGTGTAAGACCATCAGTGTATCCCATAAATATCATCCCCTTTTGTACTATCCAATAAAATACCCCACTTAAAACATTAATTTATAACATGGGAATGGATGCATACGATAGGGTGAGCTCAAATTCTCAGTAAAGGTAAACATTGGAAATACAAAAACACCACTTGGCTATAAGGGTAGGATAAGATGAGCCTAAAATATGAAATCCATACTATGCATATCAAAGATCCAAATCTTGTGTCATGGAATAAATATTGTAGGTTTATAATTCATGAATTATAATGGAATCTAATAACAAGATTATAAGGCCCCAACCTTAAAATTTTCATAATTATTGAATTCAGTAAATAATTCATGTTGAGGATCTTTTCAGGTTTAGATATTTAGATAATTAGGTCATAACTTATACATAACAACTTGAATATTACATGTACACACTTATACTCATAATTCTATTATTTCATAAAATAAAAACTATTAAAAGAAAACAAGAATTCTTTTCTTGATATAAATCTTCTTGAATTACTCTTTTCTCATACCCTTCCTTATACCCTATGAAAAAAATCTCAGAAACATGGTATGAGCATAAAAATCTTAGTAAGGGTTATAAAATAAAAAAAAGAAATCAATATCCCATCAATATATACAAATCAATGAGATTATACTTTTTAATAATAAATCATATGATCTTTAACTTACCTCGTGAATTCATAAGATTTATGAATAACACATAGAAATCATAAATCATAATGGTAACTTGTGGAATCCATAATATAATTACATTGTAGCCTTCATAACTACATAGAGAGTTACGTTTGGAAAAACAATCATGGTATATTATATAAATATATTAGAAGAAACATTAATGTTTACCTCCATCACATTACTCAATGCATTGGAGATCTATCATAGGCTTACCCACCCAAGGTTTATCATGGAACCACCCATATATGTAAACAATTCCAAAGAACCATAACATAATCATAACAAATTAAAAAATTATAAGGGAAATACAACATTTCTATATTATAATAAAAATATATCATTTCAATATATTTACATAATCAATAATTTCTAAATCCATTTTCAATACCAAATTTGTAAAAATAGTATATGGTATTATTTTCCTTTTAAAAACATTATGTCTTGTTAAGGAAGCCAAATATGAAATAATGATGGCAGCGGTGGAAATGTTGTTATCACAATGTATGTTAAAAAGAAACATTTTTCTATCATTTAGTAAAACACTTCATAGAAAAATATTCCCTTAATGGAAATTAATATTAAAACGGGTTTATACACTATATAAAATAATGTTGTGTATAAATCAAAATATGCCTCAATGAAAGGAGATTTAGACAAAGTCCCTTACTTTGAGTCTGACGTGTCACGTAAGTTCCTTGTTATTCCTGAATAATAAACATAAGTTAATTTCTACTTGATTTAGAGCCTTTTTAGAGTTTATTATTCATTTTATATCACTTATTACCACGTTATAAACATTGCATAATTATTTAAGTTAATATCAGCCGTTTTGTCGATATTTAGTACTTGAGTCAATAATAAATTTATTCTAATTACAAATTTTCCACAGGTTTAAAATTATATTATATCCAGAATGATATTTATGACTTAGATATCATATATATCATATATATCTAGTATATATATTTATTTATAATACAATATAACATTTGGAGATATGAAATGAAATGCACCATTCAAAGAGACAATAAGTCATACGTATTCTTGAACACTACTTTCATTTCTTTTTCATATTTAAATGAATGAAAACTAAATGATACAAAAGTATATTATAATAAAAATATGATATCATATTTTATATATGTTAAAGAATTTCATTAACTCTATCCTTTATACATTCCATGTATGGCATGGATGAGTCATATCACTTTGAGGGGGTGGTAGTCCGCACTTCCTCAAATGAAATTATCATATTTACCCATTAGGGAAACCATAAAGGTATGATATATATGAAAAATAAAGAAGAATAGAGACAATATATATATATATAATATCATATATAAATATAGTTCCATCATAATGGCCACCATGAGAGGTTGTAGGGAAAAATCGAATAATCATCATTTTCTGTGGTAGTAATTCATCATACATAGAAACAGTTTGTGTGGATCCATTAAAAGGAGGTGTGTGGATTCATAGTAAAAATTATTATAATATTAAAATACTAGTATATTTAATTCATTGTTTTTGTTATAAAATAATGGAATAAAGAGATTTTAGGTCGTTGGAGAAGGAAAATAAACGGAAGAATCTTGAGATAAGACATTACTTCAAATCGGATAACTCATTTTAATTTAAGATAAAAGGCCTTCTTGAATTGCTTTATTACCATGTTAAGGCTTCGAGGAGGAAGGTAGAAATGTTGTAATCTTATTTGGGTAGAGTTTGGATGATCCAATGGGGCTAGAGTGGCGTGAGTAAGGGATAGAGGTGGTGGCCTTTTATAAGAGGGAGGAGCGACAGATAAGGAATATCTTGAAATATTATTTTATAATAACTTCTATTTCGATTATAAATGAGTCCCAATTCAGTTATTTTGAATATAATATGAATATAAGTTTAAATAAAACCATCCAATAATAATTTTACAGGTTTTTGATATTATTTTTATCCTTATCTTTTTTATTTAACCCTTTTTTACTCTTACCATTTTATCATGCATTTAACACTTTGAGAATCAAAATAGTTACCAAAAAAATGAAAAATATACAATTAAAGATTCAATAATAAAATTTTAGACTTTTGATTACTAGTTTGAGTAATATTAGATTTTTTTTAGTTTTTTAATATTTAATAAAATATTTTACATTTTAAAATATTAATTATGTCAATTTTTACACTATTCATATCATGACTTTTTTAAAAATACATAAACACTTTATTGATTCAAAAAAATAATTAATACAAATATAACATTTAAATATAATCCATAAAATACATTGATGAAATTAAAATAACCAAATTAAATTTATTTTAACATTTATGATATCATTTAGTTGAATCCTTTATTAATGAAGCAATTGTTGCATCAATATTGTGTCAATAATTAAATTTATTTATTTAATGCATAAAAATTATAAATAAAATACCATGATATATGAAATAATTTTAGATTTATAATGAATATTTATAGTCTAATAGATCACTTATATAACCCTATATAAAAATTGTTTTAGTAAACAATACCTTTTTAGGTTATACTTTCCATACCTTTAATTTTAAAGTGATTAAATGTCATTTTCACATCCATGTGGCTCCATGGGGTCCTAAAATCTACCCATGGAGTCCCATGGTCGGAAAAATCTCATAAAATAGGGTTATGATATGTGTAATGGTAATTTAAAATCATTATAATATTATTTATTACCATTATTTACTAGATTTACCTTTTAACTATGGTAAATAAAATATTTATTAAAGTTACTACTCATATTGTATAAATATAAAAGTAACATATTTACAAAATTTGGACCAACATATTAAAAATATATAATCCATTTTCCCAAATATATAACACATAATTGAAATAAATTAATTTAAAATTAATTCTTGTTGTCAAAACGAAAAAGTGTGTTTTCAAGAAGTAAAAACATTTAAAAGATTAACATGTGTTTTTGTCCAATTTAAGAGTGAAATTACATACAATGACCAAAGAATGGATTAAATGGTTAATATATAATCCAACTACTTTTTAAAACCAATTAAAAAGATACTCTAAATATATAATTAAATTAGATGAAAATGCAGTTTTGACTTAAAATGGAGTATTTTCACTATTCATTAAAAAATGAACTTTATCAGAAAAATACCGAAAATTTTCCAAAAGTAAATTTTATGACCCTATTCTAATGAAGAAGTTTATTTTTTCAAATGGAGCATATAAAAGTGAAAGAAACTTGATTTAAAAATGGGTCTCCATCAAAAGACTGTAAACTGAACTTTTAAAATTTATAGAGTATTTAATGCTTAAAATTGGATTCATTCTCATTTTAAGCCTCTAAATTTTAAATATAAAAACATTTAAAAAACAAGTTTAATCACTATATGGTTAGTTATGTTCATTTCTGCAAATACAATGGCTAGGTGTTAACTACCATTTTAAAAAATAATATTATATTATTCTTTTCTACATTATGACTCAGCCCTTTGAGCAACATAAGATTTCAAAGAAACCCATTATTTCATGTCGAGTTTTCCATCAAACATAGAATCGCTTTTAGTGTAAAATTAATACTTAATTCGCAAATATTAATAAAAATTAAATTGTTATTTCTTTATTTACCTGGGATGTAACATCCTTCCCCACTGGTGGGAATTATGTCCTCGCAATTTTATCCACTTATCAAATAAGTGGGGGTATTTATCCCTCATAGAATTTTCAGATTACCATGTTTCCTCTTCAACCATATGGGTTTTCCACAAAACGTTTACCTGACGAACTACCTTATTCTACAACACTTTCTCCCTTCAGAAAAGAATCTAGACTAGTTGTTCCTAATTATAAATATTCTCTTCCAACTGAACTACCTATGGACTCAAAACCTGAGATGGGTCTGGCATATTCTTTTTTAACATTGATACATGAAAAACATTGGGTACCTGGGATGAACATGGAGGTAAAGTCACTCTATAAATAACTGACATAACATTCTCCAGGATCTCTTATGGTCTAATGAACCTCATACTCAGCTTTCCCTTCTTACCAAATCACATCACACTTTTCCATCAATAAAAATTGAGAAAGACATGATCACCTATCTCAAAAGAAAGATCCTTCATCCGGTTATCCGCATAACATTTCTGCCTGATCTGAGCTATTCTTTTGTGTTTCTGAATCAACAGAACTTTTTCTCCCATATCTTCTACCAATTATGGCTCCATCAACTTCCTTTCACCTACTACATCCCAAAATATAGATTTTGACACTGTTTTCCATATAATGCTTCCAATGATTCCATATGTATACTAGAATGAAATATGTTATTATAAGAAAACTCAACCAAATGAAGATGTTGTTCCCAACCTCCCTGGTAATCAATTGAATAAGAATTTAGCATATCCTCCAAGGTCTGAATTGTTCATTCTGACTTCCCATTTGATTGAGTATAAAAAGTAGTTCTAAAATTTAATTCAGTACACAATTAATTCTAATGTCCTTTAAAAAAGTTAGAAGTGAACCTAGGATCACAAACAGATACAATGGAGAGGGGAACTCCATGTAACCTAACTATTCCATTAATACAAAATTGAGAAATTTCATCTAGTGAAAGTGTATCTTGAATAGGAAGAAAATTAATATATTTAGTCAATGGATAAATAATAACATATATTTTATTGTTACCTCGAGAAGTCTATGGTAATCCCACAATGAAATCCATTGACACATTTTCCAATTTCCAATCTAGAACTGGAAAACGATGAAGTATCCCTTTTGATAACTTCTGTTATGATTTAAACTGTTTACAAGTTAAACACTTCATAGTAAAGTCATCAATATCACTTCTCATCACATCTCCCCAGTAATACTCTTGAAGATATCTGTATATCTTTTTACTTCCATGATGAACTGAAAACGAAGAACTACGAGCTCCAAATATTAACTATTTATTCAAATATGAATCACAAGGACCATATAACAACTTTCCATACCTCAAAATAATGTCTTTATCAATGTTAAATTTAGGTAACATACCCTTATGAACCAATTATACCTTTTTATAAAACTCATTGTCTTATTTCTGTATATTCTTTGTTCAGTCTGCTAGAGACGATTGTACTGAAACCTGAAACAAAATAGAGAAATTCCCTACAAAAACAACCTGCAATCAAAAATTCATCAAATCAATAACCAAAGGATCTTGTTCTAAACATGGAATGGGTAATGTAGCATTACTCTTTTGGCTCAAATCTTTATCCACTTTATATGCCTTTATCGAATGGTAATGGATCTTGAAATAATAATCCATGATTAATTTCAACCATCTCCTCTATCTCATGTTTAATTTTTTTCTGAATGAATATATATTTAAAACTCTTCTGATAATTATATATTTCACACTTTATTCCATAAAAATGATGCTTTTAAATTTTTAATGAAAAAAATAGCCTCTAATTCCAAATCATGTGTAGGGTAAATAAACTCATGATGTTTCAACAGACCTGAAGCATAAGAAATTACTTAATCATTATTCCTTAGGAAACAACCAAGTACTTTCAAAGAATAATCATTGTAGATAACAATATCACCCTTTCAAAAAAGTAATTCCAATACTGGATCATTCACCAATCTTCTTTTAAATTCATGAAAAAAATCATCACATTATTTTTTCTAGATAAATTTAACACTGTTTCGAGTTAACTTAGTCAATGGGCTAGATAACTATGAACAATATTCAACAAACCTACAGTAATAACCAGATAAACCAAGAAAAATACGAATATCAATTACATTTGGTGGTCTAGTCCATTCTTTAACTACTTTTGTTTTAGCAGGATCAATAGTTATGTCATCTTTAGAAACAATGTTACCAAGTAATGAAATTTGTTGTAACCAAAACTCAGACTAGCTGATTTTTCTATACCATTTATTTTTTTTAATGTTTCTAATATAACCCTTAAATTACTTTCATGCTCTTATTTACTTTTAGAATAAAGAAAATTATCATCAATAAACACAACCTCAAACTTATCCAAGAACTCATGGAAAATTTTATTCATAAGATCCATGAATACGGCAGGTGCATTGGTTAACCCATAAGGCATAACTACAAATTCATATCGGCCATATCTAGTATGAAATGCAGTCTTCGAAATGTTTAGTTCCTTTACTTTCAACTGATGGTACCCCGACCTCATGTCTATCTTTGAAACATACTGAGCTCCCTGGATCTGATCAAACAAACCATCGATATCAGGAAAAATACACTTTTTCTTAATAATCATGTTATTCAAGGCACTATAATCAGTGGAAGGTCTCATTAAACCATTTTTCTTTTTAAAAAACAAGAAAAGAACACCCCATGGTGATGTGCTAGGTCAAATGAAAACATTATCTAATAACTCCTGTAATTGCTTCTTTAACTCTAAAAGTTCAATTTGAGCCATTAGATAAGGGGGTTCAGAAAATGGTTTAGCATCAAGAACTAATTCAATAGTAAATCCAAATTCCATATCATGTATTATACTAAGAAACTCACCAAGAAAAACATCAAGATACTCATTTACCACTGGAACATCATTAATCTAAATACTTCCATTTTTTTCAACAATATGTGCAAGGTGACATTCATTTTCATCTCTTACTAGTTTCTTAGCTTCCTGATATGTTATCAAAAGTAATCATTCATTCTTGTACATAAAATTAAATTTTTCTAAAAGGAAACCTATTTGTATCTACAATAAATCTTAGCATGATAAACAGAAATCCAATCCATACCCAAAATAACATCAAACTCTACTAGAGGCAAAAAAAATTAAGGTTTGCAGGTAGATTCTTTCCACACACAAGGACATGAAGGTTCTTATATTTTTTTTGTCTCAACAATTCCTCCAGGTGTTTTTACCACAAGTTTAGGTTTTATATCATGATATTGAATTCCCAATTTACTAGAAAATATCTTAGAAATGAAAGAATATGCAGACCTTGAATCAAACAACATTTTGGAATAATCTGAATAAACAAATTGTGTAACTGATACTACATCATTTGATGGCAAAACATCTGCTGAATTAATTGAAAATTATTTCACCACCCCTTCCTACATGTAGTCAGGTTGCTTTCCTTTAGTTAAGTTCTTTTTTAGACACTAATTTTCATAATACCACATTTCATTGCACTTAAAACATTTTACGGATTGTAAATTAGATTTTTTATTACCATTACCCTAATCCTTTTCAGTGAAATTATTATCCCTATGTCCCATTTTACAACGTTGGTATCACTTTATAGAATTCAAAATGCATTCCCTAGTATTATTTTTACCACAATTTTTAAAAACTATAAACTTAAGTTTCATACCATCAGACTTTTTTAAAGAGTTCTTCCCTTCTATATACCACCTTGACCTCTTATTTTGTTGTTTTTAAAGAACACATTTTCATTAGGAAACTCCATTTTTACCTTCTCCACACATCAAACAAGTTTTTCATAACTTTTCAGCTCAAGAGAAGCTAAATCCATTAGATCCATTGGATTTAATCCTTTGTAAAAATAATTTATTTTACTATCAAGATCTCATATGAAATTTTGAGCATACCTTTCCAGTCGAGTGAATTTTTCTTCATAAACTGCCACTATGTCACCCTCCTACCATAATTCCAAGAATTTATTTTCCATCCTAATTCGAACCCCCTTAGGGAAATATTTCTCAAGAAATATACATTTGAAGTCATTCTAATCAAGAGCATAAATCTCCTCACTATCCCTAATATTTTTAACCATCGACCACCACTGATCAACATCACCTTAAAAATGGTAAATAGCAAGAGAAACCTTTATATTTTCTGTACACCCCATGACATTGAAAATCTTTTCCAGTTCTTTAATTAACCCTTCAACTTGCATAGGGTCAGATGATCCTCTAAATGATGGGGCATGCTACCTTATAAAATTCTTTAATAATAACAAGTTCCCATGTGGTTGATCTAGTTGATCACATGCATGGATACTCCAACCATTTATAGCCTGATTCAACTATTCCATCAATAAAAAAACTATTTAGTTCCAATTATGTCTTCATATCATAGTTTCATTGTTTCCTCTATAGAAAACCATTATTAACACAGAAATATATTAGGAAAAGCAATATGGTAGTCTTCAAATTCTATATCATCTTAATATTACCATAATGTTAAAATAATTTATGGATATTAATTTAATAATATCATAACTCCTAAATTTGTCTAAACTGGCCTCTAATACCAACTATAAGGCCCCATCCATAAACATTTAATAATTATTGAATTAATTTAATAATTCAGACTGAGGATCTTTTCAGGTTTAGATCTTTAGATAATTAGGTCATAACTTATACATAACAACTTGAACATTACATGTTGACACTTCTACTTAGTATCTATTTTTTTCATAAAATAAAAACTTCTAAAATAGAACAAGAATTATTTTCTTGATATAAATCTTCTTGAATTCTTCCATTCACTTACCCTTCCTTATACCCTATCAAAAACATCTCAAAAATATGGGATGCGCATAAAAATCTCAGTAAGGGTTATAAAATAAGGAAAGAAAACATTATCCCATCAATACATAAAAATCAATGCGATCATAATTTTCAATAATAAATCATATGCACTTTAACTTACCACATGAAATCATAATATTTATGAATAACACATATAAATCATAAATCATAATGGAAACTTGTGGCATCCATAACAAACTTACATTGTAGAATTCACAATGACATTTGGAGTTACGTTTGGAATACCCATCACGGTATATTACTTAAATATCTAAAGGGAAAAATTAACATTTACCTCTTTCAAATTACCCAATGAATTGGAGAGAAATATCGGGCTCACCCACCATTTTTTTATCACAGAACCATTCATATATGTAAAAAATTCCCAAGAACCATAACATAATCATTACAAACAAATCAATAATAAATAAAATATAACATTTGCACATTAAAATAAAAATATATCATTTAAATGTTAACATAATAAATTATTTCTCAAACTATTTTCAACACCAAAATATTTAGAAAGAGTATATGGTATTTAATTTCCTTTTAAAAAATTACATCTTGTTAAGGAAGCCAAATATGAAATAATGCTCGCAGCGGCGGAATGGTCGTTGTCATTGTGTACATTAAAAAATACATTCTTTTTATCATTTATTAAAACACTACATAGAAAAAGGTTCATTTTGAATGAAATTAAAGGTAAAAGGGTTTTATACACTACATAAAATAAAGTCATGTATAAATCGAAATATGCCTCAATGAAAGGAGATTGAGATGAAGTCGCTTACCTTGAGTCTGACCTATCACGTATGTTCCTTGTTCATCCTAAATAATAAACTTAAGATAATTTATACTTGCATGATTATATTTTTAAAAGTTTATTATTCCTTTTATATAAATTATTACAATGTTATAAATATTATATAATTATTTAGGTTAATATCGAATGTTTTGTCGATATTTGGTACTTGAGTAAAAAATGAACTTGTTCTAATTACAAATTATCCAGGGGGTCAAAATTCCATTGTCTCCGAAATGATATTAATGATTTAGATATAATATGTATCTTATATATACATTATATATATATATTTATAATAGTACATAACAATT
The DNA here is from genome assembly GCA_963277665.1 of Viscum album. Classification (NCBI taxonomy): domain Eukaryota; kingdom Viridiplantae; phylum Streptophyta; class Magnoliopsida; order Santalales; family Viscaceae; genus Viscum; species Viscum album. The sequence goes on along the minus strand of OY728123.1, from coordinate 277,272,386 downwards.
GGAGATATGAAATGATATGCACCATTCATGGAGACGGTAATCTGTATGTATGCATGAATGATACTTTCATTTATATTTCATAGTTAAATGAATGAAAACTAAATGAAACATAGGTATATAATAATTATAATATGATATCATATTTTATATACATTACATAAGTTCAGTTACTCCATCCTTTATGCATTACATGTATGGCATGAACGATTCATATAACATTGAGGGGGCGGTAGTCCACACTTCCTCAAATGAAATTATCGTATTTACCCACTATAGAAACCATACAGTTATACTAAGATGAAAAAAACCTAATCATAGAGAAAATATAAATATAATATATATCACATATAAATACAGTTCCATCATAATTTTCACCATGAGAGGTGGTAGGGAAAAATAAAAAAAATCATCATTTCGTGTGGCAGTAGTTCGCCGTACATGGAAACAACATGTTCGTATCCATTAGATGGAGGTGTGTGAAAGTGTAGTTATAATATTTATCATAAAAACATCCTAGTTTATTGAATATATTGGAGTTTTTAAAAATAAATGGAATAATGAGAGTTTAGAGGTTGGAGAAGAAAAATAAATGGAATAAGTTTGAGAGAAGACATTATCTTAAATCGAGTAACTCCTTTTCATTTATGATAAAAGGCATTATTGAATTTAATTATTCCCATGTTAAGAATTATAGTAGGAATATAGGGTTTTCGGAAGATTATTTGGATAGATTTTGGGTGATCCAATGGGGCATGAGAGGTGTGAGTAAGGGTTGGAAGTGGTGGCCTTTTATAAGATGGAGGAAGGGCACTTAAAGAATATATTGAAATATTATTATGTTATAAATTATATCTCAATTATAAATGAGTCAAAATTATATTAGATATAATATAATATATATATATATATATAAGTCCAAATAAAATCATCCAATAATAATTACACATGTTTTTTGTATTTTTTTAATCCTTATCTTTTTTATTTAACCCTTTTTTACTCTTACCATTTTATTAAGCATTTAACACTTTGGGAATCAGAATAGTAACCCAAACATGAAAAATGTCCAATTAAAGAGTAAATAAAAAAAATTTAGACATATAATCACTATTTTTCTTAATCTTAGAGTTTTTTTCTTCAATTTTATAATATTCAATAATATATTTTATATTTTAAAATATGAATTATGTCAATTTTGAAACTATTCCTATCATGACATTTTTAAAAATCCATAACAGCTTGATTCATTCAATAAATCATAATTAATAAACATATAGCATGTATCCATCATCCATAATATTCTTGTATGACATCAAAATAACCAAATTAAATTTATTTTAACATTTATAATATCATTTATTTGAATCGTTTATTAATGAAGCAATCACTACATCATCATTGTGTCATAATTAAATTTATTTATTTAATGTATAAAATGTATAAATAAAAAAAATTATTTATAAAATATTTTTAGATTTATAATGACTATTTTATCTTATCCTATTTAATATATAAAAAGTATAAATAAAGTAACATGATGTAGAAAATAATAATTTGGAATCATGAGAACATAGAGAAATTAAAATTAATTGAAAACATGTATTATCAAGAAATAAATATACGAGAATTAAATCCATATGTTTCTTGATATATTGATCATAATATTTCATTATTAGGATCATTAAAATAATTAATCCCTATAAGTGATAATATTATTTCATAATACCATTACTACTTAGGGAAAATTAAATCGTAATACCTATGAAAGAATCACATTAAATAAAACAAAATATATCATTATAATAAATAATTTAATGGTATTAAATTTCAAAGGGGTTACATATATACCTTATAAAATTAAATTGGTGCATAACAAGACATATGTCTCACAGAAGGCAAATTGAGACAAAAATCGTGTATCGCTTTGGTGAATTTTGAAACATAAAACGCATGAAAGGTAGATTATAAATGCATTTGTAAATCAAAATTATTTTAATTATATTAATCATAAAATAAATTCATGGTAATTATATAAACCGCATTAATGAAACACTTGATGAATAGGGCTTGTGTGTGATAGAAAATAAAATTAAGACATAAATCCCTCACCTTAAGTCTTGTCTTATTTAATACACATTACAACCTCATATATAATAAATAAATTTTTATTATAAATATATTTAGGAATAATAATTATATATATAACACAATATATTAATTAATTATTAACTTTTATTACCCATTTATTAACAATTCCTTGTTAACATCACATTTCGGGTAATAATCTATTTGTTTTTCATGTATTTTTTGATTTTTTATCGTTAGTCCCCTTACAAGGATCATGGTTCCATAATATACATAATTATAACTTTAATATAAATATCATATATATTTAGTATATATTTATTTATAATAATCAATAAAATTGAGAGATTGGAAATAAAATACATTGTTCATTGAGACAGTAGGTCATGCGTACGCATGAACATTGTTTCCATTTCCTTGAAGGATGAAATCAAATAAAGTATAATAGTATATTAAAATTAAATAATAATTTTTATATCATAATTATAACATATATTCATTAAATTTATCCTAATTAACTTCCATGAAAATCATTACTGAAAAACGAATCAAATCGATTTGCGAGGTTGTAGTCCACCGTACACACGAAAAACGTTGTCATATCCCCCACAAAATGGAAAATAAAAGCGTTTATGTGATATAATTATTAAATAAGTACAATTATGTTAAAAATATCATATATAATAATTTATTGCTTTCTTAATAACATCCAAGTAAATCATAAATGAAAAACACATCACAATGGTTCACGAGGCGGTAGTCTGTCGTATATGCGAGTGACATTTTTATTTTCCCAACGATTTCAGTGGTAATGGTGTAGATTTAGTATTATAATTAAATAGGTATATAAATATAGTAAGTATAGTATATAAATATTAAATAAATATTCATATTCATCATTTATTGGTTGTTATGGAAAATGAATAACATCAGTTCGTGAGTCAGTAGTCCATAGTACACATGAATGATAATCTTGTATCCCATTTGATGGAATTGGTGGGGATTTAGGATATTAATTTAACATAATTAAATCTAATTATTTTTAATGTAATTTTTTTATATCATCATGTCTTAATAAAAATATAATGATTTTTAGTAAGAAATAAAATAAAACACTCAGTTAGGGACATTATCTCTTCTTCAGACAACTTCTTTTAGTTTGTACCAAAATTATTCTTAGGTTTGATTTATGAAGGAAATAAGGATTATAAGACAATATTAGGTAATTAAATAAGTGATTTTTATTTATCTTTAATGAACCAATATGTTTTGTAAGTGTAGAGATCATAGGTGATGAGGTGAACTTTTATAATTGAGGTGAGTGGTAGACTTGTAATTTTAGAAAAGAAAATGTTATGCCCTCATTTTTGGAATTCAAAAAGGATCCAAAATGGGAAATTCTCTATCCTTAGAGGATATATGGTCAAAATATTTACATAAAATTGTTATTTACATTTTAATAGGTCATTTTACCCCTTTTTAATTTTTAACCCCGGTAAACACATTTTCACCTTAACAACAGTAATTGTTTTTTATTAATTTTACAATTAAAAATGGAAAAAAATTAAGTCGAACAAATTATAAAATATATATTAATATTATTAAAGTACATAACCAGTATTTCTAAATTTCATTCACATAAGTGGGAAAATATAAATTAAAATTAAACCTATAGATGTCATGAGAAAAAAGTTTTTCAGATATAAAATGTTCAAAGGTTTAAAAAGTTTTAATATAAAAATTCAATATTAAATTAATTAAAATGAAATAAATTGGATTAATAGATATATAATTGAACTAATTTTTCTTTTAAAACCATCTTAATTTTTTTATGTACTTTAATTCAATAAAATATATAAAAAATCATAATAAAAAATGTATTTTTATTCTACTCGTCGAACAATTTATATTTTGATAAAATTGTCAAAAAAATAAATCCAAGATAATATTGAAATACTGAATTCAAAATGGAATTTTATTTTTTTAAATAAAAGTTTTAAAACATTCAAATACTAATATCAAAATTAGTGTGAAAAAGGCGACAAAACCTTTTTTTTTGAAAAATATAGTTTTTAGTGAAGAATTGGTTTTATTATTATCTATTTTCTAGAAAAAACAAATAATATGAATATTAAAAATTTTATGGAATATTTATTATATAAATATATCTAAAATCAATCACCAAAATTTATTTGTTTAATTTATTAGGGTAAATTGCATTTTTGATCATATAGATTTCTTTTCAGAAAAATATTTTCCTTTATTTTTAAATACTATTTATTTTTATTTATAATTAATTGGTCACAAAACAACTCATTTTATATACATGTGTAAACTATATATTTTCATAATTAATTTAATTATATTCATACCCAACATTCCAATGGATAGAAAATAACTATCATATTAAATAATAATATTTTAATAGTATGTCACATTTTGTTAAAAGTTGATGTTACTTGTAATGAAAGATATACTAGTGTTTAATGTTATGAATGATAAAATTAGTATTGTGTGTAATTAAAAAAAATCAAAAAGATTAAATTTATTTGAAAAAAAAATTCACAAAATCATGGGGTCTTACATTTACCAAAGGTTTTTGGAATATATTTGCAGCAGCTAGAGGCGAGGAATCCCTAGATGGGTTCTTTGACAATAGTTTCTCCATTAGTACAAGATTATTCAACCTAATATACTTAATAACCTTTATGTTATCCTCATACTTATACTTGATTCCATATTCTCTATTTTCAAAACCTTTCACCCTTCTACAAATACTTTCCATCATCCACAAATAAAAAATTAATACTAATTATAATAAGTATCTCAAAATGAGGAGAAATTATAAAATTGATAACCTCAATTTAATGGAAAATTCATCCTAGATGTCTATTTAATGATTAATATTGATTTTTCACAAATTATCATTCTTTGTTCTCATTTATTAAGAACTTCCACCATAATAGAACATGCCAATTCCAAATAATCTCTCTTCCTTGAGAGAATGTATAGAATGTAACAGTGGAGAGAATATGGGAAAATTTATTAAGAGGTGATATCAATTCATCCATAACAATCCATTTCATTTCCACCTTATAATTTCATGACACAATTTTTCTCATTAATTCATTCATAAACCACTGCATACCTTTTACTATAAATTTCCCCATTTAACTCCTCATTAAAACCACCATTAATTCCCGTGACATTTCATATAAAACACATTAAATATTGTAAACATAATATCCTCTAATATATCAATATCATTTCCAAAAAATATCTAAAAATATAAATCATTTATAAAATATCCCATAATAAAAATGAAAAACATAAATAAATAATTATTATTATTAAAATACACTACCACCCGATATCTATGGGAAAAATAACCTTTTAGAGAATTACCATGATCCACCAAAGGGAAAAATTCCCGCTCAGAATCAACAGTATGTTCAATGTTTATATTAGAGGAACAATAAATATTTAATTTTATCGTTCTTCTAAAACAACACAATCAATTGATAGAAAATATATTTAAAATTATTTTAAAGGACTTAATTAAATATACTAGGTATCTATATTACGGTTTTTAAATGTTGAATACCTTACCAAAACTACCTTTAAGGTATTAATACATATTCTATGATGGACCATTGTGGTTGTGATAGCTTATTGGAAAGACCTAGGTTTGCAATGGTAAGTGACCGTTTAGAAATTTAGGCTCTTCATGAAAGATGGAATAAATTTGGTGGTTATGCCTCAAATAGGATATGGTAATAGAAGGATATATTCCACATATACCACATGGAAATTGGATCTTAAATGTGACCATTAAGTAGGTATGAATATTTGGACCTTCATGAAGTGGTGTCAAGTGATATTTTCGGTAATATAAATTTCATAATACTCATTTTTATAATCTTCTCCCTCAGTTTTGATTCAAAAATTACATATGGTTTATAATTTTTTAATTGGGGTTTCTTTAAAACCTTATTCATAGTGAATCAGATAATCTATTTCATCAAGTAGTGACCCTTGATATCTATACTAACCCTTCTCTTTATTTCCTTTTGAAAAATGATTTATTACATAAAATTGGACATAATATAACTCATAATATTTAGAGTTCTAGTGTATTGGGGGAATTTGGCACATTACATAACAACTTCAAACATTAAAAGAAACTACTTTGTTTAAAACCTCTTTAACAAAACTAAAATTTTCCATCATACTTTACACTACATTGGATAACATAAGGATATACATAAGAAAGGGTTGTGCTATAAAACCAAGTAGGGTAAAAAATGGTATAATGTGGGGATAATAACACATGTTAGATAAGTAATATCAATGAATCATAAAGGAACATGAATAATAATTCATGATATAGAATTATAATCATAACATGGAAAATATAGAAACAACTTAAAACACTATATCATAAATATATCAACGTTAAATCCACTAAGACCCCATGGTGGAAAATGTCCCATAAAGGAACCAGGTAATTCCCCTATCCCAACATGATGTATCATGATACTAACCATTAACCAATTCATTAGAGAACTATAAAGGTGCACCATTCATGATCATTTCATTATCATGTTTAAGTGTTCCACATAGATTTGATAGCATGGATTCATTCAACATCATAATATATTACAAAATATACGAATGTTTAATAAATACATGTAAGTCCCCAATAAAAAAGTATATGTGTATAAAGGTGAATCCCCTTGATAGAGCAATGGGTATGGTATTCACTATATGAGGATTTTGGCATTGAAAATCATGGTGCAATTTTGGCAGCATAACAGCATGATATAGAAATTCATTAAATGGGTTGATGAAAGATAAAGGGTTATCTCATCATTTAGACATGAAATGTATAATAATTGAGATATTTAAAAAATATATCCCAACATAAGAAAAAGAAAATTAGAAGACATAACATAAAATTAATTCTTTATAAAAAATAGGGTGAAAGAATCCTTATGGAATTTTGTAATAGTAATGGGTGTACATAAGGGTTAATAAGAGGGATAAATGAGAGTGAATGTGGATCCAATAATTTAAACATAAAATGGATAGTTAATGGGATAAGTAAGAATATATCCCAACTTACGAAAATTGAAATCAAAAGGGCATATCATAAATGATGTTCTTGATAAAAAGGTGAGAGAGGGAATCCCTTACAGAATTTCAGCAAAGTAACGGGTGTACATAAAAGATTATAGGGGCGATTAATGATAAATAAATGAGGATCTCAGAATTTATATATAAAATTTATAGTATTTTTATCATAGGAAATATTATCCCAATATATGGAAATGTAATTTAAGAAGCATAATTTAAAATATTATCTTAAATGGAAATGATGAGAGAGAAATCCCTTACATGAATGTGTGACACCAAAGGATCGTGAGAGGCCTCTTGGGAGTTTGGAGGAACCTTGGGACGACTCTAGGGAGTATAGGTAAGAGTTTGGTAGTCCAAAAACGAGATTTAGTGGTGATAAATGGGATATTTTGTGGTTTTATATAAGAAAAGAGGGGTATTTCTATATTATTTTTGTTTTGGAGAGTTCATAATAAAATATTCCAAAAAAACATTTCCATGGATTCTAAAACATTTTAGTGAAAGAAATTATTTTATAAGGCCAAGGTCCACTGATAATAAAATATTTACCTTTCTTATGTGGAGCTAAGACACACTTTCAAATAAAATATTTTAAAATCTTAAAATATTTTACATGTCTTAGAGGATTAACAAATAATTTATAAAATAAATCAAATAGTTTTATAATCACATTATTTTAAAGGATAAAATATATTTTTCTTAGTATAAATTTTATAATAGTTATGAAATCACTATTGGACTATTATTATGTCATAAAATAATAGTTTTTATTACATCACTATTGGGATATTATGATGTCATAAAAGTACTAAATATTTATATGACATTTAATATTTACACTAAAATTTGACTTTAATAATATAGCATGAAAATCATAATATGGAAAATGTGGAAACAAATTAAAACACTGTATCATAAATAGATCAATGCTAAATCCACCAAGACCCCATGGTGGAAAAAGTACCACAAAGGAACTATGTAATTACCCTATCCCAACATGATGTATTATGATACTAACCATTACCCAATTCATTGGAGCACTATAAAGGAGAACCCTTCATAATCATTTCATTCTCATGTTTAAGTGTTCCACATAGATCAGATGACATGAATTCATTCAACATCATAATATATTCCACGATCTAAGAATGTGTAATAAATACATTTAAGTCCCCAATAAACCGGTATATGTGCATAAATGTGAATCCCCTTGATAGAGGAATGGGCATGGTATTCAATATATGAGGATTTTGGCATCAAAAATCATGGTGCAATTTCGGCAACAAAACATCATTATATTGAAATTCAAAAAATGGGTTGATGAGAGAGAAAGGGTTATCTAATCATTTATACAAAAAATGGATAATAATAGAGATATCTAAAGACATATCCAAATATAGGAAAAAGGAAATTATAGGACATAACATAAAAGGAATTCTTGATAAAAAAAGGGGGTGGAAGATTCCTTATGGAATTTGGGCATAGTAATGGGTGTACATAAGGGTTAATAAGAGGGATAAATGAGAGTGAAAGTGGCTCCCATAATTTAAACATAAAATGTACAGTAAAGTGGATAGGTAAGAATGTATCCCAACTTATAAAAATGGAAATTAAAAGGGCATATCATAAATTAAGTTCTTGATAAAAATATGAGAGAGGGAATCCTTTACAAAATTTTGATATAGTAACGGGTGTACATAAAAGATTTTAGGGGGGATTAATGATAGAAAAAGGAGGATATAATCATTTATAGGTAATACTTACAGTAAAGTGATCATAGAACATCATATCTCAATATATGAAATGTAATTTAAGAAGCGTAATATAAAAGAAGTTCTTAAATGGAAATGATGACAGAGAAATCCCATACATGAATGTGTGACTTCAAAGGATTGGGAGAGGAATCCAGAGAGTTTAAGGGAACCTTGTGACGACTCCAGGGAGTAGAGGTAAGAGTTGGGTAGTTAAAAAAGGCGTTTTAGTGTTGATAAATGGGATCTTTTGTGGATTTATATAAGAAAAGAGTTTTATTTCATTATTATTTTGTTTTTGGATAGTACATAATAAAATAAAATAAAAAACCATTCCATGGATTCTAAAAAAATTGAGTGACCGAAATTATTTTATAAGGCCAAGGGCCAATGATAATAAAATATTTACCTTTCTTAAGAGGAGGTGAGACACACTTTCAAATAAAATATTTTAAAATCATAAAATATTTTATACGTCTCAGAGAATTCAATAAGAAATTATAAAATAAATCAAATATTCTTACAATCATATTATGTTAAAGGAAAAAAAAATTATGAGTATAAATTTTATAGTTGTTATTACATCACTTTTGGGCTATTATTATGTCGTAAATTAATAGTTGTTATTACATAACTATTGAAATATTATGATGTCATAAAATAAAACAAATATTTATAAGACATTTAATATTTATGCTAAAATTTGACTTTCATAATATAGCTTGATAATTGCAACATGGAAAATGTGGAAACAACTTAAAACACTGTATCATAAATAGATCAATGAAAATCTACCAAGACCCCATGGTGGAAAAAGTATCATAAAGGAACCATGTAATTAAACTATCCCAACATGATGTATCATGATACTAACCATTTCCAAATTCGTTGGATCCCTATAAAGGTTCACCCTTCATAATCATTTCCTTATAGTGTTTAAGTGTGCCACATAGATCTGATAGCATGAATTCATTCAACAACATAATATATTCCACGATCTAAGAATTTTTAACAAAGAAATGTAAGTCCCCAATAAACAAGTATATTTTCATAAATGTGAATCCCCTTGATAGTAAAATGGGCATGGTATTCTGTATATAAGTATTTTGACATCGAAACTCGGGGTGAAATTTTGGCAGCAAAACAGCATCATATAGAAATTCATAAAATGGGTTGATGAGAGAGAAAGGGTTATCTCATCATTTAGACACAAAATGAATAATAATATAGATATTTAAAAACATATCCCAACATAGTAGAAAAGGAAATTAGAATACATAACATAGAATAAATTCTTGATAAAAAAAAGAGGGTGGATGATTCCTTATGGAATTTGGGCATAGTAATGGGTGTATATAAGGGTTAATAAGAGGGATAAATGAGAGTTAAAGTGGCTCTGATAATTTAAACATAAAATTTAATGTAAAGGGGATAGGTAAGAACGTATACCAACTTATGAAAATGTAAATCAAAAGGGCATATCATAAATGAAGTTTTTTATAAAAAGATGAGAGAGGGAATCCCTTACAGAATTTTGGCATAGTAACGGGTGTACGTTAAAGATTTTTGGGGGGATTAATGGTAGAAAAAATAGTATATAATCATTTATAGGTAATATTTACATAAAGGGGATCATAGAATATCATATCCCAATATATGGAAATGTAATTTAAGAAGCATAATATAAAATAAGTTCTTAAATGGAAATGATGAGAGAGAAATCCCTTACATGAATGTGTGACTCCAAAGGATTAGGAGAGGCCTATTGAGAGTTTGGGGGAACCATAGACAGACTCTAGGGAGTATAGTTAAGATTTTTTTAGTCCTAAAAGGATTTTAGTTATGAAAAATGGGATCTTTTGTGGTTTTATATAGGAAAAGAGTGGGATTTATTTATTATTTTGTTTTTGGACAACACATAATAAAATATTCAAAAAAATGATTCCATGGTTTCTAAAAATATTTAGTGAATAAAATTAATTTATAATTCCACGAGCCAATGATAGAAAAATATTTACCTTTCCCAAGTGGAGGTGAGACACACTTTTAAATAAAATATTTTAAAATCTTAAAATATTTTATATGTCTTGGAGGATTCACTAAGACATTATAAAATTAATCAAATAATCTTATAATCACATTATTTTAAAGGAAAAATTTATTTTTTATGAGTATAAATTTAATATTTGTTATTACATCACTATTGGTCTATTATAATCTCATAAAGAACACTGAATATTTATACGATATTTAATTTTTACGCTAAAATTTGACTTTCTCTGGAAATTTTGAAACATTTAGCATCAGATAATTTTGGCATCCTGATTTTGAATTTTTTTTCATTGTATCTGAATAATTTTATAAATATATTAATCTTCACTTTTAAAATCAAAACTTACATTTATTAAAAATGATGGGGTTTTCTTAATAACAATTTTGACCCATAATAAAAATTCCATTTTATTTCATAAAAATTATATGATAAAATTAATTTAATAATAATATTTTATTTAAATATTATTTACATCAAAAATAAATTAAATCATCAAAATTTATTATTTAATTTAATTTTAATATAAACCAAAAATACTATTTTTTCGTTAAAAATCATGTAAAAGTAATAACAGTACGAATAAAAATATATTCAAAAATCAATAAAAAATAAGGTGAAAACTCTTAATTATTTGGTCTTGAAACATATCTCTTTATTACACCAGCGTACTCCCAAAGAGCATGGTGTGCGATGGTGGGTCTTTCATGGGGCCATTTGGTGAAAATGGTTGGGCCTGTGTTCTCAAAGAACTTGAAATTATCCCATAAATGGTTTCTCTCATTATTATGTTGTTGGATCACAACTTGGGATTGGTCAAGGGAAAATCCCAGAAATTCTATATCTCTTGGAAGCTCTGATAGATGTACTTAATATGGTATGATCCTACTGGTTAAGGCCACCACTTCCTTTTTCTATGCCAAAATAATTTATTAAAACCCTATATTTATACAAGTCATATGATCACTATTGAAAGGATATATTATCAATGGTAAATAAAATTAATGATCATTTAAATATAATAGTAAATAATAAAACAAAATAATCCCATTTTTTTTCTATATCCATAAGGAATTTAATTAAATAAAAAAGGTGAATTTCATTTATAAGTGTTCTGGTCATTAAAATCTCCCCCCTTGAGAAATTTCACCCTTTAAATTTTCGTTCCCCGCACAAAAACATATAAGGGTAACACTGCTTCATCACATCCTATGCTTCCAACAGCATCCCATACTTAACATACATGGATATTGCATCATTTTTCATGAATATTTAGTATATTTCTAAAATTCATTCCCAATGATTGTAATAGTTTAGTGTCTTTGGAATATTGGAAACAAAATCTTCTGTCCAATTGAAAGATCTTCAACATCTCCCATAAATATATACATCTTTACAAATTATTCCTAAAACTTTTTTTTCATGACATGGAGAATGGAAACATAAAAAATGGGTGATCTCAGATACTCAATAAGGGTAAATAATGTAAATTTACACGAATAACATGAAAATATTGGATATGGAACTTGAGCATAACATTTGAAGATCATACATTACATATTAGAGATCGTAATAAATTTTGGTAGTTTATAAGACAATGATCATAAGATAATTAATAGAATATTTCATGAAATCATAACTTATGGATAATACATAGAATTGTTTTCCATCACATTGGTTTATAACATTTTGAACATGAATAAGTAGAAACAAGTTTCAATAATTAATTTAAGAAAATTAAATTTGGCCTCAACATCAACACGTGGACATGTAACTAGGTCCACACATAACATTGTGAACGTGCAACCAGGTTCATGCATAACCTTATGGACATAAAAATTGTTAAATGCATAACATTGTGAACATAAAATTATTTCCATGCATGACATTGTGAACATGTAATCAGGTTCACACAAAAACTTATGGACATGAAACTAGGTCCATGCATAACCATGTGAACACGTAATCAGGTTTATTAATAACATTGTGAACATGTAATCAGGTTCACACATACACTTATGGACAAGAATATAGATCCATGAATAACATTGTGAACATGGAATAAGGTTAACTCATAACATTGTGAACATGTAATCATGTTCATGAAACAATTATTGATAAGAAATTCAGTCTATGAATAACATTTTGAACATGTAATCAGTATCACACATAACATTTATACCCAGGATTCATCATCATTACCAAATGCATTGGATGGAGATATAGGTCCCACCCATCTCATAATAAAATCATTCATACATGTCCCATAAGGTCATAAAATTTCATCTTATGATGAACCATACTAAGAGATAGATTTTATATAAAAAACATGACACAAGAAATGAATTGGGAATTATTAACATTTCCTCAAATAAAAACCTATTGAAAATAGATATGTTTCATTTCAACAAATCATAACCAATAAAACAAAGAATGTTTCATAATCATATAACACATGAAATTAAAATGGGTTCTATAAGAATAAATACATAAAAACATAACCTTTTAAGAATTCATTTTAATAGAACCATTGGATAATTTCTTATATGGACATGATTAACATCAATAGATGTCATCCAAGAAGGAAAATAACATAAAACGATATTTTGAAAAGACTTCTTGAGTAAAATATCCTTTCTTCTTTGAATGAATATCTTTAATACATAAAACATTTTTAAAAATGTTTCCTTTGAAAATAATTTGAAGACATAGAAATAATGATTGAAAACTTTTTTTAAAACTTTTTTCCTTTACAAATTATATAATACCCATGAAAACATTTTGAAAACCATTTTCCAGGAAAGCTAATAAAATAATATTGAAAACATTTGTAAAATATATTTTCCATGAAATTATAAAATGATATTGGAAATGTTTTAAAACCTTTTCATTGAAAACATATTTTCAAAAAAATCTAAAAAATTAACTTTTAAATATGAAAAGAAAGCATCAATGGATTTAAGGAGTAAAAATCCACACATGTCGTACGAGGTAAAAAGTGCATTCCTTTTGCATGGTAAAAAGGTTAGAAAAATGCCTCATTAAAAAAGAGAAAAAAAGATTCCTTTGAAAATATCGGTGAAATAAAAAAGGTATAAATTTATTTTAATTATAATATGTTATTAGTAGAATATTCTTGGAATCCCTTTTTAAAAAATATGGTTTTAATGGAGCACAGATTTCTGATCGAAGAGGGGGTAAATTTAGGCTTTCATAAAACCCTCTTTCTTAAATATCTTGTGTACCAAAGAGTGGAATAAGTGGTAGAAATATATAAATAAATGCTGAATAACTTGAGGAGAGTAAAATTCATGAATTTTCTTTGAGATATGGGTCTTAATATTTCATCAAATAAAGCATAAAAAATCTCAAAAAGTGATGATATTGTCTCAATAAAATATTATAACTTGTTAACATCAGATGATATTATCCATGTATGAAAATAAAACTACATGATACATAAAACAATATTAATGAAATTAAATCTGTTGTATAACATGTAAAATTTAAATATATTCACCTCAAATGATAATTTAGGATCATAACAAAACATGAGTATCAAATAAGTCAAATTGGTACACAACTATTGTTATGATTTGTAACTTTTGAGTCCTAAACCCCATGAAATAAAGAACATATAATTGATATATGAATAACCATAAATTTAATTATAATATACATAGAATAAAATCATGGTCAATAAATACTCTAAACAAATGGAAAGAGTGGTGAACATAGCATGTTTCTAACAGAAGTAAAGAGTGAGATGAGATCTCCCTACCTTGTGTCTTCACTCTCATAGTATTAATTCAAACCACCTATATAATAAATATAAATTTATTATACATATTTTAAAGAACCATGTTATTATATATACTACCATATATGGTTATATTATGACCATATATTACTCTCTTGTTAACAATCCTATGATAAGGTTTCACTTTGGGTAATATTCATTTTATTTTTCGTATGTGTCTTAATTGGTTATATCTTTGTTATTTATACATTATATCATGATTTAAATAATTTAAACCATGATATAAAAATAATGTATATAAATTATATCTATATTATAATTATATATATAATATATATGTATGAAATCAAATACACATTTCAAGGATATGATAGGTTGTTTGTACGCATGAATGCTATTTTTTTTAATTGTCACGCTGAATAAAAGAATGAAAAATATATATATTTATAAGTATATATATGTAATTATTAAATTATATTTATTATATCAAATATATCATATATATTCCTGAAACCCATCCTTTATACAATCCATGTGGTGTATGAATTAATCATATCACTTTTAATGGGTAATAGTCTACACTTCGTGAAAATATATTATCGTATTAACACAAAATGGAAAGTAAAATTAGATGTGTTGTAAAAAATAATAAAGAAGAATAATGACATAAAAAATATAATATATTACAAATATGAACTTATTTTACATCATAATGGACATCATGGAAGGTGGTAATGGAAAAAATGAACAATTATCATTTCGTGAGGTAGTAGTTCACCGTACACAGAAACAGTATGATCGTAACCCATTAGATTGAGGTGTGCGTTAGTTTAGGTCAAATTATTTACATTAAAAATCCTAATATATGGATTATACTGTTTCTATATATAAGAAATGAATGAATAATGTTTAATGGGGTGGAGAAGGAATATAAATGAAAGGACTTGAGAGAAGACTTTACCTCTTAATCAACTAACTCCTTTTTTGTGCTAAAAGGATTCCATGGATTGCCTTATGGACAAGGGAAGGAATCTTGGAAGAATGTAGTGATTTTTGAATTTTTATTGGGAAAATATTTTTTGAACATAAAAATTTTTAGATGTGTGAAGAAGAGGTAGAGGTGGTGGCCCTTTATAGAGAAAGAAAAGGACTCACATGGATATTTTGAAAACAAGTTAGGTGTATACATGTTATTACATTTAAAATTCATACTAACCCAACCTAAATAAATAATTTATGTTTTATGTCTGAATTATGTACATAAAACTGGTCTTGGATAAGTTTTTAGTTCATTTTAGCCCCAAATATTGAGGTTTAATCCCTAATAAAACCTAAATTAACTTTAATCCCTTTGATTAATTTTGATCACATTTACATATTTTTTTGACAAAAAAAATAATTTGATCTTATTAGACTTTAAATATTATACTAACTATAATGGTGTATGTTTTTTTTCAAAATTGCATTCAGAGAAGCAGGAAAACTAAGATTATTGCTATTCTCGTAGATGGGACAAAATAATGGGGTTTTAATGTAGATAAATTTTCAAAACATTGTCTTGTTTTTATATTTAATTTCAAAGTGAAATTGATTATAATTACCTAAATTGTATTAATTGATATATAATTTTTTTTCTAAGGTGACCTTAAAAAATTTATGTATAATTTAACATTAATATTTACTTAAATAAAAGGTAGTTATTAACTAAAACATAGTATGTTTCGCTATTCATCAAAAAATAATGTTTCTCATAAAAATACAAAAATTCACCCTATTATAATTTCGACATTATAAATTCAAAACTAATTTTTACTATATAAAATTAAATTTATAAATTCATCTATAAACAATTTTATTATTAAAATATGTTCATTCAAGAAAATGGTATTTTTATACCAAAAATCATATCTTTCATTAAAAATAAGTTTTATCTGTATAAAACAATTATAATTAATATTTAAAATTAGTTATGAAAATTCATATAACTATGCTTAAAAGAAATTTTATATTTATCTCATTTAAATAATTATAATAATAAAATTATTTATTTCAGAAACATCAGTGTTTCGTGTAACATACGCTAATTTGGTGTTGTGGGTAGCGTAATCCAAGTTAGTATTGTGTGTATCCCAAGACAATTTGGTAATACGTGTAGTGTAAGCCAATTAGGAGTTGTGTAAATGGAATATTTGTCTTATTTTTTTAATATATATATATATATATAAAGAACTATTTCTAGTGTCACATGAAATGAAAAATATCAAAAAGATAAATTAATTTGAAAAAAACATTTCACAAAAAATTGGGGTGTTACATTCTACCCCCCTTAAAATGAATTTTCCCTTCAAAATTCATCTCGATTATCAAAGGTTTATTAGTTGAAAGTTTCATTCCAAGAAACCCACATCTTAAAAATGAATACCAAATCATCCCTTAAAAAGGGAATGTTATAACCATAAAAGTTAACCAATTTAACATATAATTAATTTTCCATATAGAATAATATAGATTGCGATTAAAGATTGGACATGGAGGAAATGAATAAATGTTTATAGGGAGTGATTTAGGAAATCAATCACAAAAAAATGATTGATCAAATAAATGTGTATGGCCTTAAAGTCATAAATATGTGATGATTTATAAACCCATAGGTTCAACAAAAATTAAATTATTTGGACAACACATTTTCTTTTGATCATTATCCTAATGTTTAGTAATTATTTTATTGACCATAAATATTATTAAATATACTTTATTGATATATTTTTATAAAAAAATTAATTCTTTAGTTTTTCTAATATGTAACGCCCTAACCCTAGTTACCCAGAGTCGGTACATTATTACATAACATTGGCATGATCACAAAAGATCAAGTCTCGAAAGACTGATATGTTTATTAGCCTTGGAAGTACTAGATACATTCATAATGTTTACATTACATCATAATATGAAAAACCTCAACAAAATTGTTTCCATAGACCACACTCATATCCCCTTAGACTATCCCTATAGGTCAGTCATAAAATAATTCTTCGCATCCTGGGAAAAATTAAACATAGAAAGGGGTGAGCTCAGATGCTCAGTAAGGATAAAAATATAGGGAAAACATTCCTAAATAAGCATAAACATTTAAGGAAATGTATAATAATAAAACAAAATCCTTTTAATGTTGAACTTAAGCATAATATGGAAAAGATAAAATAAAATAATTGCATTTACATACACACATGGATATTCTACTAATCGGATAATAACATGCAATATCAATAGCCACTTTCATTATGTTGGAATGCATAATTCTAGACTTTCAAAACCACATAGTCAAGGCCTTGTTCCAAGACTACAAATAAGATTTTGTCAAGGCCTTTTTCCAAGATACTAGTTTGTCTCATGAGACTTACCGATGCATTGAGGAGCTATATTGGGCTCCACCCGTCACTTACTAAGTCCAATGCATTCCTCATAAGAAAAGGTTTAAACATAACATAAACATTCTTATTAAAACTGGAATATGAAATGTCAATACTTTATCCATAAACCATGAATGGTATGAAATAACACATCCACAGTCTAACATATCACAAAACCTTCAATAAAATATGGATTTTTTGTATCATAATATATCAACATCAAATAAGATTAAAATCCATAAAAGGATGTTGACATCGATGAAATCAAAACCTTTTTTTAGATAAATATCTATTAATATTTTGAAATCATTTAAAATCCATATAATGATAAAAGAAAGAATTTATATTTGAAAATTTTCTTATAGTATATTTAGGGAAGCTTTGATGATGTTATAATGGTGGAAAATAGCCACACCCTCCATATAAGTTTATAAAAGAATTCTTACCTTAAATTTGTCAATAATGTCAAAAAGTACGATGTTTGGAAAACGATGGAAAGATTACATTCAAACCATTTATTAAAAAGTCATAAAATGGTATAAATGACTCTAAACCATAGTCTAGAAAATATTAAAAATGTTTTGGAATACATTTTTAAGAAACATGAATGTGGATGATAAAGAGGTCCTAGTAGATAATTATGTATAAAGAACCTCATATAATGTAGATATTTTAGAATTGACCCTTAGCTTGTACATTTCCTTGGTCGAGGGTAGGTTATACTTCTGTATAATTGTGAAATAATTTTTATTAAATTATACAAGAATCATATACATTAATATGATATCATATATGATCTTTTAACATTGCATTGTTAATAATATCTTAGTATTATCGTCGTTTCGGGAGTTAACGGATTCTTTTTCCATTATATTATTTTTTATTTGAGTCATATTTGTTATGGATGGGATGTATCTTGTTCATATCCATAATGGTATCAATTCTGTAAACCTTATTTCTAATCATCTAATGAAAATTAGTCTTGAATGTATATGATGGGGAATGAATTTCATCGCATTCGTGGAGACGGTAATCCATACGTACGCACGAGCAAAAATATCATTATTTTGATATTAAAATAATATATAATTGGATGGTATATCATATATACAGAATAATTATCTTTTTATATTTATTATTTACATCAATTACACATCATTATTATACCCATCTAAAAAATAATGTATTGAATAACAATTACACCATGACATGGAGACGGTAAGCCGTACGTACGCACGTATGGTGACATGTCATTAAAAAGATGGATAGAATAATGAATTTGGTTGTACCATTTTTATAATAACATCACAATATATAAAATATAATAGAGTTATTATTTTATAATGGAAAAAACAAAGGAAAAGGAAGTGGAAGAAGAAAGGAACTTGAAAGAGGTGATGAAATATTTACCTCTTCTTCGGGTTCTTCTTTTTGATTTCATCAAAAGGGCTCTGTAGGTTGGCTTTTTGACTAAAGTATGGCCTCTAAGATCAAAGGAGGATAGTTTATAGGGTATTTGGGCAGATTTTGGTCGATCCAAATGGATTTGAAGGTGTGAATTAGAGATAATTGGGAGTTCCTTTTTGTAAGAGGGTTGAGGGGAACCTTAGGAAAAGCTAGAAATATTATTTTATAATAAAATCATATTCTGTTTATAATGGATCCAAAGAGGATTATTTAAAGGATAAGGTGGGGATGTGTTGAAAACCACAGAACCAATAGGTTTTAGATAGGTTTGGGTCACTATATTAACTTTATATTTTAGATTTAACTCTTAGTTAAATAGTTTGACATTTACCATGTCTCTTTGTATTTTTATATTATATGGTTAATAGACTTAATATATACTTCCAAGGGAACCAAAGTAGTTAATTAATGATACAACTATCAATATATATGTTCTTTTGCCAAACCTTATATTTATAAGAATAGAATATCAATTAATAATATAATATTTGTTTTAAAAACTCTTTTATTTCAGTTTTGACACTATTTGGTATTTTGTTTTTTCTAAATTTATAACAGCATTATTACTTAGAATAAAATTCATATAACAAACCCTAATATGTCATATTAACCATGAAAATTATTTTAATTCATAAGAAGTCTCGAATTACATTTATTTGGATATTTATAATGTCAATTATTTTAATATTTCATTAATTAGGTAATTACTACATCATCAATGTGTCATAAATAAATTAAATTATTTAATGTCTAAAAAATATAAATAAAATACCATTATGTAGAAAATCTTTTTATATTTCTAATGAATATTTATAGTCTAATTTATCTTATGTATAACCCTATATTAAAAATGTTTTAGTTATTAAACTTTGATTTTAACTCCTTTAACTATGCTTTGAATTAAATAATAATAAATGGCCTAATCTAATCCAAGTGGACCAAAGTGGTTCATCATTTTTTCATAAGGTTGTTTTTTGTAAAATTATACTTATCCAATAGAATTAGGACATATTTTAGGGTAATAATAATATCATTTTTACCCTTAAATACCCTATTTACTTTTAACCGTGGTAAATCAAAGTAAAACATTACTATTCACTAAAAATTATTTTCATCTTATTGAACCACATTTTTTATACTGATATCAACCATGTCTCTTGGATTTTTGAAATTATACTTCAGAAGTAGTAAAATTATGTTTTTTGTGAATTTGGAAATTCTCCTAGGAGGTGGGTAAAAGACGGTGAAATGTTCAATAAAATTTTTATATATCTAAAATTATTATAAACTGACTCCAATGAATTACATTGAACATATATTGGTATTTTGTAGCTATTTTGACCTATAATAAGTTTAATTAAAATAAATATTTATTTAAATAAAAAATCGGTTTTAAACTCTAACTCAGTGCTTTTCACTATTCATCAAAAATTGAATGTTTTCAGAAAAATACCAAAATTCACCCTAAGATAATTTCGATATACCAAATCCAAAAATGAAGTCCATTTTGAAAGATAAAATTTAAAAAAATTAAAAAAGTTGGTATTACTATTCATAACTACTAGTTTGATTGGTTGTGGTGTGTTAGAACTCGAAGTTGCGTACAACACACGCTACTGTATTATTCAAAGAGAAGCGTACTGTGGAAGATTGGGGTGTTACATTCTCCCCTCATTAAGATAATTCTTTCCTCAAAATTTATAGAATATTTCAACATAAAATGACTATGGTGGTACTTCATCATAAGTTCCTCGGGTTCCCACATTGCTACTTCCATCTTATGGTTTCTCTATAGAACTTTTACCAAACAAGTCATCTGGTTTCTCGGCACTTGTTCTCTTATATCAAGAACCTAGACAAGATCTTCGTAATAAGACAAATCGGGTTCCAGTTCTAATTCCTCATAGGTAAGTACATGTGTTGGGTCAGGCATGTATTTTCTCAACAGTGATACGTGGAATACATTTTGAACTTTGGAAAGACTTGGCGGCATTGCCAAATAGTAAGCTACAACCGCAATTAGTTATAGAATTTCAAAAGGTCCGATGTACCTGGGACTCAATTTTCCCTTCTTACTGAAATGTATAAAACCCTTCCATGGAGATACCTTCAAGAAAACATGGTCTCCTACCTGAAATTCCAAATCCTTCCTTTGGTTATCGAAATAGCTCTTCTGCCTACTTTGAGCTGCTATGATATGATTTTGGATTACCTTCACCTATCCCATCGTTTCCTCCACCAGTTCTGGGCCTACGAGTTTTCTTTCACCAATATCATCCCAACAGGTTGGTGTATGACATCTCTTTCCGTATAATGCTTCATTTGGTGCCATCTGAATACTTGAATGGAAGCTATTGTTATTGTAAAATTCTACCAGAGGTAAATATTGATCCCACATACCTTGAAAGTCAAGTGAGCGTGATCTCAACACGTCTTCTAAGGTTTTAATAGTTCGTTCTGATTGTTCATTAGTTTGAGGGTGGTAGGCAGTGCTCAAATGATGTTTAGTATCCAGGTATTTCTGAAGTCCTTTCCAGAATCATGATGTAAAACATGGATCATGATTAGAAACAATCGATAGGGGTACTCCATGAAGTCTCACAACTTCTCTAATATATATTATTTCTATAAATTCAAGTGATAAATATTCTCTTATAGCAAGAAAATGTGATGACCTGGTAAGAAGATCAACAATGACCCATATTGCATCGTTCCTTCTAGGAGTCTTTGGTAGTCCCATGAAAAAGTCCATCGTAATATTATCCCATTTCCACTCAGGTATAGGAAGAGGTTGCAAGACTCCTCCAGGCTGTTTCCTTCCAATTTTCACTTGTTGACAAACCATACATCTTGACAAAAAATCAGCAATCTCCCTCTTCATTTTGTCCCACCAAAAATGTTCCTTCAAATCTCTATACATTTTTTCCTCCCAGGGTGTATAGAGAAATTTGAACTATGAGCATCATCCAACAATTATCTTTTTAGATCAGGTATATCAGGAATACAATGTCTCTTCCCAAATTTCAAAATTCCATCTTCATACACAAAGTCACTCAGTCTCCCAAAATTCACAACATTAATCTTCTTTTGAAACTCTTCATCACTGTTCTAAGAACTCTTTATCATTTCTATTAAAGAAGGTTTGGAAACCACTCGAAAAAGTACTGATGTTTCACCTACCATGGTGATTCCCATATCCATATTTACTAGATCCATATATATAATATCATTTTCAACTTTTATCTTGTTCAAAACTCCATGATCCTTTCTACTCAAAGCATCTTCCACCTTATTTGCCTTCCCCGGGTGGTAGTTCATAGTGAAATCATAATCCTTGAGTAGTTCAAGCCATCGGCTTTGCCTCATTGTGAGTTCTTTTTGTGAGAAAATATACTTCAAACTCTTGTGATCCATAAATATCTCACATTTTCCACCATAGATACAGTGTATCCAAATATTCAAAGCCATGATTACAGCTGCTAATTCAAGATCATGAGTATGATAGTTTTGGTCATGAATTTTTTGCTGTCGTGGTGCATAGAAAATAACCCTATCATTCTGCATAAGGACACAACAAATTCATTCTTTGAGGCATCACTATAAATAACAAACCCATTATTCCATGATGGTAAAGTCAATATATGATCATTGACTAATCTTCTTTTCAATTCATCAAAACATTCTTCACACTCTATCATCCAAAAAAATTTAACCCCTTTACATGTGAGCTTTGTTAATGGGTTTGCCAATCATGAAAAATTCTGGAAGAAATGCAGATAATAACCTGCTAAACCAATAAAACTGTGTACCTCAGTTATACTCATCAGTGTTGGCCCTTCTT
This sequence comes from Viscum album, assembly GCA_963277665.1. Lineage (NCBI taxonomy): Eukaryota > Viridiplantae > Streptophyta > Magnoliopsida > Santalales > Viscaceae > Viscum > Viscum album. The sequence continues at coordinate 277,248,886 of OY728123.1, read as the reverse complement.
GGATTTCCTTGGTCTTAGAAGGATCAACAGAGATTCTATCCTTAGAGACAATATGGACAAGAAAAGAAATTTCCTGAAGCCAGAATTCAAGCTTTCTAAACATCCCATATAATTCGTGTCATCTATGAGTCTTCAGGATAATGTGCTAGTGATTTTCATGATCTTCGTAGCTTTTGGAGTATACCAAGATATCATCGATAAATACCACCACAAAATCATCGAGATATTATTTGAAAACTCTATTGATTAATTCCATGAAGACAGAGGGTACATTATCCATTCCAAAAGGAATTATTGTAAACTCATAATGCCCTTACCTGGTTCGAAATGTTGTCTTCAGAATGTCTTCCCTCCTCACAGACAACTGATGATATCCAGATTGAAGGTAAATCTTTGAAAAGTATTTATCTCCAAGAATATGTTCGGATAAATCATCAATACAAGGTAGGGGATACTTGTTCTTTATTGTTATAGCATTGATCTCCCTGTAGTCAATGCACAACCTCATAGATCCATCTTTATTCTTAACGAAAAGGACAGGTGCTCCCCATGGAGAAACACTAGTGAGAATAAATCACTTATTACTCAATTCCTCTATTTGTTTCTTTAGTTAACTAATCTTATAGTGGCCATTCTATGAGGGGTCTTCGATATGGGACTTGATCCAAGAATTACATCAATGTAAACCTCAATTTCTCGTTCTGGAGTATTTCCAGGTAAATCTTATGGAAACACATAAACATATTCTTTCACAATAGGTACATCCTCTATTTGAACATTCCTTTCCTCACCCATAGTTATTTCATTCTCTTCCTCCCCAATAATTGAATTTAGTTGAGCTACTAGGGGTGGATGTAAATAAGAATTAGGTGGTGATGGCTCTACTGTAAAGATAAGGTGTCCTTTATCATTGTCATAAAAAATCGTAACCTCCTTATTCTTACAATAAATTTTTACATCATGGTTAGAAATCCAATTCATAGCAAGGATTATATCAAATTCAATCATGGGTATGACGATGAGATCAGCAGATAAATAGCATTTATATTCCCTAATGGGAATTGATTCACATAACTTTTTTGTGATGATCCTTCCCTTATGATTTTTGTCTGACAACACCCTTGTTAAATCAAATTGGAAATATCTAATTTTCTTAGAAAACTGGGAAGATAGGAAACAATGAGATGATCCAGAATCAAATAAAGCATTTTTTAAACTTGAGGAAACCATTAAATTACCTGCCGACATTTCTTTCAGAGATTCAACCTTAGTAGTAGTGATAGCATAAGCCAGGCCATGATCCCTTGGACTTTTCTAAGGTATGTTCCCCTGACTCTTAGGAAATTCATTTCTATAATTCCCCATATCTCTAAAATTGTAGCGTTCAACATTGACAGCCTCTTTCTTCCCATTGAAATCATGATATTGGTGTCCTTTTTCACCACACTTGTAACAGACTCTCATTCCCTTCAGGAAAGAACTAGGGTGTTTTTTCCCACATTTACTACAGGATGGATATTAAAATTTTCCCATATTCCCCTTATTTCTGTTTCCAGAGTGTTCGGAAGATCACTTCTTCTCTTGCTATTCTTTAAAGTCGTAAGACTTAGAAAATTCATTTTCTATCTGGATAGCACATTAGACAATATCTTTGTACGATGAGAAGTATTGATAGACTATTTCTCAACGGAGAAATGGTTTTAACCCATCAATGAAATGATCAATATTTCTTCTTGGGTTACGTATATAATGTTTTTCATGCCTCGCTAACCTTTTAGAAATAGCTTCATACTTTGCAAAATTTTCATCCTCCTTTTTCCTCAGAACCAAAAATTTCCTTTACATATCAAATTGATGGTCACACAACAAGTATTTTTCTATGAAAAGATCTTTATACTCCCTCCATTCCATATTTGATATTTCATCATCTTCCATTGTGTTTTTAATCATTGGCCACAATTGATCAGCATCTCCAGAGAGGCGGTAAAATGTCATGATAACTTTTTCCCTTTCACTACTCCCCATGCAATTGAATATTTTGTCTAATGAATTTATCCATTGCTTAGCTACTAATGGATTTTTAATCCCATTTAATGTTGGTTTTTTTTCCTCCTGAAGCTATCTTACATTTTTCCTCCACGCTGTGGATCGGGGTGCTCCATACGGGTAAGGTTATTATTCATAACCTGAGTGAGTGGTCCTTGTATTGTGATAAGCTGATCAGTACCAGTTGTATCACCAGCTCCACTATAATTATCCTGAGCAAGAGAGAAATCCCTACATGGAGCACGTGCATTGATACGATTTCCATTCCTTCCACTAGGCACTATTTCTAAGCAATGGCATAAACTAGATTAGTTTATGAATCTAAATAAATAATTCCAAACTTATAAAAGACATAACATAAATTGAACAGTTTATGAATATAATCCATAATCATAAAAAATTTCTACTTTGAGGAAGTATATACTCATAAACCCTTCATAATTGTTTGTAAAGGAAATGAGAATTATCTTAAGCATATCCCCCAGGAGTGTTGTAACCAAGAGTGCATCAAGGCCCATTTTCGTGCACTAGTTCTCATTTGAGTCTAGCTCAAAGAGGTGTTTTCATGTTTTACCCCTAGGTACATCTATGCCAGAGCCACCTCTACCTGCTCGTATCTGGACAGGGATGTATTTCTTAGAAAACTCACAGAACCACTATAATAAAAATATTATAGGAAGTTCTTCTATACTAACCCTGAAATTATATCTTAGGGTAATGTGCTCTAATTAGAGTTTATCTAAATCTAGATTCCATGGTTTCTACTAAAATTCATCTAATACCAACTGTAACGCCCCGAACCTAGTTATGAAGAGTTGGTGAATTATTACATAACTTTGGCATGATCACAAAAGATCAAGTCTTGAATGACCGATTAATTTAGTAGCCTTTTAAGTACAAGATACATTTATAATATTTACATTACATCATAATACGAAAACATCAACAAAATTGTTTCCATAGAGCACACTCATTTCCCCTCAAACTATCTTTGTAGGATAGTCATAAAATACTTCTTCACATCTTGGGAAAAATGAAACATAGAAATGGGTGATCTTAGATGCTCAGTAAGGATAAAAATATAGCGGAAACTTTCATAAATAAGCATAAACATTTAAGGCAATGTATAAGACTAAAAAAAGCATTTTAAACTTGAAATTCAACATAATATGGAAATGATAAAATCAAATAATGCCATTTACATACTCATATGGATATTCTACTAGTAAAATAATCACATGCAATATCAATATCCACTTTCATAATGATGGAATGCATAATTCCAGACTTTCATAACCACATTGTCAAGGCCTTGTGACAAGACTAAAAATAATATTTTCTCAAGGCCTTGTGCCAAGACACTAGTCTGTCTCATGAGACCTACCGATGCATCGAGGAGCTATATCGGGCTCCACTCGTCACTTACTAAGTCCAATGCATTCCTCATATGAAAAGGTTTAAACATAACATAATCATTCGTATTAAAAATGGCATATGAAATGTCAATAATTTGTAAATAAACCATGAATGGTATGAAATAACACATCCACAGTCAAACATATCACAAAACCATAAATAAAATATGGAGGTTTTTTATCATAATATATCAACTTCAAATAAGCTTAAAATCCATCAATGGATGGTGACATAGATGAAATCAAAAGAAATTAGAGAAATATCTCTTAATTTTTTGAAATCATTTAAAAGTCATGTAATTATAAAAGAAAAATTTATGTTTGAAAATATTATTATAATCTCGTAAGGGAAGCTTTGATGATGTTATAATGGTGGAAAATAGCTGCACCCACCGTATAAGTTAAAAAAACATTCTTACCTAAAATTTTCCGAAACGGTCAAAAAGTACCTTGTTTGGGAAATGACGGAAATATTCCATTCAAAACATTTTATAAAAATTCAAAAAAGGGTATAAATTACTTTAAACAATAGTATATTAAATAGTAAAAATGTTTTGGAATACATTTTTAAGAAACATGGATGTGGATGATGAAGAGGTCCCAATAGATAATTACGTATAAACAACCTCGGATAATGAAGAGATTGTAGAATTAACCCTTACACTGCACTTTTCTTTGGTCAAGTGTAGGTTAAACATCTGTATAATGGTTTGGTAATTGTTATTAAATTATACAATAATCATATACATTAATGTGATTCATATAAGATCTTTTAACATTTCTTTGTTAATAATATCTTCGTATTATCGTCATTTTGGGTGTTAACAGATTCGTTTTCCTTTATATTATTTGTTATATGAGTCATATTAGTTATGGATGGTATGTATATTATTCATATCCAAAATTATATCAGGTATTTAAATATTATTTTTAATCATCTAATGAAAATTAGTCTTGAATGGTTATGATGGGGAATGAATTTCATCACGTTCATGGAGACGGTAATCCATACATATGCACGAGCGACAATATCATTCTTTTGATATTAAAATAATATATAATTGGATGGTATATCATATATACAGAATCATTATCATGTTATATTTTATATTTACATCAATTACACATAATTATTATACCCATCCAAATAATAATGTATTGAATAACAATTACACCACGACGTGGAGACGGTAAGCCATACATACGCACGTATGGTGACATGTCATTCAAAGGATGGATAGATTAATGAATATGGTTGTACCATTTTTATAATAACATCACATTATATAGAATATACTTGAGTTATTACTTTTTAATGTAAACAACAAAGAAAAAAGGAAGTGGAAGAAGAAAGGAACTTGAAAGAGGTGATGAAATATTTACCTCTTCTTCGAGTTCTTCCTTTTGATTTGATCAAAAGGGCTCCTTAGGTTGGCTTTTTGACTAAAGGAAGGCCTCTAGGATGAAGGGAGGATTGGTGAGAGGGTATTTTGGTAGAGTTTGTCTGATCCAAATGGCTTTGAAGGTGTGAATTAGAGAGAAGGGGGAGTTCCCTTTTGTAAGAGGGGTGAGGGGAACCTTAGGAAAAGCTAGAAATATAATTTTATAATAAATTAGTATTTGGTTTTTAATGGCTCCAATGTAGATTATTTGAACACTAAGGTGGGGATGGGTCAAAAACCACACAACCAATAGCTTTTATACAGGTTTGGGTCACTATATAAACGTTATCTTTTAGATTTAACTCTTAGTTAAATAGGTTGACATTTACCATGTCTCTTTGTATTTTTATATTATCTAGTTAATAAACATACAATATACTTCCAAGAGAACACAAAGTGGTTAATTAATGATAAAAATATCATTATATAAGACCTTTTTACAATCATTATATTTTTAGGAATAGAATATCAATTAATAATATAATATTTTTTTTAAAACTCTTTAATGTCAATTTTGACACTATTTGGTATTTTGTTTTTGCTAAATTCATAACAACATTATTACTTCGATTAAAATTAATATAACCAAACATAATAAGTCATATTAACCTATAAAATTATTTTAATTAATAAAAAGTCTCAAGTTACATTTATTTGGATATATATAATGTCAATTTTCTTAATATTTCATTAATTAGGTAATTATTGTATCATCATTGTGTCATAAATAAATTAAATTATTTAATTTCTTAAAAATATAAATAAAATACCATTACGTTGGATTTTTTTTAGATTTATAATTACTAATTATAGCCGAATTTATCTTATGTATAACCCTATATTGAAAATGTTTTTGTTATTAAACTTTGGTTTTAACTCTTTTAACTCTTCTTTGAATTAAATAATAATAAATGTCCTAATCTAATCCAAGTGGACAAAAGAGGTTAATATTTTATTCCTAAAGATTTTTTTGGTCGAAGTATACTTATCCAATAGAATTAGGACTTGTGTTAGGGTAATAATAATATCATTTTTACCATTAAATACCCTATTTACTTTTAACCCTAGTAAATAAAATTAAAAAGTTACTATTCACCAAAAGATTATTTTCATCTTATTGAACCACATTTTTCTTACTAATATAAACTATGTCTCTCGGAGATTTTAAATTCCACTCACATAAGTGGTAAAATTATTTTTTATGTGAATTTTCAAATTCTCCTAGGAGGTGGGTAAATGACGGTGGAAAGTTCAATTGAATTTTTATATATCTAAAATTATTATAAACTTACTCCAATTAATTAAATTAAACTTATATTGGTATTATGTATCTATTTTGACCTAAAATAAGTTTCAATAAAATAAATAATTATTTAAATAAATATTCGATTTTAAACTATGACTCAGTGTTTTGCACTATTCATCAAAAATTGAATGTTTTCAGAAAAATACCAAAAATTCACCCTAAGATAATTTCGATGTTACGAATCGAAAAATGAAGTACATTTTAAAAGCTAAATTTTATAAAATTTCAAAAAGTGGGTATTACTATTCATAACGGCTAGTTTGATTGGTTGATTTGTGTTAGAACTTGAATTTTCCTACAACACACGCAACTGTATTATTCAAAGAGAAGCGATTCAGGAAAGCTTGGGTTGTTACATAATATCAATTTCTAATTCATCTATTACTTTATGTAATAGATGCTCAAAAATTAACTTTGATGACTGAAGTACTAAAATAAAATTTTAGCAGATTTTAAGGCCCATAAAGGAATGAAAATATTAACTATTTATCTATAACTATTATTGAAAATAAATATGGATAATACATTAATCTATAAACATATGAAGTAAAAAAAATCATTATAAAGAATTATTCATTAACATGACATCACATAGGCCAGTGGTAGGCGTGAAACCCTTCTAGTCAATGGGTAATGGATTAAAGACCCACAACCATTCCAGACATGATTGGTTTTCACCTGAGATAAATGATTTACTTTCCTGAAACCATTTTAATATAATTTCCAAAAACAAATAATATGGACATCCTTGAAATAAGGATAATCCTAAATAGCCTATTAACCAATGTTTTCAATACAAACTCATTTCATAAAAACTTCCTCTAAAGTTTAACATAATATTTTTTGGAATGGTTTACCATATAACACTTCTGAATGATGAAAAAACTAATCATTTGAAATAGATTCACCAAATCTACTTAACATTGATTCCACCATTTATAAAAAATTTACCCTTTGTTTTCATATTCCAAACATGTGAATACCCTCTTTGCAAATTACCATAAATCCTTTTAGAAAACTTGCACGATTCCTTATTTCAATGACTAGTTGATATATTCTACAAATCCAAGAAGTTGTAAACATCATCCTTGATAGAGTTGACATTTTCTTCAATAATCAGTTCTAAGGTAATATTTACCATCCAATTTACTTATTCATATCCAACATATCATTATCCAAAGATCATTATCTCAATTTTACGTATTAATTAATGTTTTCCTTCCCTTAATCAAAATATCATCTTTCGATGAAATAAATTTTCTATTTATTCATTACCATTAGAAATTTCCTATTCAATCCGTAATGAAATATTATAATAAAAACACTTATAAATTTCATAATTCATATAACATAATATTTGAATTCCAAAACATAAATACTTCATTAATGAAACATTATTCATAAACCATTACTCAAGATTCATCAACATATTCCTTAATAACACTTTCCTAGAATAGGAAATATGAATCATGTATTAAGGTTACTCTTCCACAATCTAATCATGCTTCTTATGTTTGATGTAAAATAAAATCTAATAACATAACTTACCTTTCACATTTTGTTTTCAAACCCATTATCTTCAAATGTATAATCAATACTCATACCAACTTACTAATTATATTTATGATATTTCCCCTTGGGAAATATATTTACATAATTTACATGATTTCCAAATATATAACATTAAATATTAACGATGCTCCTTATATTTCTCTCCATTGAATAAAACCATAAATCATAGTGTGAGACAAACATTTGCTAGATTATTGGGGAAGGAAATATATCCTTCTGGAATCACAACTGGCTTGGATTAGTGTTGTGTTTCCTGAGTTGTCCAGCCTACAACATCACATTCAAAGAGGAAACCAGATTACTGACTTTCATTAATGTCATTCTTGAAAAAGGAAAATCTGGTTCCTTCAACCTTATTGAAACGAATACATACCGTAACAGGTTCATATTCACACTATCCAGCTTAGGGAATTTCTATTCTAAGGATTTTTGTTGAATGCTAAACAACCAATATCAAGGGGAATACTAGGATTAATTCTTGTGGTTTAAGATAATCCCAACCAAGTACAATTTACTCACTTTGAGGCTCCATCATAACGTTTTCCCAAAAGATGAGAATGTTAGATAGTATGAAATCACTCTGGTCTCTCATCGATCTTACTATAAATAACATAAGGAATATATCGATGATCATCTTTTCTTTGAGGTTGAATGGGAATGGTATGTCTGGACATTTTATAGTTTATTTACATCTTTTTCATCCCATTCCCGCTCATATGCCTCTTTCATTGTCTGATGGTTCCACGGTGTGGGTGATAAAGGGTTGGAAAGACATGTAAGGACAAATATTCTATATGCATGTTGTTGGTGCCTTTGATAGGATATAAATAAATAAATTAAGGAGGGAATCCTCTCATTTGGGAGGGCCATAATCTCCAGAATTCAATGCCTCCTTCTTAACCTGGTCAGGCTTATTAACAACTATAAGGAAGCCACTTCACTTCATCTTTGACAATCACTCACTAGTATTTTCCAAACTAGGGGCACCTCAAGAGGGAAATGGGTCTGATAGAAAACACCACCTAAAGGTTTGAAACTAAATACAGATGGTTCTTGAATATCAAGCAACATGAGAGGTGGAGGGGTGGATTAGAGTTCCATGGATTTGTTCATCTTGTAATTCACTGACCACTTTGGTGGAATATCTTTCCTTTAGGTAGAGGATCTGTCTTTACTCACTGGTCTATCCCTTTGCCGATATGGGGGTTGTTATTTTTGAAGCTGAAATTGAATCATTGATCCTTCTCAACTTTATGCATGACACTGGTTCTACCCCTTGTTCAATCACCTACACTATCATAAGGTGTCTAGGCTTTCACTCCAACATCCTATTTAGGCACATTTGGCATGAGGGTAATATGGTGGCAGATCATCTAGCATCCTTAGTGGTCCATGGCGCTATATTATTTTACTTTTATTACATTAATTTCTTGAAACCTAGGGGTGAATATTTTTAAAGGTGACTCCCTAGGCCCATATCCCCCCTAGGCCCTTGTTTTTCTTGTTGTACACTTATTAGTTTCTTTCCTAGTTTTCGATAAAATATGATGTTAATTTGGTTGTAGTTTTATCCAAGGATATACATATAAAACTTCTATTTAAATCCTTCATAATGGTTTATGAAATGTTTTTGAATTCCCAAAGAATATACCCCATGAATTTCAAACCATGTGTGTTGAAAGGATCTTTTTCATGTATTAGATTACCCTGAGTCTGGCCCAGAACATCTTGTCAGAGTTGTTACCCCAAGGTACATATATTATAGAGCCACATCTACTTGTATTATCTAATAAGGGATGAATTTCTAAGAATCCATTCTCTCTGTCCTTCACCAAAATTCTAGGACATTTTTCAAAATTTTAACTCATCCTCATACTTATTCTTATAAAAATCTATAGATATATCCTAAAAAGTATTCCCAGGGATCTCACTAAAGTTTTCTCATCATAGTTTTTGTAGGTTGAGTAAACCTTTCCTTTGATGCCAACTATAGCGACTCAAGCTAAACATACATGTATATTACATGATTTTTGATTAACATTTAGTACATTTCAAAAATACAAGCCCCAGGACCATAATAGTTTAGTGTTTTTGGAAACATGGAAACAAAGTCTTCTATCCTAGTGAAAGATCCTCAACATATCCCATAAATATCTACACCTTTATTACTTCTAATTAAAACCATTATTTATAACCGTTAGAATGAAAATATAAAAATGGGGTGATTTCAGATTCTCAGTAAGGGTAAATAAAGGAAATGTGTAAGAAAAATATGAAAACATCTGTTAAGGAACTTGAAAATAACCGTTTAAGATCATATCATAAAAATTATATATCATAATAAATATTGTCAGTTCAAAAGATATAGATCATAAGAGAATAAACAGAATAAGTCATAAAAACATAACATAGGAATAATACATGGAATTTTTGTCATGTAAGTTGGTTTATAAAATTGTGAACAAGTATAAGTAGAAATGGGTTCACTCATTAAGTTAAGGACAGGAAATGAGGCCCCAAAATCAACTTGTGGACATGAAACTAGGTCAATTCATAACATTGTAAATGTGTAACCAAGTTCACTCATAAACTTATGGATATGAAACCAGGTTCATGAATAAAATAATGAACATGTAATCTGGTTTATGAATAAAATGGTGAACATTTAATAAGGTTCACACATAACATTGCGAACATGTAATTAGGTTCAAACATATTCATATGGACATGCATCAAGGTCCATGCATAACATTGTGAACATGTAATAATCATCACCCATAACATTGTGAGAAAATAATCAAGGTCACACATAATCTTTTGAAGATGAATCCAAGACCACACATAAAATTGTGAACCTGGAATTAAGCTAACTCATAACATTTATACCCAAGATTAATACATCATTACCCAATTCCTTGGAGGGAGATATAGGTCCCACCCATCTCATAATAAAATCATTCAAAAACGTGCATAAAGAAATAAAACATCATCATATCATGACCTATAAAAATAGATGGGTTCTGTAAACATCTAATAATAACACATTAAATGAATTTTTAATTATTAACATTTTATAACATCATAACCTATGGAAAATATATATGTTTCATTTCATCAAAACATAACTGGTGAAAAAAAGATCTTTTCAAAAGCATATAACTCATGGAATATATATGGGTGTCATAAACTCAATTCCATCAAAACATAAACATTAAAGAAAGTATATGAATGGAACCATTGGATAATTTCCAATATGGGAATTATTAACATCAATGGATGTCATCTTAGAAGAAAAATAACATAGAAGGATATTCTGAAAATATTTCATGAGGAAAATAGCCTTTAATCATTGAAAACATTTCATTAAAAAATAAATCATTTTGAAAACCATTTCCATTTAAAATACTTTCCAAACTTATAAATAATTCTTGAAAATATTTTGATAATATTTTTCCTGGAAATCTAATTAAATAATAATGAAAGAATTTCTAAAAAATATATTTCCTAAAACATATAAAAGGATCTAGAAAACGTTTTGAAAATAATTTCTTTGAAAATATCATTTAAAATATTTTCTGAAAAACTAACCTTTAAACATGAAAATAAATTCTCAATGGATTGAAGACAAAAAAATCTTTACTTATCATATGAGGTATAAATAAAATTCATTTTTCCCGGTAAAAAGGTTGGAAAAATTCCTTTCTTGGAAGGAAACAATATGATTCATTTAAAAAAAATTAGAAGAAAAAAAGGATAAAATTTTCTTTTAATGATCATAGGTGATTATTATAATTTTCGTGGATACCCTTTTTATAAAATATTTTTTTAATGGAATATAGACATATGACAGAACATAGGGTAAAATCAAGATTTCTTAAAAAAACATTTCTTAACTATATTATATAACAAAGAGTGGAATAAATGGTAGAAACGTATGAATAAATCATGAATAAATATATGATAATAAAATTAATTTATTTTCTTTAGATCTGGTTATAATATTTCATTTATGGAAGTTTAAACATAAATAATCTCAAAAGGCAATGCGATTATCTCAATAAAATATTATAACTTGGTAACTTGGGATCATAATATCCCTATAAGAATAGGAAATTAAATAAAACTTAAAATATCCTGAAATAAATTAAATTCATGATATAACATGTAAAATGGAAATATAAATACCTCTAATGATAATTTAGGTGCATAACAAAACATGAGTCTCAAAGAAGGTAAATTAAAAAAAATCTATTTTACTAATTTTGTATCTTTTAGACCATAAACCCCATGAAATAAGGATCATATAATTGATATGTTAATACCCATAATTTTAATTATAATATACATAGAAAAAAATCCTCTGTAGTACATTCACTAAATAAAAGGAAAGAGTGGTGAACAAAGCATGCATCTCACGAAAATAAAAAGTGAGTTGAAATCCCATTACCATTTGTCTTCACTCTCATCGTACTCATTAAAACCACCAGGAAAATAAATCTAAATTTATTATACATCTTTTAAAAACCCATATTCTTATATATTATACCATATATGGCTTTATTATGACCTTATATTACCATCGTGTTAACAATCCTATGTCAAGGTTTCACTTTAGGTAATATTCTCTTTATTCTTCGCATGTGTCTTATTTGTTATATCTTTGGTATTTATAATTTATATCATGATTTATAGAATATAAAACATGATAAAAATATCATTTATATATATTATATGTGTATTATAATAATTTATATAATATAAATGTATTAAAAGAAAGACATCGTTTATGGAGATGGTAGGTCGTACATACGCATGAAGGCTATTTCTGTTTAATTTTGATGTTGAAAGACAAAATGTAAAATATATATATATATATATATAATTATTTAAATATATTTTTGATATCATATATATCATATATATTCACTTAATCCATCCTTAATAGAATTCATTTGGTGTATGAACAAATCATATCGCTTTAAGGGGGTGGTAGTCCACACTTTCTCAAACAAAATTATCATATTAACTCAAAATGGATAGAAAAAATATATGCATTTTAAAAAGAAACACATAAGATTAAAAACATAATAAATATAATGTAAGAAATATATAAATATATTTTTCATCATAATGGTCATTGTGGTAGGTGGTAATGGAAAAATGAATACTAATCGTTTCGTGAGTTAGTAGTTCGCCGGACACAGAAATAGTATGTTTGTTACTCAATAGATGGAGGTGTTTTTTTAAGTGTAGGTAATACAATTTACATAAAAAAATACTAGTAAATTTGGGATAATTTTTTTATATAATCATATAATAAATATACATGTAGTGTTGGAAAGGAAAAATAAAATAACAGACTTGAGAGAAGACATTACCTCTAAATCGGGTAACTCTATTTGGATTGTGCCAAAAAGATTCTTTAGATTTAATTGTACCCAAGGAAAGGATTATAGGAGTAATTTAGTGATTTCATTACGTGTATTGGGTAGATATTTTTTGAACCTAAGAGGTTTGGGAGGTGTGAAGAATAGGGGGAGGTGGCATCCTTAGGGCAGGAAACAGACTCACTTGGAATTTTTGAATACAAGTTAGGTGTATACATGTTATTACCTAAAAAAGTCATAAAAAACCAACATAAATATAGAATGAAAGGATTGTGGAAGAAAATAGTCCAAAAAATGGGTTTTGGAAAAGTTTTTGGTCATTTGGCCCCCTAAGATTGAGGTTTAGTCCTGGATTAATCTTAATTTAACCATAATCAATGTTATTTATTTAAATCACTTTTAATAATATATTTGGTAAAAAAATTATTTTTATATTATTATAATGTAAATATTATAATAATTATAATGTTTTATGTCAGTTTTTAAAAATTCAATTCAAAGAATCATAAATATTAATATTATTGCTAATCCCACAAATGGGACGAAATAACTAGTTTTTAAAGAAGATAAATTTTTAGTAGTTTATTATGTTTTTATATTTAATTTCAAAGTGAAATTTATTATATTTACCTAAATTTTATTAATATTTATAATTTATATTTATTTACCTTACAAAAAATTTAATGTACACTTTTATATTAATAATTATTTAAACAAAAAGGCAGTTATTAATTAAAACATGGTATTTTTCACTATACATAAAAAATTAATTTTCTCAGAAAAATCACAAATATCACTCTAATATAATTCTGCAATTATAAATTCCAAAATAAATATTGTTTTATCAAATGAAATTTAAAAATTTGTCTAAAATTATTTTTATTCTTAAAATTGGTTTATTCGATAAAATGGTATGTTTAAATAGAAAATGACTTCACCAAAAGTCAGATCTTTCATTACCAATAAGTTTTATCTACATAAAACATTATATTTAATATTTGAAAATAAGTTATTATTATTAAAAAACTATGTTTAATGTCTAGGTTATAATTATCTCATTTAAATAATTATTATAATAAAACGATGTTTCATAGAAACATCGGTGTTGCATATAATAGATGCCAAGTTGGTGTTGCGGGTAGTACAAGCCATGTTGGTATTGCATGTAGTGCCTACCAAGTTTTAAATATGTGCATAACAAGCCTAGTTGGTTTTGTGTGAAAGGAATATTTGAATTACTGTTTTAATATATATATACATATATATATATATAATGAACTATTTCTAGAGTCATGTGAAATGAAAAATATTGAAAAGATAAATTATTTTTAAAAAAATATTTCACAAAATCTCATGGTTTTAAAGTTCTCACATTTCTTCTTCAAACTTGTGGTTTCTCCAAAAAACATTGACGAGAGGCATTGTCTTATTTTGTATAACTTTTTCTCCACAATATAAGATCTTTACCTAATGCTCTTCATTGGAAATGTCATTCTCTAATGGTACCACCTCTAGATTGAGTACATGTGATTGATCTGGTATGTACTTTATTAAGAGGGATACATGGAATACATCATGTACTTGAGGCAGTTTTGGTGGGAGTGCTTATAGATAGTCCACTGCTCCGATGCGATAATGGATCTCAACAGGGATTATGTATGTTGGAATAATCATTCCATTCTTCCCAAATATCACTACCATCTTCCATGGATATATTTGGAGAAATACCATGTCTATAACATCAAACACTAGCTATCGTCGATGATTGGAAGCATAGATGTTTTTTCGACACTGAGCCACTTTGATGTTCTCCAAGATAGTCTTAACCTTCTCCACCATTTCTCCAAACATTTTCAGAACTATAATTTTTACCCATCTTCAACCCAACATATCAACATTATACACCTATTCCCATAATGGGATTTATAAGGGGGAATCTGGATGCTTGATTAGAATCTATTGTTGTATGAGAACTCCAAAAAATGATGATGTCGGTCATATCCACCTTTTATGACCACTGAGTAAGATCTCAACATTTCCTTAAGGGTTTTTATAGTCCTCTCAGATTGACCATTAGTTGGAGGGTGATAATCCATACTGAAGTCCAACTTAGTGTTAAGAGCATGTTGGAGACATTTCCAAAACATAGAGGTGAATCTTGGATCTCAATTAGACAGAATCGATAGTGATACTCCATGTTTACTTACCAATACTTTTATGTATATCTATGCTAGTTGATCCAGTGATAAATTCTATGGAATCATGATGAATTGTTTAGTCTTTGTATGATGATCCACAACAACCCAGATAACATTATTTCCCTTGGATGTCTTCGGAAGCTCGATGAAAAATTCCATGGTGATGCTTTCCTATTTCAAGTTTGGTATGGGTAGTGGATGCATCATCTACTTAGACTTCTACCATTCATCCTTTAATTACTGACATACTAGAAAAATTGATGTATAATCTATGATCTATGTCTTCATGTTATCCCAACAAGATTTCCCTAGGAGATCTCGATACATCTTTTTGTTTCCTAGGTGAATGGAAATAGTCGAACTATGTACATCAACCAAAAGTATTTTCTTTAAATGAGTATTGGATGGACCACATAGTCTCAACCAAAAACTCACAATTCCTTCTTCATTAACATTGAACTTCAAGGATTTCCATTTTCTAATGGTTTCCACTATCTTTTGAATTACCACATAATCTTTTTTAGGATTCATTAACATTTCCAAAAGAGATTTTTATGGAATAATTTGTGATTGTATTTATAATGTTCCTTTATTTATGATTCTAATTCCTATATTCTTCATATCTGAGAATTTAAGATCCTTCTAAATTTTCATAAATGAAATAATTTTTGGGTCATTTGTACATAGTGTATCTGCCACCTTGTTTTATTTACAATGATAACAGTGCATTGATCAGTTGTAATCCTTGATGAGATATAACCATCTTCATTAGAGCTTATTTATATATTTTTGTGTGAATATATATTTGATATTTTTGTAATCTATATATATTTCACAATTCTCCCCAAAGAGATAATGTTGCATGATTTTCAATTCAAATATCACAACTTCCAACTCCATATCATGTGTGGGTTATTTTTTCTTATGCATTTTCAACTTCCTTGCGGCATAGGAAATGAATTTGTCATTTTTCATCAACACACATCCCAATCCATTCTTTAAAGCATCGTTGAAAATTATTAAAAGATACCAAATTGTGGGTAGTGTGAGCACATGGTAGTGATACGTCTCTTTTTCAAATCTATGAATCTTTCTTCACATTCATCATTCCAATAAAATTTTACTCCATTTTTTATTTATCTTGTTAATTGGGTTTTAAAATCATGATAAATTACTTAGAAATCAGCGAAATTATCTAGCTAACCCGTGGAAACAACTAGTATTTATCATAGATGTTGGCCTCGACCATCCGTCTTTTTTTTCTTTAATGGATCAACATATATCTCATTTCTTGTGATGATGTTCCCAAATAGTGAAAATTATTTCAAACAGAACTCATACTTCTTGTACATTTCATTGAGATTCTCCTTTCATAAGGTCTTTATCATAGTGTTCAGATGCTCCTCATGGTCCTCCATTGTTTTAGAGTATATTAGACTATCCTCAAAAAATACTACCATTATATTTTTTAGATAAAATCTAAATACTATATTCATCAAGTCCATGATAATTTTTAGGGAATTAGTGAGTCTTGATGGCATCACTGTGAATTCATAATGCTCACACCTTGTACAAAAATAAGTCTTGTGGATATCCTCCTTCTTTACCCTTACTTGGTAATATCCTGAATGTAGATCACATTGGAGAACCATTGTGCTCCATTTAGTTGATCAAAAAATTCATGAATTCATGGAAAAGGTTACATGTTATTTATCGTCATTTTGTTGAGCTCAAGATAATCAATGCAAAGTTGTATTGGATCGTCCTTCTTCTTGATGAAGAGTACTAGTTCGCCCCATAGCGAAGCACTTGGGCATATAAACCCTTTATCTAAATTCTACTGTAGTTTATTTTCTTTATCTCCTAGAGTCCCACAATATCCATCCTATATGTGTTCTTGGATATGGGAAATTCCCTAGTTAAAATCTTGATTGAAAATTCAACATATCTTTTTATAGGAAGACCCGGAAACTCTGCGGGAAACACATCAGTGAATTCCCACACAACATGCATGTCTTCGAGGATGGTTGATTCCTTAGACTCATTAATTTGAGATAGATATGATTTATCCTAGGTAAATAATATCCATACATGATATGGTGGTTTGAATGAAGATTCATCCTCATACTTTTAGTTGTATATAATCTGGGGTAGATTCTCCATTTGGAGAGTGATTTCCCACTCACATAAATTTATGTTGTCTCTATAGATGTAAAGTCAATCAATGCCCATAATTGAATCAAATTACACCAAGGAAAGCATTAAAAGGTTATCTAGGATACTCAGACCAAGAATTATGATAGGGGAGGAGTTATATAGAAGTGATGAAATAATTTCCCCATTTTCAATTTTTTCCTACATCTCTACATCCATTCATTTTGGTGGTGATTGAATAGTTCTACTAGACATTATTGATATAAAGGAATCCATATAACTATAGATGATAACCCTACCTTTCAATTTTTTTATTATGGTTATACTTTATCTAATATAGACTTAGGTTTATGTAGTTTTAAAATATTAAACACACTAAAAGGAGAATGCAATAACATCTTAGGGATAACTTATAAATTACATTTATCTCCATTACTTATGAGTTTCTATGATTCAATATATGTTATTCGTGATCTAATTTATAAAATATTTTCTTATGGTATTTTTCCCTTAATAATGTTTCATATTCAGCTTAGGAAGTTACCAAAAAATATCCCTCAGGAGGTTAAAACTAGGTGCACAGTAAGGCTCATTTTCTTGTACCTGGTTACCTCGAGTTAGGCCCAGAACACCTTGGAATAGTTGATACTCCTAGATACATCTATCCTAGAACAACATAAACTTTTAGTATCCAGGAATGGATGTATTTTCTTGATAAACCACTTGATATATACTCACCAAAATTTAGGTATGTTTTCACATACTTAGTATTATCCTTAATGGTCATTACTTTCGGTTTCTAATCCAAATCCAAAAATTAACTAAACCTATCCTCATATACGAACTATAATAATCCTTTTATTTATTTCATTTTTAAATATGATTTATTAAATAAAATTTCACTTAATATAGCTTAGATTATTGAGAGGTATAGTTTATTTTGTAAATTAGGAACATTACATAAAATAATAAAACATGAAAAGAAACATATTTTTGGAAAACTTATTTAACATGGCCAAAATGTTCAATTGTACTAAACACTACAAGAGATAACCTAAGGACATACATAAGAAGGGAAAGAGATATACATGCCAGTAAGGGAATAAAAAAGAAATAACATGAGGATATTAATGCATGTTAGACAAGGAATATCAAAAGGTTTTAATGGAACATGACTAATATGTCATGATATAGCATCAAAATATAGACATTGAAAAATGTGGCAACAATATAAAACATTACATCATATATAGATCAGGGGTGAATCTACTGATTCCCCACAGTGGAAAAAGTTCCATAAAGTAATTAGATAAATCACCTATCCCAACATGATGTATCAGGATACTAACCGTTACCTGATGCATTTGATAGCTATCTGGTCATTCCATTCATAATAAATACATTCTAATGGTTAAGTGTGCCACATAGATCATATAACATTGATTCATTCAACATCATAATGTATTCTATGATATAATAATGTGGAATACCTATATGTAATTCCAAATAAATAAGTATATTTTCATAAAGTTGAATACCCTTTATAGATGAATGGGTATGGTAGTCACTACATGATGATTGTTTCATGGAAAAACATGGTGTAATTTTACAAGATAACAGTGTCATATAGAAATTCATAAAATGTATTAATGAGAGATAAAGTGTTCTTTCATCATTTAGAAGTAAAATGTACAGTAAGAGGGGTATTTAATAACATATCCTAATATAAGTAAAATCAAATTAGAAAACATAACATAAAATAAATGCTTGATAAAAAGGGAGGGTGGAAGATTCCTTATAGAATTTCAGCATTGTAATGGGTGTACATAAGGGTTCATAAGGGGGATTAATGTCAGTGAAAAGGGATAAAATCATTTAAAAATAAAATCACTAGTAATGGGGATAGTTAAAAATGTATCCCAAGTTAATAAAATGGAAGTAAAAGGGCATATCATAAAGGTTGTTCTTGATAAAAAAAGGAGAGAGAGAATCCCTTAAGAGATTTCGGCATAGTAACAGGTGTCCATAAAGGATTATAGGGGGATTAATGATATTGAAAGGAAGCTCTAATCATTTAGAAATCTAATGTATATTAATAACATCATGGAAAATCATATCCCATAATATGAAAATTTAATTTAAGATGCATAATATAAAATAAGTTCTTAAATAGAAATAAGAAGAGAGAAATCTTATACATGAATGTGTTGCTACCAAGGATTGGGAGGGGCCTCCTGAAATCTTGGGGGCCCTGGTAGAACTATAAGGAGTAGAGGAATGAATTTTATTTCTCTCAAAGGATTTTGAGTGATGATAAATGGGATATTGGGTGGGTGTATATAGGAAAGGTGTGGGATTTATTTATTATTTTGGTTTTAGACAAAACATAATAAAAGATTCCAAACCAAAAACAAAATCATAGTTTTTACCCATGGTTTGTAACGCCCTGACCCTAGTTACCTAGAGTTGGTACTTTGTTACAAAATGTTGTCATGATCACAAAAGATCATGTCTCAAAAGTCCGATTAGTTTAGAAGCCTTGGAAGTACTAGATACATTCATAAGGTTTATATTACATCATAAAATGGAAAACTACAACAACATTATTTCCATGGAAAACACTGAGATCCAATAGACTATCCCTATAGGTCAATCATAATATACTTCTTCGCATCCTGGGAAAAATAAAACATATAAAGGGGTTAGATCAGATGCTCAGTAAGGATAACAATATAGTAGAAACTTTCAGAAATAAGCATAAACATTTAAGGAAATCTATAGAACTAAAACAAAAGCCTTTTCAACATAAACATCATCATAATATGGAAAATATAAATCAAAATAATGTCATTTACTTACTCAAATGGATATTCTACTAGTAGAATAATCGCATTAAATATCAATAGCCACTTTCATAATTATTCAATGCATAATGCCAGACTTTCATAACCACATAGTCAAGGCTGGGTGCCAAAACTACAAAAAAGATTTTATCAAGGCCTTGTGCCAAGACACTAGTTTTTCTCATGAGACCTACATATGCATCTAGGATCTATAGTGGTCTCCACCCATCACATACTATGTCCAATGAATTCCCCATATGAAAAGGTTTAAACATAAATAATCATTCGTATTAAAAATGGAATATGAAATGTCAATAAATTATCCATAATCCATGAATGGTATGAAATAACACATCCACAATCAAACATATCACAAAAAATTCAATACAATATGGATGTTTTGTATCATAATAAATCAACTTCAAACAAACATAAAATCCATCAATGGATGTTGACATAGATGAAATAAAAACCTTTTTAGACAAATATCTCTTTCTATTTTGAAATCATTTAAAGGTCATGTAATTATAAAAGAAACCATTTATACTTGAAAATATTATTATAAGCTTGGAAGGGAAGCTTCGAAGATGTTATAATGGTAGAAAATAGATGCACCCTTCGTATAAGTTAAAAAAACATTCTTACCTTAATTTTGTGGAAAATGTCATAAAGTACCCTATTTGGAAAATGACATAAAGATTCCTTTCAAACCATTTTATAAAAAATCAAACAAGGGTGTAAATTAATTTAACCCATAGTCTAGTAAATAGTAAAATAAATTGGAATACATTTTTAATAAACATGGATGTTGATGATAAAGAGGTCCTAGTAGATACTTACGTAAAAATAACCTCAGATAATAAAGAGATTGTGAAATTAACCCTTACCTTGTAATTTTCCATGGTTGATGGTAAGTTAGACACCTATATAATGGTTAAATAATTGTTATTAAATTTTACAACAATCATATACATTAATATGATATCATATAGGATCTTTTAATATTGCTTTGTTAATAATATCTTAGTATTATCGTCGTTTTGGGTGTTAAATGATTCATTTTTCATTATATGATTTGTTACATAAGTAATGTTTATTATGGATAGGATGTATGTAAATCATATTCATAATGATATTAAGTCTTTAAAAATTATCTATAATCATCAAATTAAAATTAGTATTTAATGGTTATGATGGGGAATGAATCTCATCGCATTCGTGGAGACAGTAATCCGTACGAACACACGAGCGACAATATCATTAAAAAACATATAATTAGGTGTTATAACATATATACAGAGTCATTATCAGGTTATATTTATTATTTACATCAATTACACATCATTATTATACCCATCCAAATAATAATGTATTGAATAAAAATTACACCACGACGTGGAGACGGTAAGCCGTACGTACGCACGTATGGTGATATGTCATTCAAAGGATGGATAGAATAATGAATATGGTTGTACCATATTTATAAAAAAACATAGTATATATAAGATACCGTATTTATTATTTTATAATGGAAGAAACAAAGAAAGAGGAAGTGGATAAAAAATGGAACTTGAAAGAGGCGATGAAATATTTACCTCTTCATTGGGTTATTCATTTTGATTTGCTCAAAAGGGATCCTTAGGTTGGGTTTTTGACTAAAGGAATGCCTCTAGGATGATTGGAGGATAGTTGAGAGGGTATTTTGGTAGTTTTTTGCCAAGCCAAATGGATTTTAAGGTGTGAATTAGAGAGAAGGGGGAGTTCCCTTTTATAATAGGGGTGAGGGGTACCTTAGGAAAATCTAGAAATAATATTTTATAATAAAATAATTTTCGATTTTTAACGGATTAAAAATAAATTATTTAAATTATAAGGTTGGGATGGGTGTAAAACAACTCAACCAATTGGTTTTAGATAGGTTTGGGTCACTATATTAACTTTATATTTTAGATTTAACTCTTAGTTAAATTGTTTGACATTTACCATGTCTCTTTGTATTTTTATATAATATGGTTAATAAACATAATATAAACTTCCAAGAGAACCAAAAGTGGTTTATTAATTATACACATATCATTATATAGGTCTTTTGGCCAAGATTTATATTTTTATGAATATAATATCAATTAATAACACAATATTTGTTTTAAAAACTCTTTTATGACAATTTTTAAACTATTTGGTATTTTGTTTTTTCTGAATTCATAACATCACAGTTGATTCAAAAAAATTCATCTAATAAACCCTAACATGTAATATTAGCCTTTATAATTAGTGTATTTCATAAAAAGTCTCAAATTACATTTATTTGGATATTTATAAAGACAATTATTTTAATATTTCATTAATTAGGTAATTATTGCATCATCATTGTGACATAAATAAATTTAATTATTTAATGTCTAAAATTTATAAATAAAATACCATTATGTAGGAAATCTTATTTGATTTCTAATGAATTTTTATAGTCGAATTTATCTTATGTGTATCCCTATATTAAAAATGGTTTATTTATTAAACTTTGATTTTAACTCTTTTAACTCTTCTTTAAATAAAATAATAATAAATGTCCTAATCTAATACAAGTGGACCAAAATGATCATATATTATTCCTAAAGTTGTTTTTGGTCGAATTACACTTATCCAATAGAATTAGGACATGTGTCAGGGTAATAATAATATCATTTTTACCCTTAATTACCCTATTTACTTTTAACCATGGTAAATAAAAGTAAAAAGTTATTATTCACCAAAAATTATTTTCATCTTATTGGACCACATTTTACATACAGATATCAATCGTGTCTCTTAGATTTTTGAAATTCAACTCACAGAAGCGGTAAATTTATGATTTCTGTAAATTTGCAAATGGTCCTAGGAGGTGGGTAAAAGGTGGTAAACAGTTCAATAAAATTTTTATATATCTACAATTATTATAAATTGAATCGAATGAATTACATTGAAATTATATAGGTATTATGTATATATTTGGACCTAAAATAAATTTAAATATAATAAATAATTATTTAAATAAATATTCGGTTATAAACTATAACTCAGTGTTTTTCACTATTCATCAAAATTGAAGGTTTTCATAAAACTACAAAAAATTCACCATAAGATAATTTCCATATTCCGAATCCAAAAATGAATTCCATTTTGAACGATAAAATTTATAAAATTTAAAAAATTGGGTCTTACTATTCATAACGGCTAGTTTGATTGGTTGTGTTATGTTAGAACTCGAAGTTGCGTACAACACACAGTATTGTATTATTTCAAGAGAAGCGTATCATGGAAGCTTGGGTTGTTACATTATCCCCTCATTCAAATAATTCCTTCCTAGAAATTTCTAGAGTATTACTGTGTAAAAAGACTAGTGTGGTTCTTCCTCATAAGTTCCTTGGGTTCCCACGTTGCCTCTTCCATCTTATGGTTTCTCTATAGAACTTTTACCAGACAAGTAATCCAGCTTCTCAGCACTTGTTCCCTTGTATCAAGAACCTTGAAAGGCTCTTTGCAATAAGACAGATAATGTTTCAGTTCTAATTCCTCACAGGTGAGTTCATGCGTGGGGTCAGGAATATATTTTTTCAATAGTGATATGTGGAACACATTGTGAACTTTGGAGAGACATAGCAACATTGCCAAATGGTAAGCTACATCCCCAATTCGTTCTAGAATTTCGAAAGGTTCGATATACCTAGGACTCAATTTTCCCTTTTTAATGAAACGTATAACACCCTTCCATAGAGATAACTTCAAGAAAATATGTTCTCCTACCTGAAATTCCAAATCCTTCCTTCGATTATCGGCATAGCTCTTCTACCTACATTGAGTTGCTTCGATGTGGGTTTGGATTACCTTCAATGTTTCCATCATTTACTCCACAGGTTCTAGGCCTATAAGTATTTTTTTCACCAAAACCATTCCAATAGGTTGGTGTGCAACATCTCTTTCAATATAACGCTTCATATGGTACCATCTGAATACTTGAATGGAAGCAATTTTTATAGGTACATTCTACCGATGGTAAATATTGATCTCACATACCTTTAAAGTCAAGTGAGCATGATCTCAACATGTCTTCTAAGGTTTGAATAGTCCGTTCTGGTTTTCCATCAATTTGGGGGTGGAAGGAAGTGCCCAAATGAAATTCAGTATCCAGGGAATTCTAACAACTTTTCCAGAATCTTAATTTAAAATGGGGATCACGATCAAAAATAATCGATATTGGTACTCAATCAAGTCTTACAACTTCATTAATATATATTATTTCTAAATTTTCAGGTGGTAAATCTTCTGTTATAGCAAGAAAATGTGCTGACTTGGTAAGACGATCCACAATGACCCATATTGCATCATTCCTTATAGAAGTCTTTGGTATCCCTATGACAAAGTCCATCGTGATATCATCCTATTTCTATTAATGTATGGGAAGTGGTTTCATGACTCCTCCAGGTTGTTCCCTTCTAGCTTTAACTTGTTAACAAACCATACATCTTGAAACAAAATCAGCAATCTCCCTTTTCATGTTGTCCCGCCAAAAATGTTCCTTCAAATCTCTATCCATTTTGGTGCTCCCATGGTGTATAGAGAAATTTTAACTATGACAGTCATCCAACAATTACCTTTTTAGATCTGGTATATCAGGAACATAAGGTCTCATCCCAAATTTCAAAATTCCATCGTCATATTCGAAATCACTCAATCTCCTTTTATTCACAGCATTAATATTGTTTTGAAACTCTTCATCACCGGTCTGAGAACTATTTATCATTTCTAGTAAATATGGTTTGGCAACCATTTGAAAAATTATTGATGATACACCATCCATGGTTATTCCCATATACATATTTACAAGATCCTTGAGAATAGGATCCCTCTCAACTCTCATCTTATTCAAAACTCCATGATATTTTCTGCTCAAAGCATCTGCCACCCTATTTCTCTTCCTCGAGTGGTAGTGTATCGTGAAATCATAATACTTGAGTACTTCAAGCCATCGTATTTGCCTCATGTTCAATTATTTCTGTGAGAAAATATACTTCAAACTCTTGTGATCAGTATAAATCTCACATTTTTTCACCATAGAGATAATGTCTCCATATCTTTAAAGCAATGATTACAGCTGCTAACTGAAGATCATGAGTAGGATAGTTTTTATCATGAATTTTTAGATGTCGTGATGCATAAAAAATAACCTTATCATTCTTCATAAGGACACAACCAAGTCCTTTCATTGATGCATCAATATTAATAACAAACCCATCATTCCCCGATAGTAGAGTCAAGGTGGAATAATTGACTAATCTTCTCTTCAATTCTTCAAAACATTCCTTACATTATTTTTTCCAAACAAATTTCACCCCTTTACATGTGAGCTTGGCTAATTGGTCAGCCAATCAGGAAAAATTATGGACGAAATGCCGATAATAATGTACTAAACCAATAAAACTGCATACCTCAGTTATACTTGTTCGTGCTGTCCATTGTTGGATTGCCTTGGTCTTTGAAGAATCAACAGAGATTCCATCCATAGAGACAATATGGCCAAGAAATAAAATCTCCTGAATCCAGAATTCACACTTGCAAAACTTCCCATATAATTCATGTCTTCTAAGAGTCTTTTGAATAATGGACAAGTGATTTTTATGATCTTCGTAGCTTTTGGAGTATAACAAGATATCATCAATAAATACCACTAAACATTCCTCAAGATATTCCTTGAAAACTCTATTAATTAGACCCATGAAGACAGAGGGTGCATTAGTCAATCCAAAATTAATTACTGTAAACTTGTAATGCTTGTACCTAGTTCGAAATGTTGTTTTCATAATATCTTCCTTCTTCACTCACAACGGTTGATAACCAGATTGAAGGAAAATCTTTGAAAAGTATTGATCTCCATGAATTTGGTCGAATAAATCATCAATGTGAGGTAGGGGATACTTGTTCTTTATTGTAATAGCATTGATCTCCCTATATTCAATGCACAACCTCATAGATCCATATTTTTTCTTAAAAAAAGAACAGGGGCTACCCATGGAGAAACACTAGGGAAAATAAATACCTTATTACTCAATTCCTCTAGTTGTTTCTTTAGTTCCACTACTTCCATTTTGGCCATTCTATAAGGGGTCTTCAATATGGGCCTTGATCCATAAATTAAATCAATGGAAAACTCAATTTCTCGTTCTGGAGGATGTCCAGGTAAATCTTCTAGAAACACATCAACATATTTTTTCACAATAGGTACATCCTCTATTTGAACATTCCTTTCCTCACCAACAATTTTTTCATTCTCTTCATACCCAATAATTGAATTTATTTGAGCTACTGGGGGTGGATCTAGATTAGAATTAGGTGGTGATGATTATGCTCTAAAGATAAGGTGTTCTTTATAATCATCATCAAAAATATTAACATCCTTTTTATTACAATAAATTTTTGCATCATGGTCCGAAAGCCAATGCATACCGAGGACTATATCAACTTCATTCATGGGTATGATGATGGGATCAGCAGATAAAGAACATTTATATGCCCTAATGGGGATTGATTCACAAAACTTTGTTGCAATGATACTTTCCTTAGGAGTTTAGATTGATAACTCCCATGTTAAATAAAATTGGAAATATCTAATTTTCTTAGCAAACTAGGAAGATATGAAACAATTTGATGATCCAGAATCAAATAAATAATTGGATAAACTTGAGGAAACCATTAAATTACCTTCCACAATGTCTTTAGGAGCATCAATCTCAGTAGTAGTGATAACATAAGCTTTTCCTTGATCCCTTGGCCTTTTCTGAGGTATGTTCCCTTGTCACCTAAGAAATTAATTTTCATAATGGCCCCTTTCTCTACAATTGTATCACTCAACATCAACAGCCTCTTTCTTCCCCGTGCAATAATGAGCTTGGTGGCCTTTTTCACCACACTTGTAACAAACTCCCATTCCCTTTAGGAAAGTACCAGGGTGTTTCTTCCCACATTTACTATAGGATAGATATTCAACTTTTCCCTTCTTCCCATTATTCCCATTTCGAGAGTGTTCAGTAGATCTCTTCTTCTCTTGCTTTGCTTTAAAGTCGTAAGACTTAGAGAATTATTTTTATGTCTTGATAGAACATGAGACAATATCTTCGTATGATGAGAAGTATTGTGAGACTAATGCTCGATGGAGAAATGGTTTTAACCCATAAAAGACACTATCAATATAACTTCTTGGGTTATGTATATAATTTGCAGCATGCCTCGCAATCCTTGTAAAGATAGCGTCATACTTTGCAACATTCTCATCATCCTTTTGCCTCAAACTCAGAAATTTCCTTTCAATATCCACTCGATGGTCATGAGGAAAGTATTTTTCTAAGAAAACTTCTTTAAACTCCCTCCATTCCATATTTTATACTTCATCATCTTTCTTTGTGTTTTGAATCAATGAACACCATTGACTAGCATCTTCTGTGAGGCAGAAAACTACCATGAAAACTTTTTCCCTTATGATACTCCCCAAGGTGTGGAATATTTTCTCTAAGGAATTTATCCATTGCTCAGCTACTATTGGATTTGTACCCCCATTGAATGTTGGTGGTTTTTTCTCATGAAGTGATCTAACATTGATCCTCCACACTGCGGATCAGGGTGCTCTATATGGGTAATATTATTATTCATTACCTGAGTGAGTTGTCCCAGTATGGGGATTAGCTTATCAGCACCAGTTGCATTACCAGCTCCACTATAATTATCTTGAGGAGGAGGGAAATCCCTGCATGGATTGCATGCATTGATACGGTTTCCATTCCTTCCACTGGGCGCTATTTCTAAAAAATGGCATAAACTAAATTAGTTTATGAATTGAAATACATAATTCCAAACATGTAAAATATTTAACAAAAATTAAACAGTTTTTGGATATAATCCATAATCATAAAAAAATTTTCTTTGAGAAATAATATACTCATAAACCCTTCATAATGGTTTGTAAAGAAAATGAGAATTATCCTAAACATATCTTCTAGGAGTGTCATAACCAAGTGTGCTGTAAGGCCCGTTGTCGTGCACCAGTTCCTGTTCGAGTCTAGCTCAAAGCGGTGTTTTCAAGTTTTAACCCTAGGTAAATTTGTGCTAGAGCCACCTCTACCTGCTCATATCCAGACAGGGAATTATTTCATGGAAAAACTCACAAAATTTCTATAATACCATAATTCTAGGAAATTCTTCTATAATAATCCTCAATGTCTATCTTAGGGATATGTGCTCTAATCAGAGTTTATCTAAATCTAGTTTCCAAGGTCTGTACTAAACTTTATCTGATACCAACTGTAATTCCCCAACCCAAGTTACCCAGAGTCTGTGCATTATTAGAAAACATTGGCATGATCACAAAAGATCAAGACTCGAAATACTGATTAGTTTAGTAGCCTTGGAAGTACTAGATACATTCATAAAGTTTACATTACATCATAAAATGGAAAATGAAAACAAAATTGTTTACATGGACAACACTAAGATCCCATAGACTATCCCTGCAGGTCATTCATAATACACTTATTCGCATCCTATAAAAAATAAAACATAGAAAGGGGTGAGCTCAAATGTTGAGTAAGGACAACAATATAGCGGAAACTTTCATAAATAAGCATAAAATTTTAAGGCAATGTATAGAACTAAAACAAAAGACTTTTCAACATAAACTTCATCATAATATGGATAATATAAATCAATATAATTCCATTTACTTACATGGATATTCTACTAGTCGAATAATCACATGAAATATCAATAGCCACTTTCATAATGATGGAATGCATAATGCCATACTTTCATAACCACATAGTCAAGGTATTGTGCCAAGATTACAAATAATAGTTTATCAAGGCCTTGTTCCAATACACTAGTTTGTCTCATGAGACATACCAATGCATCTGGGAGCTATAGAGGGCTCCACCCATCCCTTACCAAGTCCAATGCATTCTCCATATGAAAATGTTTAAACATAACATAAACATTCGTATTAAAACTGGTATAAAAAATGTCAATAATTTATCCATAAACCATGAATGATATGAAATAGCAAATACAAATTAAAAAATTTCACAAAAACTTCAATACAATATGGAATTTTTGCATCATAATAAATCAACTTCAAACAAACATAAAATCCCTCAAAGGATGTTGACATTGATGAAATCAAAACCTTTTTAGAGAAATATCTTTTTAGATTTGGAAATCATTTAAAGGTTACGTAATTATAAATGAAAAAAATTTATAACGGAAAATATTCTTATATGATTTTAAAGGAATATTTGACGACGTTATAATGGCAGAAAATAGCCACACCCACCGTATAAGTTAAAAAAACATTCTTACCATAATTTTGTAGAAAATGTCATAAAGTACCATATTTAGAAAACGACGGAAAATTCCTTTAAAAACCTTTTTTAAAAAATTAATACAAGGGTATAAATGACTTTAACCCATGTTCTATTAAATAGTAAAAATGTTTTGAAATACATTTTTAAGAAACATGGATGTGGATGATAAAGAGGTCCCAGTAGATACTTACATAAAAACAATCTCGGATAATAAAGAGATTGTAAAATTAACCCTTACTTTGTACTTTTCCTTGGTATAGGTTACGTTAATCTCTTTTATAATGGTGAAATAATTGTTATTAAATTATACATTAATAATATACATTAATATGATATCATATATGATCTTTTAATATTTCTTTCTTATTAATATCTTAGTATTATCGTCGTTTTGGGTGTTAACTGATTCGTTTTTGTTTATATGATGTGTACATAAGTAATGTTTGTTATGGATAGGATGTTTCTTATTAATATTAAGAATTATATTGATTCTTTAAACATTATCTTTAATCATCTGATGAAAATTATTCTTGAATGGATACGATGGGGAATGAATCTCATCGCGTTCGTGGAGACGGTAATCTGTACGTATGCACGAGTGACAATATCATTAAAATAATATATAATTAGATGTTATATCATATATACAGAATAATTATCATGTTATATTTTTTATTTACATCAATTACAAATCCTTTTTATACCCATCAAAATAATAATGTATTGAATAACAATTACACCACGACGTGGAGACAGTAAGCCGTACATACACATGTATGGTAATATGTCATTCAAAGAATGGATAGAATAATGAATATGGTTGTACCATATTTCTAAAAACATAATAGTATATATAATATACTGGATTTATTATTTCACAATGGAAACAACAAAGAAAGAGGAAGTGGAAGAAGAAAGGAACTTGAAAGAGGTGATGAACTCTTCTTTGGGTTCTTCCTATTGATTTGATGAAAAGGGCTCAGTAGGATGGCTTTATGACTAATGGAAGACCTACATGATGAAGGTGGTATAGTTTAGAGGGTATTTTGTCAGGGTTTTTCTGAGCCAAATGGCTTGGAAGTTGTAAATTTGGGAGAAGGGGGAGTGCCCTTTTATAAGGGGGTGAGGGGCACCTTCAGAAAAGCTAGAAATATTATTTTATAATAAAATAATTTTTGGTTTCTAATGGATCCATAATTAATTATTCGAAGGATATGTTGGGGATGGGTATAAAACCACTCAACCAATAGGTTTTAGACTGGTTTGGGACACTATATTAACTTTATCATTTTGATTTAACTCTTAGTTAAATAGTTTTACATTTACAATGTCTCTTTGTATTTTTATATCATATGGTTAATAAACATACTATAAACTTCCAAGAGAACCCCAAGTGGTTAATTAATGACACACCTAATATTATATAAGTCTCTTGACCGAACCTTAGACTTTTAAGAATAGAATATCAATTAATAATATAATATTTGTTTTAAAGACTCTTTTATGTCAATTTTGACACTATTTGGTATTTTGTTTTTGCTAAATTTATAATAGCATTATTACTTCACAAACAATTCATCTAACCAACCCTAACATGTCATATTAACCTATATAATTAGTGGAATTCATAAAAAGTCTCAAATTACATTTATTTGGATATTTATAATATCAATTATTTTAATATTTCATTAATTAGGTAATTACTGCATCATCATTGTGTCATAAAAAAATTTAATTATTTAATGTCTAAGAATTATAAAAAAAAATACCATTATTTAGGATATTTTTTTAGCTTTCTAATGAATATTTATTGTCAATTTTATCTTATGTGTAACCGTATATTAAAAATGGTTTAGATATTAAACTTTGATTTTAACTCTTTTAACTCTTCTTTAAATAAAATAACATTAAATGTCCTCCTCTAATCCAAGTGGACCTAAAGGATCATATAATATTCTTAAGTTTTTTTGGTTGAATTAAAATTATCCAATATAATTAGGACATATGTTAGGATAATAATAATATCATTTTTACCCTTAATTACCCTATTTACTTTTAATCGTGGTAAATAAAAGTTAAAAGACATTATTCATCAAAAAAACATCATCTTATTTAACCACATTTTACTTACTGATATCAATTGTGTCTCTAAAATTTTTGACATTCCACTCACAGAAGAGGTAAAATTATATTTTATGTAAATTTTCAAATGCTCCAAGGAGGTGGGTAAAAGATGGTAAAAAGTTCAATAAAATTTATATATATATAAAATTATTATAAACTAACTCTAATGAATTACATTGAAATTATATAGGTATTATGTATCTGTTTTGACCGAAAATAAATTTAAAATTAATAAATTATAATTTAAATGAAAATTCAGTTTTAAACTATAACTCAGTGTTTTCACTATTCATAAAAAAATGAAGTTTTTCAGAAAAATACCAAAAAATCACCCTAAGCTAATTTCGATATTATGAATCTAAAAATGAAGTCCATTTTGAAAGATAAAATTTTAAAAAATTTCAAAAAGTTGGTATTACTATTCATAACGGCTAGTTTGATTGGTTGTGGTGTGTTAGAACTCGAAGTTGCGTACAACACATGATATTGTATTATTCAAAGAGAAGCGTACAATGTAATCTTGGGTTGTTACGTGGTTTCTCCCAAAGGGGAGTGAAATACATTATTTTATAAGGCCAAGGTCCTAATTTAATAAAATATTTCCTTTTCTTTGAGGTGAGTCACACTTTTAATGAAATGATTTTAAAATAGTAATAAAAATTATAAGTGTTGAAGGATTCACTAATGATATATAATATAAATCAAATAAAATTAAAATCATAGTAATTTAAATTTAAAAAAACATTTTTTCATATTACACCTTTTATAGTATTTATTACATCACAATTGGGATATTAGGAAGTAAAAAAACACATTG
This sequence comes from Viscum album, assembly GCA_963277665.1. Taxonomy (NCBI): domain Eukaryota; kingdom Viridiplantae; phylum Streptophyta; class Magnoliopsida; order Santalales; family Viscaceae; genus Viscum; species Viscum album. The sequence goes on along the minus strand of OY728123.1, from coordinate 277,216,199 downwards.
TATATGTTTACGGTATTTAATTTTTATGAAAAACAGTTGGTTATCTTAGAAAATTATGAAACATTCACCATTGGATAATATAAAATCCAAATTCTATAAATTATATTCATTTTATCTAAATAATTCTCGAAATATAGGAGTTTTTACTTTTTAAATTAAAACTAACATTTATTGAAAATGATTGGTATTTGAAAATAAATGTTTTCGAACCCTAATAAAAATTATATTTTATGTCATAAAAACATATATGATCAAAGTAATTTAATCATAATATTTTATTGAAATATTATTTATTTAGAAAATCCATTAATTCTTCATAATAGATTTCTTAATTGAATTTGAATATTAACCAAAAATACTATTTTTACTTTAAAAAATCATTTACCAAGGTAATAGCACATGAAAGATCTAAATCCTAAAGCGCAAAACAAAAGAGATAGATCACTCTAATGTTATAACTTTATGGTTATTGGGATAGGGATGAATAATCCTAAAGCCCGATCATCATATCTGTATTAACTCTACTACTGACCAGTATATTTCATTGTATGCTGCCTGTATTGGTCGTGATATGTTGACCATTATTGGTCGCTGGTGATGAACTATATTGGTCGCTGGTGCTGACCTGTATTGGTCGCTGGTACTAACCTGTATTTATCATTTGTGGTGAAATGTATTGGGAACTGGTGCTAACACATATTGGTCACTGGTATAGAGTTAGTGATGATTATTTGTACAGCTAGATCATCTCACTATGGAGTTTCTGATACTGACCAGTATCGGTTGATCTTCTTCTTCATGTCACATACAACCACTAGATTTCTGCACAAAGCATGACTAATCTACAGAAGTCTCTGATCCCCAAGACATCAGTCATATTTCAATAGGTACGAAGTCCCATAAAAAGCATACCCAAGGGACCACCCTGTAATATGGGTCCCAACGTGAGAGACGGCGCGTCGATCGGACGCCCGGACTGTGAGATATGAGCACTTTTGTAAAAAGGTCTCAGTTGGATTCAAGTCTGATCCAACCCATGTTGCATGAAAAACTCTATCAAAACCCACTTAGAGTATCTCCAATGGATTGTCTTGTCACAAGGGTCCCTATTCCACATACAATACGTCGATCGGATGCCCGGTCTGTTAGTTACACCGCTTTCCATGAAATCGGAGTGATCGCACCTCGGTCCGATCTAGCTTGGTTGGGCCCACCGAAATATGCTAAAGTGAGTGCTTCCTAAAAGGGGTCCCAACGCCACTGATGGCGTGTCAAATGGACACTAGTTCGTCAATTATGTGCATTTCTTTATTCAGGAGCCGGTTGGGTATGTGCCTAGTCCGACTCGGTATGGTCGGCCCGACGCAATGGGTACTGGGGTCTACCAGACCCTACATGGGTCCATCCAGTTATGGGTCATATTGGTTCACTAAATCCGGCCTATCAGGGTCGGCCCGATTCATTGGGTGGGTCCGGCCCGTTCGGTCGGCCCTATCCGCCTGAAGGCGGACCATTTTTCCCAGTTGGCACAACGGACGTGGGGCCATTTCGTTCGGCTAGTGCGGCACTGCCCCACCGCATGCAATGATCATCCAGATAGTCGACTGGTCTCAAGCCTATGTGGTGTGGCATGAGGCCATGCCTCCCCTTCCTGTAGCAGCCCGTTGGTCGCAGCAACTATTGTCGTCAGCGCCAGTGGGCGCCACCCTTCTATCGTGTGGCTGTCTCGGGCCAGTCGCATCTAAAAACCGCAGCACGCGATGGTGCGCTGCGTTCCCACCACCCTTGGATGGTTTCTGTGGGTCTCCTTCATCCACTGCCGGCATAGCGCACCATCATTTCATTCTGCGGTCCACCATACCTGCTCCATTTCTATGTTCTTGGTGTTTTTTGCTCCTATGAGTCTCCCTGACTGTCGCTGTCATAGCATGACCCTCTGTCTCACGTTGCCATAAAATTGGGAAAGTTGTCCCTGAAGAATGCTACATGAATGAAGTGGCTGAGGGTTCGAGCCTTGTTCGTTCAGCCCGCACCCTCTGTGTTAACATGATAACAAGTGGGAGAAAATTTATTTTACATTAAATATTAAATAAACTCACTTCAAAAATGTTAAAACACAAAAAACATAAACCCTCTACTAGGATGATACTTCCATTGATGACGATTGACAGAACCTCCTTCATCATTGTTATCAGTTCATTATTTGGTGGCACTCGTCACCGTTCACTGAATCTGGTAATATCCCCCAGGTGGATGTTTCCAGAGGACATTATCTGTGTTTCCTCACTTGAAGAAGTTGTTCCAGAACCCCACCCCTAGATCCATTTAAATAGAAGAGGGAAATGTTAGTAACGCATTGAAGAATCAATGAGGTCTACTAAATGAATTAATTAAACTCTTTAAATTTACAATGGTGGAGTTACATAATTGATTAGTGAATCCATTAAATGGCTTGAAAGGTCACCATTCCCTCCACCATCGCTTATCCATTGGAGAAAAAACATAAGAAAATTACAATTACATGTTATTTTATTATTCTTTAGAAAGTCCAAAACAATATTTTTCTCCCGCCCAACTACGGCCGAAGTGAATCTTCTCTTAGGTGAATATCGGCGCTACAAATTCAATAGTTCTATATGATTTCAATTTCGAGCAACAGTTTAAAAGTTAGAAAATTTTTCCTGTGCGTTTACTGAACGTACCTTAAAAAATGTTCAGAAATTCATTCTGGGAAAATCGGGCCTCAGAATCATGCACCGTGAATTTTCACAGACATGTAATAATCGAAAATAATTAAAAAAATACATAGAATTTTCCAGGTCTTTACATTCTCCCCACCATAGGGATTTATATCCTCGAAATCCAAACAAGGCAACACAAACAAAGAGGGGTATTGTGCAGGCATATGAGGCTCTCGCTCCCATGTGCTCTCCTAGAGATTATCGTGCTACCACAGAAAGTGCACCACAGGTATCGACCGCCCACGAAGGATCCACTTCTGTCAATCCTCTATCTCCACCAGGTACTCCGTAAAAGTCGCGTTATTATCAATATTCATCTCACCATGGTCAATGATGTGAGATGTGTCATGCATGTATCTCCTCAATTGGGATATGTGGAAGGCATTGTAAACCCTCTCCAACTACGGTGGTAGTGTCATGCGGTATGCCACCTCACCAATCCACCGAATTATTCGGAATGATTTGATAAACCTTAGTGAGAGTTTGCTGCCTTGGCCAAATATCCGTTGTCCTCGTCAAGGGGAGACTTTCAAGAATACATTTTCCCACTCATGGAACTCCATTGGTCTCCATATATAATCATCATAGGACATATGTTGTCTCTGTCTAGTCTTCATCCGATCTCGGATCACCGACACCTTCTCAGTGGTATCATGTACCATCTCTGGGCCCACGAGTGCTAGCTCTCCTAGATCAATACATCATAAGGGAAATATGCATGGTCATCTGTACAATTACTCAAAAGGGACCATACTAATGGTGGAGTAATAACTCTTTTTGTATGCGAACTCCAACAAGTGCAGGTGGTCCCCCTAACTACAACCAAAATCTAGGACACATGCACTAAGCATGTCCTCCATGGACTAGATGGTCCACTCAGTTAGACCATATGTCTGTGGGTGAAAAGCTATTCCCAAGAAAAGTTGATACTCAGAAGCCTCCAAAAATCCTTTCCACAACCGGGATATGAAGCCTATGTCACGTTCTAAGACTATTGTCAAAGGCACCCTATGAAGTCACATTATCTAATGAATGTAGAGACGTCCCAAGCTCTCTACTGAACCCTTCTCATGAATATCAAGGAAGTGGGCCAACATGTTGATTAGGTCAACGATCACCCAGATGGTATCATCCCCTCTGGATAAACTTGGTAACCCTATCAAGAATTCCATTGATATCCTTTCCCACATCCACTCTGGTATCACGAGGGGTTGGGTCAAGCCTATTGGTACCTGGTGCTTGACCTTTACTTGTTAGAAGATGAAGCATCTAGAAACAAACTTTGTAACATATTTCTTCATCCCTGTCCACCAGTACTGACGCCGGAGGTCTGGATACCTCTTCATCACACCTGGATGTACTAACAAGTGTGATGTATGGAACTCCCTCAGCACCTCCTCTCGTAGCACCACTGGTACAATTGTACGTCCTCTAAAAAGGATAGTGTGCTCCCCATGTTTAGAAAATCTGTTTGGTGCATGGCATGAGGATATATGATCACATGTAGTCTCGCAGCTATTATCTCTGATTTTTGCATCCCAGACTTGCTAAAGGAGTGGAGGGGGATCTACCATTGACTAGAAGTGGACTATCTCATCTCTATCCACGTAGGATATCTGAAGTGAGGATAACTGCTCTGAAGCCTCGATCAGTAGCTACGAACATGATCTCTGACTAAGAGCATTGACCACTATGTTCCACTTCTCAGGAGTATAGACTATCTCAAAGTCATAGTCTTGGAGGAACTCTAGCAAAAGTAACTATCTCGGATTTAGATCATTCTGTGGGAAGATAAATCTGAGACTCTTATGGTCTGAGTAAATAATGAATCGCTCACCCATCAAGTAGTGTTCCCACATATTTAGTGTAAAGACTATTGTTTCCAACTCTAAGTTGTGAATCTCATAAATCTACTCATGATGAATCAGTTTTTGTGATCCATAAGAAATCATTGCATCATCCTGCATCAGGATGCAACCAAATCTAGTCCCTGATGCATCACAGAAAAGCACATAATCTATGACCTCCTCCGGAAACGTCAGGATGGGAGCACTGGTCAAGCTCTACCTATACTCTTGAAAGATCTGTTGGTATGTATTTGACCATAGGAAGGGTTTTTTATTCTTTATCAAGATAGTCATAGGTGCTGCTACTCTAGAGAAATCAGTTACAAACCTACTATAGTAGCCTGCTGATCCATGGAAGCTCTACACCTCAGTAACACTCTTGGGTGGCTCCCAAGAAAGTACTGCATCGATCTTCACTAGATCCAATACAACTCCAGCCTCTAAGATGACATGTCCCATGAAGTGGACCTTCAATATCCAGAACTCACACTTTGAGAGATTCCTATATAAGTGGTGCTTCTGGAGTGTGTCCAAAATATCCTCAAGTGTACAACATTCTCTTCCTCAGATGTGGAGTACACCAATATTCCGTCGATGAAGACCACAACAAAACGATCATGGTATGGCTGAAATATCATGTTCATGAGCCCCAGGAACACTACTAGAGTGTTGGTCATGCCGAAAGGCATCACCAAGAACTTGTAATGACCATATAGACATATGAAGGTTGTCTCTAGTACATCCTCATCTCGTACCCTGAGCTGGTGATAGCCTTATCTGAGGCCTATCTTTGAAAACCAATGAGCTCTCTTCACCTGGTCGAAGAGATCATCGATCCTTGGCATAGGATACTTGTTATTCAATTTCACCTAGTTTAGGCACCAAAATTCCACACATTTCCTCAAAAATCCATATCCCTTCTTGGAAAAAAACACTAGGGATTACCATGGAGAAACATCAAGAATTAGGAATCCTTTTCTCTGCAAGTCATACAATTGCACCCTCATCTCCCGGAGCTCTACAGGGGCCATCCGATATGATGGTGTAGATATAGGTTTTGTTCCTGGGTAGAATTAAATGTTGATTTATACCTCTCTACAAGTTGGTAGTCCTGGGAAATCTTCTAGAAAGACGTCCTCATACTCTTCCACCACTGTTGAAAACATTTGAATCACCTCATCCACCATGTCGAAGGTCATGAAAGCCATCTGATATGTAATTGGTTGCGCCCACTTGAGCACAAGTCCATCTCATGTTGCTCTGTTTTTTTTCCTCCATAAAAAAAACTAGCCTCCATCTCTACATGTGCATCACACTGTATGTCTCATGTAGTCAATCTATGCATGAACTACTGATAGATAGTCCATGCCTAGAATGACATCTTTGGGATTCAACGCCACTACTAGAATATCCAATCAGAAACTCCCTCCTCTGAGAGTAAGATCACACTATCATCACCAGTGTGTGACCATTGAATCTCCTTCCGTAGGAGTATTCGAATGAAAAGGTAGATCTAAAAGCTCAACCAAAATCACAGAGTCCCAATATAAGTCCTCTGCAAGGATAGAATTTATAGAAACTGTGTCGATAAGAATAGATACTTAATTAGAGAAGATACATACCGTACATCATATCATCTCAGGGATGTCAGGATCATGAGACTCTACTGCATGTAGTTGGGTATGTCCCCATCCTTATTCTCACTAAGCTCATGGTGGACTTCTTGGGGGTGGTGGTGGAAGTTCCAGGTGACCCCGACCACTTACCACTGCACATCTTTCTCCCCTTCAACATCTTCCACCTAGTTGACTCTGATGCTCCTACCGATGTTGCTACCTCGATGGCCCCTCCGCCGTCTTCCAATCATCTGTGTGGGGAGTCAGACAATCACAAGCTATGTGACCCTATTCCCCATATGAAAAACTGATCATGTCTCACTGGTGGATCCCTTAGCCTCTCATGCCTCGCATATCTGACCCTGCATCCTCGAGTCGTCGTCCGGAAGGTCTAGCCCGCTTGGGATTCTGCATCATATGTCTACTGCCTACTTTAGAGGAATCAACTACCTATAATTTGGTTGGGGCTCTCATTATCAGTGCATTCTCGGCATGGAATCTCTCTATCAGTAAATCTTTCTCTATCACCCTAGCATGCGTTAGGATTCTGAAAGAAACTGTCATATCTCTTATCTCTTATCAGAGCCCCTGCTCAATTGTCTGGGCCCTGAAGTAAGGTCTATATACCATGTGAGTGGAGTATCTAGAGAGGTCAGTAAATCAAGCAGAGTACTGATCCACAGTCTAGATGACCTGTTGTAGATGCATCATCTCTTGAACACGCAGAGAGTGTAGTGTCGCTGGCACAAACGCCACCTTTAAAAGGCTCTAAAAGTCCGGCTAGGTGAGGGTCATCTCCTCATGAAACTGGATCATCGAGATCCACCATCGTCCTGTCGATCCATGAATAAGGATAGCATCCAAGATCTCCATTTGCTCGGCGGGTGTCTCTACAAAGCAAAAGACTCACAAAACTGCCTCAAGACAGTCCTCTACTGCATGGGGGTCCATTTCGCCTCACACACTCGGAGGCTTGTGTCTCTGGATCTCATGAAATGAACTCATCCAGCATCCATGATCAACTGGTAGCATCTGCTGCTCAATGGGTGGTGGTGCTGCTAGTACACCACCAAAAAGGTTTCGTCACTGTGAGTGGTCCATGAACTGAAGCCTCATCGCTTGGTGGGCCACTTCCATGGTCTCTAACCCTAATCTTGGATGGATGTATTTGTGGAGGTGTTCTGTAGGAAACAGATGCACCATAGTCAATAACTTATACTTGGAGGGATAATATATGAAAAATCATGAAAACTTTTTAAGACACTAGAAACTAGTTTTTCCATGTTCTAAGCCAAAGAATAGAATTTAGGGTCCTGTTTTATGTATACATCGACCACCGCAACAACACAAGACTCCCAATACTGAAAACCGAACTCAAGACACTTTACCCCATTGCCTCATTAAACGGAGACTCTTAGTTATTCTAGTAGAACCAACCACCCTCTCATACCACTTTTTCATGACCAATCCCATGGGGCTCAAACGTGACTACCCCAAGCCTGCCTTCCGTAGGCCAGGGGTTGGTGACTAGTACTTTAAGGATTTTCCTGAACAAGGAAGGCATTGACTTAGAGGTTTGTACACACTCAAAAAGGGAAAATGAAGTAAAAAAACAAAAACAAATAATGTATTAACACAAGATTAAAGTAAAACCATAAGTATAAAGTATAACCACAAGTTCAACTATAAATTGAAAATAGTGGGTCAGAATAAAATCCCTATAAACTGAAAAGAAAGTAAACAGTCTTTGCATCTGCCTTTGAGCTCGACCTGGAGGGTAGTAGCTGTAAGTCTGCAGTCAAAGAAGAGGGTATAAACTGCTCCCATTGCACCAAGCTCCACCATGTACCAAACCTCTATGGTCTACCTCAAAGCATTAGTAGTTTTCACCAGACACACACATGCGGGTGGAGCCTGTGCAGGGGTGAGTATAATAACTTAGTAGGGGGACTTGAGACCCCCCGAAGGGCTCTCAGTAATGAAAAAAGGAAAACATCACAAGAAATAACACAATGTTAATATCACAAGCATGATCTAAATCATGAAGCGCAAAGAAAAAGAGACAAATCACTCTAATGGTATAACATCAAGGTTACAAGGATTGGAATGACTAGTCCTAAAGCCAGATCATCCTATCCATAGTAACTCTACTACTGAACCATATAGGTCATTGTATTCTGACCTGTATTGGTCGCTCGTTGCTAACCTGTATTGGTCACTGGTGCTGACCCGTATTGGTCGCTCGTGCTCACCCATATTGGTCACTGTTATTGACCTGTAATTGTCGCTCATGTTGACCCGTATTGGTCGATGGGCTGACCCGTATTGGTTGCTGGTGATAACCCATATTGGTCACTGGTACATAGGTAGGGATTATTAGTCGTACAGCTAGATCATCACACTCTGGAGTTTCTAATGCTGACCCATATTGGTTTCTCTTCTTCTTCATGCCACTACCAGCCATTGGATTCCCGCACGAAGCATGCCTAATCTCTGGAAGACTCTTCTCCTCAAGCCATCTGTCATATTTCAACTAGTACTAAGCCCTTAAAAAATAATACCAAAGGGAATTCCCCATCATAGGGGTCGCAACGTGACAGACGGAACGTCAATCAAATGCCCGGTCTGTGAGATATGGGCACTTTTTTAAAAAGGGCCCAGTTGGATTCAAGTCTAATCCAACCTAGGTTGCATGTAAAACTCTATTAAAACTCACTTTGAGTATCTATAATATACCTCCTTGTCATAGGATTCCTTACGACATAGACGGCGTGTTGATCGGATGCCCATTCTGTTAGTTACGTCCCTTTCTGTGAAACGGGGGGGATCACACCTCAGTCTGGCCCAGCTCGGTCGGGCCTTCCGAAATATGCCAAAGAGACCGCTTCCAAAAAGGGTTCCCAACACCAATGATGGAATGTTAAAGGGACACATGATTCATCAGTTATAGGTGTTTCTACATTCAAGGGCTAGTTGGGTCTCGGCTCGGTCCAACATGGTCAGGCCGACTAGACGCAACTGGTCACAGTGTCTACAAGACCCTGCCAAGGTCGGGCCAATTAAGGGTTGGTCAGGTTCACTGGGTCCATCTCATCAGGGTTTCTCTGGCTGGTTCGCAAGATCGGGCCGAGCTCAGCCCGGCCCTCCGGGTGGGATTTGTCCCAACTGCGTTGGCCCACTGGACCGTGGGTCCGACCCCGTCTGCTAGGCGGGTCCGGTCCATTTAGACGGCCCACGTCCAGCCCGCATCTTTCAGAAGGTGGAATGTTTTTCATAGTTGGACTCGCCTATGAGGTGTCATTTCATCCTGACAGTGGGGCACTGCCCCACCGCGTTCCATGGTCATCAAGTTGGCCGACTGGTCTCTAGCCAATGTGGCGCGACGCGGGGCCACACTGCCCCCTCTTGCCAGGGCCCATTGGTCGCGGTTGCTATCGCTGGCTCCAGCGTTGCCGGATTAGGCCTTCCACCTCTGGTCACCACATCTCCTGATGGCGCACAGCCTTTACACCACCCGCGTCCATTTTTCTTAGGTCTCCTCCATCCACCGCTGGCCGCCACCAGCATGGCGTGTCAGAAGATCATTCCATGAGCCACCAGACGTGCTTTAGTGGTCCGTTCTTTGTTCCGTTTGCTCCTGCAAGTCTCTCGTACTATGTCCGTCACATCGTAGACCTATTTCTCATGTTTCTGTCAAATTAATTAAATTCATCCTCGAATAATGCAACATGAAAGAAGCGACGGTGGGTTTGGGAATTTTTCTTTTGGACTGAACCCTCTATGTTAACATGATAACAAGTGGGAGAATATTTATCTAATAGTAATGATTAAATAAACTCAGTTCATTAATGTTAAACTAAAACCAAACATAATCCCCCTACCTGGATGAGACATCCACCAATGAAGATTGATGGAACCACCTTTGTCATTTTTGTCGGTTCGTGATTTGGTGGCGCTTGTCACCGATTGTTGAATCTGGTCTCGTCCACTAGGTGAATGTTGCTACAAGACTTCATCAGAGTTTTCTAACTTGAAGAATTCATTACAAAACCCCACCCCGAGCTCCATTTTAATAGGATGGGGAAAGGTGAGTAACATGTTGAATAATTAATGTGGTTCATTAAATGAATTAATGAACCTCTTTTAAGTCACAATGGTGGAGTTACACAATTGATGAGTCAACCCATTAAATGGCATGACAAGTCATTGGTCCCGCCACCACAACTCATCCATTAGAGAAAAAGAAAATAAAATAACATTTACATGTAATTTTATTATTCATTAAAATGTTCAAAATCTATCTTTTCCTCACAACCAACTATGGTCAAAGTTAATCTTATCTTATCTGAATCTTGGCACTTCAGATTCAATGGTGCTCTCAGATTTCAATTCTGATCATCGGTTCAATAGATAAAAGACGTCGCTCACGTGTTTATTGAACGTGCCATAAAAAAAGTCCCAAAATTCATTCCGGGAACACTTATCCTTGTAATCATGATCTTTGAATTTTTTCAGACTCTTAATAATCCCAAATATTTTAAAAAACAAGGAATTTTCAAGAAAATTTTAGGTTATAAAGGTTTGAATTTAGAAAATTATGTACAATAAAGCCCAAATTCAAAAAAAAATATTCTCAATATTCATGATCCCTTAGAATGGGATTAAATCAGAATGAGATGGATTTTATTATTAATAAAAGTAATGTTATTTAGTGATTTTTAAATTTCCATGTCTTTTGAGGGTGAAAGGTCACCTATGCACTATAAATTGGGGACCACTGCATAAGGAGGAACCATCGATATTTTTAATTCCAAAATATTGGTTTATATGTTTTCATAAACAATTGAATTTAGAATGTATATATTTTATATAAGTAAATATTTTTCCTTTAAAAACTATATTGTCATATATAGTCTATACAAATTTCATTTTCACATTAGGTGTTAGAAAAAAATTCATTCCTTTTTAAAATTTTATATTTTTTTCTTATGATAAAATTTTCATTTTTAGTACATTTTCAATCCATTTTTATAATTTATTAATTTTATATTATTATTTTATTGAGATTTATTCCATAACTTCTTATCATACTCTTGTCCATATATATACTATGTTTTGCAAGTCAACGTCTCACGATATCAAATTTAGTTAATTTAGTATCTCAGTCCTCATACCTAGACTCTCACATCCTCTTTTATGAAATCTCTTAGGAGCTACCATATTTCTGAGTGACTCCCAGTATATTGGTTTGGGATACTAGGTGGATATTGATTATTATAATAATCCATAACCTTATGACTCAAAGTTCTCCCTCAAAATATGTATTGAGAGGTTCAACATTTTTTTTCTATAATTTCATCAAATAAATGGTATCAAGGGTGTCTTATCTATTATGGAACTTGATTGTGACTTTAAAATAACATTCAAAAACCATAAAAACTAAATTACATGTTTAGTCATCAATATATATCCTATTGATTACTAATTAATTGTGGGTTTGGAGAACCAATTTAGACCTAAACCCTAGTAGAAATATTAAAAATTATTTGGATTTTGATTACTAGGTTTAGTTGAGCTACAGAGATTTTAAATACCTACTAATGCTTATTGGAATGTATAAGACATATGGGGGGTTATAATTGTATATCTATAACCACGGGGGATTTATTCTTGATGACTTGATAATTTGGATCCGTTATATGGATACATTTTATCTATTGAAAGGTCAATATCAAATTTTGATACATGTACAAGATTAGTCATATCTGAGGATGATATGCATGACAAATTTCATCCCCTAGTTGTTGTATGTGGTGATTCATGGGGATCTCCACCATTATTGAATTTCTTATTGAAGGAATAAAAACATTTAAATAATTAAGAGAATTAATCATAGAATAATTTCGTATTTTATACATGTGTTCAAGTAGTCAGAGTATTTAATAAGTTTGATCTATGGTTCAAGAGGATTAGATTCCACCTATCCCATTTCACCCAAGGTATTTAGAGAAGCTAAACTCTTGGCATGAATAATTTTGATAATGAATCATATGTGAAGGGAAAATGAGGATCCATTTGTTATGGTTCATGGTTATGTGTCTAAGAAACCATCTACTTCTGTTACATGATTCACATGATGAGGTGCGGTTGAGTGCATTCCACATGTTAGGGTAGTTGTCATTGGGAAAGGATCTATATGTAGAAGTTCCAATAATAACATGATTTACTACTCTCTTCTACAAATATATCAAGGTTAATCCCCATTCCATATAACAAGATCATTTCAATTTATATAGGTATGTTTCACAATTCATTTCAACCTACAAAAACATTAGGATATATTATACACCACTAAATAAAGAGTTAGATTATTCATGTAGAGTATATCTAGAGTAAAATTGGTATATATAAATAAATGATAACTATCCAAGTCTCTAAAAATACTTCTAATTTTATATTCTCTTCTTGTACTAATGTTCCCACTGGATTGATATTTTATGAAGGTTATAAGACTTATGATTAATGATCATAGAATATAGAGTTCCAAGATAGGGTTATAATGAAAAGGATCAATTGAGAATTAATCTAACAACCAATATTATATACACCTATACTCACCAATTAAAATTTCTATGATGTAGGGGATAGTACTAACAATTGAGTAATTTTTATCAGAATTATTCCTTTATCAAAAATAGCTACAATGATATAACATTTCTTCTCGAGGAAACCAATCAAGACATCTATGGGCTTGGTCGTCAACGAACATGGATGTAGTTAGTGGGGGATATCTCCCCATGTAGATGAATAACAAAAGAAAAATGGGTTTTCCTACCATATTAATGAGATTAAATCCCATAATTTTTAACTTTGTTTGTAATCCTCTGATGATTCATCTAAATAAGTAATAAATTTTAGAATCTATTTACAATGAATATAGTCATATCATGAAACCCTGTTAAATCTCTCATGTTATACCATTTTTCTATTTGATTCATGTGAATGTAATCCTCTGAGAGTTCCAATACCCAAAAGTGGTATAAAATCCACTAGTATAAAAATTTCTATGATCAGGGAAGTTTTTCTAGTGTCCCAAAAATATCGAGGTGGAAAAAATAAATTTTTGAAACCATTTTCTAAAAGGGTTTTTCAAGAATATTAATATTGTGTTAATAATGTATAAAATGGATCTAAAATGAGCTCTCAAGATTTGATAAATGTTTGGGCCAAGATCAGGATGATACAACACCCACGTTCTTGAGAAGATCAAAATGTTCACATCAATGAAGACTTTCTAGAGAGATTTCTCAAAACTATACTAAAGATTTATGAAAACCTCACATCACTATTCGACCATAGCCGTAAAAGTCTTTTTCAATAGATATTGTTCCATAAATTATATTTTCAATGATCTAGAATTCAATTCCCACTATTTCAACCATTCCAAAAAAATACATATAGTTATATTTTCAATGAAAAAGATGATGAAAGTACCGGTAACATGATAAAACATTTGGATTTTAATTATTAAATATGGAAAATAAAAATAGAATATCGTTTGAATATTGATGATTTATGGAATCTAGTAGTCAATACCCCTAAAACCATTATAGTACTAGTGGATAGAAGTCCAATAATTTTCTAATGCAAGGATAATACATCAACTATTACCCAACCAATTGATTTAAAGTATGTTATGCTTAACTATAAGTGATCTTCTCAGATCAGATAGTGGATTGATAAGATTATTTTCTAATATTTTTCCAATGAACATGATGTTTGTGTTAAATATATAAAATTAGAAAAAAAAATGTATGATAGGATGATTTAATAGAATAAAAAAACATGATAAACTAATTTTTAACCTAAAGTAAACGAATTATAGTAATACTTCAAATCCCATAAGTGAGTTCCAAGGTATTGTGGATCTATAAAATTATTCTAAAATGGTATTTTATGATGATTTTTGAGAACTCTTGATGTTGAGTTCTTTACTAAAGTCATGGGATAGACTAGTTTTTCTAGTCAGCAATTCCACACATGAGGTAAAGATCACTATGGAAATGGAGAAATATTGAATTTTGAATAAATAATTTAGAAGGAAGGATGAATGGCTAAAACCTAAATCAGAGTTTATTTTCATCTAAAGGAAAGGGAAATAGAAATGTAAATGAGTATTCTGAGGAAAATAACCCTATGATCAAAATCATAAAATTAGGAAGTGATAAAAATATTAATAGAGATAAAAAATAAAGTGCCACTATTTTTGAAATCCTAGACACTTCATCTAGTGGTTTCTAAAGCTAAAGGCAGATTTTGAGAATCATGAAACTAAACCTAAAATTAAGAATATTGGAATTTTTAATGAAGAAATAGTTATTTTTTTTGGATTTTTAGGTCAACATTTCAAGACAAGACTCAACATGGATCATTTATTTAGGATTTTTATACCATGTCACTACTCAGGGATATTTCTTCTCATCTTACACTTCAAGATGTTTTGGATACATAGAAATGGGAAATTATGATGTATCCAATACTAATAGTGTAAATAATATATTTCAAGAGACTAATATTTAATTTAGGTTTCTATTGAAAGATGTAAGGAATGTTCCCGTTATTCACCTTAATTTGATATCTACTAGAATGAAAAAAATGGATACATTAGTTCATTTGGTAATGGAAAACAAAATATTACCAAAGGTAATTTGGTAGTTGAGAAACACAAGAAATATAATTCTCTCTAACATAAAAATTCCAAATCCTATGGAGGAGAAATCAACATAGCTAGAAAGCAGGTTTTTATAGAAGTGTAGCACAAACATCTTGGTCATGTGAGTGAGAGAGGAATCTAGATTCTTTTCAAAAAGAATATCTTATGAGGAATCAAAGGTAAAATCATGTATAATTATTTTGATTGTATTGTGGGAAAATAATGGATACTATCTTTTCATGGTTATCTAGTATCCAAATGGATTTTTTTTTTGTATTTAATACATATTGATGTATGTATGATAATAACCATATTGTTGGGATGTTTTAATTATTTTTTGAACATTATTGATGATCATTCAAGATAATTTTTATCTTTTTTACTTGAAAAATAATGATAAAAAATGAAATATTTTTAAAAAAAAATCATGCGAAGAAAAAAATAAAAACAAACAGATGATTGAAGTCTATGTGCATAAACAATAGAGGTGCGTACCATGGACCATTTGAGAAATGTTTTTAGATTTTCTTCCTCAGACTGCAAAAATAATGTTGAATATGCCTAAAAATTATAGTTTTGATGAATGTAAATTTAATCATTCAAGTTTTTTAGGTAGATCCTTTGATTTACCTTATTTTATTCTGACCATTATATTAGTTGTTTTCATTATAGAAAGGAATGATTGGAGGTCATTGTTTGTCTTTTAGCAGAATCCACTAATGTTTATTTAAAGCTTCATTACTTATCCTTAGAAATTTTAAAATAGAAATTTATTATCACCCTAATATACTAACTATTAAAGATTATAATGGATATGAGAAGTGGTTGAACCCATAAAGAAAATGGACATAATAATTCAATAGTGTCGATGATTATGTTTCAAAATTTAACTAAAATAAATGATATATTTTCTTGGAATGATGTAAAAGGCTAAAATAAGTGTGAAGGGAGGTAATTTTGATATCAAAGATGGTTTTTTCATAAAATTCACTAATAGTGAGATTTCTTGGAGTATCTGTCCTAGCCTATTGAAATTGAATAAAACTAACTAAATCATATAGATACTACTTCAAGGATTTCTAACCAACTTAGATGCATAATGGATTATCTTGAAATAGATAGTGAATTTATGTTTAGATCTTTCTCTCCTACTTCCCCTTATCTCTTTGTGCTTTTTCTGCTAAATTTCACCACTTTCACTTTGTATTTAAAGGATATGCTTTTGATTAATTCAAATTGATATTAATTTAAAATAATTTCACACATATTTTTTTTATCAGACTCACCCTTCCATTTAATATTTTTTCATCCATAGAGAGACTATCAAACAATATAAATGGACTAAGAATTAATTTAAATGTAATATATAATTGGTTCTAAAATATATATGTAGTGTAAAAAATGATAATCATGTGCATTACTCTCATAAACAACACCACAATTTAGATATAAAAATGATAATGATAAAAAATAAAATGAATCATCATCATGGTTGATGATGACTATGATCCTCCACTGTTTCTTCATATGTGAGGTTTAGATCTACCACTACCCTCCAATGTTAGCAATGAAACCCTCCCCAGACTTGTGTGGAAATAAATCCTAGGTTACCCTTTACCCATCCTTATACTCTATTAATATTAATAGTGGGATGGTATTTATTGTGATATTTCTCTCTATATATATTCTGAAAATTATATTCTGACACTAGAATTTGGACTTTCTTATAAAAATTCAAAAAATTATCCACCATTGTATCATTAAATAATATTTACCTTGTATTTGTCTAAACATTCATGATGTTTCCTCTAACGTAGATGGTTATTTTTTTGAGAAACATGGTGACATGAATTGGCCACCCAATTTATGGCCCAATGAAATTTATTAAAAAAAGTGTTACAATGTTTGATCAAGCGGTATAGAGTTTACACTAACATGGAAATGAGAGAGATACATAATGATGTAGCAATATAGCTCAATCAACAGTTCAAAATGTATCACACTATCTGAAAAAACTTGTATTCAAGTAATAAATCACCTCATGCATAAAGGGAAAAAAACTTCAAGCTAGTACCAAGGCCTCTAGATCTGCCGTCTTCAGGAGACCTGAAAAAGAGCACTGTAAGATAGTAACTCTCATCATGAGAAGATCCAGATCATCTGGACAGGATGCAATAGCACAACACCAGTGAAAACCAAATGGGATAATCAACCAAAGTGGATCAAAAAAGGTTCATATTGAAATATGAGATGAAATTCAATAAGTCTAGTCAATATAACTAGATGATTTTTTTAGAACAAGAGTCTTTTTACCCTCTCAATGTAAGGAGAAGTAAACTAGAACATTCACAAAAGACAAAAAAAACCATCATCAAGAGTTGATGTTATCCAAAACATTTTACCTCATAAAAAATGATGATATGGGGAAAAAATTTACACATAAAGAAAATCCAACCTATGGCTTGCAGCCTTCGCCAACTCAAAACAACAACACTGAAACCAAGATTAAATTGTTAGCACAAAAATAGCTTGTTCTTCCTTAATTTAAGGTAGTAGAAAACTCTTAGGAGGTAAGTTCCATCCTTGAACCAATATTTTTCATTAAATTTTTCCTAAGAATTTTGTTTACAATGTTATAACCATTAATACTCTGAAAACATCAGGTATTTAATTGTTGTAGTAATGAAAACCTTGCAGTATAGAGATTATCCTTACAAAACAGCCATGTATTCCATGCTTGGCCTGTATCATAGTATAGGAGACCCTAAAAAAACATTACTGTCTCTATTTTTCTCTCCAAACCATGGTTCTATCATTTTTTACCCCTCCACAACATAGTTCATATACTGCGCTGCAACTTATTCTCTATACTCTCTAGCATCACTGGTGATAGTGGATACAAAGTAGAACATCGAATAATGGAGAAGCATTTTTCTATTCAACCATGATCCTGAAGTAGACCATGATGCAACAGTGAGTCCACAGTAAAATCATTTTCCTTAGATCATCCTTTAAATATTCCTACACCGCAAAAACCTAGCTATGATGTAGGGAGGCTCAATAATTTAATTCTATTCTAATATGTTTCCACGGTGAATCTATAGGGTAGTGTCTTAGATTGAAGCATAAAATGGTGATAACAAAAGTTTTCTATGTTAAATGATGATATGAAATCAACATCGACATGGATGAAATGTGTGAGAAAGAAGACACAGTTTCCTAGGAAAACCAATGTCATTTATGTAAGTTCAAAACACCCCAAGCATGTGTCCATACCACCTCAGAAATGCCATTGGTTTTTCTTTTCATAGTAAGTAAAAAACTCTAATACCACCCCATTCTTGTCAGACTAATGTAGGAGGACACCTATCGCTATCGTCTTCCACCTCATACTAATGAGAATCTCCTCCCACCATCATTTGGACACATGACCACACACCATCACTTTTTTCTCGTGTTATGCTAGTTATACCTCATATACTCTATCTTGGGTGGACTCTACCTATGGGGTGGCTTGGCCACTAGGCCCTTTATTGGGCTTACTATGTGGCTGGCAGCCCTACGAGCTAAGGGTTATCCCATTGGCCAAATTAATAGCCTTTTTTCCAATTCCCACCTATATAAAACACAAAAATACTAATAAAGATTAAAAAACATGAAATGTGGTATTTTATATCTTTTTACAAAATTTTTAAATAGTCATGAAGATAGCCAAATAGAAAAAATTATATTTGAAAATTTAAATATGGGTTTTTATAATTAAAACTAAATGGAAATTAGAAATTGAAATTTAAAATTCGTGCAAAAAATATGATCTCATAAAATCCCTCATACATAAACCATGATTTTCCATAAGCATAAATCTATACTATGAATTCAAAATTACATCCCCATTCTACCATTATATAAAATTGGAAATCAATGATATAAAACAATTTTCAAGGGGGGTAATTAATTTTCAAGTTTCAAATATATAAAATGATTTGAATTCATCATTAAAAACAATGGAATTAAAATTACCAAAGAAAAATAGATAAACTTATCATCTCTTTCTATAAAAACACTTAATTCACCATCATTAACATTCCAAATTCTAATCTACCTCAAAACGTTTTTCTTCTCTCACCATTCAATCCAAAATTTAAATGTAAAGGTTTCATCATAACAGGAGTACATGCATGAAATTTATGAATTTGAAAATTATCTACATTCTCCACTTAGTATAGAAAATTTTCACTTAAAATAAAAAAGAATTTGAATCTTTGGATCATATGATTCTAATGCTTAAGGACGGTAGAAAATTGATGAATAAAAAATGTAAGCATTAAAAATGAGGTGAATATATAAGTATTAAGAATAATAATTAAAGTAAATCAATTTATATTCCCCTCTTCCAAAAGTGATATCTCCCAAATCTAAAGCTAAAGTAAGTCTATGATCAAAATAATCATAATGAATGTGTTACCCCTATAATATTTATCTATATATGTTTTTCAATTTTACTATACATGATCTAGGAAAAGTCACACATCCATTAACCAAGCCCAAATTATGAAAATAATTGGTCAATTGAAGGTAATTTTAGACACTCCATAATTTAACCCTCATTTTTTTCATTTTTTATATTCTTTTATGAGGGGTAAAAAATATAATCACAGATATTTTACAAGATCTTTTTTCCCAAAATATAATGTCACTACCATAATATATTCTATCAATGAATTGAATCCATTTCTCCATTAAATCACTTTTCTCTGACATTTTAACTTTAAAAATCATACCAAATATTAGAGTAATGGTAGGAATGGATGAATCATCGTGGAATGAAATTATTCCTATAAATTTAAATTCATTGATTTTTAGGGATAAAATAAGGATTAATGTATGGTCAGACTCATGGATAATATATATATCAAAAAAAATTTCCTCAATCAATATTCTTATTAATTTTGACAATCATCGTTTCTATAATAACCAAATAAAATCCAAGTAAGTGAAATTTCCCAAGTACTGATAATAAATATACTAATAACTATTAGAAATATTTTCTTAGAAACCTCTAACGAATAAGGGAATTTAATTAATTCAACCTGAATGGATTTTTTCATAGCAACAAATCAATAAACATGAAATTCTAAAAATTAAATCATGAAATATTTTGGGGAATTTTCATCTATATCTAAATAAAAATAAAAACATGATTCCTTGATTTCATTTTCCCATGATTTTCACTAATCATCCAATCTCCTCGTTTTATTTTTTAATTCCATGCAACTGAAAATTAAAACATAGAATATTGGGTTTCTTAAAAATCCTAGGCATCATTGGTCAAAAATTAAATCACTAATCTAAGTATGGGCTTTAATGTTTTTCATTAAAACTAAAAAAATATTTCTAGAATATTTAGGGGAGTTAAAGTATGTAAATTTTAATGTTTTACTCCCATTTTCATAGAATGTATTCTCATATTGTATATTTTTCTTACTACTTCAATCCATGTTACATGGATCTTTATGGACATAGAAATGATGTAAAAATTGAAATCATAAGGTCCATTCATTTAAATTTAGTAAATTATTGTAAGGGATTAACTGAATCTAAAATGTAAATACTAAACTAATAAAGAAAATAAGTAAAAATATGGTTGTATTCCATAAAGGGGTTTTATTATGGTTGTTAAGAAAGACCATACCTATTGGTTCATGTAATATGATTAGGTTATAGATAAATATATCTCATTTTGAACTAATTATAACTTTTTGAAAAATATAATGATTATATTCTATTGTTCCTCACTATTTAATGATCATATTCTCATTATTGATGAAGGTACTGAGTAGTGGTGGATAACCCCAATGTTTTTTGTAAGAGACAATGGGTTTTCCCAACCTTGTAACATTCCAATTTATATAACTTTGATGACTATTATGCCTCAAATTATTCTTTCATATCTATAATTTTAACAACAATTTTCATTTATTCTACTTCTTTTGGATTCTATTTTAAAATATCTAGGGTGAAATCCCAAATTTCTACAGTCCCTTATTATTCATCCTTTTTTTGAACTTCTGTTTCAGAACATGAGGGTTCTTCTCCTTGTTCTTTGAAAATGGAAGGGGTAACTAAAATACATACATGTGTGAGAATAAAATAAATAAATCAAAATCTATTAAAACATGATACCATTATTATTATTTTACTTTTCTTTCATGGGGATGCATCATAGTTGAAATTACAGGGACCTCTTGTTAAAAAGTTTCTATATATTCCTCCTCTATATTGTCAAGCATGCCATCCCAGAATTCAGAATCTCCAACCTCCTTCAATTATTATATTTCTAGTCAAACTTCTCCATTGTCCTCACTATCATTATAATTGTAATCTTATTTTATAAAAGTGGATATTTTTTCTTCTTCCTCATCCCCAATACTCACATTGGTGTCCTCCATGGAAAATTCAGACAAAACATCAGAAAAGTAACTCAACTCAAAATAGGATTGAAGATATATTCTTCTTCAAAATTTATTTTCAACTTGTGATTCCTCCTTTCATATATTCAATACTTCCTTATCTTATTTATCCATTCATTCTTAGAGTAGGAGTCCTTTTTTTGAACTAAAATTTCATTATTTTGAGGGTTGTTTCCATATTTGGGTGTGATTGGGTTCCTATTGGGTTTTCATGATACTAGAATCCTTATAATTTAATTTTCCTCTTTATATCTTCAATTATTTATTAGAGGATTAAAATATAAATTTCATTTTGGATATGGGATTTTATTCTCCATGTTTTTGATATCAAGCCAAAATCACCCATTTTATAAAAAAATATAAATAAAAACAAATCTAAAATTAGAAAATTGGAAAGTGTAAAAAATTTATTTTCTAGGATTTTATAAATGCATAATCCCCAGAAATGATTACATATTTCATGTCTCTTGAAATAATTGTGGCTTCTCTCAAGAAATATTAAAATAAAAATTTATTGTCACCTGAATACAATAACTACTAAAGAATATAAAAGTGATGAGACGGGGTCGATCCCATGAAGAAAAGGGATACAATAATTCAAAATCATTAATGATTTTTTCCCAATTTAACTAAACTAATTTAACTAAACTAAATGATTGATTTTACTCTACTAACACAAAAAAGATAAAATAATAATAATGGGAAGTGAGTTGAATATCAAATATGGGTTTTCTTCAAATTCATTAATAATTAGATTTCTTATACTATCTATCATTTCCTAATAGAATTTATTATAACTAAATAAATCAATTGGATCATATTTCAGGGTTTCTTAACCAACATAGAATCATGATGGATGATCTTGAAACAGAATGTGAATTTAAGACTCGCCCTCTCTCACCCAGTTCCCTTTATCACTTTGAGAATTGTACCATAAATTCAATCACTTTAACTATTTATTTTAGGGATATGATTTTGATTAATTCAATGTGATATTAATTTAAAATAGTGGTATGAATCGTTTTTATTGAAATAATACTTCCCTTTAATATTTATCTATCCTTGGAGAGTCTATCTACCAATATGAATGAACTAATTATCAAAGAAAAAGAAATTTGTATTTAGTGATTAAATAAAAGTTTAATGTCAAAGAGGAGAATCCTATGAATGAATATCATATCAAACATAATAATTCATAATTAAAATTGTGAAATAAAATTAATAAGAACAATCCAAAATTAAGTAGCCTCATGTTGATGATGACCATGTTCCTCCAATCCCACTTCATATTTCAGGTTGAGACTTCCCACTAACCACTTATGTTATCAATGGAAACCTCCCCATACTTGTGGGGAAATATTCCATGGGTTCCCCTCTATCTAGAACATGAACCCTTCCATAATAGAAATGAGTTGGAATTCATATAGAGATTTATCTCTATATTTATTTTGAAAATTCACCTCTGATTTTAATTTTCGCTTCCTTCTCAAAATTCAGAAATTTATCCTCTATTGAATCTTTAAATTTTCTTGAAATGTTATTTCTCTAATATTTAATAAGGTTTCCTATAAATTTTCAAGGTTTAATTTTATTTTTGGGATTATAAAACTCCTTGGATGTAGGAACCAACATTACACCTATCTTCTATTTTAAATTCACTTTAAGACTTAGGTGTGTGGTGTGTATCCTTTAGGTATCCTAAAATACATCAGTTATTTAATTCTGGTTGTGACTAAAACCTTGGGTATTCTTCTTATAGAACATCCATGATGAACATGGGTAGCCTAGAACCTAGAAACAGAGACCATGGAAAACCATTATCTTATTTAAACTTTTCTCAAACCATGGTTCTACCAATTCTTACCCCTCTACTGTATAATGGATATACTATGTTGTAGTTTCTTCTTCATAATATTCATATTATCTAGTGATAGTGGCTATATAGTATCACTTCTCATAATGTTGACCCTTTTTATCTTTAAGATTAGGCCTTTTTTAGATCATAATTCAATATTGACTCCATTATGAAATCATTTTCATCAACTCAAACTTCAGATGTCCCTACACCGCATAGCCATTATTATGGTGAGATAGGCTCAAAAATATAGTTGAATCCAGATTTTTGGATATTGATACTCTATGGTTAAGTGGTTGGGTATGATCCACATAAATGATATGTAGGGAATGTTTTGTAGTCTATAGTGAAACAACACTTACGGTTGAATGGGAGAAATGTGTAATGAATACAACTTTTTTACTTGGTAGAAACGATGTCATTTATATATGTGTATAGTACCCTAGGAATACATGCATCCCACATAGAAACCATGGTTGTATTTTCTTCACTTAATTAGAATAAATATTGGTTATCATCCAAATCAAGTTAAATGGGTGTCAGGGGATTCTCACCATCATTGTGCATTTCCACACACCAATGAGACTCTCCTCCCACTTTCAGGTGGATATGTGCCCCACATGTTGAATCTCCAATGAAAATTATGTGATAGTTATGGATCCTTTACTTTGTTGTGGGTGGGATCTCCCAATGTGGTTTTTTGTCCAGTAGTCCATTAATTGGGCCTGATATAATGGGGGTTTCCATATAGTTAAGGTTCATAACACATGATATTTTTTAAGACTAAGTATCAATTCCCATCCAAAAAAAATACTAATAAAGATAAACCAACATGAAACATATTATTTTAACTCTTTTTATTTATTTATTCAATTTTTATATAAATAAAAACAAATACAAAAATATATTTAAAAATTAAAATATGAGTGTATAAAATTAAAAATAAATGGAATTTATTAATTAAAATTTAAAATTTATGCACAAAATATTCAATCACCATACACCTTTTTATGGTGGGAAGCTACAGGTCATGATGATGTGGTTTTTAAAATTAGAAATGATCAAATTTCTACTTGAACTTTCGAGGGGATCAATCCATCAAACTATATCATTAATGGAAGGTTTTAATGATTTCTTTAACTAAAATTCCTTTATTTAAACCAGAAAATATCCTTCCTCTGTCTCAAATTTTAGATCGAGTGTGTTCTTGGAAAGGAGGTTTTGAATGTTCCATGTTTTATAGGTGGTGATTTAGTTCCTTTATCTTTGTTATTGTTCTTACTTATTGGGATCTTGGCTTAATGGAGTCATTGTGTGGAAAAACATTTGGGTTCCACTTTCACATATGATGTGGATTCCTCTTTGGGTGTTTAGAGATATCATAATTGAGGTTGGTGGGTTTTTAATGTAATTTCTATAAATGGAAATTATTGACACTTTATTGATTTGAAATTAACTTATAAAACATCATTTGTTGTTGTGGGTAAATATTTCCAAAAATGGAATGGTCTGTGTTGAACCTATTTGGTTATGGAATTTCAAATAAAGTATTAATTTTTGAATAATTATTTTGAATTGAAAGAATTATCTGAGGATTAAATTTGATGGTTATTCTTGGGAAATAATGGAATGAAATGTTTTATGGAATTAAAATTATATAAATTATTTTTAATAACATGGGTTTTAATGAAACCAATTTTTATATTTATTTCTGAAATCAAATTGCATGTTGGAAACATGAAATAGGGCTTCTTGAATGTTGATTGGTGAAATTAATTTTATACCAATGATCTTACCCTTTTTGTATTTATTTAAATAAAAAAATATGCCTATATAGTTCGGTGGGTAGTCTAGGAAAAGAATCATAGGAGTGTATTAGCTCTACCTATCCATGGAATGATGATGGAATTGATAATAAACTAAATGAGTGTATGGAGTTCATTAATTAGTGTGGATTAATATTCCCCCCAATCTTGAGCTCTAGGCATGTCTGCACCCCAAGATCTGTATTCCACTAAGATGTGTGAGGATTATTGATCTTTGTTATAATTGAACCTAGGGCATGAAACCATGATAATATTACGTTTAATGATTTAAAATGATTTATACATGACAATGTTTATGAGATTATTTAATTATGCATCTTAATTAAAATTATTATTCACACCTCCTTTGATAGAAATAATTTTTGTCTGTGTTTTACACATTCCATGGAATTTATGTGAAAATATATATTTTTTATGAATTTTGATAATGATTAAAATACCATATTTTATTTCAAATTAATTTCAATTGGTTTATTTGATTGGTAATTCTTATGAAATGTTTGGTGAGATCCTTCTGGGATAGTGCTTATAAAAACATAATATCGTATTTAGGTGTTTCTATAATATCTTTTTTCAGGTCTATAAAAAGGGAAAGAACTCCTTGGAGGCGGTGGTTGTCCTTTATAGAAGGAAGTTTGGAGGAGGTGGTGTCAAACATAGTATATAATACACATATTATGAGGTGATTTAGTGGTGATTCCATATTTGGGTTTTCTTTTGTCTATGGTATATTGTCTATTTTCTATTACAATACTCTTGATGACTATTTTGTCATACATAATTTTTATGGATTATTACCCCCTTATTTTTTTTATCTTATTCTTGTGGATAAATCATTCCCCTTGACCTTTTTCTATGTCCATACACTATTATCCATCACATGGGGATCAAGAAATCCATTTAGGCCTTTTCTAGACTGATTTAGGTTCTTTTTTAGTAGCTTCTCTTATACAGTTGATGATAAATTGGTATAAAATGAGTTTTTGGCATACTTTGGATGTCTTAGGGAAGTTTTTGGGTATCTTGGTACATAGGAGATATAAATATTTTTGTCTTCAGAGTAAGGATAAAAGTGAGTACCTATCCATGTCACGACCCATCCTCGGGACCCGGGCCGTGACTACCCCAAGCCCACCTCCCATAGGCCAGGGGCTGACGACTAGCACCAAGGTGTAAATCCTGATAAAAAGGGGAATTCATTGCCTTATAAAGTAAACAAACACCACAGAGTAAGCCAGCAGAAGTAAACACTAAGTAACCTGGGTGCAATAGTAAGTGCGGAAAGTAAATGGGCCAGAATACAAACCCATAATGAAAGTAAACTACAACTAGAAAGAAAGTACAACAACTGAAAGTAAAGCATCAACGTCGAGTCGTCCACTGGAAGTCCCACCTGAAGGGTGGGTACAGATAGCCTCCTCAGCTCCTCTGGTCCAGTTGTCCGCTCTGTGTACGTTCTGCCCAATGGTCCACCTCCATGTATCGTTTTTCTCCACAAGCCTCAACCACGATTAGCACTGTCCATCATCTGCATCCAACACATGTAGTGTGGGCATAGCCCGTGCAGGGGTGAGTATACACTACACAGTAGGGACCCCGAGACCCCCGAAGGTCTCCCAGAATCCATAAAAGGATAATCCACAAAGGAAAGATACAATCACGAAGTAACATCTGACACAACTTAGGTATATTCCCCTACATATACCTAAGTCATCAATTCTAGTTCCGCTCCAACATCCGAGCCCAAGTTCGATCACGTCCACACCAGATAGTACAACCCAATCCACACAGGAAAGCACACCCCAATCCACCTAGGAAAGCAAGTCAATCATATTGAAGATAATGATTGAAAGTCAAGACTCAGCTCACACAGGTATACTTCTTCGTAAGGTGATAGAGATGATCAGATGTAGCCACTGATTCATCTAAGTTGGGACCCACGTAGGATACTAGACTAGCTAAGTTGTCGGACCCATATCGGATACAGACCAGCTACTCTGCCAGACCCACGTTGGATACAAGAACAGAGTCAAACACTGCCAGACCCACGTAGGATACAAGAACAGTAGTCATCTCCGTCGAACCCATGAAGGATTTCAGTATGGTCATATTCAATGCCAAACCCATGGAGGATTTCAGTGCAGTCTTAAACGCTGCCGAACCCACGGAGGATTTCAGTGAAGTCATCATCGCTGCCGAACCCACGGAGGATTTCAGTATGTTTGTCGTCTTCATCGAACCCACGGAGGATTCCAGTATGAAAGTCTTCACCGTCGAACCCATAGCAGCTGGGGAACTCTTCCTCTATCGAGTACAGTGGGCCTGCCACTACAACCAAGCACTTCCCACTAACCTTGGACTGCTGTAGTACTCTACCTGTTGAGTACTGTGGGCCTCCTGCTACAACCATGTGCTTCCCACCATGGGTCTGCCGCTACAACCAAGTGCTCCCCCTCGTAGCCTATAGAGGTACTCATTTTTTTGAGTACCATGGTACTACCTCTAAAACCAAGCGCTCCTCCACTGTGGGTCTACCGCTACAACCAAGTGCTCTCCACTGGGCTATCGAAACACTCTGAGTCGATCGATCAGCAGTCGTCAAGTCTCAGCCAGCTCTAGGGTTTCCGCACGCAGCGCGCTCGTTCCGGGAGGGTCCTCTCCCCGAGCCAAGAGGTTGATACAACAACTCTCACGTAGACCAAAGTTGATGTATCGCAAAGTTCTGTCATGTCAAAAGGAACACAACGCGACAGACGGCACGTCAATCAGATGCCCAGTCTGAGAGCTATTGGCTTTTTCGTCCCAGGGGCCCGGTTGGTTTTTAAGTCAAAACCAACCCGACTACACTCCAACTACGTCCAAACCTCGAGCGGAGTAATCCAAAAGGTCTGTCTCACTAAGAGGAATCCAACAAAGTCGACGACACATCAATCAGGCATCCGGAGCTCAAGTAATAAGCGTTTCTGATCCGAGTGCCCGGTTGGTTTTGTGTTCGAACCAACCCGGACGTACCCAAAGTTCTCTAAAACCTTGAGTGTAATTTACCGAAACAACTGTCTCGATCCAAGGATCGCATCTCACCTGAAGGTGCATCGATCGGAGGTCCATATCCCATGTTATGGGTGTTTGAACGAAACTGCCTGAAAATAGGGGGTTCGGTCCCGACCCGACCCGGCCCGACCCCCCTGGGTCGGCCCGAACAGGGCGACCCGACCCGGGTCCAGGTCTGGCCCAACTGGCACGACCCGGTCTAGCAGACACGTCCTAGCCCGGCGCGGGGGTCCGGCCCAGCACGGGCGGCCCGGGCGGTCCGGTCCGACTGCCGTGGCTGGTTGGCCTGGCGCGGGCGCGGCCCGCATGGCCAGCGAGGAGCGGGGGGTTACAACCCCCCCCCCCCCCTCGGTTGAACGAAACCAGTACGGCCTATGTCGTGTAGCCCAATCCATAACGGCTTCGGCCGTTCCAGTTCTCTCTCCACCGCTGCGGCTCAGCCGCGGCGGTTTGCTCCGGCGGCGCGCCGCCGCCGCCGCCTTCTGCGGACCACCGGACGCGCTCCGGTGGTCCGTTCTCCCTGCCGTTTTCACCAGCGGTCCTCCCGGGACCCGATCTTCACTGCGAAGGGTTCAAAATGCCTTTGCGACCCGCTTCTTCATCACCCGTCGATCAGCACCCCAATAAACAAACTGCGGAGGGTTGTCGGGTTGTGTTTGTTTGGCCCACACCCTCCGCGTTAGGTGTTTTTCAGATGGCAATCATTTAAAGACATGCTTTAGACGAGGGTATAATTTATTCAAGGTAAATTATTCAAACACCCTAAAATTAAAATACGCATGCACGAGGGGATAATTCACATATAAAATTTATACGAAAACCCCCTACCTCAAGGAGTTGTCAAACGATGGTCGTCGTGGAAGAACGACGTCGCAGAAGACGGCGTCGCGGAAGACGGCACCGGCGTACGTCCAAGGTCGATGGCATCTCACACCAGCTACGGAGAGGATAAGAATGGAACATCAATTACTCCTTGTGGTGACGGCGTTCTTTGTCGAGTTCTTGACATTCGTCGCGTTCTCTAACGTAGAAGACGAGTTCTATCTCCTCCCATTCCCCACACAACCAACCAATCCCTAATAAAATAAGACTCTTCTTATTTTATTACCCAACCCATTCATTTCCAAAATTCAAAATTTGAATTAACTTAACTTAATTAATTTTGAGCTTGTCAAAATTAAAAGAAGTAAAGTTGGCATCATTAATGATAGGGTGTGTCACATAATTAAAGTGGGGGGTTTTAGAGTTGTTAGGGAGTTTGAAGGGATGTGGCTCATGTAGGAACCACCTCACAAAATCATATCAAGAGGATTTAGGTTCATGTGGGTTCCACCCAACTCCCACACATGGGGTTAAACCACTTTGATGTGAAATATAGTTGTACACAACATTATTTCACTTAACACTTATTTTTTTTAACAACTATTCCTGAGCAAACACAACTCCATAAAAGAGTCTTCTTAAGCATTAATCGGCATTGCGGTTCCATCCATGCCCTCATATTTCGATTCCGAGCACCAGTTCAAAAGTTATGAAAACATGCTCGTTCGTTCACTGAATGTACCCGAGCTAAGCTTCATAAATTGATTTCAGGCACACCGGGCCTCGGAATCAGGTGTCGTCAGAAGCCGCAGTCTCATAAAATTCCAATGAAATTTAGAAAAAAATTTACTTGAAATTTCCGAGTCTTTACATTACTCCCACCTCAGGGATTTACGTCCCCGTAAAGCTATAACACAATCTAGGGGAACAAATGAGGGTACTGAGCATGCAACTGAGCCTTCCACTCCAATGTGCTCTCTTGGAGGTTCCCATGCTGCCAGTGAAAGAGCACCTGAGGAATCGACCATCCACGTAGGACCTGCTCCTATTGATCCTTGTTCTCCACTAGAATCTCTGTGAATATCGCCCCATCATCGACGTCCAACTCCCTGCGGTCGATGATGTGTCAAGATTCATGTACGTATTTCATTACCTGAGATACATGGATGACATCGTGCACCCGGTGCAACTGAGGTGGAAAGGTCAAGGGGTAAACCACCTCGTGCACCCTACTGGGGACCTAGAAAGGTCTGTTGAACCTTGGAGATATCTCGCCGCCTTGGCTACATCTCTGTAAACCTCGTCGAGGTGAGACCCGTATAATAACATGGTCTCCATCCTCGAACTCTATAGGCCTCCATTTCTTGATTAGAAATGAAACTCAAAACTCCTACAGCCATGAGGGTAAGGTTGGCCGACCCAAGAGCGATCGGCTACACCCTCCTAAGTATGAGTTAAACCTGTGATGTATGGGGTTTCCTTTTCTCTGACCAAGGAAAACCCATCCCAACGTCTACCTAATACCATCAATTTGTGTATAAACTGTGATTGCCCAGTCCATACTCAAACTAACATCATAAGGCCTCGACACTTCCACCAAGAGGTTCCAATCGAAACTCTCTCCTCAAGGGTCAGATCACACCGTCAGCGTAAGTGTGATTATCGAGTCTCCTTCTAAAGGTATCTCCAGACGTGAGGGTCAAGTCAATGGATTAACGGGAAACTCTAGGTCTGGGACAAGATTCATGGAAGTAAGGGATGATTCGTATCGATGTTTGTTGCCACGGAAGCTAGCAGAGGACACAGTCCGTACTTCGACTCATCCTTAGAGCCCTTTCGGTCGCACTCCTTGACCGCATGCATCTACTCTTTCCCCTGCCCTCCAGCTCCCTGAGCCAAGCGGGGATTACAAAGGCGGGTGGTTGCAACATGTCAAAATGTTCACCTCCCCATGTTGCTCTCCTAGCTCCACTTCTACGTCTCCTGCCCTGCAGATTCATCTGTCCTTTTCACTTCCTCTACTTGAGACATTTTACACGCCCAAGTCTCTGTGACTGGTGCCAGTTTCCTGCTTTCCCAAAGCTAACCTTAACTGGCTGCATCCACTCAGCCAAAGAATTATCAACCAAAAAGGTTCTCTCTAGCACCCTAGTATAAGTAGGAATGCATAGAGAAAGAAGTGCTGGCTCAGATGTCCTTTAGACACACCTCACTCAGAAGTTCAAGCCCTGAAGCACCGATCGTATCGTAGTCATCGAGTACCAGGAGTGGTTTGGTATGCCCCGATGAATTCTCATCTACCGACACGTCATCCTGCCGAAGCTGTATAAGCTCTAGGAAACTCTCAACCACCTCCTCAAGCCAGTCCTCTGCCGCCTGTGAGCCAGGTTTACCTTGGAACTTTGAGGAATATCTGGTGCTGAAACATGTAAGGCACTAAACCTACAAGTGTCCTCTACCGGTACCACCGGTAGTGTCTGTTGACCAACTGGTAGTGATGTATCTGACACACTACCCAAAGTTACTATGTTAGGCATCGGTCCACATACCGAAGCCTCTTCACTAAACAGACCAACCTCATGGTTACTCACTGGAAAACACTAGTGGCTAAGATCACCATCTTCTCTACTAGTGTCTACACTGGGTGGTAACTCTAACAATTTCCTCCATCCAGTCCTCTACTTCCTGGGAACTGTCTCGCCTCAAAACCTCAGAGGCCTATGCTACCCAATGGGTGGTGGTGCTGCTGGTACACAACCCGAAGGTTTGAACATAGTAAGAGGGCCCCGCACCGGAACCTCTTCCCTCGATGGGCCGTCATCGTGTACCTTTTTCGGGAACCCTAGATGGTTGTCTTCGTAGCGGCAACCTGATAAAGAACAGGTGCACCACGGTCAAACAGTATACCTAGTGAGCTCACACAAAGTAATCACAAAGAAAACTTTTGAAACACACATGCAATCAATGTTTTCGTGCACTGAGTCAGAAATCAGAAGTCAAGGTCCTGGTGTACGGATACGTCGGCCGCCGCACCAAAAATGGACTCCCTGGACTGATAACCACACTCAATACAATTGACACTATTGCTCCACATATAAGGAAGATCAGAGTCCTGAGTTCTGCGGTAGAACCGAACTCCTTTAATACCAATTTGTCACGACCCGTCCTCGGGACCCGTTCCATGACTACCCCAAGCCCGCCTCCCATTGTCTAGAGGCTGGCGACTAGCACCAAGGCGTAAATCCCGATAAAAAGGGGAAGGCACTGCCTTATAAAGTAAACAAACACCACAGAGTAAGCCAGCAGAAGTAAACACTAAGTAAACTGGGTGCAATAGTAAGTCCGGAAAGTAAATGGGACAGAATACAAACCCAAAATGAAAGTAAAGTACAACTGGAAAGAAAGTACATCAACTGAAAGTAAAGCAGCAACATCGATCCGTCCACTGGAAGTCCCACCTGAATGGTGGGTACAGATAGCCTCCTCAGCTCCTCAGGTCCAGCCGTCCGCTCCGTGTACATTCCGCCCAATGGTCCACCTCCAAGTACCGTATTGCTCCACAAGCCTCAACCATGATCAGTGTTGTCTATCGTCTGCATCCAACACACGTAGTGCGGGCATAGCCTGTGCAGGGGTGAGTATACGCTACTCAGTAGGGACCCCGAGACCCCCGAAGGTCTCTGAGAATCCACAAAGTATAATCAACAAAGGAAAGATAAAATCACGAAGTAACATCCGACACAACTTAGGTATATTCCCATACATATACATAAGTCATCAATTCCAGTTCGGCTCCAACATCCGAGCCTATGTTCGATCACGTCCACACAGGATAGTACAACCCAATCCACATAGGAAAGCACAATCCAATCCACATAGGAAAGTAAGTCAATCATATCGAAGATAATGATTGAAAGTCAAGACTCAGCTCACACATGTATACTTCTTCGTAAGGTGATAGAGATGATCTGATGTAGCCACTGATTCATCTAAGCTGGGACCCACATAGGATACTAGACCAGCTAAGCTATCAGACCCACATGGGATATAGACCAGCTACTCTGTCAGACCCACGTAGGTTTCAAGAACAGAGTGAAACACTGTCAGACCCACGTAGGATAAAATAACAATAGTCATCGTCGTCGAACCCACGGAGGATTTCAGTATGGTCATCTTTGCGGACGAACCCACAGAGGATTTCAGTGTAGTCGTCATCGCTACCGAACCCACAAAGGATTTAAGTGCAGTCGTCATCGCTGTCGAACCCATGGAGGATATCAGTGCAGTCGTCATCGCTGCCAAACCCACGAAGGATTTTAGTATGGTTGTCGTCGTCGTCGAACCCACGGAGGATTCCAGTACGAAAGTCTTCACCATCGAACCCATAACTGTTGGGGAACTCCTCCTCTATCGAGTACAGTGGGTCTGCCGCTACAACCAAGTGCTTCCCACTAACCTTGGACTACTGTAGTACTCCACATGTCGAGTACTGTGGGCCTGCTGCTACAACCAAGCGCTTCCCACCATTGGTCTGCCGCTACAACCAAGCACTCCCCCTCATAGCCTACAGAGGTACTCCTTCTGTTGAGTACCACAGGTCTACTGCTAAAACCAAGCACTCCTCCACCGTGGGTATTCCGCTACAACCAAGTGCTCCCCACTGGGCTATCGAAACACTCCGAGTCGATCGATCAGCAGTCGTCAAGTCTCATCCAGCTCTAGGGTTTCCGCACGCAGCACGCTCGTTCCGGGAGGGTCTGCTCCCCAAGCCAAGTGGTCGATACATCAACTATCACATAGACTAGAGTTGATGTATCTCAAAGTTCTGTCATGTCAAAAGGAACACAACGCGACCGATGGCGCATCAATCGGACGCCCGGTCTGAGAGTTATTGGCTTTTTCGTCCTAGGGGCCTGGTTGGTTTTTAAGTCAAAACCAACCCGAATGCACTCTAAATGCATCCAAACCTCGATAGTAGTAATCAAAAAGGTTTGTATCACTAAGAGGAATCAAACAAAGTCGAAGACATGCCAATCGGACATCCGGAGCTTAAGTTATAAGTGTTTCCGCTCCGAGGGCCCGGTTGGTTTCGTGTTCGAACCAAC
Organism: Viscum album; assembly: GCA_963277665.1. Taxonomy (NCBI): domain Eukaryota; kingdom Viridiplantae; phylum Streptophyta; class Magnoliopsida; order Santalales; family Viscaceae; genus Viscum; species Viscum album. Next base: position 277,182,153 of record OY728123.1, on the reverse strand, counting down.
CCGGCTGCACGCAAAGTTCTTAGAAACCTTGAGTGTAATATACTAAAACAACCATATCAATCCAAGGATCGCATCTCAATTGACGTTGCATCAATCGAAGGTCTGTAACCCAAGTTATCGGCGTTTGAACGAAACTGCCTGAGAACAGGGGGTTCGGGCCCGGCCCGACCCCCCTGGGTCGGCCCGAACCGGGTCGACCCGACCTGAGTTCGGGTCCGGCCCAGCTGGCCCGGCCCGGCCTGGCCGACATGGCCCGGCCCGGTGTGGGGGTCCGGCCCGGCGTGGACGGTCCGGCAGGCGCGGCCAGTTGGCCCGCATGGCCAGCGAGGAGCGGGAGGTTACAACCCCCCCCCCCCCCCCCCCGTTGAACGAAACTGGCATGACATAAGCCGCACTTCCCAATCCGGAATGGCTTCGGCCATTCCAGTTCTCCCTCCACCACCACGGCTGAGCGGCGGTGGTTTGCTCCGACGGCGCGGCGCCGCCGCCGCCTTCTACGGACCACCGGACGTGCTCTGATTGTAACACCCTGAGATTTTCTAAAAAATATTCTTTTAATTAATGTCTTGTGTTGTATGCTACACCAAGGTTACCTTGCACTATACGCAACATCGTATTAGCTTGCAGTATACGCAACACTATTCTTGGATCGTGTTACACACAATTTTGATAATAGTTATTCTATGCATCATTGAGTGTATATATATATATATATATATATATATATATATTCAATGTATAAATGAAATATGGTTGGATTATGTTATACGAAACAACGAAGGATTCTTGCACAGCACGCAACCCTGATCGTGACCTTCCTCGATAGCGTGTGTTGTACGCAATATCGGGTTTTAATAAACAAGGATATATTATTATAATATTGTCATGAACTAGCCGTTATGAATAGTATTAACTAAAATTTGAATCTTATAACATTATTATTCATCTTACACATTTTCTAGAACATGGTATAAGAACAAAATAAATTTTTCGGGTAAAATAAGTATTTTTCAAAAAATGCAGTTTTGCCGCCTTTTGATGGCGCACCCACTTTAAATCTAGTTTTTGACATGTTTATATGTTCAATTTGACAAAATAAAATTCTTCTTTTGAATCAGGATATAAAAATTTACATTAGATAATGTTTTGATATTTTTCCGATAACTTTCATATTTTAATGAATAGTAAAAACACGCTATATTTTAATTAAAAACAAATTTTTTCATCGTAATATCTTATGTGGTTAAATTATAATATTGAATGGTTTTAAAGTATAAATAAAATATATTTTTACCATTTAATATAATGTATGTCATTAGCATTGATTTTACCTTGAATTCGTAGGTTAAATCAATTCAACCTTTTGCAATGTTTTAAAGAAAAACCCGTTTTCTTTCGACAACGGGATTAATTTTAATTTAATTTATGCATATTTTTTGTATTGAATTTGGAAAAATGGATTCAATATTTGGAATCAGTGGATCTAAATTATGTTAATAAGCTACTTTTTATTTTTGAGAATTATGAATAGTAACTACGGTAAATTTTATTTACGATAATTAAAGGTAAGTCGGGTAATTAAGGGTAAATAAAATATTATAAAATTACCCTATCACATGTCAAAATCCTATTGGATGGCTAAAATTCGACCCATATCACCTAAGGGTTGTATTATATTCATTTAATGGACTTTTTTCCATGAAAATAATTTAATTATTATTAAAACCAAAGAATGTGACAACATGTCACTTTCTTAAATCTTATAAGTATAATAATTTTAATTTAGTGACAAACTTCATGAAACTTAGAACCTGAATAGTCTACAGAAAGCTAATACAATTATATAAATCATAGGAATTTATTCAGAATTTTTAGGAATTAAATAATTATCATTTATTATGTCACAAAGATGATATAGTAATTGTCTTACTAATGAAATATTGACACAATTGATGTTATAAATGCCCAAATAAATGTAATTTGAGACTTTTTAGGACTTAAATTAATTTTATAGGTTAATATGACATGTTATTGTTGATATAAGTAACTTGGTTCTAACTTATCATTCTGTTATGAATTTTTTAAAAAATATGTACCAAATAGTGTCAAAATTGACATAAATTAGTTTTTAAAACAAATATTATATTATTAATTGTTATTTAATGCATAAAAATCTAAGGTTCGGCCAAATTACTTAGATAAGGATAGATATATTAATAATAAACAACTTGTGGTTATTTTGGCTTGTTATGGTAAGTTTATTAACCATATAGTGTAAGAAAACAAAAAGACACGGTAAAAGTTAAATTATTTAACTTAGAGTTAAATCTAATTGATAAGGTCAAAATAATTACCTAAACTTGTCTAAATCCTATTTTATGAGAGGATTTCGACCCATCCCCACTTTATCTTCGAAATAAGACCCTTTGGGACCATTATAAACCGAATTTGACCTTAATATAAAATAATATTTTGAGATTTTCCTAAGGTGCCCCTCTCCTCCCTTATAAAAGGGCACCTCCTCCCCCTCTTCCTCACACCACTTTGAGCCTTCAAGCTCGGCGAAACCCTGCCAAAATCTCTTCTACACTTCCCTAGTATCATCCTAGAGCTCCTGGTATTCTTCAAAGACCATCCTTAGTTCATTAAGTGGAGGTTAAGAAAAGGCGCATCAAAAGGAGGTAATATCCATTACCGATCTTTTTCAATTTCTTTCTTCTTCAACTTCTTCTTCATTAGTTGTTTCATGATAAAGTAATAACATCAGTATTTATTATATACTGATATGTTATTATAAATATTAAACAACTCTAATTAACCTTCTATCCATCCTACGGAAAAAGGAAATCACCGCGCGTGCGTACGTACGGAATACCGTCTCCACGACGCGATGAGATTCATTCTCCATGTTAACCATTTAAAAATGATTATAAAGTATATATGAGCAATAATAATGAAATATATGACATTATAAAGCTACTGTATTTATGTATATATGTATTTCATCTACTTACATCCATTCAAGACAATAAGGAAAGGAAAACAGCGTTCATGCGTACGTACGGACTACCGTCTCCATGAACGGTGTGTTTCATTTCATTTATCTATCTATTATATATATATATATACTGAATATATGTGATATATAAATCATGTTTTATATTCTGTAAGTAAGTAAATAATGATATAAGTAATAATAATGTCAATAACAACAAGTCCAAACACCTACGATAAATGAAACGATTTTACCCAAAACGCTTCTTTAACATGGAATTTACAAAAGAACGGGTAATATAAAGTCATAAGTGAACCATATATGATATAATAACAATGAATATGATTCTTTAATAAGTTAATGATATTATTTAAATCATCATACAGGAGGTTTGGACACTTACGAAGCAAATCGGACTTAAGGTAAGGGAAATATCACAATCTCATTTTTATCCGAGATTGTTATACTTTGAAATTTACTGGGGTGTATTTTATCATCTACATCCATGTTTCATCAATATGTAATATTATTTCCATCCACCTACAATTGTTTAAATCCAATTTTACTTTTCGGTGAGTTTTTAGTAAAAGATATGAAAGGAATCTTTTGTCGTTTTTTGTACGAGGTACTTTTTGACTTTTCCGACAAAAGTACGAGAAGAATGTTTTTTTAACTTATACGGCATGAATGGATTTTTAAAACATTATTTCCAAGAAGCTTCCTTTACAAGTTTTCAAGTTTATATTTAATCAACTTCTTTTAGTTTAAAATTGTAAGACATGTTAAGAAAGGAAAATGTTTTTGAAGTAGAAAGGATATTTTCCTCATGAATGGAGTTCAAGAGTTTTATCAAAATTATTTTCCATCTAAGATAATATAGGGATCTGTTTCTATCCCTATTATTACATGGATTTGATTATGTTGTGATGGAATTATTTTTATGAATTCCTTTATCTTATATTAATTGTTTTATGATGTCACGATGTTTAAGATTCCCATTTTTATTACATGGGTTATGCAATGATGTATGATTTATGATTTTGTGGCACACATAAGAATGGTATCATTATGAGATGGGTGGGACCTATATCTACCTCCAATGAATTGGGTAAAGATTTTATATCTCATGAGATAGACATGGATGGAATGGTAGGTTATACCGGTTCAGTGAAACAGGACTGAAACGAGGAAATGAACTCGGTTCAGAAAGGGACTTTGTCCACTAAGATAGTCTTGGAAATGAGTATTGACTAATAAGAAATGATTCTCTATGATTATGTGTGTATGCCACAAAGTTTCATGTTTTAAGTTATGATTATTGGGATTACATTTCACTACTATGATTTATCCCATGTTATGAAATTATGATCTCTTTTGCTGGTTAAGATTTCCAAAAGATATGTTCTTATGAATATGACGTGATTGATATTTCTTTTGTTTACCCTTACTGAGCATTTGAGCTCACCCTTTTATGTTTTCTTTTCCCCGGTACATAAGGAAAGGACTTAGGTTTAAAAAAAGAATATCTTTATGGGATATGTTTAAGATCTTTCACCATGATTAGAAGATTATATTCCGAGTTTCCAAAGAAACTAAACTATTACGGTCCTTGTGTGTGTGTTTTTGTTATATACAAAGTATTACGCAAAAGTAATGTAATGTCTATGTACGTCAAGCTTCGGGTCTCTACACTGGTGGTACATTTCTCCTGCCGTCTTCGCCAGCAGTCCTCCCGGGACCCGATCTTCACTGCGAAGGGTTCAAAATGCCTTTGCGGCCCGCATCGTCATCGCCCATCGATTCTCACACAAATAAACAAACTGCGGAGGGTTGTCGGGCCATGTTTGTTCGTCTCGCACCCTCCGCGTTAGGTTTTTTTCAAATGGCAATCATTTAAAGACATGCTTTAGATGAGCGTATAATTTATTCAAGGTAAATTATTCAAACACCTTGAAATTAAAATATGCATGCACGAGGAGATAATTCACATATAAAATTTATAAAAAAAACCCCTACCTCAAGGAGTTGTCGAATGATGGTCGTCGTGGAACAACAGCGTTGCGGAAGACAGCATCGCGGAAGATGGCGCCGACATACGTCTAAGGTGGATGGAGTATCACACCGGCTGCGGGGAGGAGAAGAATGGCACGTCAATTACTCCTTGCGGTGACGGTGTTCTTCGTTGAGGTCTTGACGTTCTTCGCATTCTCCAACGAAGAAGACGAGTTCTATCTCCTCCCATTCCCCACACAACCAACCAACCCCTAATAAAATAAGACTCTTCTTATTTTATTACCCAACCCATTCATTTCCAAAATTCAAAAGTTTAATTAACTTAACTTAATTAATTTTATGCTTGTCAAAACTAAATGAAGTAAAGTTGGCATCATTAATGAGAGGGCGTGTCACATAATTAAAGTGGGGGCTTTTAGAGTTGTTAGGGAATTTGAAGGGATGGGGCTCGTGTGTGCCCCACCTCACAAAATCCCATAAAGTGGATTTAGGTTCATGTGGGTTCCACCCAACTCCCACACATGGGGTTAAACCACTTGGAAGTGAAATAAAGTTGTACAAAACATTATTTCACTTAACACTTATTCAATTTTTTAACAACTATTCCCGAGCAACCGCAACTATAGAAAAAGGTCTTCTTAAGCATTAACCGGCACTGCGGTTCCATCGGTTCCCTCGTATTTTGATTCCAAGCACCGATTCAAAATTTAGGAAAACCTGCTCATTTTTTCACTGAACGTACTCGAGCTAAACTTCAGAAATTGATTCCGGAAACACCGGGCCTCAGAATCTGGTGCCGTCGGAAGCCGCAGTCTCGTAAAATTCCAAATAAATTTAGAAAAAAATTTCATTGAAATTTATGGGTCTTTAAAATCCATATATATTCATAGTGATCCTTGAGTTACAATTTTTGGTTGATAAAAAGTTCCTTTTATGAGATTTCTGATATGATTCTAGAATTTTCCCAAACATTGATCTGATATATGGGTTCCCAATTTGAGTTTTTTCTGATATATTTGATGATTTTGTTCCTCTTAAATGATTTTTATTTATTATCTATTAATGTTTCATGGTTCCATGCCCCCAAGAAAACATCTGATCTGACTTTAGGATGAATCTACTTATGAACCACAATAAGAGAACCCTTTTGTTAAACAGAACCACATTGAGGTAGTAGTGTGTGTGGTCCAAGCTCTATTCTTTCGAGCCTCACATTCCCTTATTTAGTCTATCAGTATGGAGCTTTGATGAGACGATAACAGAGATCGTGCACAAGAGTTTAATCATTAGAAACCACCAAATTTCTTGGGAAAAAACTATCCTAAGGGGAATATGATTTATTAGGTAAAATTGAATGATCCTTCATGTTCTTAGAGATTCTATATTTCATTATGGTGAAGTGTGTTATCTTCATGTTTTATGGGCTTATTAGGAGACACTGGGATACTATAGTTATGGAAAACAATAATGAGGGATTACAATGAAAAGACATAAAAACTATTTTCAAAGGGTAATTATATCTAGGATCAATAGTGTTGGCTACGTCCATTGAATTTTATAGCCTTCTCCAAGTTGATTAGACAAAAACACAGTATGAGAATTATTTTGCTGAACTTGCTCAGTTTTCATTTAATGTGGTATCGAATGAGAAGATAAAGGTTCAAAGGTTAGGGATAGGTCTTTATAAAATATTTGATCATATGTATTTATTTTTATTCTCATTACTTATATTTATGTTCTATATGTGGATATAAAAAATAAAATTGAACTAGATTGTATGATAGGGTTGACTAGAGTTCATATAACTCTTATTGGTAGCTTTAGTGATTTTTTTAAGAGGAATAGAAGTTGCAATGATACTTATAGTGGAATTATTTTTGGGTGATCCTTGATTAAATAATTCCTCAAGAAAATATGTTCTGGCTATTAATTTTAACAACCTAAGGTTTTGCAATTATTTTCTGAATTAATTTAATCATTTTGATATTTTATATTTCATGCAACACATAGGATAGTTTATTTTATATTAAATTAATATGATTTTATTGAATTATACACAATGCTGAGATAATCATTCACTACAAATAACATAAATTCTATCTTTCTCTATAAGGAAAATGGAAGTTATCTTTTTTTCACACAACAATGACTTTCCTTGATGGATTACGTAACATGTAAGACCGAGTTTTACTGAACAACAGTATATAATTAAAATGTTATTAAAAAATATAAAAATTTATAACCTTGATGTTAAATTATAGGTAATTAATATTATTAATTAATTTATGAAAATATATTTTTTACCCAAATATAAGATGAATTCATAGGTTACTAATTAATGAATATGAAAACCAATTGAATATAAAGGAAAATATTATTATGGTTACCAGGATGTTTTACCATAATCAATTAAATTAATTATAAATAGTTATTGGTATATTTTTAATATATATGTTATATATTCAATCAAATATTTTGGATATTAATCCAATAGGTTTGACATACATATGATAAGACCAAACCCAATTTTATGCTTAAATCCTCTATTTTTATAATAGTTGTTTTACATCCTTTTAATATAGAACCCATTTTAAATCCAAATTTTGGAACTTTTATAGATTTAATATTTCATAATAAACTTAATATTTTTTTAAGAATAAATATTATGTTCTGATGTATTGTCCATATCTTTCTGTAATGTTTCATCTTTAATGAATAATTAGACTGCTGAATTTTAATTCAAAACTAATGTTTCTTCTATATTATATATATGGTTAAATTATATTTTAAATTGGTTTAAAAGTTTAATTAGATAATATATTTATCAATTAATACAATTTAGGTTATTTATATCAAATTATATATAAAATATGGTATAAAAACATAGAAACATTTTGAATGTTTTTACTTTAAAAACCCACATTGTCGACCCACCTATGGGATTAATTTTAAACTAATTTCGTCCACTTTTGTGATTAGAATTTTGAAATATGGATACCATATTTTGAATAAAAATAATTTATAATGTATAATGATTTCCAATTTTTTGACTATAATTATTAGTGAAAGTGATTAAAATTAATTACAAAGTTTAACATAAAAATTAGTTTAATAAAGTACTAAACCATAAATTTAGTCACAAAATGACCTATAAACTTGTACAAAACCAATATTATGGAACTTATTTGGCTATAAACCTTAACGTATTGTGTTTTTTTAGGTTTGGTATGATTTTTGATACGTGATAATGTGGGTACTGGTAACTTATTTTCAAAAATTCCAAGTGAGTCATTTCCCTTCCCTATAAAATGCCACCAATTCCTCCTCTTCATCACACCTCTAAAAACAATTAGGATAGGAAAATATCTGACCAATACACTTCCCAAAATCCTTACCTTAATCCAATAATCCTCACCTTTCTAAGAAACCAATTGAAGGAATCCTTTCGGTACAAACCAAAAGGAGTTACCTGATTCAGAGTTGACTTCTTCTCTTAAGCTCCATTATTTTATTTTATTTCACTACCCTACACTCTCGGTTTTCCATTATTGTATAAAAAAATGGGTATCTTCAATATACTAGGTTGTTTTTATGATAATGTTTTTAACTTAACTTCCACAAACTTCCATCTAATGGTTAGCAAACATATTGTTTATGTGTATGACAAACTACCACCTCACTAAAAGATGATTTTTTATTTTTCTTTTTACCACCTCACATGGTGGACATTATGATGTAAAATATGTTTATATATGTCATATATTATATTTATTATTCTTTTTATCTTTTTTATTCCTTTTAAAACATGTATCTTATTTACTTTCCATTTGGGTTTAAATATGATTTTTTTGGTTGAGGATGTGTGGACTATCGCCCCCTTAAGGCGATGTGAAACGTTCACACACTAAATTGAATGTATTAAGGATGGGTTTAGTGAATATATATGGTATAATAAATCTAATTTAATATATATATATATTTTTTTGTTTCTATCTTTCAACACAAAAATTAAACGAAAATAGCGCTCATGCACACATACGACCTATCATCTCCATGAATAGTGTATTATGTTTCATACTTCTATATTATATAGATTATTATAATAAAATATATAATGAATATAAATGATATTTATATAATTTTTTAAATTATTTAAACCATTTTATAATTATGAAGGTTATGGATATAAAAAATTAAGACACATGCGAAGAATAAAGTGAATATTAACCGAAGTGAAACCTTAACATAGGATTGTTAAAAAGCGGGTAATATATTGTCATAATCAAAAAATATATTCTATTATATATAAGAATATTTTTCTTTAAAATTATAATAAACTTTTATTTATTATACAAAAATATTTTATGAGTATAAATAGATTCAAGACACAAGGTATGTGGATTTCATCTCACTTTTAATTTCCATGAGATATATGATTTATTCAACACCCATTATTTCTATGTTGTGTGTATACTACCCATGGATGTATTAAATAATTATTATAGTAAAATTTATTTCTATTTACATATCCATTAAATGACCTTTATTTCATGGGGGTTACATTTCAAAAGTTTCCAAATTATTAAAATAGTTTTATCTCAATTTTCCTTCTTTGAGACTCATGTTTTGTTATGTGCCTAAATTCATTTTGAGGTGAATATACTTATAATTATAAGATATATCATGAATACCCATATTTTAATTATATTCTAATATTTAATAAATTTCCATTTCTTACAAGTAAATTATGATCCCAAGTTACCAATTTATAAGATTTTATTAAAATAATGTAACCGTTTTTCAAGATTTTTTATGTTTATTCATTCTTTGATGAAATATTATAACACATATATCATGAACATTCATGAAATTTCCTATACTCTAGTTATTCGTGATATATTAATGTATTTTTTACATTTTAATACACTTAGGTACATAAAATAGTTAAGAATTGTTTTAAAGAATGCCCGACATTACCCTCTCTCCACTTGGAAATCTATGTTTCTTTAAAACAGGGTATTCAAAAAAGGATTTCAAAGAATATTTTACCATTATAATAAAATATTTTAAAGGCACTTTTTAACTTTTTTCTATTACCAATATCTTCAAAATAATATTCTTATTTCTTTCCAAATGAGTCATTTTTCTAACATTTTTTACAGTTCAAAAGGAATGTTATTTTTACCTCGAACCACATGTACGAATTTACCCTCTATCGATAATATAAAGCTTAAATTGAATTTTTTAAAAGATAATTTTTAATAATATGATTCATAATAGTAATTTTCATGTAAAATTGTTTTAAAATTGTTTTCAATATTTATTTTTATGTTTTGAAGGAAATTTTTTTTAAATGTTTTCAAGCCTTATTTATCAAAGTATTTACAAAGAAATAGTTTTCTAAGAATTTTCTAGATCCATTAATACTTTTTCATATTAAAATGTTTTCAAAAACATTTTAAACATTTATTTATAATTTTTCAAATAGTTTTCATTGAAAAGGGTTTTTAAAATGTATTGGTGCTTATTTTATATGTTTTCAAGGAAAATAGTTCTCAAAATGATTTCAACTATTGATTCTATGTTTTCAAGGTATTTTATAAGAAAATAATTTTCTAATGGTTTTATGTATTAAAAATTAATTTTCAAACAATAAATGATATTTTAATTAAGAAACATTTTTAAATTATATTTCAAAATTATTTTCCATCAAAGATGACACCCCTTGATGTTACTCATTACCATCTATGAAATGATCTAATTGTTTAATTAATATCCTTTCTATGAATGGGTCATGCATAATTTCATGGTCTTTTGAAATTCATTTCTCTTTCACGAGTTAAGATTTTGATGAAATTATTATGAATCCTATATATGTTTTCATATGTTATAATATGTTCACATGTTTATGATACCCATTTCATAGCAAGAGTTATGATACGATTATTTATGATTTTATGGAACATGTATGTATGATTTAATTATGAGATTGGTGGAACCTATAACCCCCTAAAATGCACTTTTTAAATATAATATCTCATGAGATAGACATTGTTGGAATGAGAAATGAACTCACATCAGTATTATAGGGATGGAATGAGAAATGAACTTGGTTCAGTAATATAGGGTAGAAACGAGGAGTGGTCTCGGTTCAGTAAGACATGGAAATAACAGGGGTGTAAACCCAGTTCATTAAATTACTTTGTCCACTAATATTTCCTTGGTAGTGATTAATTGACTACTATGGGAATCATTATATATTCTAATGTGTTTCCACTATTATATGTTATATTCCAATATTATGGTTTCCTGGATAATGTTATTTATTTCGTTATGATTCATATATTATGAAATGTTAATATTTATTTCATGATTCATATTTATGATCCTTGATATTTAGGATATGATATTATATTTTCATGTTATGTTATCATACCCTTATTTCGATGATTATGCTTACATATCTCCCTTATTTACCCTTACTAAGAATTTGATCTCACCCCTTTTTATGTTTCCTTCTCCATGTTATGAAGATATGTATTATTTTTTATGTATATAAGAAGGGTTCTAGTCAAGAAGAACCTAGTGGGAGGTAATGTAGCTCATTTTGGTACCAGTGTTTATGTTACTATGTTTCCCAAGGCACTAGACTAGTATAGTCTTTGGGATTCTATTTGTATAATGTTTTAAGTATTACACAAAACTAGGTAATATCTATGTATGAAATGTGAGAGTATCTATAGTTGGTATCAGAGAAAAATTTTTAGATAACCTTTAGATTCTAGGATGATAAAACTTTATTAATATCCCAAGGTATATTTCTAAGGATATTTCTAGGTATGTCTCTACGGATAAGAATATATATGAGTCATCATTTCAAAATATGTCCTTGAATTTTATTAAGGAATAGAGTGAGTGGTTCCCTAGAAATACATACATGTATTGATGATATAACTGTATGTGGATCTAGAAAAGATGTATATAGGGTTAAAAAATCCAACAAGATGTTTTAGTCCTAACTGAGGGTAATCAGGTACACCACAACGAGCCTTTCTACACACCTAGTTTGACACTCCCATGGGATATTCTTTTGGAATTCACTAACTCTTCACAAACCCTCATTATGAATTTATATATATGTTGGATATGAATAAACTATGATAAACCATTGGTGCTATATATTAAGGAAGTGGTCATGATTTAGATATACTATAAGTAATTTTTTTCATGACTATGTCATTTTCTAGTATGATAAGTAATGCTCACACTATGCTTCTTGTTTTAGTCAATATAGGGAACTAGAAGAAACAATATTAATGTTGAATGTGATTGATGATTTGATGATGATTTGTAAAGTGGGATGATAAATTGTGTGAAATATGGTTTGAGCATTCTTAATCAGTTTTTATAGAAAATGATTACCAATTTTTACGTTAACCAACTCTCAGACTCCCCAAGGAAGATAAATAAGGAGTTATTTAACAGTTTAGGTAATAGAGACCATAGGAGAAAAATATTTAGATTCCTTTGCATCAAGAATTTGTAAAGAATCACCTAAGTGAATGTCTTAGAGGAATAATAATATGTTTTTGACTAGGGAAAATAAAGACATAAATCAAGTGACAATATGGGAAAATAAAGAGTTTTATTAAAAAAAATCGATGAGAATATTGGCCTCCCTAAGTCATCATTAAAGGTTAAGTGTTTTATGCGTGTAATAAATGGGCATTATGAATCTAAATCTTCCAAGAGGAAATCTATTGAAGTGGATGATCAAGGTGGTATGAGTAATGGTTACATTGATGATAATGATGAAACGATAACTGAAATGTGAGAGGAAAGAGGTATTGTTTAATAGGATGAGGTATCCATGTCAATGGAATAAAGATGAATAAATATATGTTTTTATGTATTTGGATTCAGGAATTATGTTATATGAATGTTGAGATATATAAGGACTGTCAAGTTTATGTTTTTGGCAATATATTTTCAAGAAAACTTTTAATGGTTCTGATAGAAACGTAAAGTGATTTTTTGGAAAAGTTAATGTTTGTGGAAAACATATATTTAAGGGAAATATAACCATTAATATGTTACTTATGTTACAATAAATTTGTTTGGATAAATATATTTTAGAAATAAGTAAAATAGATGGTACTGATTACCTTTAAACTAATTAAGGACTTGTGTAAAATTTGGATATGCTATTATGGATGAAGTTTAGAATATACTGGATTTATGGATGATATATAGTAATCTATGGAATAAGGAATCATTCATGTCTCCCAAAAGAATTTTTGGTAATTCCAATTATTACCATGTTTCAAGGGAATATATGATGAGGGTATTCACATATTTGGAATGTTACAACCATGTGATACTTCACGATATACTGGGTAATAAATATTAGGATGATTTTGTGAATTTATTTCAAATGTTTTCTATTTTCACATTTTATAATGGTTATAAGGTTAACCATTCATGAAAAGATTAAGGTGAAATTTAAAAGAATTATTTATGCACTAAGTTTGTATTGAAAAACATTTTTAAAATGATATAATGTGATTAACATTATTTCAAGGATGTCTATCTTATGTATTTTGGAAATTATATCACCACAGTTTCAAAAAAAAAGAACAACATGATTGTCAGGTTACAACCAATCAAGTCTAGAAAGGTCATGGATCTTGAAACCATGAATTAATAATGATAAGGGATTATTTTCAACCCTTGGCCTATGTGATGTCTAGTTTAATGTGTAATTATAATTTGTGAATATTTATAAATAATGAAATATTATAGTAACTTTTTATGTTTACAAATTAGTGTATTAACCATATTGATTTTGAAGAATATTTTGTGACAAATAATCATACTTTTTATTCTTTTATGGGACTTACGATCTGTTAAATGTTTATTTTAGAACTTTAGGCAACAAAGTTAATTTTTTACACCCATTTCATGAAGTAATAGATGAATTAGAGATAAATAAATTCACAAAAAATGAATGAAATTTTGTTTATAGAAATATATCAAGTGAGGATATTTCCTTATATTCTTGGTTAATAAAATAATTACTCAATATTAGGATAATGACTAAAAGAAAATGTGTTTTCCTAATTATAATAACCCAGTACTGACATACATTAATATTACATCGCTTTTTCAGAATACTTAAAACATTATAAAAACAATCTCTTAATGATCGTACTAGTATAATGCCTTTAGAAAAATGGAAACATAAACACTAATACATAAGTGAGATACATTAACTCCCACTAGGCTCTTCTTTACTAGGACCCTTCTAAGACACATCTAACATAATAAGTATCTTCCTGAACTAGGGGAAAGGAAACATAAAAATGGGTGAGCTTAGATGCTATTTAAGGATAAACAATGGAAATATTTAAACATAAAAATGAGCATAGGAGTATGAGAACTTATTCATAACGTTAAAATATCATACCATGCATATCAAAGATCATAAAAATAAATCATTTCATAAATCATGATATTTCATTAGACATGAATCATAAGGAAAGAAATAACATAATCCATGAAAGTATAACATAAGAATAAATCATGGAATTGTGGAATACATATAAGAATATAATTTGATTTCCATAGTATCCAAAGAATCACTACCAAGAAAATATTAGTAGTTTGGGTTCACTCCCCATACCATCATGTTAGTCATGGTTCACTCCCATGGAAATCATAGTAGCATGAGTTCTCTTATCATTACTATCTTGGTAGTCATGGTTCACTCCAATGGAAATATAAGTAGCATGATTTCACTTCTCATACCATCTTGTTAGTCATGGTTCACTTCCATATCCATCATAGTAGTAAAGTTTCACTCCCAAGACCATATTAGTCTATCTCATGAGATATAAATATTTACGTAATGCATCAGAGGGAGATAAAGGTCCCACCCATCCCATCATGAAATCATACATACATGTTCCAAAAAATGATAAACAATAATATCACAACACATGAAATGAAAGGGGTATAAAAAATATCAGATAATATCATAACCATTGGGAAAAGATATAAGATCATAATCATTTCATCAAAAATATAACCCCTGAGAAAAATAGATTACATAAACATGTGACACGTGAAAGAGAAATGGGTATCATGAGGACCACGACATCAAGAAGAAACCATTCATACAAAGAATATGAATGTAACCATAAGACCATTACCAAGTAAGACATGATTTAAATAAATGGATGTTATCTTATATGGGAAATATTTTTGAAATATCTTTTAAAAAAATTCATCTTGAAGAAAATATACTTCCTCTTTGAAAAATTCTTTTTAAAAAATATAACCATTTTTTAATTATTTTATTTATAAATAGACTTTATAAAATATAAAATAATATTTAAAACATATTGAAATTTTTTTCCTAGGAAAATATAAAGAAGTTAGTAAACCATTTCAAAAGGTTTTCCCATTAAATCTTATGAAAAACTTTTAAAACCTGTTTTTGAAAATAAATTCTTTTAAAGAAAGATTATAGAAGGGGTATGTAAATACCCATAGATATGTGAATATAATAAATTAATTAGATATAAATACACCAAAAAATAAGTAAGTGGTAAATATGAAATTTATCTCATGGAAATAAAGAGTGATATGAAATTACATTATCTTATGTCTTGACACTCGTCACACTATCCAAACTTGCTCTTGAATATCCCCAACTTAAAAGACCCTTTAAGACCTTGGATTTGGTCATTTGGTGAAACCCGAAGAACTTGGATGTGGGGATAGTTAGGAAGAGTGGTTTGGTAAGTGATTTGAGAAGATTTAAGTCTTTTTTGGTTCAAAATGGGGTGGTTAGGGGTAGAATTTATACTTGAGGAGAGGTGGGTTCAAGTGATAAAATTATTGATTATTTTATATTTAAAGCTAACCACATTGAGGTAGCATTAAATTAAATAAATTATACATTAAATTAATAGTTTTTGGGATGTTAATAGGTGATAAAAACCTCAACTAACCTTTAAATTTTGTATATTTTAGATATTTTAACCCTGTATCCTTTAAATGTATCATTTTTCATTTTTTACCTACATCACAGTCAATACTTTTTTCCCCTTGTTAAATTATTTATTGTAAAAAAATGAAATCGAACCTAAAACCTAATTTGGACCTTATGATTCCAAATATTTTATATATTTAATCAAATTCAATTTAAATAATTTAAAAATTTATCTTTAAAATTAATTCCACATATAAAATGAAAAAACTGGTTTTTAAAGTGAAACGATCAAAAGTTTGAAAAGTTTTTATATCTATTTTCAATTTGAAATTGATTGCTGTTAAATAAATTGGATTATGTGATAAAAATATTATATAATTAATATTTTATAAAAATTAGAAATATAACTTATGCTTATAAATAAATTCCATGGAATGTAAGATTTGAATTAAAATCTGGTGTTTGTCACTATTCAACCAAAAATGAAGTTTCTCTGAAAAATTCAAAAAATTATCCTTAAGATAATTTTGAAATTATAAATTCAAAAATGAATTTTCTTTTATAAAATTTAAATTCTAAATATATCTAAAATTAATTTTTTTTATTTTTCATATAACTGCATTAAAAACGGTTCATTTGAGAAAACAGCATTTTAAACATAAAAGGACATTACTAAAAATTATATCTTTTATTATCAATATGTTTTATTTATCTTAAAACACTCTAAAAAAGATCTTAAAAGTATTTATTATTATTATATGAATAATTTTAACAACTAGGTTATAATTATCCCATTTAAACAATTATAACATTAAAACGATATTTTGTAGAAACATCGGTATGGTGTGTAATAGACACAAAGTCGATATTTTGTGTGAAAGGTATTTTTGGTACATTGAATTGAAAGAATGAAATGAAAATTTAATTTATTCAAAAAAAGGTCCATAAAAACTCATGGTGATACATTTTACCACCATTAAAATTAATTTATCCATCGAAATTCGTTATTCTAGTACAAATAAATGAGGATGATTTTTCTTCATCGTATATTAATGTTCCCAAATAGCCTCATCTAACTAGTTATTTCTCCTAAAAAAAATTTAGTAAATTAGTGGTCTTGTTTTGTAGAACTCTCTCTATACGATCCTTAATTTCCACTAGTTTCACATCAAATGAATGGTACTTCTCTATGGGTATGACCTCTGAGTTCAGTACATGTGATGGGTCTAGTATGTACATCCTCAGGAAAGATATATGAAACATGTAATTTAATTGAGAGAGATTTTGAGGAAGATCCAAGTTATAGGCCACCATCCTAATATGATCCTGAATCTCAAAAGGACTGATATACCAAGGGATTATTTTCCATTTCTTTCTAAAACTCAAAACCTTCTTCCAATGAGAGAATCGTAGAAAACGATTTTCACCAATATCAAATTCTAGATCATGATGATGGTTATTAGAATAACGTTTCTATTGACTTTGATCTCCTGTGATATGCTACTGAATGGATATAACTTTCTCTACTATTTCTCAAATGATATCAGGTCCCAAAATCTTTCTTTCTCCAAATTCATCCCAACACATTGGTGCTCAACATTTATTACTATATAGGGTTTCATAAGGTACCATCTAAATTCTTGAGTGAAATCTTTTGTTAAGGAAACTCAACTAGGGGAAGGTGTTAATCCCAACCACCTTTGAGACTTAATAAATAAGATCTCAACATATCCTCTAAGGTTTAAATTATTCTTTTTTTCTGACTATCTATCTGATAAAGATAAACATTGATGGAAATCAATTATGTATCAAGTTAATGTAGGATAATTCACTATAATTTTTAGGTAAACATCAAATCTTGATCTAATATAATGGAATGTGGTACTCCATGTGACTATATATTTTCATAATGTATATCTTGTCATGTTGATCTAAATAGAATTCTTCTCTAATTGAAATATAGTGTGATGAATTAGTAATGAGATCGAATACCTCCCATATAGCATTAAACCCTTTAGAGGTTTTGGTTTGTCCAATGAAAAAATCCATAGTGATGTTCTCCCATTTTCATTCTGGTATGGGTAATGAATAGAACATCCCAAAAGATTCTTGTCTTTTAGAATTAACTTACTAGGATACCAAGCATTGAGATACAAACATTGTGATATATCTCTTCATGCCATCCCACTAGAAAAATTATTTCAAATGCCTATACATCATCATACTTCTAGGATGAATAGAGAATAAAGAACTATGATATTCCTCTAATATCTCATTCTTCAAATATAGCATAGAAGGAACACATAAATAGTTCTTGAAGCTGATCATTCCATCCTGATCAAGTTTAGACTCATGAAAATTTCTATCTTTATTTTGTTTCTCTTCGTCTTCCTTCTTATTCTCTTTAATATTCAATTGGATATAAGGTTGAACATTCATTTGAGAAAGGAAAAAAATTTCCACGTCTTTCAGGATTTCTAGATCGATCCTTTGAAATTCCATAAATATTGGATCCTTCGTTATCCTCATCAGGGATATGATAGCATTATCCTTTCAACTTAAATTATTGGAAAAAATATTTCCCTCCCAATGTAGTAATGTATTGAGAAGTAATAATCCTTTATCATCTCTAAGAACCTCCTTTGGAACATGTTCAAATCCTTCTGTGGGAATATATATCTCAGACTTTTATTATCAATATATATATCAAACTTTTCTCCATATAGATAATGCCTCCATATCTTTAATGAAAAAATACTGTTTCTAACTCCAAATCATGAGTTGGATAATTCATATCATGAATCGTCAACTGTCATGAGGCATATGCTATAACTAAGTTATTATACATACGAACACATCCCAATCCCTTATTGGATGCATATTTATAGATTACAAACCCTTTTCCATTAAAGGGTAATGTAAGAATAGTTTCCCTGACCATCCTTCTCTTTAGTTCCATGAAATTATCCTCACATTTGTATGTCTAAAGGAACTTGACACATTTATGAGTTAACATGGTCAGATGATTTGATTGCCTTGAGAAATTCTCTATAAACTTTGGATAATATCCATATAGACCATGAAATTTGTGGATCTCAATCACCATGGTTGTTCTAGGAAAGCATTCAATTTCCTTCATCATTGATAGATCTATTGGTATACCATCTCTTGAGATTATGTGACACAAAAATGAAACCTTTTCTATCCAAAATTCACACATTGTAAATTTTTCATTTAGTATCTCATTCCTTAGGGTATATAGTATAATTATCAACATGTCTTCAAGCTCTTCCATGATCTTTTAAAAGATAATAATCTCATCTATAAAGACTATCACAAACTGATTAGGGAAATATCTACAAACTCTATTCATTAAATCCATGAAGATAGGTGGTTTATTAGTAAGACCGGAATGAATTACTATATATTCATAGTTTCTATACCTTGTATGGAATGTGGTATTGGGAATATCCTCATTCTTGAACCTCAATTGATGATATCTAGGACAAAGGTCAATCTTGGAAAAATATTGAGCTCTACGTAGTTGATCAAAATAACAATCACTATGGGGAAGAGGAAACTTGTTCTTGATTATAACCCTGTTCAACTCCAGATATTCAATATAGAGTCCCTAATGTGGCCTTAAAATCACAAGTTTTTTCACATCATTTTAACTAGTTTTTAATGATTTAATTGGTTATTCTTATGCGTTATACTAAATATTTACACTTTTTTATTTTTATAAAAAAAACATATCAATTAATCAATTTTTATAACTAATCGTGTGTCTTATTCTATAAATTAGTTAATTTGTATCTCACTTTAATTTTATACTCTAATGATTTTTTATTTATCTTGGTAGTTTCTGTCTGCAATGTTAATAATCTAACATTATTTAGTTAATTAGTTTTCTTACGCACATAAATTATTTAGCCTTAATTTAACATTTCATGTATTCAAAATTAATTAATTTAATATAACCTAATTAATAGATTTCATTTAATAATTCATTATTTATTAATTTATGTTTTTTTAAACAAATTAAATTTATTCAAACATAATAATTTTAAGTTTTATCTTAATTCAATTATTAAATAAAATAGTAATTAATGTTATACTTTAATTTATTTATTTTGTTAAAGTACCTATAATTTATCTTTGTTTTTCATTATCTTAAATTAAATAATTTTATTTTAGAATATAATAATAATTTAACATAAGTTTAAAAGGTTTCATAAATTTATTAAAGTTTATGTTTTATTTAAATTTTCAATTGTTTGAATTTAGTTTTAGTTTTTATTAATTATTTTGTTCTTATTTTATTTATGTTTTAATTTTATTTATTTTCTCTGTTTATTTTGCAGCGACACGGTGTCACAACAACTGATTCATATCACATCTTCCACCGGTTCCATTTAATATCTCACTGGTTCATCAGGCACCGTTTTACTTTACTATATCACCATGTCACTGCCACCATAATTCCATCTCACGGTCTCACTGTTCGGTTATGGCGTCTCAGTTTTTGCACTATCTCCTCTTACTCACGGACTCACCGTTTCTAGTTTCATTTTTTGGCACCATTTCCAATTTTTCACCACTGCCACCGTCAAGCCTTTTTCACCATTTTATTTTCCTCGCCCTATTTCCCTACGAAATAGTGATATCGGTTCATCCTTCACAGCCACCGTGACCTACTGTAACTCCTCATGGTTTCTCCAAACTGGTGCCACGGTTTGGTACCACTGTACAACAATTTTTCAACCACAAATCATCACCATACAACTCAAATACCATAGCAAAACTCAACCTCTCATCACTTCAACATGTCTTATTTCCATTTCTTTAAAAAACCTCTTGCTGCCGCAAAAGTTAGATGTTTCACTTGTCGATATTTGCAACCATTGATACACCAGATGTGGATACCTGTGAACCCAAACTCACCACCACTGGAGAGAATCCACCACCGATACCTGGATCTAGAGAAACTGACCAAGCTGCTGCCGCATGAGTTGGAGTTGAAGAGTTTAGCATGGTGGATCACAAGCCACCGAAACTAAATATCCACTACCGAAGTTGAAAAGGTTTTCATCTAAGGTGAAGCCGCTTACGAGGAGATTAGAGGAGAGTATTCTTCGTACCGATGACTATTTGGGCCATCGTGGATCTATTCGCTGGAAGAGCCCCGCCGCACCTGTTGGAAACCACCTCCGCTGTGTCGCTGGAATGGGAGGCCGAGGAGTGTTGTGTCATGTGAGGAGTAGAGCAGAAGCCATCCTGTGTCAGTACTGCTCGAGCCGCGGGATCCCACTAGTAGAAGGGAGCCGCTGCGTAGTTGTAGAGAGCAGCGGCGACTTCTGGAGGAAGAAGAAGACCACCCTGCTTGCGCCAAATTGGGGGGCGGGGGGCAGTGAAATAGTTAATAAAAATTATAAAAAGAATAATATAATAAAAGTAAATTTAAATAAATAATAAATTATTCAATTAAATATAATATACCACATAATAATCTTATATATAACATTTATAACATTAATAAATAGATAAGTTATTAAATAGAATACAAGTCAATAAAATTAAATTTTATAAAATTTAAATATAAACAATAATAATTTATACAATTGATTATTAAAATAGATATTTTAACACTTTAAATTTAATAAAATAAATTAAATTAAATTTATATTACTCTAATTTAAGAATTTAATAATGTTATTATGGATAATTATTAATAATACTTACACTGATTAAATTACATAATTAATAATAATAATTAAAAAAACATAATAAATTTTATCTAACTAAAGATTTAATAATTATTATATTAGTATTTAATCTAAGTAAATAATAATTATCAATTTAAGATATTTATTAATTAACTTTAATTAATTTTTAATAAGTATTATAACAGTAAACTTAAAATAATAACTATAAAATATTAATTAACTTTCATTGAGTTTTAATTATTTCATTTTATTTATAACATGTGAAGCTTTATTCAAGAGTTGATTATACATCCAGATTCACTTAACTAACTCAACGATAGTTAGTTACGTGAGGAAAAATTGTGCGATGTGCCTATCGTGAAAAAAGCACACGTGTGCGGGTGCACAACTGAGGGACTTTTAAAGCCAGTGGAAGTGTGCGGTGACAAGTAATAGGTGACAGTTGATATTTAAAGCAGAGCATAAACAGATTTTTTGAGAGGCGCTCATTGATTCCAAAAACACACCGTACGTGAGGAGGGAGAATTAATTCAACCAACCACTTCACTCAGGAGCAGATCCAAGAACCTTGAGTCCTTCTTGGAGATCCATTCTTCGGAGTTCCGAGGGCCAGGAGCAGCAGCAATTGATGCTAGCAGAGGAATTTTTTTTCTTATGTTCTCTTTTAATTCTCTTCCTCTATAATTTAATGATTTTACTATATGAAATAGGGAGGATGATAGGATAAATAATTCTAGTTCAGGGTTTTAATTGAATCTACTAGTTAATCATTCCTTTTCCTTCTCTTTATAATTTTAAATCTGATCGACATTGATTGGTGAGATCAGTACTGATTGCATTCAATTGAAACATATCACCAATACATAATCTTGTAATTCAACATTCAATCGGTGAGTTTGACTGTGGAATAATTTGTTTAATAATTTGAATTGAAATTAAAACTATAGAACATACAGCGTGTTTGTCCAGTCATATTTTTCAAACCTGAATGTTCATGTTGATTAATCAAGGAGTGGTGAACTCTAAAATTTGTCGTCTTGAGTGGTTTATATTCTGGTGAGGGAAATAAATCACTCCTTTTAGTGATATTAGTTTTAAATAAAATCATGAGAAGGAATGTTCTCAAAACCTGTAGAGTTGATATTTTCCTCGGACGTATTTCTCTATAGTGTGCAATCTTCTGCATTTTATTTCTTTGTTACTATTTTTAGTTTGTTCCTTTATTTGATATAGTTTAGAACAAAAACTAAAAAAATTTATTGTTTCATTTGTGCCTTATAATTTAAAAAAATTATAAATATAGAAATTAAATCACTCTGTTGACAACAGTAAGGACTTTTAGTTAGTTTTTAGAAGAATAGTGGTCAAAATAGCCTTCCCTGTGGGTTCAACCCTTCTTTCCACATATACATTAGTTAGTAGGAATATTAATTTTAAACTTTTACCAACATCAACAATGGTCTAGGTAAAAAATTTGGCATCATTTCTGGGGAAGGCACACACTGAGTGTTCTTAAGGTAAAAAAAATAGAATATAAATAAACCTTAAAAAGAATATAAAAACTGATTTAAAAAAACTAATTTGAATTGGAACCTACGATTTTTTTGTTTTTTGAAAAATATGATTCACCGTGAATTTTTGGGTGTTTAATCTCACCTAGTTTTAGTTTAAAAATGGAAGTTAATGAAACTTGGGATCAACTGGGGCCTCATTGTGTGTGTTGTGGCTGTTATGGGCACACTTCCTGGTAGTGTGTCGATAACCAGCCACAACAAGATGTTTATATTGAATAAGATGAAAAGTTTTAACCAAATCTTGAATTCCTAGATAAACATGAATTTATTGAAACCAAACCTGATGCTAGGGAGAATAATTGGAACACCTGGTTTAACCAAACCCATGAAATTCAAATCAGAGATTCCCAAGAGAAAGATCAAATAATGAAGTGATTGGAAGACATGCTTTTGGAATTGCAACAAAGGGTTTATGAACAAGAATAATTTGAAGAAAATGAAAAAGAAAATTTCTATAAGATATTTGAAAATCAATCTGAAGAAGAAATTGAATCTGAAACTGGGAAACAAACCATTTATTTTAAAAAATCTGATTATTTTGAACTAAATCTAGAAATCACCAGCTCAAAAATTAAAAAAAACAACATTGATAATCCAATAAATAACTTTAATGTTGTTGAGTTGGAAAATTTTGAAGATGAATTGAAACAGATTGAAAATGAATGCCCAGTTCTCTTCATAATTCTTACATTGGATAAAAATCACTCTTTTAGGTGCTTTGAGAATGAAGTCTTTCAGGTAGAAGAGATTTCTGAGAATGAAAATTTGAATGTTAAAAACTCTTCACCCAACATTTTTGTTATTGTGAACAATGTGTTTGAACATGATATTGGGTAAAATCTGGATGAGAACCTTAAGATGGATAACATGGAATCTGAAATCATTGAACTTGAATAGAACACGTTTCTTCCATGTTTTGAGCCTATAAACCCAATAATCTCTGAAATATTGTTTGATAATGAGGAAGAGGGAATGATTTTTAAAGAAAGGCTAGCTGATGAGTTTTCATTTCCGTATTCTCAATGTAATCACTTTTCTGAAACATTGTGTAGTGAAATTGATAATAGTGTTGATATACATGGGAGTAAATTCTTACATTTGATCAATATTGAACATGAATTTATTGAAGTTGAATTGAACACTTATCTCCCTGAACATAAATTTCTGGAACACACTACAGATCTTTTTTTGGGATGTGAGCCTTTTGAATTTGAAAATGAAAAAGAGTTTAAGCACACGCTTGAATTTGGCAGAAGTGATTTGATAGAAGCAGTATATGTTTAGTGTGAGTTAACAGATGAGGATCTTTTGGAAGATATTTACAACATTGTTAGACCTAAATCTGTTTGTGATAAAATAAATTATCTTCCATATCTGTCACTTACAACCTCAACTGTGAAGGGTGTTGAGCCTTCTCATGATACAGATAGTAGTTTAGAGGGAGAATTAGACTTGAGATCCATTGTGCATGATTCGGTTCAACACTCTATTGAATCTCTTCTTTAACCTACTATCTAGTACTCACACATATGCACCCATTATTTTGAACCTGTTAGTGTTGAGGTTAAGAGAGATAGCTTTGAGGTCAATGCCACACACTTTGAAGTACCTAGTTCTATGTTGTCCCTTCATGTGAATTCAAATCTTGAAAATCTGAAACCAAAATGGAAGTGGACAACACTATACCATAACTATTAAAGGGTGCTACTTATGTGTTATTTTAGGCTATGAGAATTCAGTTATTAATGCGTTGAGTCTTATTTCCCACAAATCTCATGTTTCTATTAAAAATAATTAGGCCAAACACATGTGGTGTTTCTTATTAAGGAAACAACATCCACCTAGTGATTACGATTAGTTGATAGGTGAGTCTGGTTGGGGACTATAAATCTAGCACTGCATGGGAGGAAACCCATCGTATTTTTTGTGTTAATAAATAAAAAATTGTGATTAAATAATTTCTAGATTAAGACATTAAAATCATTGCTTCATGGGAGTCAACCCATGCTATTTCTTTGTTTTAATTTTTGTACTGTTTAGTGTTGAATAAAGTGTTACTTTAATGTCTTCCATATGCTCTATATCTGCTGGATTTTTTTTTCGGGATTTACATGCTCTATGCTTCTAGGATGATGTTGTTGTGTCATTTACAGAGTGGAATTCGCATTCTGAAGGAGTAATGGATAACCTAGTCAGGTAAGAATCTTACTTTTATTTTTTGTTTCATTTTTCTACTCCTTAATGCTTTAGAAAAAAAATATGGTGCATGTCTTTCTTGCCTAGAAAATTATGCTTGTAGAAGATTTTGCTACATGCATACTGAAAATTCTGTTACATGGCTTGAACTGTATAACATTCTACTATTGTCTTGCTATTGAAATTTAAAAATTCTGCTATATTTCATTGTGTAAAAAAAATTATGCATGTACTTCACTGCTGAAAACAGAATTTCATTGTTATTGAAATAATCTCACACTGTATGAAGTTAAGTGTGGGGGGGTACCTGCTTACTGGTTGTTGTTTTTATAAATGTGCTTTTATAAGGTTTGTTATGAATGCTTTCTTTATGTTTTATTTAACATCTAATTGAATCATATTTTCTAAATTTCCTCACACCCAATTCTCTCTTCACCCACAAGTTACATGCTTGGTTTGTACTTTAATGGAAACTTTGTGTCACTAGACATAAATGTTAATGCATGTACTTGTTAATTAACCTATTGTAAGCTATTTTTTATGGAAAACAATATTTTTTAACTTTAATGTGACCTTAAAACATGTCATAAATCTACTTAATTGAAAATATGTTTTTAACTTTAATTTATAAATTGTTCTTCTCCACTTTAGAAGTCGACTCTGGGGATAAAGTTGGATTTTAAGTGTGGGGGAGGGGTCAATTCTTGACTACGCTTAACTGTGCTTAATTTTCAGCCCATCAATTCTCACTGAAACTCAACATTTTTTGTAAAAATGGTTTTTTTTTCAAAATTTTTGCATAATTTTAGGGCCTTGCTGGAAGTTAAGAGTTGCTTTGAATCTAAAATAAGTTACAATGGATGATTGTAACAACCCGAGATTTTATAAGATATATTATTTTTAATTTCTTTCATATCTTCTATTATACACTACACCAAGATTAGCTTGTACTATACATGACACTGCATTATCTTGTAGTATACGCAAACCTAACTTGGCTTGCATTACACACAATCACGACCTTCCTCGATAGCGTGTGTTGTACGCAATACCGAGTTTTACTAAACAACGATATATTTTTATAATATTATTATGAACTAGACATTATGAATAGTATTAACTAAATTTTGAATTTTATAACATTATTATTCATCTTACACATTTTCTAGAACATGGTATAAGAACAAAATAAAATTTTCGGGTAAAATAAGTATTTTTCAAAAAATGCAGTTTTGTCGCCTTTTGATGGCGCACCCACATTAAATCTAGTTTTTTACATGTTT
This sequence comes from Viscum album, assembly GCA_963277665.1. Classification (NCBI taxonomy): domain Eukaryota; kingdom Viridiplantae; phylum Streptophyta; class Magnoliopsida; order Santalales; family Viscaceae; genus Viscum; species Viscum album. Next base: position 277,155,370 of record OY728123.1, on the reverse strand, counting down.
ATAAGTTAAATTTTACAAAATAAAATTATTCTTTTGAATCAGGATATAAAATTTTACCTTGGATATATTTTTCATATTATTCTGATAACTTTCATATTTTAATGAATAGTAAAAAACGCTCTACTTTAATTAAAAACAACATTTTTCATCGAAATAACTTATGTGATTAAATTATAATATTGAATGGTTTTAAAGTATAAATAGAATATATTTTTACCATTTAATATAATGTATGTCAGTAGCATTGATTTTACATTGAATTCGTATGTTAAATAAATTCAATCTTTTGCAATGTTTTAAACAAAAACCCGTTTTCTTTCGACAACGGGATTAATTTTAATTAATTTCTAAAACTTCTGTGTATTGAATTTGAAAAAATTGATTCCATATTTGGAATAAGTGGGTCCAAATTATATTAATAGACTACTTTTTATTTTTGGGCTTTATGAATAGTAATAACAGTAAATTTTATTTACCATAGTAAAAGGTAAATTGGGTAATTAAAGGTAAATATAATATTATAAAATTACCCTAACACTTTTCTTAATACAATTGCATAATTATATTTCATCCTAAGTCATATTTGGGTCGAAATGGAATCCATTAGAACCCACTTGGAGGTGATTAAGACCTTTGGTTTATTTTATTTAAAGGAAAGTGAAATATGTCTCACTCAACTTTAATAATTAAAGTATTTTTAATAATAGTTTATACAGAATATAAATTTGGTTATAAATACTCATTTGAAAGATAAAATGTTTTTATTTATCATGGTAATTTATTTGTAATTTTTTAGAGTTATTTAATTACCTTATTATCTTATACATTAATGATGCAGAAATTATTTATTTAGTGAAAAATCAATAATATAGTTTTTATTGAAATAGTAATACATATCAAAAGGCCCAAAAATCTGAAAAAAACTTATTATTAGTGTATATATAAACCCTAATCATACACTGGACGAAGTTTTGACCATTTGGATCCTTATTAAAGTGATTATGACACTTATAGTTTTCTATTTTAAATGATACCAAAGTTTTCACCTTCATAATTTAATAAATATAACAATTTAAATATTGTGATTTTAAGATGATAAATTCGATTAAAAGTATTATTGTGAAAGGTAATAGATTTATCTTCATCATAGAATTTTATTTTTAATTTTTATAGAAACATAAGTATATTAAATAATTATACAAAAATGTTGTAGTAATTAGTTTATTAAGAGATAAACCAAATAAATGGATTAAAAAATAATAAAATAAATATTATATGAACTATTTAATGTGATCCACTAATTTTATAGATACATATGACCCTTTATGAATCTATTAAAGCTTTTAGTTCGAACATATCTTCTGTATATATTTTATTTAAATTCAAATAAATGAATAGTGTCAAAATTGACACAATTGTTATTTTATAAAAATAACATATTATAAAATTGTTTAAAATTCACAAAAATATTTAAAAATTATAAATTTAAATTTATATGTTATAAAATGTTATAAAGTATCCAATTATGGAAAATTAACAACAAATAAGTAATTATTTGTTATAATTTCTAATTTAGAATGTTATTACCACAAATAAAATTAAATTGATTAAATAAGGATAAATCAAGTTGATAATGTTTAAAATAAATTCCTAACATGTCTAAATTTTATTGTTTGATGATATTACAACCCTATCGCATCTAATATTCGGATATGAGTCATTTTGGAAGTTTTTATGTGGGGTTTGGATTTAATATAAACTAATATTTCTTATATTTCCAAAGGTGTCCCTCTCCTCCCTTATAAAAGGGCACCTCCTCCCTCTCCTCCTCACACCAATTTGAGCCTTAAATCTCGGCCAACCCTGCCCATTTCACTTCCTCACTTTCCTAGAAACATCCTAGAGGTCCTGGTATTATTCAAAGATCAATTTTAGTGCCCTATGAGGAGGTCTCAAAGAGGCGCTTCAAAGAAGAGGTAATGACCGTTACCGATTCTTTAAACTTTCTTTCTTCTTCAACTTCTTATTCATTATTTATTTAATTATGAAGTAATAACATCAGTATCACTCATATACTGAGATGTTATTATAAGTATTAAACAACCATATTTCCTCATCCATCCATCCTACGGAAAACAAAATCACCGCGCGTGCGTACGTACGGAATACTGTCTCCACGACGCGATGAGATTCATTCTCAATGATTAACCATTCGTGAATGAATATAAAGTATATATAATAAGTAACCATGAAATATATGAAATAATAATGATACTGGATTCATTTATATATATATATGTATTCCATCTACTTAATTCCATTCAATTCAATAAGGAAACGAAAACAGCGTTCATGCGTACGTACGGCCTACCGTCTCCAGGAATGATGTATTTCTTTCCATTTATCGATATATTATATATATGTATATTCTGAATATATATTATATATAAATCATGTTTTACATTCTAGATGTAAGTAATCATTATCTAAGTAATCATATGAATAATTACAAGTTAAAACATGAATGACAAATGAAACGATTTTACCCAAAACGCTACTTTAACATGAATTTACAAAAGAATGGGTAATATAAAGTCATAAGTGAACCATATATGATATCATAAAAGTGAATATGATACTGTAATAAGTCAATGACATTATTTAAATCATTATATAGGAGGTTTGGATACATACGAAGCATATCGGACGTAAGGTAAGGGATAATTTTGCAAATCTCATTTTTATCCGAGATTGCTTATTCATAAGTATTTACTGGGGTTCTTTCTATCATCCATGTCCATGTTTTATAAAAGTTTTTGTAAAGTTTTTTTAAAGTCATTTCTACTCATTTTTGAATTTTACTACATGGTATGTAATGAATCTTTCTTTTTTTTACGTTACGGGGTACTTTTTTTGACTTTTCCGGCAAAAGTACGAGAAGAATGTTTTTTTAACTTATATGACATGAAAAGATTTTTTTACAGTTTTATAAAGACTTATTTTCATGAAGCTTCCTCCAAATTATTTCATGAATATTTTCAAAAAAATCCTTTTCTTTTAAAATTTCATGACATTTTTTGAAAAGAAAATGCTTTTGAAGAAGAAAGGATATTTTCCTCAAGAATTCATTTCAAGGGTTTTATCAAAACCATTTTTCATCTAAGATGACATTATTTCATATGTGTATGTTTCAAGTATCATGTCTATATGATTTAAATGGTTTCACTTTCCTTATTATGAAATTATGTTCATTTATTTTATATGGATTATGTGATGATAGGATGATGTTTATAAAACCCATTTTATTCGTTGGGTTATTATGAATGATGTATGTTTATTTTTTGGAACAATTAAGAATGATTTCATTATGAGATGGATGGGACCTATATCTCCCTCCAATGCATTGGGTAAATATTTATATCTCATGATATAGACATGGCTGGAACGGTAAGTTAATCCAGTTCAGTGTTATAGGACTGAAACGAGGAGTGAACTTGATTCAGAAAGGGAATTTGTCCACTAAGATGGTCTTGGCAGTAATGCCTTGGCTACTATGGAAATCATAACATGTACTGAATGTTTTCCACAATTACATGTTTTATTCCCGTTATATTTTATCATGGTTGATGTTACATTATGATATATGCCTTACGTACTTCCACGATTTATGTCTTTGCTCAAGATTTTGATGTTTAAATATTATGTTCAAGTTTTTTTCTTTCAAATGTTTATGGACTGTTTTATGTTCACTATGTTTTCCCTTACTGAGCATTTGAGCTCACCCATTTTATGTTTTATTTTCCCCAGGAAATAAAGAAAGGTTTTAGGTAAGGAAACAAAAAGGGGAATATCGTTATGGTTGTTGTTGAAGATCTTTCACCACGATTAGAAGATAATATTCCGAGTTTCCAAAGACACTAAACTATTACGGTCCTTGTGTGTCTGTTTTTGTTATGTATTAAGTATTATTCAAAAGTAATGTAATGTCCTTGTACTTCAAGCTTCGGGTCTCGACAATGATTACTGAGTGGTCTTGCTTGGTGGTATAATAAGATCATAGTTTAGGACTACTTCTGAGAGTGATATAAGTTACCTGTTAGTGGAATTATATACATAATCCTTAGAACTAGAAGTTTGACTTTATCTTAGGGGATTTCTTCTTCTTCTATTCTTTTATTTATTAAATTAATTACCTTAATGAGCCAATGTAAATGGTTTCCATAAAAATCTTTTGGAACTAAAGTAGTTTGGGAATCTGGGATCCCATGGTGAGTCTCTAAGACCTTACATGCTCGGTGCGTTTCTGTTTACTATAGGCCCTCTGTACACACTAAATAAGTGAATTTCACAGTGCTTAGTACAATGAAACAAGGCTTGGGAAAAAAATTATGTTTTTAGGGTCAAAAATGAGTTCATTAATGTGAGGGGAATGATGAACGCTGAATAAAGAAGGGGTCAATTGGTGTATATAGGAGTCATATAGGTTGTATCATTAGGGGGATTCTAAAAAATAATTTATTTTTGTAACCTAGGTGAAAAAGTCAAAGTACTAAGTTCCTACTGATAAGTTCTTAATTCTATATAAATTTAACCTTTTTTCACCCTCAGACTTCAGACTTTATCCTGGATTGAAGTTAGTCCCTATGCAGTATCACATATGAGGCATGACATCTTCATTGCTTGATGATTCATAGTTTTCGAGACTACTAGGTAGAATTTTTTCTAGGAAAGATTCATGTGAGCAATTTATTTTCTAAAAGCCTATTGACATGTTTTTTAATTCCTTTGTTTCAATGTTTTGGAAATGATACATTTTTAGCAATTCAATAAAAACAATTTTCTATTTCTCAATGATAATAAAACATGAGATTGTTTGAGGAAAAACAATGCTTATGGGTGGGGGAATTTGATGAGGCCTTAAAAACACATGTTTTTCCACATCATTATAACTAGTTTTAATGATTTAATTGGTTATTCTTGTGCTTCATACTAAATATTTACACTTTTTTATTTTTATAAGTAAACACATCAATTAATCAATTTTTATAATTAATCGTGTTTCTTATTCTATAAATTAGTTAATTCATATCTCACTTTAATTTTATAGTCTAATGATTTTTTATTTAGCTTGGTAGTTTCTATCTACAATGTTAATAATGTAACATTTTTTAAATTATTTAGTTTTCTTTCGCACATAAATTATTTAGTCCTAATTTAACATTTCATGTATTAAAAATCAATTAATTTAATATTATCTAATTAATAGATTTATTTTAATAATTCATTATTTATAAATTTAAGTTTTTGTTAAACAAATTAAATTTATCCAAAATTTATAATTTTAAGTTTTAAATTAATTAAATTATTCAATAAAATGGTAATTAATTGTCTAATTAAATTAATTTTGTTTGTTAAAGTGGCTATAATTTAACTTTGTTTGTCATTAACTTAAATTAAATCATTTTATTTTAGAAGATAATAATATTTTAACTTAATTTTAATAGGTTTCATAAATTTAGTAAAGTTTATGTTGTATTTAAATTTTCAATTGTTTTAATTAATTTTTAGTTTTTATTAATTATTTTTTTCTTATTTTATTTAATTTTTAATTTAGTTTTTTTCTATGTTTATTTCGCAGCGTCATGGTGTCACAACAAATGATTCATATCACTTTTTTCCACCAGTTCCATTTTCAATATCACTAGTTCATAATGAACAGTTTTACTTTACAGTCTCACTGTGTCACTGCCACCGTAATTCCATCCCACGGTCTCACCATTTGATTACGGTTTCTCAGTTTTGCCACTATCTCCTCTTACTCATGGACTCACCATTTTCGGTTTCATTTTTTTTTTGCACTATTTCCCATTCCCCCCTACCACTATCAAGACTTTGTCACCATTTTCTTTTCCTCACACTGTTTCCCTACGAAATGGTGATACCGGTTCGTCCTTCATAGCCACTATGACCTGTTGTAACTCCTCATGGTTTCTCCAAACTGGTGCCACGGTTTGGTACCACTGTACAATAATTTTTCAACAGCAAATCATCACCATAAAACTCAAATTCCATAGTAAAACTCATCCTCTCATCACTTCAACTGGTCTTATTTCTAGTTCTTTAAAAAGACTCTTACCACCGCTGAATCCGGTTGTTTCACCTGTCGAGATTTGAAACCATTGATTCTCAAGAAGTGGAGACCTATGAAACCGAACTCGCCGCCACTAGATAAAACCCACCACCAATACATGGATCTAGAGAAACCGACCAAGTTGCTACCGCATGAGCTGGAGTTGATCAGTTCAGTGTGTTGAATCGCAAGCCACCGCAACTGAATAGCCACTACCGAAGCCAAAAAAGTTTCCGTCCTAGGTGAAGCCACTTGCGAGGAGATTATAGGAGAGGATTCTCCATGCTAAGGAGGAGTTGGTTCATCGTGGATCTGTTCGCTGGAAGAGCCCTACCGCACCTGCTGGAAACCACCTCTTCTGTGTCAATGGAATGAGAGGCCAATGAGTGTTTCATTGTGTGAGGAGTGGAGAAAAATCCATCATGCGTCGGTACCGCTGGAGCCGTGGGATCTCGCTGTTAGAAGGGAGCCACTGTGCAGTACGAGGGATCAGCGGTAGCTTCAGGAGGAAGAAGAAGACCCCCTTCTTGCGCCGAATTGGGGGGAGAAGAGAAACCGTTAATAAAAAATATAATAAAATTAATATAATAAAATTAAAATTAAATAAATAATAAATTAATCATTTAAATATAATATACCCCATAATAATCTTATATATTCCATTTATAACATTAATAAATAGATAAGTTATTAAATAGAATACAAGTCAAGCTAATAAAATTTTATAAAATTTAAATATAAACAATCATAATTTATAAAATTGTTAATTAAAATAGATATTTTAACACTTTAACTTTAATAGAATAAAATAAATCATGTTGATATTAGTCTAATTTAAGAACTAAATAATGTTATTCTGGAAAATTATTAATAATACTTACACTAATTAAATTACGTAATTAATGATAATAATTAAAAAATGTAATAAATTTTATCTAACTAAATATTTAATAATTATAATATTTGTATTTAATCTAAGTAGATAATAATTATCAATTTAAGATATTTATTATTTTACTTAAATTACTTTTTAATAAGTATTATAACAGTAAACATAAAATAATAACTATAAAATATTAATTAATTTTCGTTGGTCTTTAATTATTTCATTTTGTTTATAACATGTGCAGGTATATTCAAGAGTCAAGTATACATCCTGATTCTCTTAACTAACTCAGCTGGAGTTAGTTATGTGAGGGAAAATAGTGTGATGTGCCTGTTATAAAGAAATCACACGTGTGCGGTGCACAACTGGGGGGATTTTAAAGTCGGTGGAAGCATGCAGTGACAAGTAGCAGTTGACAGTTGATATTTAAAGCAGAGCAGAAGAAGATTTTTTTAGAGATGCTCATTGATTCCAAAAACACACTAGATGCGAGGAGGGGAAATTCATTTGATCAACCACTTTGATCGGGAGTAGAGTGGAGAACCTGGATCACTTCTTGGAGAGACATTCTTTAGAGTTCTGAGGGCCAGGAACAATAACAATTGATGATAGAAGTGGATTTTTTTTCGTCCTTTGTTCTCTTTTAATTCTCTTACTTTGTAGTTAAATGAATTTAGTATACTAAATAGGGAGGATGATAGGCTGAATACTTCCAGTTTGGGGTTTTAATTGAATCTACTGGTTAATCTTTCTTTTTTCTTCTCTTTATCATTTTAAATGTGATCAGCATTGATTGGAGAGATCAGTACTCATTGCATTCAATTGCAATATATCACCAATACATAATATTGGAATACTATATTCAATCAGTGAGTTTGATGGTGGAATAATTTCTTTAATCATTTGAATTGAAATTAAAACTACAGAACGTACAACGAGTTTGTTCTCTCATATTTTTCAAACGTGAATGTTCATGTTGATTAATCTAGGAGTGGAAAACTCTAAAATTGGTTGCCTTGAGTGATTTCTCTCCTGGAAAGGGAAATAAATCACTCATTTTTAGTGATATTAATTTTAAATAATATCATGAGAAGGAATGTTTTCAAAACCAATATAGTTGATATTTTCCCCAGACGTATTTATCTAGATTGTTCACTCTTCAGCATTTTATTTCTTTTTTACTGTTTTAGATCGTTCCATGTTTTGATACAGTTTAGAACAAAAACTAAAAAAATGTGTTGTTTCATTTTTGCCTTATAATAAAAAAAATAAAAAAATTAGAAAGATAGAAATTCAATCCCTCTGCTGACAACAGTAGGGACTTTTAGTTAGTTTTTAGAAGACTAGTGGTAAAAATAGCCTCCCATGTGAGTTTGAACCTTCTTACTACATATACAACAGTTAGTAGGAATATAAATTTTAAACTTTGACTAACTTCAACGATAGTCTTGGTTAGTCACAATGGTCCAAAATTCTTTTTCACAAAATAAACCAGTGCACCACATGGGGACACACATGGACGAATGAATCCCTTATCAATGTCTTCTTGGAGTTTCTTTCATAATTCTAGAAACTAAATCTAGGCCACTCAATAAGGAGTATTTTAAATCGGTTTAGAACTAGGTAATAGTTCTATTGATAACTCAACATCACATTTTTTTTGGAAGGATATGAAACTATTTTATAAATACTTAAACAAAATCCAAAATTACAGGAATATTAGCAATGCCAATTTCCTCCCCTACCATTTCAGATAAGCAACCATGTTTGATGGGAATTAAGACTCATATGCAGGATACAATATCCATAGGAATTTCATGCTTATTTTCACATTGATGGATGATCCTAGGAGGGTCCTAAATATCAAAAATAATGGTTTATAAAGGGTCAGATCTATAGTACTTGAACCTATATAGTTTACCCTTTATAATGGGGTAGATCCACAGTATGTGACCCTATATATTTCACCCTTTAGAATCCTTAGATATAATTAGAAGATACTTATATATAAGTGTTTAGAAACTAATATTAGGATTTTGATGCTTCTTCTTCAGAAATAATGTTGACATGTGCCTCTATGCTCGTGGTATAGGTCCCACTTTGGGAAATAATTGATAACTACTAAGATGTATTCATGTCCAATTGGATACATCCGGGTTAACACCATCCTATGATATCTAAGAAATATAAATCAAGGGGCCACACCATATCTAAGACAATACATATCTAAGATGACATAAAATTATACCAAAGGAATAATGCCTATATTTTTAGGTTTTACATTCCTACAAACATCAACTGGAGAGAAATCATAGACATGGGTTTCAATCATCGTACCATTAAGGGTTTTCACAACTAATTCCAAGCCCAATCATTTTGGAGGAAGATTAACACCCATAGAAAATTCTTTATATGTGAATGAGTGGATGGATCCAAAATCAAATAAGACATAAGTAGTTTTGGGGTGGATGGTAAGAGTAACTTTTACCACCTCCATATTTCACCCGTCATCAGAAATAGAGATTGCTTTGGATTTCTCCTTGTCCCTTGGATTAAGAGGTTTCTAACATCAATCATCATCATCAGCCTTTGGATTTGGTCATTGTTAATCGTAATTCCCACTCTACTAACAGTTGTTGCATTTATGCTTGGGAGGTGTATTAAGTGTTTCTTTTCATCCATTCACATCATAAGCTAACTTCTTCCCATCACTTTAGTAATCAAATTCTCACTACTGATCCAAATCACCATTTAAATGATAAAAAACCAAAATAACTATCTCATTATCCAAACACTAGATAATGGAGAAAATATTTTCAGTAGTACTGATCCATTATTTAAATAAAAATTTGATCATAAGTCTCTCTGAAAGATGGTGGATGTTGGCTCATGAATGATTCGACATAATGTTATTCCCACCTTTTATCATTTGTAAGTCCATCTTGATTCATAGCTTGAGAAAGTTGTGTGAGCATAGAAATAAGGTTTTCATTAAATATATCATCTCATTATCTTGATCAGGAGGAAACTCACTACATTTTCCATTACTATCACCATAAGTGTGGTTCATTCGGGCTCTATCCATTGACTAAAACCCAAAACAAAGAGTAAGAAAAACGTATCATAAGAGGAACCACATAATCATGAAAAGTCACTAATAGGATGTATAAATTATGAAACCTTCCTTAATATATGACACCATAGGTTTATAATATGTTTTTAATAGCCAAATTATATGTGAATTCTTCACATTTTTTTGTGAATAGTTTGGGAATTTCCAAAAGATATCACATCAGGAGTGTCAAAACCGGCGTGCAATAAGGCCCATTATCGTGTACCAGATTACCCCAAGTCCATTGTAGATCATTATTTTAGAGTTTTTACTCCTATGTAGAACTGATCTAGAGTAATTTCCACTTGTAGTATCAAGATAGGGATTTATTTCAATGAAACCACTTACTCTATCCTTTACAAAAAGACCAGGATATTCCCCTAAACATTTGCTACTCCTTATTCTTGTCCTTATACATGTCCATATAATTCTCACTATGGTTTTCTCATCCTATTTTCCAAAGGATAACTAAACCATGGATTTGATACCAACTATAGAAACCATGTCTTTACGTGAATTAACATTAAATCAATTTTTAGGAATACTTAAAACATTATACAAACAAATTCCTAAAGACCATACTAGTCTAGTTCCTTTGGAAACTTGGAAACATATACACTGATACAAAAGTGAGAAGAATTATCTCCCACTAGGTTATTCTTGTCTGGTACCAATCTTAGAAATATGAAACATAATATGGATCCTCATATACTAAGGATGCATAAAAGGGTATGAGATCAGATTATGAGTAAGTGTAATCAATGGGAACATTTAAATATAAACATGACTATAGGGCTATAAGAAAATGATCATAAAATTAAAATATCATACCCTATATATCAAAGATCATAAATATAATTAAGGTAATAAACCTTTACATTTAATTAGACATTAATCATATGAAAATAAATAATATAAGCCATCAAAGTATAAAAAAAGAATAAATCATGGAATTGTTGTAGAAAAATAAGCATATAATATGATTTCCATAGTAGACAAGGAATTATTGCCAAGGACATCTTAGTCATATTGGTTCACTACACATATCGTCTTAATAGTCATGGTTCACTCCCATGGCCATCTTATTATCCTGATTTCACTTTGTACACTATCTTTGTAGTCATGGTTCAATCTCATGGCAATGTTAGAAGAATGAGTCCACTTCTCATACCATATTAGTTGTCATGGTTAACTCCTATTTCCATATTAGTAGTTATGTTTTACTCTGACTACCATATTAGTCTATATCATGAGATATAAATCATCACATAATGCATTAGAGAGATATATATGTCCCACCCATCTCATTATCCAATCATACATACATGTACAAAAAAATTAAAAATCATATCATAACCTGTGAAATGAAATGGGTATAATAATAATTTAATCATATCATAACCTATGGGAAAAGATACAATATCACAATTATTTCATCAAAAATATAACCTCTGAAAGAAAAATATCTTTCATAAACATATGACCTGTGGACGATAAATGGGTTTTGTAAAGACCATAAAATCAATAATAAACCATTCATAGAATGAATATGTATCTAACAATTAGATCATTGCCAAGAAAGGATTGAGAAACATCAATGGATTTCATCTTATACTAAAAATAAATTTGAAATATGATTTAAAAAACACTTCGTGAGGAAATTATCCTTTATATTTGAAAAATTATTTTGAAAACATTAAACCTTTTTAAAAAACATTATTTATTAATGAAAGATCATAGAATGGGTATGTAAATACCCATATATATACACATAAAATTTATTCAAGGTTAGTATATACACCACAGAAAATAATAGTGATTTTAATAAGGAATTTATCTCATGGAAATAAAGGGTGATATGAAATTCTCATACCTAATGTCTTAACTCCCATCATACTTGTACAAACCTCCTCTTGAATATCACCTTCATGAACGACCCTTTACGACCTTGGATTTGGTCTTTTAGTGAGACTATAATCACTTGAACGTTGGGGATAGTTAGTATGATAGGTTTGGGAAGATATTTGAGGATCTACAGGGCTTCATGGGTCAAAATGAGGAGGCGAGGGTTGGTATTTATACTTGAAGAGGGGTGGGTTCAAGTTTTTAAATTAATGATTATTTTATATTTAAAACTAACCACATTTAGGTGGAATTAAATTCAATGAGTTAAACATTAAATTAATTATTTTTAGGGTGCTTAGGGTCGATCCACATCTCAAATGACCTTTGAATCTTGTAGATTTTAGGTATTTTAAGCCTTTACCCTTTTAACATTAAGATGTTTCATTTTTTACCTATACTGCAGTAAATAATGTTTTTACAATTGTAACTTGTTTTATATAAAAAATTAAATTGACCTTAAAACATAATTTTTACCATATTATTCCCAAAAAGTAATATTTTTTACCTAATTCAATTCATATAATTTGATAAATATATTTAAAATTAATTCCGCAAATAAAACGAAAAAGTGGGTTTTAAAAGTGAATGTTTTGAAAGTTTGATATGTTTTTATATCTATTTTCAATTTGAAATTGATTATAATGACCTAAATTAGATTAAATGATAAAAATATTGTTTAATTAAAATTTTAATCCAATTAAAAATATAATTTATTTATATAGATAAATTAGATGAAAAAGTAGTCTTGAATTAAAATTTGATATTTTTCACTATTCACCCAATAATAATGTTTCTCTGAAATATCCCAAAAAAAATTCCCAATATAATATAGAAACACTAAATTAAAAAATTAAATTTATTTTATAAAATTAAATTTCTAAATTTTTCTAAAATTAATTTTTTTATTTTTCATAGAAGGACATTAAAATTGGTTTATTCGACAAAATAGTATTTTTAAGCATAAATGGACCTTACCAAAAAGAAATCATTAATTATCAATATGTTTTATTTGTATAAAAATAATATAATTTTTTTTTAAAATTATTTATTACTATTATTTAACTATTTTTAAGAAATAAGTTATAATTATATCATTTAAACAATTATAACATTAAAATGATGTTTCGTAGAAACATTTGTGTTGCGTGTAATGTATGTCAGTTCAATGTTTTATGTGAAAATAATGTTTGACTTAGTGAATTGAAGGAAATAAATTAAAATTTAATTTATTAGAAAAAAAGGTCCATAAATACTCAGGTTGTTACACTGTAACATTAATTGTTTTGGATTTATCGCCTTTTAAATCATCATAGATTTATGACTTTGAGCCCATCAACTTTTCTTTGATTATTTAGTTATTTGTAATTGATGGCCTAAATTACTCCTTATAAATATTTATTATTTTTATATATGTCCAATATTCACTCCCAACATATGTTCTCCTATGTATAAACCTAGTTATATGTTGCTTTGGGTAACTGTTATGGTTCAAACTTTCCCCTTTTAAGGGAAGTTTTGGAATCCATTTTTATGATGTGTATTTCTATGAATGAAACTTTCTTGTTTTATACATTTGATAACCTAGAATAATTTAAATGAAAAATTCATTTTAAGTGGGGTATAATGTAACACTCTAAGATTTTTTGAATTATTTTTTTGAAATAATTTGACCTTTTTAGTATTTTTCATTTCATGCAACACTGAATGTAGTTTATTTTATATTAAAGAACTATTATTTTCCAGTGTTATATGAAACAAAAAGTTAATAATGCACTATAAAAACATATCCTTTATATTTATCTACACATAACACTGAGTTTTTCTTGTGTTACATGTAATAATGACTTTCCTTGATCGCTTGCATTACATGCAAGACTGAGTTTTATGAAAAACTGTGTATCATTATATTTTTTTACTTAATATAATATATTATAACCAAGATGTTAAATTATAGGTTTTGAATATTATTAACTAATTTATGAAAGTAAATGGTTTCCACAAATATTATATTAATTTATCACTTACCAATTAATGAATATTAAAACAAATTGGATATAAGAGAAAATATTATTATGGTCACAATGATGTTTTACCTTAATAAATTAAATTAATTATAATTAGGGAATTATATAAATGTAATACATATGTTATATATTCAATGAAATATATTTTTTATTCATCCAATAGGTTTGATCGACATAAGATAAGTAAAAACCCATTTTTATTCCTAAAAACCAATAATTTTATAATAGTAGTTTCACCACCTTTTAATAGATATTTGATTTTAAATTAAAATATTAGAAAATTTATAGATTTAATATGTCAAAATAAACTTCATAATTGAATGTTAGTAATAAAAATGAGGTTAGGATAAATTTTTGGTATTTTTTTGTAAGGTTTCATTTTTAATGAATACTTAAAAACAATTAATTTTAATTCAAAATTCAATTTGTATATTATTTATTTTTATGGTTAAATTATATTTTAAAATGGTTTCAATGTTTAATTAGATAATATGTTTATCAATTAATATGATTTAGGTCATTTAGATCAAATTATATTTAAACATGGGTATAAAAACACAACAAACATTTGAATGTTTTTATATTAAAACCCTGCATTATCGACCCAACTGTGGGATTAATATTAAGTTTATTTCTACAACTTTAGTAGTTATAATTTGAGAAAATATTATTCAATATTTGGAATCAGAATAATTTATGATGTCTAATAAGGTAAAAAAAATTTCCAAAAAAATTTGTGAACGTGATTAAAATTAATTACAACTGCTAATTGAAAAAAAATATTTAATAAAGTACTGAACCATAAATTTAAGACCCAAAACGACCGATAAAATTTTAGAACACAAATTTTATATCTATTATCCTTCCATGAACCTTCCATTATTTATTTTCATTTTTTGGTAAGAATTATTTAGGTAAAAACGTGGGTCCATCTTACTTTTTTTTCAAAAATTCCATGTGATTCTGTTCCCTTCCCTATAAAAGGCCACCACCTCTTCCTCTCTTTCACACCTCTCAAAAAAACTTGTTTTGGAACATATATAAAAATAAACATACCAAAATTCCTCCCTTAATCCTAAAATCCTCCACTTGGGTAGCAAGTAATCAAAGTAATCCTTTTGGCACAAACCAAAAGGAGTTCCCCAATTAAGAGATAATGTCTTCAATCAAGCTCTATTATTTTATTTTCATTATCCTACACTACACTCTATTTAGTCCATGATTTTATAAAAACATCAGTATATTAAATATGCTTGTAATTTTTTTATAGGGTTTCTACCTACACATATGCAAACTTCCATCAAATGGGTAACAAACAGACTATTTTTGTGTATGAAAAACTAACGCCTCACTAAACGATGATAGCTCATTATTAATTAAATTCCTATCATGGAGTAAATTAAGATGAAAATATATTTATATATGATATATATTATATTTATTATGTATTTGATCTTCATTTTCCATTTTACAACACATAACTTTTGGCATTCCAGTTGGTGTAAATATGATAATTTCGTGTGAGGAAGTGTAGACTACGACCCCCTCAAAGCGATGTGATTTGTTCATACACTACAAATAATTGTTTAAGTATGGGTTTAGTGGATATGTATTATATAATAAATCTAATATAATAATTAAATATAAATATGTGTGTGTGTTGTAAGTTCTTTCTTTCAACACGATCATTAAATGGAAATCACGTTCATGCGTGTGTAGAGCCTACCATCTCCATGAACGATGTATTCTATTTCATACTTATATTTTATATAGATTATTATAATAAACATATAATAAATATAAATGGTATTTATATAATTTTTTACATTCTATAAATCATTATTATCTCCAAATATATAAAAAAGTTAAGACACATGTGAAGAATAAAGTGAATATTACCCAAAGTGAAACTTTAATATAGAATTTTTAACAAGTGGGTAATATAAGGTCATAATAAAACCATATATTCTAATATATATAATAATATGGTTATGAAAAAAATTTATAATAAAATTTTTATTTATTATAGATGAATCATGAATTAGTATGAAGATAGTCTAGACACAGGGTAAGAAGATTGCATCTCCCTTTTTATATTTGTGAGATACATGAATTATTCACCACTCATTCTTTTTGTGTGGTATGTATATTTACCATGGATTTATTAAATGATTATTATAGTAACCTTTTTGGGTATTTATTTATACATTATATGAAATTTATTTCATGGGGTTTAAGTTTCAAAATTTACCAAATTGTCAACATAGTTTTGTCTCTATTTTCTTTCATTGAGATCCATGTTTTATTATGCATCTAAATTAATTTTGAGGTTTAGATACTTCCAAATTACATGATATATCAAGAATCTATATATTTTCATGATATTATAATATTCATGTAATTTTTTCTTACATGTAGGGTATGATACCAATTTATCACGTGATAAGAGTTTATTGAAACAGTCTAATAACTTTTCAAGATTGTTTATGGCAATGCTCCCTCTGATGGAATATTATAACCCATCTATCAAGAACATTCATAACTTTTATTATACTATAGTTATTCCCGATATATTCATGTATTGGTACCATTTTCTTTGACTATTTGGTAGATAAAATGGTTAAGAATGTGTTTTTAGGAAAGGCCGACATTACCCTCTCTTCAGAAAGAAGTCAACGTTCCTCAAAAACCATGTTTTCTAGAAAAGGTTTCCAATAATATTATACAATTATACTATAATATATAAAATAAATTTTTTCACTTTTTTCTTTTACCAAAATATTTAATGGAATCCTATTGTATCTTTTCTAAAAAGTCATTTTTCTAAAAATTTTGTCTTGAAAAAAGAATTTTCTTTCTACCTCATATGACATGTACAGATTTACCCACCGTTATTTCATTGAAGATTCCTTCGCATTTTTAATAGTTTAATCTTGAATAAAATGTTTTTTAAATGTAATTTTAAATGAATTTTTTTTCAAAATGTTTTCAATCTTCTACTATATGTTTTCAATGAATTTTTATTTCAAAATGTTTTCAAGCCTTATTTAAAATTTTTAAATGTATTTTCAAAGAAATGGTTTTCAAAAAAAATCATGATTATATTATATGTTTTCAAGTGAAAATGTTTTCCAAACATTTAGAATATTTCTTTATTGGCTTTCAATGTTTTGGAAAAATCCCTCAAGGTACCATTGATGCTTTTTTTGGTTGATTGTGTTTGTTGAAAAAGAGGATTTTCTTGGTTATTTGTGGAGTTAAAAAGATATTATTGACACACTATGTTGAAAGGGATACATTAAAAAGGAATGAAAAATATGGAGGTGGTACAAAAAGATCATAAACAAGGTGGCACTATCCCCTAGTGTTTTCCAAATTTTTGGGTCTAGAAATTGGGGAATGGAGATAAGGTTTTTTTGGAAATGTAAGTTGTGTGATAGTTTGAAGGAGATTTGGAATGTTCCTCACCATCCAATTTTCAATAATAGTATATCAATATATGGAAAAGGAAATAAGGGCATGCAAGTTATGGATTTATCATTCATGTTGAGGTTGTGTGAATGTGAAACTTATGCATTTAGGGAGAAGCTTCGCGCCATGCACCAAGGGTCACCAAAATTCATATAAATAAGAGGTTACACCCAGAATTCTAGTATAATCTAAACACATAGAGAAAATCATAGATCTGGTCAGGAATATGGTAAAATGTGGCCTGCAAATGGAGAGTTTCACAGATGTTGTATTCTAGAAGGGATTTGTGTTCCAATAGTGAATTAGGTATAAAAAGGGTGTGTCTTGCAAGTAATTAGTAGTGTGAAAGATGTTTTTTTTTTGTAAAAATAGGTGAATATTTTTCACAATGCATTAAAATTTAACACAATTCAACCCTATTTTTCATGAAAAATAGAAGTTTACTAGTACATTTGTGGTGAAATGGTTTTCACTAGTGTATAGAACTTCTATAGAGAATATATCTATGAGTGAGGAAGGATATATTAGTGAAAATGAAAGTATATATATTTCCATAAACTCTGAGTTGGTACCTTCCAAGATTAGTGATAAATAGAAGAGTAAGATGATAATACTTTCCATTGGCAGTCATCCAAAATATAAGCCACATGGTGTGACCCTAGGGAATGTAGTAAGAAGACCCTAAACATTGTAAAGGCAATGCTCTTGGGCATAAAAATGTTCCATCTCCATCCTTATAATTGGCAGTGAGCTTTAGTTGATTTGGTACATCAAGACATTATCGTTGTATACTCCTTGTATGTATCCAATTGTGGGTAAACCAAGTAAAATATTCATTTCATGTACATGATTTAATTTTTTTTCATACATTTCTAAGGGAGAGAGAGAAGTGTGTTTTGTTTAAGGACAAAACAAGATACCAATGGGTAGTATTTTTATTCTTTCATACCCTGATTCACCCTCCCTCATAGGTTATTTGACATAGTTGACCTAACACAAATTTTTTTCATGCAATAAAGTTTTTAAAATGTTTGATGCATATTTTATAAGTTCTCTAGGTAATTTTTTTCAAAATTGTTTCAAGTATTATTTATATATTTTCAATTTATTTTCTATGAAAATGGTTTTCAAATGGTTTTATGTATTAAAAAAATTTCAAAGAAGAAATGATATTTTCCTCATGAAATATTTTTGAAATATATTTCAAAATTATTTCCCATCAAATATTAAATCCACTAATATTACTCATTCCATTTTCTAAAATGATCTAAAGTTTCTATCAATATTATTTCTATGAATAGGTTATTTCTAATATCTTATTCTTTATGAAATTAGTTTCTCTTTCACGAGTTATGATTTTTATTTTATGAAATGATTATGAATCCTATATCTTTTTATACATGTTATGATATGTTTAAATGTTTTGGACACAACTTTCAATAAAGTAGTTGCGATACGATTGTTTATGATTTTGTGGAACATGTATGTATGATGTCATTATGAGATGGTTGGGACCTATATATCCCTCAAAATTTGGTAATGATTAATATCTCAGGAGATAGAAATGGATGGATTGAGAAATGAACACGGTTTTGTATTGTAGGGATGGAATGATAAATTAACTCGGTTTAGTAATATTGGGATGAAATGAGGAGTGAAATTGATTTAGCAATATAAGATAGTAATGGGGTGTGAACCGAGTTAAGTAATGGAATTTTTCCAAAATTTCATGTTTTATTCCGATTTTATTATTTCAGGGATTATGTTATTTATTTTTTTATGATTCATGTCTTATGAAATGCCAATATTTATGCTAGGATTCATGTATATGATCTTTTATGAGCAGGGTATGATCTTCTATTTTCATGTTATGATATCATTACCATGTGATCATGATTATAAATACATATTTCCCTTGTTTAACCTTTCTGAGTATTTTATCTCATCCCTTGTTATGTTTCCTTCCATATGATATTAAACTATATATTAATTTTTATGTGTTTAAGAAGGGTTCTAGTCAATAAGAACCTAGTGGGAAATAATGTAACTCATTTTTTTACTAGTTTTCATGTTTCCAAGTTTCCAAAGGCACTATACTAGTAAGATATATGGGAATATATTTGTATACAGTTTTAAATATTCTAGAAATATTATTTAATTTCTATGTATGAAATGTGAGGGTCACTATATAAATGTCCACTGACTTGTTTATAGTGTAGAACGATTGGGCACTTGAAACATGCTCGCATGGAGGCACTGAATATTTGTAGATCATGAAGAAATTAATACCAATTTAAAAGGGTTTTATATGTTTTTACCACTCCACATAGTGGTAATGGATCATCATTAATAAAAGGATTCATGTACATATCAAATTCTTTAATAATAATTAATTATCATCCATAGCAATGAGGAACAAACTGACTACAAGACATGGATGAGTCTCTAATGGGAACTAATGTGGGTCCTATGACTATGGGATGTACCATTACTATTTATTCATTATTAGTAAAAAATTTATTTTATATTTTTTCCTATCATTATTTTATATCAACTGGTAGAGTGAATATATTGAATCCTCCTATAAATATCATGCCTTATGTGATGGAATTTGTAAAGTATCTCAGTATTAAGAGAGAGTAACGTCTCTGTTTCCCATATTTTACTTTCTCTTTAACAAATATTCATATAGTTTGGGACTATTTGGATCTTATTATGAAATATATATACATAATTCATGTTATAGAATAGTCATTTTCTCACAAAGATTGTATTTACTATTGTCATATTTAAGTTCCCTTTACTCTCCCCAATGGGGAGTTTTGGATTTTCCATGGAGAATTGGACTTGAGTTCTAGATATGTAGGACCTCATCTTCTAGTGTTGGGTAGGATTTTATCATTTTATTCTACTAAAATGGATTAATATAATTCTTTTAATGAAATTCCTCTAGTATTTTATGAATTTTTGGAGATGCTTTAGTCGTAAATTTATGGTTTACCACTAATGAGGTAGGTAGAGTTCTCTATTGAATTGGTGTTTTCCACCTAGCCAGTATTTATTCCCTCTTACTGTATGGCACCAGCTAAATATAAGGAACTAAAAAATAATTTTGACGAATTCATTTCCAAAGGATTCATTCAACCTAGTGTGTCACCTGGGTCCACATGAGTTCTCTTCACTAATAAGTCCAATGTAACCCTTTTCTTGTGTGTTGGTTACTAAAATCTCATTTGGGTTACAATCAAGAACATGTTTCCATTATAATGCACTATGGATTTATTTTATGAGATCAAGAGGGTGAAGTGGTTCTATAAGATTAATCATTGTTTTGGTTACCATCAGATCAAGTTCATGAAGTTTAATAACTCAATGATTATACTGAAGGTCATTTATGGATTATATGAGTATCTTTTTATTCCATTTTGTCTATCCAAATCCCCTACTGTGTTTATAGAACTAATGAATATGATTTTCCACCAGTATATCAAATAATTTGTTGTGGTATTCATGGATGAAATATTGGTTTATTTGAAAGATGAGGAGGATCAGGTGCTTTATTTGAGAGTAGTTTATGATATATTTATGAATCATTGAATTTATGTCTAGTTGTCTAAATTTCAATTTTGGATTCTGGAAGTAAAGTTACTAGTGTTGCGTTCTAAAAACATAGTATCGTAATTGATCCAAAAAGGTTAAAGTTGTTATGTCGTGACAAAAACCATATAATTGCTTTGATATTTACAGATTCTTAGCCTTATCATGGTATCATCATCAATCTTGAATAACTTTATCCAAGATATATTCTTTGATGACTAATCTCACTCAGAAGTGAGTGAAATTCATTTGGGATTCAAGATAACAGATTTCCTTCAATATGATGAACTTTATTTTGACTTTTTCTCTATGGATGACTCTTATCGTGGTTGGAAAGTGATGCATGTTATTTTGTTATGGTTCTTGTTTGAGCATGGGAAACAATCTCATGCATTTTGATCATGTCGTGGATTATGGTTCTTGATAGATTAAACCTCATGAGAAGATCTATCACACAAATGATCTATTACTTAGATCTGTAATGAAATCTCATAAGAGATAGTGTAACTACCTTTTCAAATAAAGGATTACCATTTAATATAAAAAAGATCTATAATTATACCTTTCCATAAAAATATTTTAATGTAAGATAGAGGGGGTGAGTTGAATTCCTGAATTATTTTTACTTTGACATTACTTGTACCCATAAAAAAGGGAACAATGGAGATAATTCCTATACATGAAGCTATTATCCCAATATATGGTGGAATAGTCATACAAGTGGAATATCCTGGAAACATTTGAGTGTTTGTATGAATGACCATGTAAATATCTTCTTTTTTGGTCAGTGGTTGGGGAAGTTTCTTAGGTGGGACCTAGCATGGTCCAAGAGATGATAGTGAAGATAAAGATGATATTTTGGAGGTTGACTGCAACTTAGAGCTAGTAGAAATATTATTTAGATCATGATTGACATCTTTCAGATTTCTCTACTAGTGATCAGGTGTTCATGAGAGTTTCTCATTCTCTAAGTCAGTAGGGACATAGAAAACAAGGGAAGTTACCACCAATATATGTGGGATTGTATGAGGTTGTTGATTGGATTGGGATGGTGGTGTACTGTTTATCCTTTCCCCCTTAACTGAAAACAATCCATGACATTTTTCACCTATCACATCACAAGAAATATTTTCGACTCTCTTCTAATGATTTGATATATAAAGATCCTGATGTTGAACAAGATATGACTATGACTGAGTAGCTAATTTGATTTATTGATTATCTAGTGATGGTTCATCATGGGTAGCCTATATTATTTGTTCAGGTTCTTTATAAATAAGGAACAAATTTTCATGAGATGTGGGAGTGTGTGGCAAGGATGAGAGAGTAGTGGCCTCATCTTTTTTTGGACCAGTCTTCTTGATGAAGTATTGTGGTACAAAACATTCATGATGGGGATGATAATAATGTTCTATATTTTTCATATAGGTATATTTTTTGGATTATATTGTTTTATTTTGAGCCTTATTTTTGTTTCTTTCGGTTTTAGAGCTATTAGAGGTTCTTGGTGGCTAAAAAGTGGGTTATTTGGTTATTAATGAGAAGTGGTTAGCACCATGATTGTGGTGTAGGAAGTGGTTTCCTCGGGACCCACCTTCCTAAAATATCTATAACATCATTCATATATCAAGGCTTGGTCCCATGAATGGTCCGGTGTTATTTTCCTATGTTCATTGGACAACAGGACTCACCATGGTCGTGGTGGTCCAAAACACCATAGATAATTGCACAAAGGTGAATCTGATGGTCATGGTTGATCTTTTTAGAAAATATACCTTGAAATAGTGGGTAGAACTAGGGAGTGGTGATGGGGGTTTGAAAATTTAGAATAGAAAAATGGATGCTTGAACTTTCAAGGCAGTTAATTTAACCACCTATATCATTAATGGATAGTTTTAATACTTTATTTAACTCATATTTCATAATTTAAACTAGTAAATATCCTTTATTTGTCTCATATTTCATGTTGATAATGTTCTTGGAAGGGAGTTTTTTGGAGTACCAACCATTATACAAGGTTATTTTTTTCCCTTGGCTTAGTTCTTATTCATCATTATTGGGAGATCTGTATAAGGGCATCATTTTGAGGGAATCATATTTGGGTTCCTATTTCTCACCAGTTTTGTATTACTCTTTGTGTTTTGGATGATTTCACTCCCAAAATATGGTTTTATTTATTATTTTGTTTATTTTTTGGTACTTGATTTCTTAGGTTGAATACCTAGTGGAATTTCTGAGATTTTTATTTTTTGGGTCTATTTTTAGCTCTGTTCTTGGTTAGTGTTCATGGATTTAGAGAAACCACATTACATAGTGATGAAATGGGTGTCTCCATTTTAATTCATTTTTTTGTGGGTTTCCTCTCTGGAGTAGAACATGTTTTGGCCTGAACTAAATGAGGTTTTTGAGTAATAATGTTTTCTTCTTGGGGTGTCGAGGGTTGGTACATGACTTTTTCATGGATAGAGGGATACATGCAGAAATCATGCATGGATGAATACAATATTGACATTCATGGTTTTTAGGATTATGGAATTGTTTCCCAAATGATTTTTCCAAACCATGAAATAATGGTTTTCTTTCCTAGTAGGGTGTCCATGGTTGGTTTACAGTTTGGTAAACTATGCGTCCTAACTGCGTGGCAAGACTATAATTTAAAAAATGTGAAATTCCAAGTTTTAAACTCCCGAAATAAAATTCCAAATAAACTCACATCCTCTCTCATGTCCACTATGTAATGAAAGGTAATCCAAAACCCCTCTCCTTTAGCTCCTCTTCAGTACTTGAAACAATATTTATTATTTGGAAAGATTATTTTGATTTTTGCTAGTGTTCATTCTCTTCTCTTTCTACTCTTTTGTTTCACTATTATTTTATGGATTATATATACCTTTAATAAATCATAGAGTAAGGGTTGGATTACTTGGGTTTTTTACTTTGGTATTATTTTCTACAGTTGTCTTTTTTGGTAATGTTATTCCCTATTCTGAAGGTTTGTTCATGTTTAGACACCATTAAGGTATGTGTTTCTATCAGTTTACTGTCTTTAACATTCCAAATTAATCCTATGTGATCAGAACCAAGAGGATGTAAATTACCTCTTTATGTGCTGCACCATTTCCTCATCACTATGGAAGGATTTATTCAATCTGTTTGAGATTCAACCTCCCCAAACAGATTCCAACCTACATTTTTTTGATACTATTCTCAGTATACAACAGTCCAGTTGGCTCAATTTTTCCTAAGGGTGTATTGAGTAGAAGTAATTCACATAATTTGGTGGGTCTAGAAAAAATTCATCTAGAACAATATTCCCTTAAACAATCGTAGGATATTTACATGCATCATTGAAGCTGTCTAGACCGCAAACACGCTGTATAGTGAAAGTTGTAGCAATGTAGCGGGATATCTTTTGGTGCTAAGATGGATGGACCTTGCAATAAACATTCCACGGACTTATGGAATTCATGAATACTTCTGGACATCCCCCTTCATAGGATGTCTAAAATGGAACACTGATGGGGCCTCAAGGTGTAACCTGGGGCTATGAGGTCATGGGATCATTTTTAGAGACCATAATGGGGATGTTGTGGAATTGTCTTGTGTCTCTTGTATCCATTTCATTGCACTGGAGGAAAATATGATGGGACTAATTAGAGAGGTTTAAATTTCATAACAAAGAAGTTGGAATAATATCTGGTTCGAGTGTGACTCCAACATTATTTTTCAATCTGTCAGGATGGTAATGGTACATATCTTAGGGAAGATGGCAGCAAAATTGGTCAATTTCCTTGATAAACATTCATCTTTAATCTATATTATCACTCATGCCTTCATCTAATCCAACTATCTTAATGATGGTCTTGCAAAAAATGGTTTGATAGAAGTGGGTATTACCTACTCTAAAACTCTTCCTTATGATATTCTCCCTACATTCCTTTGGGGAAAATGTAAAATTCCCTTATTTAGGATCATGTAATTTTTTATTTGCATTAATATAAGAGCCTTTGTTCTTGTATTTCTCAAAAATATGTTATGTGTTTTATAATATTATAAGAATCCTTTCAAATGGATTAGGGTGTTTTTAAATTTTTTTTAATTGTTTTAGTTTTGATTAAATTGGTTGATGAGTGTAATTGTGGTTTGAAGGGGTTTTAGGCCTCCTTATGAATTTTGTTCTTATTTTAGGAACTATTCTATTTTATTGTGATACTTCTTTTTATTCTTTGATTTATACTCTAATATTTATATGTATGTCCATATATATCTAGGTGTAATGTGTTGATATCCATATGTTCATGAGATGTATATATATATGGGTGAATGAATATATATAGAAATATTCAATAGAATTACCTATTTATAAAAAATTATATTCCCTAAATTATATCTTTGATTCTAAATGTTTTTTAAAATAATTTTTTGAGATGTTTTTCCTAATGTTTGATTTGATGATCCATTTGTAAACATGAGGATTGATCTTGAATGATAATATTTTTTTGGAAATGTATTTTTAAATAAATGTGTTTTCAAATAATTAATTTTGGATTGTGAATTCAATAGAATGTTTCGTACCTTTTGATTTTTCCTTAGAAAACAATGCAAAATTTTCAAATTTCTCAGGATCAATTGGTACTTTTGGAAATTTCTTTGGAAAGTGTTTTTGAACTCTCAAGATGATTAGGAATGGATAAAACATTCCAAATTTTTCCAAGATGATGGGAACCACTATGGTAGTCATCTAGATAATTTCCTCATGATGCCCGGAGGCTTTGATCCTTAATGCGAGCTCGCATTTAAACCAAAAAACCTGGTTTTGAAAAATCATTCCAATGCGGCAAATAAGCCGGCAGGCATCTCCTTCGTTGAAGCTCTCAAGGGTCTTGATCTCTGCAAACCCACAGAGACACGTGCGACTCGATGCAAGAAACTGGAGGATGGTAGATTCGCGGTTGAGGCCGATCCTGATGTGCTTCATCAGTAGTCGCTGCTATGTAAGTTCTCTGCCTTGGCTCGAATTTCATATCTAAAAGGGGACAAGCCCTGGTCAAACCCAGAACTCAAATCCAGAATCACAAATATCTGGGGTTTCTCTAATTGGAAGTTTGTCCCCCTTGGAAGGGGTTATTTCCATCTTCTTCTGAAATCGCAAGAGGACCTGAACAAAGTCTGGCACTCTGGCAATCTCCAACTCAAGCCAGGTTCCCTTCGTATCTCGGAATGGGACCTCGCCTTTAACCCTTATACACCAAGAAAACCTTAGTCCAAATATGGGTGCGTCTTAATTGTTTAAATTGGTATTTCTGGAACCCGTGGATCCTCAATGACATCGCATCATGTATCGGTACGCCGCTGAAGATAGATCAGAGAATGTTAAACGATGAGCTTGGTATGTTCACTCGAGTCATGGTGGATGTCGACATGGTGGAAAAAATACCAGATTCCATCATCTTTAATGCTAATGACTATCACACTGATGTTCGTATTGAATGTGAACCGATGCCGCCATACTGTGAACTCTGCAAAATCGTTGGTCACTTGTTGCTGAAATGTCGGGTTATCAAGAATTAGGTTTCTCAACTGGTGGATGATGGGTGGACTGAAGTGAAGAAGGGGAAAAATGGTAAGGTCATTTTTCCCACTATCCCTAACCCCCCGAAAAAGAAACTCGACGTCTGGGTCAAAAAAACCCTCCTCCTGGGTGAGACCTCCGGTGCCTCCTGGGCAGAGCAAGTGGAAGCTGAAGAAATTTCTGAAATTGATCATGGCATCTCGGAAGAAATCGAATAGCTGGTTGTGTTCACCTACACCACTGATCTCGAATTACATGCGCAGTAGGGAGTCGATCCTCATAACTTACCTGCTTCTATCCCGGTGTCACCTAAGGATAGAGAGAAGAATGGCGCTCTGGTGGATAAACTTTCCACTTATCAAACCCTCCCACAAGGCAATAGTGCTACAGATCATCCCTGTGTTCAGGATATGTCTCAGTCTGTAACACCACATGATATGACTTCTGCAATCGGTAAGCCTGATATGTGTTCTACAGACCCTCTATTTAATCCTGTTGGAAGCACTGATTTAAGTGCCTCTATTACTGTTGCACACACTCCTGCCTCGACTTTGCAGGATCATGAGTTGTAGCACACTCCCGTGATGCTTTCATCTCCCGGAGCAGTAGACGCACTGGCATCTCTAGTGATGTCTACTAGCCCCAAAATTGACTGCATTAATATTGATACCAAAGATAATTCAGAAATACTGCCTATTAAAAATAAATTTAACAATTCATCTACTCCTCTTTTGAGAAAACAGGGCATGACTACCCCTTTGGCCTCATCCTCCAATCTCATAATATCTAGGAGGAACAAGGGCTCGAAAGGATCCAAGAAGAAAAAAAGGGGATCGGGCTCCAAAAATAGGTCTCAATGAATGTATTTTTTTGGAATTGTTAGGTCATAGTAAACTCTGACACCATTTTGACCCTCAAAAGACTTGTTACAACTCATAATCCGAAAATATTAGCTCTTGCTGAACCTAAAACCAATTTTTCTTCGACTTTTAAAAATCACTTCATTGCTGGTTATAATTTTCTTAGTGCATTCTCTAACAATAGCAATGTTTATTCTCTTTGGATTCTTTATCACAATTGTTTGACTGATATCAAAATTTGTACTTCTTCCGACCAAATGATTACTTGTGATTTTTCTTATGATAACAAGCATTTATTTTGTACTTTTTTCTATGCCAAAAATAAATATCAGGATCGTAGGCCCCTATGGCATGACCTTTCGTTCCTAGCTAGCTCTATGCATGACCCCTGGCTGGTGTTGGGGGATTTTAATGCCATCCTCTCACCCAGTGAAAAGATGGGACCTTCCCATTCCCCCATTGATACTAGGGAATTCAGAGCCTCTATTGATGATTGTATCCTAGTGTAAGTAAACCTCATAGGTGCTAAATTCACCTGGTACTGTAGGAATTATAACTGGGTAGTTCCTAGAAAACTTGATAGGGCGTTTGTTAATGTCCCGGATCTTGATGCGTGGGATACCATCTCCAGCACCACCTTAACTAGGCTCAATTCTGATCACCATCCTTTTCTGGTCTCCTTTCTTTTAAAAAAAAGCCTAATCTAATCTACCCTTTAAATTCAAAAATGCTTGGTCTGCTGACCAAGATTGCGATCATCTCATTCAAAGTAGTTGGAATTCTATGATTCAGCACTCTGATGTTTTTTCTTGCATCACTAAGCTCAAATAGCTAAAACTCAGCCTCAAAGGTTGGTGTGGTAATAAATCCAAGCAGATTGATCAGGACATTTCCAGACATGAGACTGACCTTAACCAAATTCAAACTTCCTCTGTTAATTTTGGCTTTACCTCTGACCCTCAATCTGAAATTAACATTGCTGCCAAGATCAACTCCCTTCTAGACCTCAAAGATAACTTTAGAAAACAGATCTTCAAAACCAAGTGGCTCACTGATGGGGACAGAAACACCAAATTTTATAACAACCTATAAAGGATTAGGAAAATTAACCATCCTCTATCCTCCCTGAAAGATAATGAAAACTTTCTTTCCTCTGAAGCTGACATCTCCAATCACGTTGTCACTTATTTTGAAAATATTTTCAATGGTCCTCATATTAACAAGAACATTCTCCCTAGAATCATTCTGACATTGATCAATGAAGATGAAAATCTATTTCTCTTGTCTCCTCCCCTGGATCATGAAATCAAAACCACTGTCTTTAGTCTGAATCCTGATAGTGCCCCTGGGCCTGATGGCTTCAATAATGGTTTCTTTCAACATCACTGGGAGGTTGTCCACTCAGATGTCTGTAAACTTGTTAAATATTTTTTTAAGACTGGTTTCCTTCCTCATGGTATAAACGCTCAATTTATCACCCTTATCCCTAAGGTTCCCAATTCCTCTGAAATTCACCTCTTTAGGCCCATTTCTCTAATTAATACCATTTAAAAAATTATTACCAAGCTTCTGGCCAATAGGATTTCTGTTCTATGTAATAAAATCATTTCTTAGAACCAATTTGGCTTCATCAAGGGGAGATCCATTCAAGTTTGCATTTGCCTCGCCTCGGAATGCACTAACTCCTTAAATAAAGTCTCTAGAGGGGGCAACATTTCCATAAACCTTGATGTGAGAAAGGCCTTTGATACTATTGACTGGACTCTTATCTTCAATGTTCTTCAAGATTTTGGGTTTAGTGATGTCTTTATTAGTATGATTCACTCTCTCTTCAACTCTGCCTCAATATCAATCTTAGTGAATGGCTCTCCAAAGGGTTATTTCAAATGCTCTATGGGAGTTCGACAAGGTGATCCTCTCTCTGCCATTATCTTTGTTATTGCGGAAGACTACCTCAATAGATTGATTTCCTCCTTTTTTCTCAAGGTAGGATGAAACCCATCTTGGCTTCCAGGAATCTATTGGTTCTGACCCATCTTCTCTATGACGATGACATTATTCTTTTTCTCAATGGAAACAAACGTAACATTATCAACCTTAAAAAATCCCTATCCCACTATGAAGAGGTTTTGGGGAAATCCATCAGTTGGAGAAAATCTTTTATTTTCTTTGGGAAATCATTCCCCTTATCTCGAAAATGCCACATCATTGATAATCTTGGCATCAAGGAAGGTTCTCTTCCTTTCACTTATCTTGGAGTCCCCATTTTTTGGGGTAGGCCAAAATCTATTTATTTTAATAATGTGGTTGATCAATTTATTAATCAGCTCACTTCCTGGAGGGGGAAATCGCTATCCATGGCTGGCAGGATTTGCCTTATGAAATCGACCATTACCTCTAAGCTGGTTTATTCCCTCATGATCTATAAGTGGCCTCTAGAACTTCTCAAGAAAATTAATACTTATATTAAGAATTTTGTCTGGTCCAACAGCATCATTGAAATGAAACTTGTTACCATTCCCTGGTCCACCTGTTGCACCCCTCTTGATAAAGGTGGCATGGATATTAAAAATCTCAAGTTGTTCAATGAGGCCCTCCAAGCAAGGCTCACTTGGAGACTGATAAATAACACCTCTGGCTCCCTTGATTTTCTTAGAAATAAATTTCTTATAAGATTAAAGAATGGGAATTTAAGCTATGTTCAATCTTCTCTCTGGCCCTCTCTACGAAACTCGTTTTCCCACATCATGAATAACTCTAGATGGTTGGTCAGCCTGGACTCCACCATCCGATTTTGGTTGGATAACTGGAAAGGCTCCCCTCTTATCTCCATGATTCCTCCTAATTCTTCTCATGATAGCATTAACTACACTATTAAGGATATGATGAATTCTGTAACTTTATACCTACCTCACTCCATCATGCAAGTGGTTGATAGCTACACTTTATCTAGCGATGATGACTCTCTGGTTTGGGAACCGGTGCACAATGGTATGCTTGATTCTAAAATTTTTTATAAACACTATTTCTCCGACTCTGATTCATCTTTTTCTTGGATAATGTTTTTAAAAAAACCTTGGATTAAACCTTCCAGACTCAACCTTATTTGGTGTCTGGTGCACAAGCGTATCCCCACTGAGACTTGTCTTCAATTCTTTGGCATTCACCTCTGTTCTAGATTCCCCCTCTGTCACCAACACCGAGAAGATATTAACCATATATTTTTATCTTGTGCTAAGGTTTTTTTTATGTGGAATATTATTTCTGACATATTTGATTGCAGATTGCCTCCTTTTGACAATATCCTTTTGCATCTAAAGTACTGTGTGGAGCTCAAGCTCTCGCCTCAAATCAAAAACCTCTTCCTTTCTACCATGGCGGAGCTCCTTCACATTATCTGGTATGATAGAAATGCCTCTATTCACAATAATCACTCACACAATCTTCTTGCAGGTCGCACAAGAATTCTGATTGCTATCAAAGATGCTGCCTCGATCTAGAAATCCAATTGTGACAACACAATTGGTGACTTTTTGATCCTTAGGCATCTGAAGATTAATGGAATTTTCCCCCATCCAAAGCGTCTTCTCGAAGTCTTCTAGAAAGCCCTAATTCCTGGATGGATCAAGATCAATGTTGATGGGGCTTCCAAAGGTAATACTGGCCCTGCGGGTTGTGGGGCTATTTTAAGAGACTCCATAGGATAATTTCATGGTTTCTTCTATGGTAGCTGCGGGATCACTTCCTCTCTTGAGGATGAAATGATGGCTCTCATCCACGCCATCCAATTTTTCAAAAATAAAGGCTAGAATCATATCTGGATTGAAAGCAACTCCATCACCATTGTCCAAGCCATTTGGAATGGAGTTGTTCGCCTCTCTTGGCCGCTTACTGCAAGATGGAAGAACTGCCTGAACTCTCTTTTAGAGATGAGTTACATTGCCACCCATGCCTACCATGAAGCAAATACGGTTGCTGATGCGCTTTCTAACAAGGGGATCAACCAAGAAATTACATGGTTTGATGAGTTACCTACTGACCTCCTTCCTCTCCTTGCTAAGGATTGTAATAAAATTCACACCTTCAGAATTTTGTAATCTTCTCGCTTTATAATAATATTTTTAGTCATGGTCATTGACCAGGATAATGTTTTTTTAAAAAAATGGTAGTCATCTAGATTATAGGTTCTTTTAAAGGATATTCTTAGGAAGGTGGGCTTGGAATGCGTGTTAGAATATTTGGGTTATGTTTAATGTCAATCATCCATTTCCACCTCACATTTCCCATTAACTTTTATCATGCGATCCAAGATGTCATCTGGAGGGTCAAGAGATGGTTACTTTTTAGTATAGATTAGATTGACTAGATTCAACATAGTGTTTAAATTTCTATACTATTATGTTCCGCTACTAAGGTTGGATGAGATAATATAGGTTGGTGATGGAGTACAAACATCATCATATTCCAAAAGATGGATCCAAAATGAGTATATTTAGGGTCACCTCTTGAGAGATTTAGGATATCCCATGACTACATATTTTTTATGTTAATTTATTATTCTAGGGAACATTGGTTTCTTTTTATGATTACTTTTTCATATTTATATTGGTGCTACCGCCATTTTTTGGTATTGTTATTTTAATATACGATGTTTCTTGTTTTTAGTTTTATTCTATTTTATTTATTCACTTACCTGGGTTGTTTTTCTCTTTTTGGGGATAGTTGTAAAAAATCTATATTTTTTAATTGTAATTTATTTTAAAGAAATTCCTTAAATATTTTATTTCAAAAAGGGAAATTGGATAGAGTTGTGTTCATTTGCTCAAAGGATGAAAACCTATTTTATATCTTTATTTTAAAACCACTGTATGGACTATTTAGAGAAAGGTAATGTACACACTCTTTGGTTATTACTTATTGATCTATTGCATTATCATAATCTACTTGTGCCACTCATCATTGGTAGACCGAAGCTATTTTATAGTTTCAAGTCCTTGTTTAAGTTTACTCATAAAGCGGGTTGGATTTGAGATTGTTTGGTGGCCAAGACATCACATG
This sequence comes from Viscum album, assembly GCA_963277665.1. Classification (NCBI taxonomy): domain Eukaryota; kingdom Viridiplantae; phylum Streptophyta; class Magnoliopsida; order Santalales; family Viscaceae; genus Viscum; species Viscum album. The sequence continues at coordinate 277,122,755 of OY728123.1, read as the reverse complement.
GAGATTTTTTAGGGCTTCATTTGGTTGTAGTTTTTATTTTTGTACCATCTATCCAAATCCAAGTCAGTTTTTTTTAGTTTAATGGTTTATGAATCCTCTTGTTATGTTGTGTGCTCTATTTTAGTTATGTTGTGATTATTAGAAGAAAGTATCCCCAAGGATGTTTCTTGTGATTCCCTAACACTATTCTTCAACCTATAGGGATCATGGATTTCCTTCTTTCCTTATGAAAAACTGATATAGGATTTTGGTTCAGGGATGACCCAAGAGGGTTTATGAAAAAAAGGTATCATATAATGCCTTTTCTATTTGGAGTGTTAGGTAGACTAAAGATAAAATATTCAAGAATTGGAAGGTAGGTGTTGCAAGAGATTCAAGAACTCTTTCTTATCTAGTGGCAAGAGTTTCTATGGAAATTTGAGTATTATATCATTAATTTTGGGTTTGGGTTTGGGTTTATATTTTTGGATCCTTTTTGGTTTAATTGGTTTGTGTAATTTGGGAGATGAAAATGGGAGTGATATTGTGTTATATTTCAAGATAACATGGAATATCAAACCAGGTGGAGTTTGAGTCATGATTAAATATACTTTTAATGTTTGATAAATTCATTCACAGATTCTTCTAAACCATGTGGCCAAATCATGCATGACCACTAGTCCTTTATTTAAGAGGATTTGATGTGAGTAATATTGATGTCCATGTTTTGGTTGGTTTTATTGGGGTTTGTAAATGAAAATGATTTTGGAATTCATTTTTTTAGGTTCTGAAATGAAAAAATTGGAAATGATTTTTTAAGGATCTTTGATGTGGGAACTTATATTTAGAAATGGGTGAATTTTTAATGGTATTGAAGTGGGAAATAGTTTTGAAATTTTGAATGGAAATGGTAGTTTTTTAGAGGATTTTTTGTTTTGTTTTTTTTTGAATATTGGATTATGATATTTTTATTTGGTCTTGAATTATTAAATTGGATGAGTTTTGGTTGTTTTTTTTGTTTTTTATTGATTTAATTAAATGGTTCTGTGTTTTTTTATACCACCTAGAAAGGTCCTAAATGTTTATAGGGATTCACTCCCAATTATTAACTATACCCAAAATCAAAGTGGAGTGGTGGAGAAATTTTTTTCTCAATCGTTACCTATTTTCCATCATGACTGAGGTCTGCTAGAGGTTGTTTAGTGGCTCGAGGAAGTTGAGGGTGGTTTTATGTTCATGGGAACCATGTGAGTCTTGAGAGTGAAAGTTGTATTGGGGCTATAAGATGAAACAAGTTTGGACCAATGGAAGTTGATCATTTCTTCCTAGTTACAAATACAGATGAATTAAGAGATCATAAAGACAATGTTAATTGAATGGTTTATCCATGAGGAGGTGAAATTGATGAAATTTTAAGATCTTGTGGATGTTCAGTAATGTTGATGGATGGTAAAGGGGTATATTGGCCACTTAAATGATCTATTCCCATTTTCTTCAGAAATTATGATGAGAGATCTACTGAAATATCATCTCTTTGTTTTTGGTCAACATCTAGAGATCATGTATTGAACCATTTATTTTGGTAAAATATTTCTTAGTAATTTTAGGATAGGGAATTTCTAGCTTAGTTAGTTTTCCGGGGGAAGACCACGGTGGTTGGGTGCCTATATTTTCTTGTTGTTCATATGGGTTCCCAATCTGTTGAGGAGTGACAGATGGAGGAACCTATTCTAGAAGACTCTCCTTTGTTAGTTTTTTATTCTAAATCTAAGGACCTCTCACTCATGTGCTTATAATGTGGTTAGTTTGGGAATTCAATTCAATCATGACATAACACTCTGAAGACCATCCATCGGTGTAGTTGAACATGACATCACCATAAATTAGGTGTAGTGGGGTCTCTATGGAATAAAAATAATTCTAATTCAATTGTATAATATTATTAGTTATTTTATATAGTCTTTTAAGCTAACCATTTGTTTCCTTTTCTTGTTTTTTCTTACTTATTCCTTTTATGGTTGTCCTTGATCTGTTGGTTTTTTTGGATTACCTTATGTTCTGTGATTTTTTGGATAATAGTTCTTGTGAAATTACGAATTGTGTGTTTGAGTTAGTTTTCTAATTGAGTTTCCTTGGTTGGATCCTTCTTTAGTTGGATTTTGGTCGGTATAATAGTTAATACCTAAATGGTCGGGAGATCCACCATGGATCCCTTTGTTGTTATGTCGTAAGCTAGTTGGATGTGAGTTTCAGGATGAAGAAGTCACACCATGGTCGTTGGATTCTTTACATTTTGGGTTTGGAGGATGGTTTCATTCCAAAAGTTCCTTTGTTGGTGTAGAGGGTTCTGATTTTGTTCCTTATTTTGAACATAGAGACCATCTGTGAGGGAAATGGTTTTTTTGGGAGAGTTATCAAAATCCATCCTTCGATTTCCTTATTTTTTTTATTTCTTGGTACTTGATTTTTTTTTGGGTTGAATACACAGTAGGATATTTTAGATTCAATGTTTCTGGGTCATTTTTCCTCTATTTGTGGTTAGTGTACACTACTTAGGTGAAATTTTGTGACTACCTAATAAAAGGGTTGTATCTAGTTCAATTTATTATAGCATAGTTATTCTTGCATTTTCAGCCCATTTTTTGGCCCAAAAAGTGTTTATTTCAAGAGTAACCATGTTTCCTTCTAGGTATTTATTATTGTTATTGCATGACTTGCACATTATTAGAGGTAACTATGAAGAAAGAATGAGTGGTTGTCTGCAAAATTGGAAAAAAAATGGTTTTCACAGTTTGGTTATAGTTTCCCAAATAGTGAGGCCAGCCTATGTGAGGGTAGTTTTTTCTTACATTAGAGTGTGGATAATTGGTGCATAGTTTTTTAAACCATGTTTCCAAACCGTGTGGCATACACATAATTTCTAAAATATAAAATTATAAGTTTTTCTCTCAAAAAATAAAATCCCAAATTGGCTCCCATTATCTCCAATTTGGCCAGGGAATGTGAGGGGGCTCCCAAATCCCCCTCTCCTTTTTCTCTTCTTCATTATATGAATCTCCACCTCTGATTCAAGGGTATGTTTCATCAAATTATGGATTTTTTTTCTTCTATTATCTTTCTCCCTCGTTTCTATATTCTTCTATGGATTGGATCTCTCTTGGTAGAACACTAGATTGAGGGTTGGATAATATGGTTTCTCTAATAGTGTTAGGTTGTGTGGTTCTCTTTTCAGGCCATGTTCTTCCCTCTTATAAAGGGTTTTTCACATTTATACACTGTTCAGGTTGGTGTTTCCATCCATTTCCTTTCAGAAACATGCCAGGTGATTCTTTCACATTTCTAAATGAAAATTTTATTATTTTATTCATGTCTATGGTTTGGTAGAATAATTTCTTATGTATTTATATACTGGTAGTTTTCTATAAAAAGTGTTTTTCAAAGGATTTCATGGATTATAACTATATGTGTTCAAATTATATGTATGATAGGTGTTTGATAAAATTCAATTTGTAATTTAAAATTCATTTTTTTGTTTTAAATATTTCTCAGACTTATTAGATTTTTGAAAAAAATTGGGGAACAAGTGGAATTGTATTTTGAATGGGTTTTAGGTCTTTTTATGGATTTGGTGTTAATATAAGGAACTCTTATGTTTTATTATGATACTTATTTGTAATATTTTATTGATCCTATGAAATGTATATGGATGTCTATATGTATGTCAGTGTGATGTGTGCACAACCATAAGTTCATTAGGTGTATATATATATATGAGTGTGCATGCATATAAATGAAAAATCCCATATAATTCCCTCTACATAAAACCATGTTTTCTCTAAATAATTTCTTAGATTCAAAATATTTTTCAGTAATAAGATTTTATGATTTTTCCCAAATGTTCGATCCAATTTTCAATTTGAAAACATTAATATTGTGCATAAATAATAGTCTTGGTTTTGGAAATATAATTTAAAAGAAAGTTATTTTTCCTTTAAATTATTTTGAATATTTAATGCTAAGGTCCATTTGGTACCTTTGGAAATTTACTTCAAAATTGATTAGAATTATCAACGTGATCAGGAATTTTTACATTCATAATTTTCTTTAGAAAGTGGTACTAAACTCTCACAATGGACATTATTAGTTGGTCATTTAAAAATGTTTCCTAGATGATGGGAACCATTATAGAATTCTCCTAAATAGATAGGTTCTTCACATGGACTGTGTAGTGATGGTGGGATTGGCATGCACAATGAAATCTATGTTTTCAGTTTAATGTCAAGCATGCATTTTTTTTCACCTCAATTTTACCCTTTACTATTATCGTAGGATCCTAGAATCCATATATAGGATCAATAGATGGTTAATATTTAGTCCTGAATAGATGTAATAGATTCCCACTGGTAGATTAATAGCCATGGTGGTTTGTGGTTCTAGTGAGGATGGTTGAGAGTGTCCTAGTCAGTGATAGAATATTGATTGTATCATACATTGGTAGATGGATCTGAACTAATTATATATAGTTTCACATCTCTAGATATTTAGGATACACTCCTAACTACATATCCTATATGTTCAAGTATTTATTCAGAAACATTAGATTCTTTTTATGAATACATTTACTTATTTATATTTGTATTACCACATTTTTCTTTAATTTTTACAAAGATATAATCTTCTTATTATGTTTGGTTATTATCTTTCTTTTTTATCCCCTTACTAAAGTTGTGGTTATATTTTCATATTTGTTTTAAAAAAAGTTTTGAAATTGGAATATCTTTTAATGGAAATCCTTAACTATTTTTTTATAAAATGTTAAATTGGAATGATTTTCCTTCATTTACTCAAAGTATTAAAATATATTTTCTATTAGTATTTTAAAACCATTTTTCATAGACAATTTTGAGAATCTACATGTATAGAATCTATGGTTCTTATCTACTAATATATTTCTTTCTCACACCCCAATTATGACACTTGGCATCCGTAGATCCATGATTTATTATAGGAATATGATTTTGTTTAGGTTTTCTCATAGAGAAGTTTAGTTTTTAGGATTGTTGGTGATGAAGATGTCATAAGGAGATCATGTTGTGTTCCTTTGTTTATAGTTTTTTTTGTATATAGATCATTTTTATGTTTTTTTATGTTCTAATATTTTTTTACCCTATTATGTTGTTTTCTCTGTGTTAGTTATGTTTTGAGTATTATGATAAATCTTCCCCAAAAAATTTATCTTATGACTCCATGACACTTTTCTTCATCCATTGGGGATCGGGGATGCCATTCAGACCTTTCCATAAACGGTCTTGGGAATCTAATTTGGGGACATCCCGATATGTTTCAAAAAAATGGTATTTTAGAATCCATTTTCTATTTGGGTGTTAGATATAATAAAGATAGAATTGTTAGCACTCATGAGGAAGGTACAAAAAGAGTTTTACGAACTTTTTATCCACCTAAGCCTCATCTTACTTGGGATAGTTGGGTTTTTATTCTTTAATTTTGGTGTTTAATTTATGTTTTTTGTGATTTTTTTTATGAGTTTTAGTATTTTGGGGGATGAAAATGGGAGTGTGATAATATTTTATGGTGAGATTTCACGTTGTAGTGAACTATGTGGAACCCAAGTTAATTGTTCAAAATACTTCTTGCAGTTAATTCATTATTCATGCATAGTTTACTAAATCATGTGGCCAAGTCATGCATAACCACTAGTCCCCTATTTACAAGGCTTTGATGTTAGTGATATTTTTATCCCGATATTGGATAGTGTGAATGGGTTTTAGAAATGAAAAGTATTTTTGAATTTATGTTTGGATGTTTTAAATGATTAAATTGGAAATTATTTTTTTCAATAATGTTTGATGACTGAACATGGATTTGGAAATGGGATAATTTGAGATGGTTTTGGAGTGGAAAATGGTTTCTAGATTTGAAATGTAAAAGGTGTGTTTTTAGTGGTTATTTTTTTTTGTTTTATGGTCTATAACTATTTATGATATTATTATTCTGTCTTTAGGTGTTAACTTGGTTTATTTTTGGTTGGGTTTTGTTTTGATATTGATTTAATTATTTTTTTCAATGTTTTTTTGAGCATGTTGGAAAGAAAATTCCCAAAAGTTTCTAGGGAGTATCTCCTAGTTTTTTCTTCTATTTATAATCCTAGTGATGTGGTGGGGCCATTTTCTTCTCAAATGATTCCATTTTTATATGGTTGTCAAGTTATAAGATATTTTTTGGAGTTGTTCTTGGATGTTGGTGGTGTGTTTATATCCCTAATAACCCCATATGTCTTAAGGGTGTAAGTTATCATAGGTATGTTTTAGGGACCAGGTATGGACCCATGTAAATATATTGTTCCATCCTCATTACTAGTTGGGATGAATTGGTAAATATTCAAGGACATAACTATTCAATTCTTCATCCCTAAGGATGTGAAATTGAAGAATGTTATAGAGGTTATGAATGTTCTTCAATGTGAATAGATGATGAAGTTGTATGTTGACCACTTCCAGTAGCTGGTACCATTTTATTTAGAAGTGGTGTTTTGAATTCTACTAAAGTATCAACTCTTTATGTTCGGTCTTCACTAAATGATATGTGATCTAGTTATTTCATCCATGAATGTATTCATTAGAATGTCAGTAGATGAAGCGATTCTATCTTTGTTAGTTTCTAGAGGGAAACCTATGGTGGTTGGAATCCCACCTTCTCTTGGTGATGGTAAGGGTTCCCCATTCAATGAGGATTTACTATTAGAGGAACCAATTTTAGATGATTCTCCTTTATTAGTTCTTAAAAATTATCAGAAGGAACACTCTGTTATATTCTTTTAGAATGGTTAGTTTAGGCATTCTAATATATCTTTTCATAACACTCCATTTGTCATAAAAATGTATAGTTGAATGGGACAAATTAAGAAATTATATAGGTTGGGTATTGACATAATAAAAATAAATCCACGTTAACCCCAAAATATTAGTAGTACATATCTCCATGATTTTGAGGTAACATTTCTTGATTTATCTTGTTATTTTTTTCTTATTCCAGGTTTCCCTATATTTTATCTCAAAATTTATTTTAGGTGATCTTTTATTTTATGTAGGATTTGAGATGAATGGGTCTTGTGAAATTATGAATTGTGGTTTGGTGATTTTTTCTTCTTTATTTTCCTTGGTTGGGTCCTTATTATGTAAGAGGCTGTCTATTACGATTTTTGATTCCCATATTGTGGGAAGATCCACCACGGAACACTTTTTTATACCCTCTTAAAATAGTCATGAGTGAATTTCAAGATTAAGTATTCACACCATGATCACTAGTTTCTTTGGTTACGAGTTCTATTAAAGGATTTATTCAAGAATTTCGTTCTATAGGGGTAAATGGTTTTGGTTTTGTTTATTGTTTTTAACATTATGACTTTCTAGGGAAAATGATTTTTTTAGGTATAATTATCACCCCCTTGTTTTTCATTATTATTTTATTTATTTCTTGGCCCTTGATATATTTTTTTTGGTTTTCAGGCTGAATCCCTGGTAGAATTTTTGATTTCCCAATTTTTTGGTATGTTTTTCGATATGATCAAGGTTAGTACACGCTGTTTAATAGAAACTATAAAACTACATAATCTAAGTTGTATCTATAGTTCAGCTCATTCTTGTACGGTTTTTCTCACATGAGTAGCACATGGTTTGGCCCAAATTGTATGACTTTTAAGATACATTGTGTAGCCTTCCTGGGTGTATAAGATTTGGTGTCGGACTTGAACACAGATTGAGGAAACCCTCTAGAAAGAATTCAAGTATTTCATTAATATTTAAAAACATGGTTTTCATGGTTGGCGCATAGTTTCCCAAATGGTGTGGCCAAACCAGGTGAGGGTGGGTTTCCATTCTAGTAGGGAATTCATGGTTTGGGCACAGATTGGTAAACCTTCCAGCCTAACATGTTGGATTATTCATAATATTTTAAATCCAAAATTTTATGATTTCATGTCCAAAAATAAAATCACAAATATACTCCTATCTACCGTCATTCATTAAATTCATGTGAGGGGATCTCAAACTCCTCTTATTTGTCCCATCCTCAATCCTAAAATCTCTACCTTTGATTCTTGGGTTAGTTTCATTGTATTTTGTCTTGTTTCCTTATTTTCTCTATCTCCTCTCTTTTTTCTCTCTTCTTTCATGGATTTTATATCTCTTAGATGAAACCTAGAGAGAGGGGGTTGGATAATTTGGGTTATTACATTGTTCTTATGGTGTTAGGATGTCTTATTGGACCTTGTTCTTCCATCTTCTGAGGTTTTTTTCACATTCTCACACCATTGAGGTAGGTGTTTCCAACTATTTCCATTCCAAAATTTTCCATATTATACATGCGATTATCAAAATGAATTCTTTTATTATTTTCATTTTTCCTGTGGTTTTCTACAATTAAATTTTATTGATTTCTTTGTTACAGTTTTGAGAGAAAAAGTGTTTTTCAAATGATTTATATGATTATACCTATATTCATTCAAATTACATATATGGTAAAATTTTGATAAAATTTAAATCAAACTCTCAAATGGATTTTTGTGTTTTAATATATTTTTTTTACCTTTATGGAGTTTTGAAAAAATTGGGTGACAGGTGGAATTGTTGTTTGAATTAGTTTTAGGCCTCTTTATTAATTTGGGGATTATGGGAGGAACTCTTCTGTTTTTTTGTGATTATTATGGATATTATTTAATTGATCCCTTTACATTCATATGAAGCCCATATATATGTTGTTGTGATGTGTTTAAATTCATTTGTACATGGGGAGTACATATAGATATGTGCATGAATATAATTAGAAAATTCCATATAATTATCATCTTTTTAAACCTTATTTTCACTAAAATTATTTATTAGGTTATAATTTTTTTCAAATAATTTTTGGAGATGTTTTCCCTAAAGTTTACATAAATGTAACATTTGGAATTCTGATTATTGTTCAGAAATGATTTTATTATTTTTGGAAATATATTTTGAATGAAATTTGTTTTCCAAGAAATGTTTTTTGGATTTTTAACACTAAGGTATGTTTGGTAACATTGGATGTTTCCATAGAAAATTATTGATAATTATAAAATCACTAAGGATAATTTGATACATTCATTTATTTATTTCAAATTTGGTTTTAAACTCTCATGATGATCAGTCCTAGTTGGCAATTTTCAAATTTTTTCTAGATGATGGTTGCCCCTATGAAATTCTTTTATATAGAGAGGGTCTATTAATGGATGGTGTTGGGATAGTGGTATTTGAATGCATGTTGGAATATATGGGTTATTATTAATGTTATGTATGAATTAAACACATCACTTTTCCCTTTTAATACTATTATCAGATCCTGTATTTAATCTATAAGGTTAAGAGATGATCATTATTTAGTCCTAATTAGACAAAATAGATCCTCCATGGCAGATTAATGGTCATGGTGGGTTGTTCCCCTAGGGAGGCTAGTTGAGGGTATCTGGGATTTTTTTATAGAATATGGATTGGATTATATATTAGAATATGTATCTAAACATAGTACCTCTAGGGTTTCATCATGCGATATTTATGATACTCCCATGAATAAATATCTTGTATGTTAAATTATTTTTTTGTGATATTTTTTTCTTGTTATGTTTAATTTTTAATATAAATATTCATTCTACCACCATTTTTTGGTATTGTTCTCTTAATATTCCCTACTTCTTGGGTTTTATTTTCATCTCCCCTTGTCTTAAAACTTTCATGGGATATGGTTCTATTTTCAGGGTTTTTAAAAAAAATAGATTTTGAAATGGGAATTTATTTTAAAGTAAAACCATAAATATTTTGATTCAATAATTAAAATTTTAAATAGGTTTGTTCATTTACTAAAAGTTTGAAAACAGATTTTATGTCTACATTTACTTACCTATTTTAAGGACTATTTTAGGAAAGTACATGTATGGAATCAATGGTTCTTACCTATTGAGTTGTTTCATTCTCACACCCTATGTATTCCACTCAACATCGGTAGACACAATATATTTTGTAGTATCATGTTCTTATTTAGGTTCTCTTGTGGAGAAGGTTGGTTTTGAGGATGGTTAGTGATCACTAGGTTTTATAGAGACCATGTCAGGTTCTGTTTTGGTTGTAGTTTTTATTTTAATTTCTTGTATCTAGATCATATCTAGGTTTTTTAATTTTCATATATTTATGTATCTTCCTTATATTATGTTGGTTCTATTTTATATAGGTTGTGATTATTGGGTAAAATAATACCAAAGAATTTATATTTTGGTACCCTAACACTTGTTGTTATCCTATGGAGATAAGGGAATCCATTTGGGAACTGTCTCAAACCAACTTAGGTATCTTGTTCAGGGATGCCCCGGGTTGGTTCGTGATAGGTTATATCATGATTAAGGTTGGTGGTTTCAGAATATAATTCCTATAAATAAAAACAATTTTTTCTTTTTTATTTGAAATTGATTTCTAAATCCTGATTAGTGATCATTGATAAGTGCTTCCATAAAGGCATGGTAGGTATTGAACATATTTGGTTATGGATTTTCAAATAAGAAGTTTATTTATAGAACATTATTTTGGATTGAATGAATGATTTGAGGAGTGACTTTATTGGTTATTATTTAGTAATAAAGGCATGAAATGTTTTATATATTTGAAATGAAATAAATGATTTTAAAAAGAATGAGATATGATGAAAACAAATTGATGTTGGTTTTTGAAATGAGATGGAATAATTGAAACTCTAAATGGGGATTCATGAATGATGATTAATGAAATTTATTTGAAAAAAATGATTTACCCCATGTTTGATTTATTTGGAGCACATGGGAGCTTGACTGATTAGGTGTATAGTCTAGAAAATCTACGCTATCCATGTGTTATCTATACCAAAAAATTAATTTATGATGATAATGAGAATAATAATTTTTAGGTAAATTAGTTCATTCATTATATTGGATTGATATTTACCTTAGGCCTTAGATTACTGGATGTGTAGACACCTGCAACTATATTCCATAGAGATGTGTAAGTATCCTTGAGACTTAATATAACTAACCTTGGGGATTAAAATCTATTACGATTTTGAATGATTGAAAATAATTTATACATGAAATTTTTTATAAAAGGATTCATTTACTCTTGTTTTATTAAAATGATTTCTCAAACCTCTTTTGTTTGAAATGATTATTGTGTCTTTTTTACAAATTACGTGGAGGTTAACTGGAAAGAATTTTTTATTATGAATTGGGATAAATATTACCATGATATATTTTATTTGATATTGATTTCCATTGGTTTATTTAATATGGAATGATTATAAAATACTTGGTGGGTTCCCACTGGGATAGTGTTTCTCACACCCTAATGTTACTTTTGGGCATTTTTAGACTTTCTTTTTTCGGATCTAGAATAATGGAAAGCACAGCCTGGATGTAGTGATTTCTCGTGATAGTGGAACCTTAGGAGTTATCATTCATAATAATAGTATGTGATAAAAAATTTACATGAATATTTTGAAATGATGTGGTATTGGGGTTTTTTGATGTCTATGGAATCCTATATATTTTTTGGTACATTACCCTTGATGAATGTTTTAGAGTACTGACTATTTATGTATTTTTATCAGCTGATTTATTTTTATTAGGATATTCTTGGGGAGAAATTTTTCCCCTTGATCATTTTTTATCCCTGGGTGATATTTCTCAACCTTTGGAGATTGATAACTCCCTTTAGGTCATGTCAGGACTGATTTAGGATTTGGTTTAGTGGCTTATTAATCTTGGTTTGTGACATTCATTGTCATGAATAAAAATCTACAAAGAACATTTTAGGTGGAGGAAAAGAGGGCCTTGGTTGATATTATCAATCTTTAACTAATTTTTCCACTTAACTAAGACTTACCAAAAAGGTTTTGGATGGGAAATTGTTTTTTTATATAACCACAAAATATTTTTTAGTTGTAGGGAATATTTCATATCCTGAATGATGAGAGGGAGAAGTTGGATGGAAATAGAAAGCATTGAATATTTTTAAGATATAATCATTATGATTTTGGAACTCTAATCTTATATCCTACTAACTAGAGGATTATTATATATATATATAATTATTATTTCTTAAAGACCAAGAAGTCAAATATTTTCATAAGCTATAAAATATAGAGAAGTTTAATTATGAGGAAAACCATTTCAATTTGAAACTGGTCTCACCACCAACATTCATAGATGTTATGGTCATGATTTTAAAAACTAATTATATATCACCATCAAGTTATATGTTTCCATATAATGATATGTATACATCATATGGTATTCCAAACAAGATTTTACTTTAATCATGGCTGAGGATATCTACTAAAGAATGAAGACTGAATAATAGACACTCACCTAATGAATATGTGATGATCACTAATAGGGTTAAACCAGACAATTATAATGATGTGATAAGTAGTTAGTGTAATATGAAATGTATAAAGGCCAGGTAAGAGAATATGTGATTCTTGAATAAGAACTATACAATTGATTTGGTGAAGTTAAAAAGTGGAAAAATGGAACTTATGAAAAATGTCAGTGTATAGAATCAAAGGATAATATTGAAGCTTGAAACTAAGATATAGAACTAGGAAATTTGTAATGGAATTTAATAAGTAGAATCGTATTTAATTTATTGAATTGTTTTCTCATATTGTAAAAATATCTTTTATTAGAGTTTTTCTTGGATTTGTTGAAAGTATTGACATGGTAGTGAAACAATAAGGTGTAAATAATGAATTCTTACACAGTGCTCTTGAAAAAGAGATTTAAATGGATTAGCCAATGGGTTTTATGTGAAAATAAAATAAAACATGGAATATATACTTATGTAAATTTTATATGGTCTGAAATAGGTACTAAGAAAATGGTATAAAATTTTCACTCATTCAAGGAGAAAAAATGAGTAGATTAGAATGATTTCTACCCATTGTGCTTTCATAAAAATCATTCCTAATAGTGATTTAATTATTATATTTTTTATGATATAATGATTATTGGTAGACATATCAAAAATATTGAAGGGTTGAAGATGGTGTAGAACAATTATTTTTAAATTAAGGACTTAAGAGAAGTTACCCAGGTTCTTTGTTTGATGATTACTCATGATCAGAGGAATCACAAGCTAATCTAGTATTAAGAAGGGTGAATTGATAAGGTTCTTTAGAGATTCGACATGAGTAAGGAAAAAAATCATTAGAACTATAATTTTGTTTCATTTTAGGCTCATGAAAAACCATAGTATATCAACGGAAGAGGGGAAGGTAGATATAGATTAAATTCCTCATCAGTCAACAATTAGAAGTCTTATATATGATATATTGTACATTATACCAGATATTTCTCATGATATTATCATTATGAGTAAATGAATATAAAACTAAATAAATGGTAATTTTAATATAGTCAAATTTATATTATGGTGTCTCTATGGTACATCCACTCATTTTATATATTTTGGAAGTTATGTGATTATTTTAAAGGATATACATATGTAGACATCATAAGAGATGTAGAAAAGAGGAAATATGTATCCAAATACATAACATCATTTGTAGAGGGATATATTTCATAAAAATATTGACTTAAAAGGTGTGTTTTATCATCTACCACTGAATTATAGTTTATTAAAATCACTGATGGTTGTAATGATATGTTATAGATGAAAAACAATTTGATAGGAGCTAGGACAGAGTTAGAATAATTAATTATTTATTATGATAGATAGTGTTCTATTAATTTTATTAAGAACCTAACATTTAATTATATCCATAAATACATCAATATGAAATTTTATAGGTCTTTTATGTTTTTAGAAGAAAAAATATTGAAAATTGATAAAATTCTCACTAATGATAATGGGGAAGATATGATAGAGAATGTGCTACCAAAATAGAAGTTAAAATCCTAGACGGTGACTCTAGGTCAAGAATATTATTGAAATTGGTTTTTAGGGGAATATTTTTTGGGGGAAAACCTTATTATGGGAGTACTTTTGTGGAATAATGTTTCCTTTTTCAGCAATAAGTAAAACAAGAGATTATATACTTGGGCGGATCCTAATCAGGCTAGCTATGGACTTGATCAAAAATCATTGTGGAATATAATGGAAGTAGGGGGTTAATTCCTCTATGTAATGGAACAACTAAATAAAAATGAATTTTATTTTTTATTTTAAATTTAATTGAGTCCTATGATTCGAAATAACATGTGTAATCCTCTAATAATTCATCCAAAGAAGAAATAAGGTACAACCCCCTTTTCCTATAGATATAATAATTTCACCCAACCATGTTAAATCCTTAACATTACTTTACTCCAATTATTTAATTCATTTTATCATCTTGGAGTTTTTTTACCCTAATATAGAGAGTGATTGATCCTTACTCCTATGACTTATTTTTTTTATAGATAATCACCTTATGATTCCATGACATCTGTGGAGACTATTGGTCTAGAAGGATACAAATGCTCTAGTTATGTCGTTTTTAAAAAAATAACTAATTAGTATCTACTATAAATATGATTAGGTTTGGATTCAATCATACCAAGGTGTTGTGTCAAAGGAACCTACCTTCTGAGTCAAAATACCCATATATTGGGAAACAAATAATGTTAGTCCTAAAAAAAGTTAAAGAATAAAGTTTTAGCTATAAAGGAGAAGTATTTCTGAAATAAAATGTAATATGTCCCTACTCATCCCATCATAAAATAAGATCCATGGAATACCAAAGTTTTTTATGTGAGATTACCTAAGAAAGTTTAGGTATGGATCCAGGAAACGATCAAATCATGGTGACTAAGGGAACATTCGTTGTGGAAGGATCCAACTACCACCATCTATATTTTGTTTCCAATGGAAAAATGTGTCCGGGATTTCTAGATAATTGGGAGGATAATAGGGGATGTCAATATTTCCCTCAAATATTAGATTTATCTCTTAATAATAAAAATTTTAAAATCATAAAATGATATAGAGTTTAACATTGAACCTATCAATGACAATGCTTACTTGAAAACATTAGAGGCATTGATCCATTCTGTGGGGCGAATCTTCACTGCACTAATTAAGTAAAAATATTCATGGATCTTATAACCAAAGGTATTGAATAATAAAAATAATAAAAATAATAATAATATAATGATTTTGTGTAAAGGGAATAAAGAAACCATGGTTCTAACACATAGTATACTTATAACACCTTTTTAGAGGATATTTCATGTTTATAAAAGCTTTCAACTTATTTATTGACAATGATTAATTTTTTTAGTTATAGATTTTCATAAAAAACCATGGGTGTATAACCTCTCACTACCTTTTTAAATTACACAATGCATATAATACTAATTAGTTGTATTCTTAGCATGGGGATCATAGTTGATGTTATCCCTCACTAGATTACAATGAGTATGTAGAAGCATTAGAGATCAACCCTTTTGGAATTTTTCCTTCCCAAATATAGGAGGATCCCAATGTGGGACCATTATTTGAGAATATGTATTAGTTTTATTGGGTAAAATTTTCGGTGGTTCATATCCATAATAGCCTCACAAGTTGAGTTTCTAAGCTTATATTTTCAGTTAGAATTCGGAACCATTATTTACATGGAAATTTATTTTATTGTAGCTTCATAATGTTCATAGATAAATGTATCCACTACCCGAGAAAAGGTCCTTGGAAAAAAGTAATGAAATATAAATGTGGAGATTTTAACTATTGACATGGATGATTTAGTGACTCATATAAATTTTATAAATCCTACAATTTAATCCTTAAAAACTAATGTTGGTATCATTGGGACTCACATGGAACCTCCCAGTATTGTAGATGAAAATTTATTTGATTGATTAAAGCCTTATTCTACTATATATAATGTTGATCCTATTAAGGATAGAATACATATATTAAATAGATACAAATATTATTACACTCTTTCATAAGACTCTATGTTTTTCTCCTACAACTACAAAGGGAGTCTCCAAGTTTGAAAATGTGTCGGACCATGCGATAGGGTACATTATGGTAGATTTTGAGAAAATATCTCTAATTATAGTATCAAATATGATTGAAATTAGTAATTTAATATAAATATTTAATTGTTTTCAATTAATACATACATTATATAATATGTTTCATCAACGATCATAAATATAAGGTAATTCGTTGATAGAATTAGTTCTGATTGACTGAGGTAAAATATGTCGGGTAAAAGAGAAAAATTACTACTGAAAAAATGGTCCAAGTATTCTATAAAACGTGATTTAAAATAAATCCATTTTTAAGGTTTCATTCCCCTTATATAAATTTTAGACACATTTTACACAACCAAGTGTTTAAATACAATATACTCGGAGATTTTCCAATTTTTACAAAAAAACTGCTAAACCTAAAATGTTAGTAGTATAATATATCTATAGTAATACATGTGGTAGTGAGTATTATATTATTTTATCACTAATTGGATGAATTATATCCTAAAAAAATTATTTATATTTTTTAATGGATCATACATCTAAGACCCTTGGGAAGGATGAGGTACTTGCTTAGTCCTATTCTATTTCCAAACTATTATAAAAAAGGATGGTAGTTAGAGGGACTTCACTGAGTTATTTTTAACCAAGAAAGATATTGATTCATAATGATTACTTGTATTTATTCCAATAATCTATTATATCATTTCATGTTACATCATATAAGGTATTTCATATCATCCTGAACAAAATCATATGAAATCCTCTATGTGGGTTTGGAGGAAGTATGCCCCATATACACAACCTTTATAAGTACCTAGGATTTTTTTATTTCACATTAATTTCTATCCATCTAATAGTTAATGATGACATTATTGATTCATTTTTGATAAAGTCATAGTTAGTGGACCCTGTTAAAAAAGAATGTTGGGCTTGTTTCTTAACTTCATAGAAATTGATTATTCAAGAGAGAACTCACCATGATGATGGGTAGGCATGATACTATAATATTTTTATTGATAATATGGTTATTAGAAAAAAAACATCACCCATAGTAAGTGGACATCAAGTCTAAGTAGGTGAAAAATATAGCTATGAATTAATTCACTATTAATGGGATAGTAGTCACCTCTATAATGTCCATTAGGTTTTATCATATGTTGGATTTATAACATTAGTATTCAGAAGATTGAGTTAGACTCCTCCTTTGTGCACAAAGATCTCCCAGGCCAGAGTGTTGTTCACTGGTCTATTATTTACCAATACTATTCTTGAAACACTATTTATAATAATCTTATAGAAATTAATCATACAATGCATTAAGGAAATAGAGTTATAGATTTTCTGGATTCTCAAGGAACCCTGGGGGTCGGTCTTATTATCTATTTTAGTATTGGTTTATTTCCCAATAGTTTGATAAACATTTTTAGAGAATGTGTTTTTGGAATTCATCAATTTAGATAGCCTTTATTTCCATGTTGTGTCTTTCCTTTAAAAAATTAATATTTTTATGTGTGTTTAATAGATTCATAAATAATATTTATATATATATTCTCTTGTAACCTTTTGATATAATTTGTCATGATAGTATCAAGTATATGGATGATTATTCAACTTACTTGATCATAAAAATTACCCAATTTTATTTATAACTTTTTCTTTTCATGAAAATTGACACAATAATATATGAAAATAGAGGCAATAAGGGTGATAAATGATGAGTTTTCTTTGAAATAAAGCATGATGTGTCAAGGTGTAAAACCAAAGGTGTTAAAATTTAATTTAATTTATTATTATATAGAATAATAATTATAGATTAAAATATGGATGTGATTAATGAATATTATGAGAGGTCTTCCTTCAGGACTTATATTATTCCCAAGTATTGGTTGGTAATAAAGGTTTATGTCATCTCCACACTGAGGGGGTCTATTTGGATATGATATGAGGGTTTTATTTCCACTAATATTTGTTCCTAAAATTTTAATTGGTAGTTTATATGATTTTACACCTTAATTGTAATTTTGGGGTCTATTTGGATGCAATATGAGGTTGTATTTTCATTTCAGATATGTGCACTAGATGGATATTGGTTGGTCATACGTGTTAATTCCAACAATATACTTAGGGGGTCTGTTTGGATATTATATGATTTCTTTGGTGAATCAATAATTATATATATATATTATGAATGGATCAATAGGGAATTATCATAGAGGGTTTCAGTACCTTGATGTAATTCCACTAGGCATTGACTGAGTTATTTTGGTGAACCAACGTGAGATGAATAGGGTAAATCAAAAAACTCGACATGAATTACATGGAAGAATCAAATGAGAATATTCACCATGTATGAATACAAAAGGGGTAACCATTATGTTTTGATCCTTTAAGAGACTGAAAAGTGAGAAAACCCCATCATGATATGTAAATTGTAAAATTACATTAGAAAATTAGACATAATCTTGCAAGAGCTAGTTGGTAATGAGTTACAAGAGAACAAAGTGGAAGGATTAATGATTATAATCTCCTACTATAAATATTATTATTAATGGTAACTCTTTGAGAGAAACCAAGGCATGAATATAAAATCATCAAGGAATAATAGAAAAATTGTAACTCATTAAATCCAACTCTATGGGAGATTAACAAGTATAAGAAAGTGACATTGACACAAAAGAAGAGGAAGTGGTATGAAGTGGATAAAAATTTCATTATAATTAGAAATTTTTAGAGTAAATTAATTACATGAATTAAGGGTCAATCATTAATATTGATAAGTGACAATGATGTGAAGTTGAGTTATTTAAATAGTCTTTAAAAAATATTAATATCATACACATAGAGTTACATAGGGTTACTATAACTTTTACCTAAACCCATATGTTTAACAAAAATATATTTAAATTTTCATAGACCATGTGTTATTCCATTAACTGTTATACCTATTTATGTTTGTTCTCTAAAATTATCTTATGAAATGAAATGGTAATACTTAGTGATCACTTTATTGAATTTTTCTAATAGTCCCCTTTATTGATTTTTTTCCTATAATTCTTTATATCACATTATATATAGTATAAAATATATAGATTTATACCATATTGTTATTCATATTAAAGGTTAATCATGCTAATAATAATAACTAGTTTTTATATTAACACCACATAGCTTGCAAAAACATGTATTGTAGTTTGTTCTCTTTCGATACGGATTAAAGTTCTATGTACATTAACATTAGTGTTGAGGATGATAAACCATGATGTGAATGAAGTTGTGAACTCTAAAATAGACATGTATATTATCAAAGAGGTATTTTAATAAACATTATTCTTATTTACATGAGTAAATAAGTTTTTAAATGGAGATTTACAAGAATTTTTTTCTATATCTAGATACCTAGAAAGAAGTGATCATCTTTTACAAGGTCCAAGTACTGATTCTAAGAGAAATTATTCTTCCTTATATGTATGATCTAACTATTAACCAACCCTTTGAAAGGGACTTAGTAAGAAATGACCTGAATTTTTCTCAAACATCCCTTTTTGTGTTTTTATACTAAAATTTTTTTGGTTTCCTTCATCAATAATTGAATGGGAATTTATAAAAAATAAAATTTTATAGGTAAATATCTTACAGCTACGATTAAAGGTTGATTTATAGTTCTGGGCCATCAAGTTTAGACTAGGAACATACTAGTATGGAAAATTATTAATGTGATCATTCTTTCATGCCTCATATTGTTTTATTATTTTTGGTAGTTTATTCAAATTATTCACTAAGGTATAGGTGATTTATTTTGGAACCTAGTCTTTAGGGAAAGAATATATTTTATTCTTTTTAATTTCATGATCACATCAACTTAACCTTTTTGTCTAGAGGGAAATAGTATATTATTATGCTTTCCCAGAATTCCCAATATATGATGGTGGTTCTTAATAAGATATTTCTATGGTTTGTTGAATCACACCGTATAGGATGGTCAGTAAACTCTATACAATTGTTGGAGCACCTCCTCTTATCGGTTTTTTCCTAGTTGTTAACAATGCTTCTTTTAAGTAATTGGTCCGAATTTGTCTATTCTTTTTATGGAAGCTATGTTGGGCTTATAGTAGATCAGATTTTTGTAGTCAATTTCATCAATGTATGTTTTTTGAACTCGAATGGGGTTATTCACAATTCCCATAATCAAATAAATTGTATCACTTCAATTTTTGTAGTATTTTTGAATACTGTATAATATTTTTGACACATGTATAGCATGACACCTTTTTAACTTAAAAATTTTAAACACTTTATCACATTATAGATTTTTCATGCATATTTAATGGAATTGTTCATTCCCCAAAATTCAAGAGTTTATTCCCTAAGAACTCCAATTATATGACTGGTATAAGAGAAATCCTATGAGGTTGGTGGGTCTTTTAGAAACTACCCCATTCATGCATCAAACATAATATTAATAGATCTTATATAGAACAGATTCATTCTATGAGGGGGATTCATATAAGACTCTAGATAATATTTCATGAGATAATTTATTATTTCCTATGGGAATGTTAACACCCTTATGCTATAGGCTTGTGCTATACATAGAATACTCATGCTTTGAAATCTATGCATTTTTATAAAGGTTGAAATCGAATATTCCTTTATGGATAAATTCTTGATGGGGCCCCTAAATTCTAAATGGTCTATTTCATACAATATCAGAGCCTATAGAATTTTCCATGCCTTGGGAGTGAATAATTACATACATGGAATGAGGGACCTATAGGAGAAAACATACTTTATTCTAAATAAGACCCAAAGGAAACTCTTGGAATCTATATTCATACTAGTTCCCTTCCCGTAGATTTTAATAAAATTGTTCACAGGGTTTGCCTCAGTATCCATTATTTTAAATTTTCTTTGTGGTGATTTATATGGATATCTATACCCCCTCATAAAAAAAATTTGTAATAGTGATGGCTATTTTATACTCTTGTGAAATGGGTCCTCAACCGAAAGGGAATTGGGATGATCTCAATGGTGTTATTTTTACATGATATAAATTAGATGTTAACTTTTCTAATAAATATGTGTGATTCATGAGGGAATAATACAAAAGGTGTTTGAATATTATTGAACATATATTAGTGTATAGTGTATATAATGAATTAATATAATTGAATCTATATAATGGGATTATGATAGATAAGAAAGGATGTTTTTTTACCTTCTTTTAGTAATAAGTCTATCATTTCACATTCTAGAAAAAAGTCAAATTGATGTTAATCATTTACCAAGTTTGGGAAATTTATTTCACTGATACACTATTAGAAACATAAGGGGTTATAGCTACTTGATGGTATATATATGCCCTATATGGGTATTAGAATGCCATGGGTTCTTAAGACTTCCTAATAAATTGAGGTGGGGGTCCATTCAGATAAGGTAAACCAATTACCAATTAGAAAATAAATAGTTTATAGTGATGTGAGCATTTTAAGGTCAAAAGTGGGCTGCATAGAAAAAAATTAAATATATTTATTTACCCTTGGGTTATTCAACCATGTATTAAGAAATTTTTTGGATTAAAATTGATATAAAGCATATAGATATGAGACACTAATATAAATTATCATTAAATTATAGTGATTGGTAAACTCAGATTAAATGGTGGTGAATGTGAAAATCATATTATTTTCCATGTAATGTAGAAAACACACTATCTAAAATAGGAATATAGAATATTCCAAAAGGATTTAATCACTAAGTGAATCTTAATTCATCTTTAAAGGGAGACAGATATGAAAACTCACTCAATCATTAAGGTAAAAAAATTAGTAGACACTGTCATGGATACGGTGCAGTGAAATGAGTGAACCATTATTTTAACCATGATATGTAATCTTGGGAATCATTTTGTGTCCTAAAAATATATAAATAAAATCATATATTGTTTTATATGGGGGTGAATAATTGTTATTTAAGAAACAAGAAACTCAGTGTGAAACTAGATTGAGGGAAACCCAACTATAAATCCCCATATATTATGTGGAAATAGAGAATTGGGGTGAATTTTATAACATAATAGATATGAGAATAATTTAATGGAAAACTAAACATTGGATGGATAATAAGAATTAACAATTAAAACATAAATTATAAGTGTAGAGAGTGTGAAGTTTATAAGAATAAGAATAATTAAAAATAGAGGGAATGCGGATTTATATAGTACTTTAGATCACAAAGATCCAATTTCTACTACTCACACACCTGTATTCTTTTAGACATATAGTATACACTATATAGACTTCATTTTTTTAAGGAGGGTGATAACTCTTTAAAACCAACCTTTAAATAACCCAAAGAAGAACCTAAACATAAACTGTGCCTTTTTCTCACTGAGAGGAAAATAAAATACACATACCTTTGGCAAGGGAAACTTCACAACCTTTTATCTAATTTTTCTAGGTTTTCGAAACCAACACACACCTCTTATATAGGTATAACCAATACAAAACTTACTTTTGTGGGGGAGAAATAATATACCAATTTCAATTACTGTAAATACCCCAACTCTAGTAACTGAGATCTAATGTTTAAATTATTAAATTGGTATAATATAGAATAAAATTTATCCCAAATAACTGAATAGTTTAGTAGTACTAGAAAATTAAATACATACATGAATTTCACATTACATTTGAAAATGTAAAATTAAATATAGCATTTTATTTAAAAAACCATATTCCCCTTTATAATATCCATATATATCAATCATAAAGAACTTACTGGTATCATGGGGAAAGGAATCATAAGAAAGGAGTGAGATCAGTTTCTCAGTAAGGTTATTCATATAATATAAGATAAATAATTAATGAATAATATGGTAGGAAATAAATAATAATAAAACAAGGCACGATAAATAATCACATGATCTAAAAATGTATCCATGGATATAAAAATACTATTCTAACATTCACATAGAAATATATAAATGATTTAATAATGATGAAATGCATAATTCACAACATCTCAAACATACCATTAAGGCCTCATGCCAATACATCTAAAACATATCGTCAAGGACTCATGCTAAGATATCTTATATAAATCGGTAAGGCCTTGGCCAAATACACAAGCTATTTTGTCTCATGATACCTACTGATGCATCTATGGGATATATATTTCTAAGACTCTCTCATTAATTAATAAGTCCAATAGATTCATTGTATTAATAAAAAAAATTAATCAACTTTAATTAAAAAATTATTAATTTTCCATATTATAATTACTTGCATATGAAATATCAATCCTCTCCCAAATTAATCTGATCATAAACCATCAATTAAAATATGGTTTATGGTTTTATAATATAATAACCTCAATAAAAAATAAGTTTTAAAAAAGGTTTTGGACATATATGAAAATACTTTCAAAAGATCACTACAAAATATCATGATGAAATACACATTTTCCCTTAGAAAAAACATATATATAAATTTATAAAATATTAAAGATTTTTTTTAAAAAAAACCCTTATAAACATGAAAAATAAGTTTGAAATAAATTATGAGTTATGACGGTGGAAAAATCTATTCACTCTGTATGATATAAAAAAACATTCATTTCAAACTTTTATAAATAGGTTATAAAGTATCTCCTTTTAGAAAATAATAAGAATGTTATTTTTAAATAATTATTTAAAAATTTTAAACATGGTAATATACCCCTTTGATAAATAATTGATTAAAATTAACAATATTCATTAAAAAAATTATGTAAAATTTGGATATGGAAGAAAAATTATTCTCAACTAAGTATAAAAAATAAAGTTATTTTTTTTTAAGAATTTGATTTTAGTATCTCGATTACTTAAAGATTGAAAAATGAGAGTAAACCATTTAATATAAATAAAGACATAGAATTGAATAAAATATTTAGGGTGTAAGATAGGAAGATCAAATGATTTACCTAGAAGAGACTTAAACATAAAAAATCATGAATAATGATGATATTGTGAAAAAAACTCATACCTCAGGTACAAATTCCTTCGTATGTGTCTGAACCTCCAATATAATAAATATATATTTATTATAAATATATTAAAAAAATAACATTATATATCATACCATATATGATTTAATTATAATTTTTTATCAACCATTTATTAATAATTATTTGTTAAAATTACTATTTTAGTTGATAAATGCTTCTTTTTTCATGTATGTTTTGGTTCAGTAGATTCAAACATTTTAATTGGACCATGGTTCCAAAGTTTACATAATTTTTTTAAATTATAAAAATATCTTATATATTCATAATATATGTACTTATAGTATTCCATAAAATTTATAGATAGAAATATGAATTGAATCATTCATGGAAAATGATAGGTTGTACATACGCATGAACGTTGTTTCCACTTTTCGACGGATAAAATTAAAGAAGGATAAAAAATAATTAAACATAAAAAATCATTATTATAACATATACATCGTATATATTCATTAAATATAACCTTATTCCCATCTATTTAAAATATAAAAAAATAATGTATCATGTCACTTCCTGGAGATGGTAGTGCACACATATGCTCGAGCGATGTTATCATATTGCAACAGATTTTAAGGTAAGAAGGTAGATTTGATATTATAAATCCAGATGTATAATTATTTAATAATTATCACATATAAATATTAAACCTATCATAATAACAATCCTTGAAATATGGTGAAGGAAAATTAATTGTATCCATGCGTGGAGATGGTAAGTCATATATATGCATGAGCGATACTTTCATGCCCCATTTGATTAAAATATGGTGAATGAAGTTGGTTTAATAATCATAATAACAAATTATTATGTTTAGTATACTTAATTTATTCTATTATGAAGATTATAAATGATTTATAGGAATTAAAGTATGAATTAAAAATAAAGTGATTAGTTAAGATGATTATCTCTTCTTTGAAACAACTCCATTATATCCCCTATTAAGGGATCGTGGGTAGGAATTTTGGGAATAAAAATACAGATATAATGTGGATAAGTTAGTATAGAAGTGAACATGTCAAATTTTGGTTCATTTAGAAAGAAAAAGTGGTGTGAATAAGGGAAAGGAGGGGTACCCTTTTATATTTTAGGGCAGGGGAAATCCTTGATTTTTCATAATAGATTAAAATATATTAAAGTTGTTCTCATGAAAAAGTGTTACAAATTGACTATCAATTATAAATAGATGAAATTTTAGACAATATCATATCCCCTTTTCAATTTTAATTGTTTCATGAATATTATGTAATTTAATAATGTATTATTTTCATAAAATATCATTATTTCCAATTTTGACACTATTCATTTAATTTGACATAAAATACATAAATAAAAAGTTGGAGTTAGAATATTATAAATTAAAATAACACATATTTGTAATATTAATCTAAAAATATCAGTACACATTATCACACTAAAATAATATTACGTTAAATATTTCTAAAATCATTTATTATAATTTTTTATTAATTAGAGAAATATTCTATGGATGTTGCATAAGAATTTATAGTAATTATATAATAAATAAAAAATTACAAATAAGTTTTATCATTAAAATAATTTCATTAATCTCAAAATATATACTTATAATCATTCATAGTTTTGTTTTTTCCTTATGTGGAAACATAAGATAAATTAAAAACTAAGAGAGTGATATTTTGTAACATTCTTTGATTTAAATATTATATAGGTTATTTTTCTAAAAATGTGTCCCATAAATAATTATATTTCAATAATATGGTGATATGTGTATAATTAACATAATTAAATAATGTAACACCTCAAGCTTATATGGTACGCTTCTCTTTGAATAATACAGTAGCGTGTGTTGTACGCACCTTCGAGTTCTAACACACACCACAACCAATCGAACTAGCCGTTATGAATAGTAATACCTAATTTTTGAAATTTTATAAATTTTATCTCTAAAAATGGACATCATTTTTGGATTCGGAATATCTAATTTATCCTAGGGTGAAATTTTGATACTTTTTGGATAACTTTTATATTTTGATGAATAGTGAAAACTACTAAATTTTAATTAAAAACAACTTTTTTAATCAAAATAATTAATAGTGATAAATTATAAATTTGAGTGTAGTTAAAGTATATTTAGAATATATTTTTACCATTTAATACAATTTTGTTCATTGGACATAATTTCACAATTAAAACGAACATAAACAAGTGTCAATCTTTTGATAGTTATTATATCTTAAAAATACGCTTTTGGTTTTGACAGCAAGAATTAATTTTAAATTAATTTCTTCCACTTCTATGTTTTGAATTTGGAAAAATTAATTCCATATTTGGAATCAGGATTTCCAAATTATGTAAATAGGTAACTTTTATTTTAGACATTTTAAATAATTACTTCAGTAAATATTTTATTTACCATGGTTAAACGGTAAATCCGGTAAATAAGGATAAAAACAATAATATTATAATAATAATAAATTGCCCTAAAATTTGTCCTAACCTTATTGGTGGATACATGTCCGACCATGGGCATATTTGGGTCTATTTTGGGAACCCATGGAGTCACTTGTAGGTTATAGGGACACTTTATATTAATTAAGTTAAAGTAAATACAAAAATGACATAAGCTTATATCTTTTAGAAAAACAATTATTACATAGGGTTATATATGTTATATTTTTTATTATAAATATTCATTATAAATATAAAAATATTTCCAACATAATGGTATTTTATTTATAATTTTTAGACATTGAAAAAGTAAAAATATATTTGACACAATAATGATGCAGTATTTTCATTATTAATGGAAGAATCAAATAATTGGTATTATAAATGTTAAAATAAATATAATTTTAGAGTTTTGATGACATACACGAATTTTATTGGTTAATATTACATGTTTATATTTCTTAAATTAATTTTCTTCTAATTAATAAAGTTGTTAAGACTTTGAAAAAAATCAATTATTGAGTAGTGTCAAAATTTACATAAATGAGTTTTTAAAACAAATAATATATTATTAATTTATATTCTTTTACTAAAAATATAAGGTTCGGCCATAGGACTTATATCATTATTGGTGTATCATTAATGGACCACTTGGGGGTGTCTTGGAGGTATATATTAGGTTTATTAACTTTATAATATAAAAATACAAAGTTACATGGTAAGTGTCAATCTAATTAACTAAGAGTTAAAACTAAAAGATAAGGTTAATATAATGACCCAAACCTATCTAAAATCTATTGGTTGAAAGGATTTAGACCCATAACCACATTAGAATTTTAATAATACACTTTTAATCCATTATAAACTGAATATAATTTTATTATAAAATATTACTTTAAGTGTTTCTTAAAGAGCCCCTCACCCCTCTTATAAAAGGGCAGCCCCCCTTCTCATTAATTCACACCTTCAAAGCCATTTGGATCGGCCAACCTCTGCCAAAATATCCTCCCGACTTCCCTAAATTCATCCTAGAGGCCTTAGTTTGTTCAGAAATCTAACCTAAGGATCCCTTTTGATCAAATCAAAACAAAGAACCTGAAGAAGAGGTAACGTCTTCACCACCCTCTTTAAAGTTCCTTTCTTCTTAAAATTCTTCTTTACTTGTTATTTCCATTATAAAATAATAAATCTAGTATATTCTATATACTGTGATGTTATTATAATTATGTAACAAACAAATTCATTATTCTATCCATCCCTTTAATGACATGTCACCATACGTGCGTACGTATGGCCTACCGTC
Source organism: Viscum album (assembly GCA_963277665.1). Taxonomy (NCBI): domain Eukaryota; kingdom Viridiplantae; phylum Streptophyta; class Magnoliopsida; order Santalales; family Viscaceae; genus Viscum; species Viscum album. The sequence continues at coordinate 277,094,961 of OY728123.1, read as the reverse complement.
TCCACGTTGTGGTGTAATTGTTATTCAATATATTATTATTTAGATGGGTATAATAATGATGTATAATTCATGTAAATAATAAATATAACATGATTATTATTCTTTATATATGATATAACATCCAATTATATGTTATTTTAATGTCAAAAGATTGATATTGTCGCTCGTGTGTACGTATGTATTACCGTCTCCACGAACGCGATGAGATTCATTCTCCATCGTATCCATTCAAGACTAAATTTTATTGGATGATTAAAAATAATATTTAAGGACTTTATATCATTATGGATATGAATAAGATACAACCTATCCATAAAAAACGTGGCTTATGTAACAAAACATATAAAAGAAAGCGAGTAAGTTAACACCCGAAACAACGATAATACTAAGATATTATCAATAAAGCAATATTAAAAGATCATATATGATATCATATTAATGTATATGATTCTAGTATAATTTAATAACAATTATTTCACCATTATACAAGAGGTTAACCAACCCTCGACCAAGGAAAAGTACAAGGTAAGGGTTTATTTCACAATCTCTTCATTATCTGAGGTTGTTTATACGTAATTATCTACTGGGACCTCTTTATCATCCACATCCATGTTTCTTAAAAATGTATTTCAAAACATTCTTACTATTTTAAATAATATGTTTTAAAGTAATTTATACCCTTGATTGACGTTTTTTAAGAATTTTATAAAGGAATCTTTCCGTCGTTTTCCAAACAAGGTCCTTTTTAACCTTTTCGACAGAATTAAGGTAAGAATGTCTTTTTTAACTTATACGGCGGGTGCGGTTATTCTCTGCCGTTTTACACCTTTGAAGATTCCCCTACAAGATTATAAGAATATTTTCAAAATAAATTTTTTCTGTAGAATTATTTGAATTTTAAATGATTTCAAAAAAATAGATATTTCTCTCAAATAGTTTTGATTTTCATCTATGTCAACATCCTTTAATGGATTTTAAGTTTATTTGAAGTTTATTTATTATGATACAAAACGTCCATATTGTATTGAAGGTTTTGTGATATGATTGACTGTGGATGTATTATTTTTATTCCATTCATGGTTTATGGAGAAAGTATTGACATTTCATATTCTAGTTTTAATACAAATGTTTATGTATTGTTTAAACCTATTCTTATGAGGAATGCATTGGACTTAATAAGTGACGGGTGGAGCCCACTATATCTCCTTGATGAATCGGTAGGTCTCATGAGACAAACTAGTGTCTTGGCACAAGGCCTTGAAAAAATATTATTTGTATTCTTGGAAAGAGGCCTTGGCTACGTGGTTATGATAGTCTGGAATTATGAATTCCGTCATTATGAAAGTTGTTATTGACATTGCATGTGATTATTCGACTAGTAGAATATCCATGTGAATAAGTAAATGGCATTATTTAATTTTATATTTTCCATATTATTCTGAATTTAAAGTTTAAAATTCTTTTGTTTTAGTTATACATTGCCTTAAATGTTTATGTTTATTTATGAAAGTTTTCGCTATATTGTTATCCTTACTGAGCATCTGAGCTCACCCCTTTCATTGTTTTATTTTTCCCAGGATGTGAAGAAGTAATTTATGAATGACCTACAGGGATAGTATGTGGGGATATGAGTGTGGACTATGGAGACTATTTTGTTGTAGTATTAATTTTTATGGTGTAATGTAAGACTTATGAATATATTTAGTGTTTCCAAGGCTACTAAACTAATCGATCTTTCGAGATTTGATCTTTCTTGGGATTATGCCAGTGTTATTTAATAATTCACCGACTCTAGGTGACTGGGGTTAGGGCAGTACAAATAATAATTTGGATGGTTAATTATGGCCTTATCTCTTATTTTTAACCTTTTTTACACGATTTAACCATTACTCGGGTGATAAATTTTACTAAGTTCAGTATTCATATTGAACCAAAATAAAAGGGACCTATTTATAAAATTTTGAACTCTTGATTCCAAGTACGGAATCCTTTTTATAAAATTTAATACTTATAAGTGTCATAATTTAATTCTATTACAATCATTCAACATGCAACGAAAATCCCAGTTTAGAAAAATACATTTTTAAACATAAATCTTTGATTATTCTTATCTCATGCCAAAAAATATATATTAAATTAATTTTATAACATTATATTAACAATAATATATATATATAAATAATTATAATCATTTAATAATAATAAATAATTTAATTTATTAATATTAAAATATATTATGCGCATAAAATTGGTTTGTTAAGAAAAAATAACTTTTTAAATTTCAAATGATTTTTATTTTCATATTTAATTAATAGTTAAAAAATGAATTAATTTTATTCATATATAAACAATATTATTTTCATAATTTGTTTAGTATTTTTCATTCCCATATATTCAAAATCATGGACAAATTTATCAATTAATAATATTTTAATAGTTTCTTGTTGTTCATTTAAACTCGTTGCATGTATCACAAGCTTTCAAAATAAATTTTTTCAAGTGAAATTTTTCATAGGGTATATGGGTGATAAAGTCAACACCACATATATTTAAGTTTGATATTGAAATTACTCACACTAATATAATCAAATGTGGAAATATCTATTTAACTGTATCCTCAATTTCCCAAGTAGCTTCTTTGAATTTGTGATTTCTCCAATTTACTTTAACCAGGTGAGTACTCTTATTCGGTATAACTTAATCACTTAAATCCAAGAGTTCTTCTAGTTATTCTTTATAGGAAAGATAATTCTCTATTATTATGAACTATGAGTTTAGTATATGTGATAGATGAGGTATGTACTTACTAAAAAGAGATACATGTAACACATCATCAACTTGAGGGAGGTTTGATTAGAGAACTAAATGATAGGCTATCATCTCTAATCGATCACGAATCTCTAAGGGTAAAATATACATGGGAATAAATTTTCACTAATTTCTAAATCTCACTACCCTATCCACAGTGAAATTCATAGAAATACATTTTTTACTTCAAAATCCATACAGAACTAATAATTATTAACATAAAGTTTATGTTGACTCTAATCTATGTTGATGTATTGATGAAAAAACATAACATTATATTTCATTTCAATAGTTATCTCGGGCCCCAATAGATTTACTTATCTAACTCCATCCCATAAAAATGGAGTTTGAAACTTCTTTTTACTGAGGTATTCATAAGTTGAAATCAAAATTATTGAGTGAAAACTATTATTGTATGAAAACTCTATGAGACGAAGGTATTGATACCAAACACCTTTAAAATATTTATAAAATGATATCAATATATCCTATATGGTCTTAATGGTCCTATAAAATTGAGAATCTATCTGGGGATGATATTCCATAATAAAAAGAAACTGTGTATTCAAATCCTTCTGAAGATTTTTCCAAAACATTGATGTAAACCGTGAATTCCGATAAGATATAATAGACAATTGTAATCTATGTAACCTTACCAACCATTTAATTTTTATTGTTTCATGATGATCTAGAGACAAATCAAATTTGATAACAATAAAACAAGATGAATTTGTATGGAAATCGACTATAACTCAAAGAGAATTGTTCCCTTTAGGTGTTTTGGTGATTCTAAAAAACAAATCCATGTTAATGTTTTCCCTTTTCCAATTATATATGGGTAAAACGTAGGATATCTTTTTGGAATTATATCTCTCAATCGTAACTTACCGACATGCTAATCGCTGAGATTCATACTCAACAATATCTATCTTAATATTTTTCAACAATAAATACTATTTTATATCTTTGTAAATCATTGTACATCCATGATGAATAGATAATGATGAACTATGAGCCTCATCTAATTACTCAGTCCTCAAATCTAGTATGGATGGATTGCATACACAGTTCCTAAGCATATCATTCCCTCCCAATCAAGGTTAAACTCATGAATATTTTTCCCTTCTTTTTCAGATCTACGTATTCCTTTTTCACCCATTAAATATTAAAAAATATATATATATGGTTGAACCCTCCTTAGAGAAAGATAATATTTCCACTATTTATTCATTATTTCAAGATCCATCCATTGAAATTATATAAATATTTTATCTTTTATAATCCTCATCATAGAAAATCTAGCATGATCCTTTTAACTCAAATCATCTGCCACCTTGTTAGCCTTACCAAGGTGGTAATGTACTGAGAAATACTAACTTTATCTGCTCTAAAAATATTAGTTGACATATATTTAACTTATTAAGTGTAAATATATACATCATGATTTTATTATTAGTATATATATCAAACTTTTAACCATACAAATAATTACTCCATATATTCAATGTTGAAATTACTAATTCCAACTCCAAATATTGATTAGGGTAATTTTTCGCATAAATATTAAATTTTTATGTGGTATAAGATATGACCATATCATTATTTATGAGAACACATTCCATACCCATATTAAATGAATCACTCTAAAATAAAAACCTTTCTCCACTGTAGGGTATTGTAATCACTAGTTTATTAAAAAATATTTTCTCCAAAATCTTTTTTTTTAATTTTATAGAAGCCTCTTTATGAAATAATGGAAACCTCACCCTTCATAATTCAAATATAGTAAAAATTCAAAAATCACGAAAAAAAATATCAACAAACATAATCCATAATGACTATATCCAAAAACTAGGATCCACCCAAGAGTCAACCAAAATGGAAACTGTAAACCCATCACAACCATCTTTGTCTTTTCAGAATCATCCTCATCTACCTCCACATCCAAAATAGTCTTCCATTGGGAAAAATTAAAAAATATCCTTCTCTCTAGTTCCTTGAAATTTTCCCCACATCCATCTATCCAATGTAACATGGATCCATTCCATGTTAACAAGGTTAGTGAATTTTATAGTCATGTGAAATTTTACACAAATCACCAATAATATTCAAAAAAATCAAGAAAACTATGGATATTTGTTACTATGGTAGGTCTGAGTTGAATTTCAATAACATCTATCTTTATTACATCCACTGATATTATCTCACATGATATTATATTACCCAACAATTAAACATTCTAAATAAAAAAATCTCACTTGTTAAATTTAGAATATAAATTATACTTCCTCAAATTTTTTAAAATAATTCTCAAATGTTTTTCATGCTCTTATGTAAACATTTCATATATAAGAAAATTGACTATAAGGACTACCAGAAATTGATCATTGTAAAATATAAAGAATCTATTCATTAAATCCATTAAGATTGTTGGAGTACTAGTAATTACAAATGGAATTATTATAAATTCATAATGACTATACCTCATTAAGAAGGCATCTGTGGGTATATCCTCCTTCTAGATCATTAATTCATGATTTCCTGGTTGAATATCAATCTTTTAAAAATATAGAGCTCCTTTTAATTGATCAAAAAGATCATGAATATGGGGTAGAGGATACTTTTGATAGTAATTATTTTTTAGGTTCCCAATAACCAATGAAATTATGTATTGACACATATTTGTTCTTTAAAAAAATAGGTTCACCCCATCACAAATAACTAGGCCATATTTATCCCCTATCTACGTTTTCATGGAATTTCATCTTAAATTTTTGAAACTCAGTTTAGGATATTCTATAATAAGTGTTTTAAATAGTCTCAATACTAGGTATGAGTTCTATTGAAAACTAGATTTCATGATTAGGGTTAAAACAAGTAATTTCCTCAAAAAACATCATCATATTCCAAAACAATAGGAACATTTTCATTATTGAATTTCTCCCCAACCATTTGAGATAAATATACCTCATGGATAGGTAGAAAAACATATATGATTCATGTAACTTCCATTTGGTCTTCAGTTTCATCTTTCAGGAAATGATGATTGAGGATTGATTTATAATATCAAATGTAACTTCCCTTTCGGGAAAATGAATATGGGGTATATACTATGAGATCTGATCTATACCCAAAATTACATCAAATTAAACTATAGGGAGAATAATAAGATTCAAAGGAAGAACAATCCAATAAAATTATATCAGAGGGGAGTTATATACTTGATATATGGTCATCCAACCATTATGAGTTTTAACTAGAAACTCAATATATAATACTTGAGGTGGTGATAAATTACCCCTAGAAAAACTTTTAGATATAAAATAGTGGTTAGAACCATAATAAAATAAAATATTTTCTATCCAACTGTGGTTAATAATTTTACCTTTCACATTATCTCTAGGAAATTCCACTTCAGCTACTGTAATTGCATGATTTTGGCCTTCTCCCTTTGGATTATTTTGTGGTATATTCTCTTATCATTTGGAAAATTGGTTAGAGTAGAGCCCCCATCTACTAATAGTGAAATCATTGTACATTAATGGATTCTCTCATTCCCTTTTATTAATGAAAATGAAGGATTCTTCTCATCACTTGAAGCGAACTCTTTTTCCTTTTAGAAATATACCGAGGTTTTTCATTCCAAAAGAATGACATGTTGGAAAATTATTCCTTTTATTCTTACCCTTTATCCATTATTTTCATTATTTTTCCCTTATTCTCTTATTTTTCTTCAAATCCATAGGACTTGGATAATTTTTTCTCTATCTTGATATAAAAATATACTATATCCTCATATGATGTGAATGTTTTGGAGATTGGTTTATTTTGAAGTATTGTATTTAACCCATCAAAACACCGATCAATATTTCACTTTATATTATATGTGTAGTCTAAAATATTCCTTTCTAACCATATAATATTGATTTATACTTAGAAATATTTTTCTATTCCTCTTATCTCAGACTCAGGAACGGTCTCTCTGTATCCTATAATTGTTCAAAAGGAAAATATATTTCCAATAGAATTTCCTTAAAATCATTCAATTCTAGTCTCATTATTTCCTTATCATCATCGGTGTTTTGAATCAATGACCACCACTGATCGACATCCCCTGAGAGATAGTAAACTTCCCTGAAAACCTTATCCCTTTCATTACTTTCCAATGTAAGAAATATATTCTCTATAGTACTTATCCATTTCTCAACAACAAAAATATTTTCATTACCATGAGTGATGGAAGTTTATGACACATAAAGTAGTCAATAATTTTTAAACCATGTTTTGGATCTATAAAGTGATCTATACGAGAATGGTTATTAGTAATAACCTAATACATATTCCCTAATATAGATATAATTTGATGAGATTCAGCTATAATTATAGATATTTCTTTATTATCTTACTGAGAAGGTAAAAACATACATGAATTATGTTCATTAGTATAGTTTCAATTCCTTCCACTGTTTTCCATTTCCAAATAATAGAATATATGACATAATTTCATAACATTATGAATAATATTGTATAATTTCAAAACTAGTAAATAACCTAACATAAATTGAAAAATTTATATATATCTAATCTCATAATCATAAACATGACTTCGATGAAAATATTCTGAAATATTGGTATAATGTTTTTCCCAAATCTATGTTTTACTGAATCTATTTCCAAAGATTCTACTAAAATTTTTCTAATACCAACTATAAATACCTCGAATCTAGTAACCCAGTGTTAGTGGTTTCATTATTACATTACCAAAAATATGAAAATGATCTCATCCCAAAGGATTGAATTGTTTATTAATATTGGAAAACAAGATACATACATGAATTTTTCATTACATTTGAAAACGTAAAAAAGACATAATATTTTATTTGAGAACTTCATATTACCCTTTAGAATATACCTAAATATCAATCATAATGAACTTCCTAGTATCCTGGGGAAAGGAAACATAAGAAATTGGAGCGATCAAATGCTCTATAAGGGTATATCTACCGTGGAACCTAAATAACACATGAATAATATGTCATGAAATAAATGATAATAAAACAATTACTAAAAATAATAACATGAGGTAAAAACATATCCATGGATATAATAAAGTTTTCCAATAATCCCATGTAAATAAATACCTAATTTACCAATGATGGAATTTAAAAATTTGGATATCAAAAATTTACCTTTGAGGCCTCATTCCAAGACAAATAAAACATACCATCAAGGCCCCAAGATAATACATCTTATATAAATGGGTAAGGCATCATCTAATTAAAAAATATTGTTTTATTCATGAGACCTTCAGATGAATTGATGGGATATGTAATTAAGAACCCATCCATCACTTAATAAGTTCAATTAATTTATCATATGAATAAATTACATTACATAATCTTCATTCTTTAAAAAATGAATAATTGCATATATTGGAAGAACATACATACATAATATCAAAAATTTAGACAATAAAAATGATCATAAACCATATAAATAAATATGGAATATGTTATCATAATATTATAAACATTGTAAAATATAAGATTCAAACAATCATGTTAACATATATGAAAATAGTTTCTAAATATAATAGAAAATTTCATGATGGAAATAATCTTTTTCACTTTGATTAAACCACATTAATAATTTCAAAAATATTAAATAAAAATTTGTAATTTAAAGTAAACACCAAATTTTGAAATAAGTTTCAAATAAATGAGTGTTCATGATAGTAGTGAATATTATTCAAGTCATATGAGTTAAAAAACATTACATTCACACTTTTGTAAAATGGTCATAAAGTACCTCATTTGGAAAATGGAAAGAATATTTATTTTTAAAAAAAATTAAAAATTAAAATATGTGTAAATTTTAATTTGATAAATAATTTTATAATATTAAAATTTTTATTTGAAAAATTTTATGTAATACATGGATATGGAAGAAAAATATTTAAAACTAAGTAAAAAACAAGATTTTTTCCTTAAAAATGTGATTTTGGTATCTTGATTACACAAAGCGTGAAAAATAAAGGAATAATTATAATTTATATAAATAAATATAGTATAATAAAATATAAAACATTTAATATTGTATTTACAAATATTTTCTCCAACTTAGTCTTAAATATAAACAATCTCAAATAATGATCAGATTGTGAAATAAACTCTTACCTCAGGTTCAACTTATTTTGTAAGTGTCTGAGAATAATATATAATGACTATTTATTTATGATACATATAATAAAAAGCCCTAATAATATATATCATACCATAAATTATTTAATTATAATATTTTATGTCCCATTTATTAAAAATTATTTTCTAAAATCACTGCTCTAAGTAATAACTGCTTCATTTTTCATTTTTGTTTTGGTTCAGTAGTTTTGATCCTTATAATTTGATCATGGTTCCATAATATCTAGAATTTTTTACATGATAAAAATTTAATATATATTCATAATATAATTATTTATAGTATCCCATAAAATTTAGAGATATAAAAATTAATTACATCATTCACAAAGATAGTAGGCCATACGTACCCATAAACAATGTTTTCACTTTTCAACAGTTGGAAATAAAGAAAGAAAAATAATAATTTATCTTTATAGAATAATTATTATAAAATATTAATCATATATATTCGTTTAATATATCCTTATTACCATCAATTTAAAACATAAATAAAAATCAGATCACATCGCTTCATGGAAGTGTCAGTCCACATGTACGCACAAAAGACACTATCATTCTCTAATGAATTGGAGGGTAAAAAACATATATGAGGAATTATATTTATAGTAGAATAATTAATTCATATGATACGTATATAAAAATTAAACTCATTAAAATAAATATCTATGAAATATGGTGAAGGAAAATGAATTTTATCGCTATGTGGAGATTGTAAGTTGTATGTACGCACGAGAAATAAATTAACTCCCATTCTGATGGAAACAAGGTGAATAAAGGTCGTTCCATAATCATAATAAAATTTAATTATATTTAGGTTACTAAATTTATTATTTTATGAAGAATATAAAATATTAGTAGATAAATAAGAATTAGAAAGAAAGTGATCAGTTAATGTGATTACCTCATCATTGAAACAACTCATTTAGATCACCTCTTAAGGGCTCTAGGTTTATCCTTTTTGGAAGAACAAAAGCTCTAAAATGTGGAAAGTGAAGTGTATAGGATATCCCAATATAGTTTTTTCAAGTTATAAGGCTAAAATTTATTTTTTAAGAGAAATTAGGGGTACCCATTTTTAATTTAAGGGAGGGACACTTTAAATTTCATAAAACATAAAAGTATATTAAAGTCATTCTCAATCCAACAGGCTTAAAATGGCATATAAATGGTTAAGGTATTAAATTTTTGACCATATCATTTTCCCCTTTTCATATTTTACTATTTTTATGATATTCATATTATATAATAAAATATTATTTTCATAATATTTCATTATTGAAAATTTGAACACGATTAATTTATTTTTACTCAAAAGAAATAAATATATATTTATATTATTAATATAATAAATTATAATTATAAAAATATTAAACATTAAAATAAAAAAAAATTGTTTCACATTAAGTCAATAAAATTATATTACTTTTGATATTTTTAAAATCATTTATTATATTTTTTTTATTAATTGAAGAAATATTACATTGGTGTTTCATAAGAATTTACTATAATTATATAATAAATAGAAATTAGAAATATATTTATATAATGAAAATAATTTCATTAAGATCAAAATATACAATTATATTCATTTTTAACTTTCTTTTTTCTATATGTTGATACACAAGATACATTTAAAACCAGGAGATTGGATTTTCATAACTTTCATTGATTTAAATGATTTATAGGTCATTTTCACAGAAAAGTGTCCATTAAACCTATATATTAAAATAATAATGTGATTAGGGATGAATTACAATAATATCATAAGAATTAGGATGATAAAGTGTGGCCTTATCACTTAGTTTTATTCTTGGTGAACATGATTTACCCTTTACCAGTGTAATAAATTTTATTAAGGTAAATATTATTATCAACCAAAAATAAAGGGGCCTTATTTACCAAATCTTCACCTTTTAATTAAAAATATATAATCAATTTTATTAAATATAGTACCTATATATAACATAATGTAATTTTTAAATAATCATGAAACAGGTGACTAAAACCTCTTTTTTTTAAATACATTTATAAGAATAAAATGCGGTTTTTTCTTATCTCAGGAATAGAAAAATATTTAATGAATGTTAACAAATTTTGTTAACAATATAATATATATTTCATTAATATCATTAAAAATTGGTTAATAATGTAATTTATTAGTATAAAAATACATTTTATACATAAAAATAGTTTTTCATAAAAAAATCTCTTCTACATTCAAATGATTTTTATTTTCATTTCTAATTAATTGATATCCAATTAATTCATTTTAGTCATATATAAGCAATATTTTTTTATAATTTAGTTATTATTATTCATACCTTCCAATCCAATGGAACGATTATAAATATCTCATAATAATATTTTAATTGTATCTCATAGTTCGTTTAAGCTCAGTGTTGTGTGTATCACAGGCTACCAAAAAAATTATTTGAAGAGAACTTTTTCGTAAAATATCATGGGGTTAAAATTTCACAAAAATGGAGAAGAAAAATAAAATTCAATGAAAACCCCACAAAACCAGACTTAAAATTATGTAACATGAAATTTTTATTATCATAATCACATTTGAAAAGGAATTCATTATGATTAATATTTCAAATGAGAAGTAGTGAATGGTAAGTAGTGATTATGATCATAGGGTTTCTGAGTTCCACATATTTTTATGTTTCCTCAATCTATATTTAGAGAGATATATTTGGATAATATTCATCTTAAATTCATTATAACCATTTTAGATGTTTTTTCCGAAAATATTAATTATATATACTCATTCGTGCTTTCCAAAATCATACATTTGAATAATTAACTACTTTAAATTTGACTAATCTCATTTTAGGATATTGATAATCATTAATGATTTGATATAATCCACAAGAATTTGGTAATATAGACTTCATTTAATTATACATGAAAATTGATCCATACTTTTCAAAAAAATATTATGTAAATCCTATAGATTATCTATTATAGTATACGATTTATAATATTATCAGAAACTTTGATCAATAATCCTTTACATTGATATCTATCATAAATGATTACTGATAATTTTTCATGGATAGGGATAGATAATTTCAAAATATATAGTTCTTACTTCTTTTAATTATAATTATTTTTAACTAACACTTCTTTTTAACTTCTTAAACCTTCTAATCACTTTAGAAAAACAAACCTCAGATCAATACAAAATATAAAACATCGCCATAATTTACAATATATATGCCTTTACTGAATTCTTAGTATGTAATAATTTTGACTAAAATATATTTATAAAATATTCATATGTAATATCCTTCAAGTATGGAATACATAATATCCTTCCAATATTCAATACGCAATATATTTTCATTTAATAAAATATCAAATAATAATATATTTTTTAACTTTCAATTATACGTAATATCTTATACGACATACATGAGGTTTTTAACATAGCCATAATTCCAAAAATCCAATATATCAGTATTTCTTCCCAATACATTATAAATTGTACTTTTCCAAATAACAAAACATAAGTTTTATTCCTAACTCTGAATATGTAATATATTAATCCATTCATATAAGCTCATACATAAAAAAACTCTTCAACAGATAATATGATAAACAAGAATAATAATTAATATTAATGAAAAATAATTAATAAGATCAAATAATGAGATATTAATAATAAATAATAATAAAATTAAATCATAAATGATCCAATATTGGGATATTACAATTATTAAAACAAAATAAATTCAGTAACAAGGAGCCAATCCACATTCTCTCCCTTTTTTAAAATTAAAAAACACTAACATTTCATACTGGAACACTTATCCCCTTTTTTAAGGATTAAAAAGATAAGAAAAAGATTTAGTTTATAATATAAAAAACAAATTGTAAATAACAAAATAAAATGAAATAGGGGAATTAAATATAATAAAAATAATCTCCAAGTTAAAAAATAAATTTTATAAACAATAATATTTAAAAAGTAAACAAGAATTATTAATAATTTTAAATCACCGGCATACTGAATATAATTATGAACATTTTAAATGAATAAATCTTCTTAAACTCATGCATTATAAAATATTAAACTAAGTGTTAATAAAATAAAATCTAAAAGAATAGTAAAATTTCCCACTAAATATGATATCTTTTTGTGAAATGATATGATAATTCATGCTCATCATGAAAACTCCTTCTTTATAAAAATAAAGACTAAAAAGATCCATTAAACAATTGATGATGTTCAATGAATTAAAAAATCTATTAAATATATTAAAAAATAGTTGTTAAACACATTCCATTAAAATAAATTGATAATCATGAATACATTTTCACTTTCTGTAACATAAACATAATGTTCATTCTAGTATACTATGTAATAAAAAAACAAAGGGTATACAAACTATCCATATGAAACAATCTTACCTTTCATGTAAACTAGATTATGTCCGCTATGATAGGAGTCCTATGATTATGTATACATATAATAGGAGTAATATGGTTGGAAAAAGGGTATAGATGTAATTCTCAGACTTTTTTCATTGGATTATTAGTCTAATAAAAGGGAAAACCATGGGAGAGTCGGGTCTCTATGCCTATAGGCCTTATAAAGGTCCCCCCTCATCCTTTGAAATGGGTTTATCAAAAATCAATAAAAAATAAGGCCTTTGGGATATTTGGGCATGAGAGAGAAGGGGGTTCCAGAATTCTTTATTTTCACTCACCTGTGCATGAAAGGCCTACTGGGGAGTGTCTCCCAGGAAACTTCTCTTATTATTCCTTCATATAGTTCTTCCTAAAGTGATCCTATAGAATATTTTCTGCAAAATACAAATAACTTCTCTATTATTGTTCAATACCTATCATTTTTGTTCTTTTAATAAGAGATGAACACCTTTTCTATTGATCATTTTGGAAGGTATTGTTGGACGGAGAAAAACAGGAAGGATGGAAAGAGGGGGGGGTGAATTGCCTTTTAAAAAATGATTAACAAATTAAAATCAAAGTAAAGAATGCAGCGGAAATAAAAGAGGCAAGACACAAGAAATTGATAACGGAGTTCGGCCAAAACCTGGCCTACGTCTCCGCTCCCAACTCAACCATTGAGAGATTTCTACCGCTTGCTTTTCAATGGTTTTAGCAAGAAACCCACTAGGCTTTGAGGTAGCACTAGGACCTATTACAGCTTGCTTTTGAAATGGTTTAGCAAGAACCCACTTGCTTTTAATGGTTTAGCAAGAACCCACTATCCTTCGTACATGTGAAGGATAGCTCACCTATGTCTCAAGCTATTTAAAGGAAAGCTTGACAACCTCTTCACACCTTAGTGGTGATGTGAAACCCAAAAGAAAGAGGGGATGAGAAAAGTTTGGGGTTTGTAGGCACAACCCCAATTTTAAGCTCAAAATATATAAAGCAAGAAAAACCGTGATTGAGGAAGACTTGGGTGCCAAAGTATGATGGAGTTGATGTAGTGTGCTCTCCCAAGCTTCTTGAGGTGATCCTTGGATTGGAAATTGGTTGGAGCACTTGAGGATCCTTGAAGGTGGAGCGCCGGAGGTTCGCCAAATGTTCAACAATATGTCCGAGCGCTTGGTATATGATCCGGTTAGTGTCCGGGGCTTCCTTGGCCTTTATTTATAGGCATGGAACCCTTGGGGAGTCTTCGGAGCCGTTGGAAAAGGCCTCGGAGCCGTTGGAGGCCAAAAGAGGGTTGACTGGTCAAAGCCAACGGCTAGTTTGACTGGGCTACCGGCTGGCCGGTACAGCTCCACCGGCTGGCCGGTGCCTTGGCAGAGGGGAAGAGTTCTGGTCCAGGCTCCACCGGCTGACCGGTGGAGGAGCCACCGGCTGGCCGGTGGGGAGACAGTAGCTGGCACTGTTGACTGGATGCCACCGGCTGGCCGGTGGTCAAGCCACCGGCTGACCGGTGGAACCTGGCAGTGGGCAATGCCTCTGCCAGGTCCACCGGCAGGCCGGTGCTATCACACCGGTTGGCCGGTGGACTGCAATTCAGTCCATTTTGCCAACTTTCTTGGGCCAATCCTTTGGCAATCAATTGCCTATCAACAAAAACACTTAAAACACAATTAGATAAACATGAAAGTGATTATGATCATGAAAATTAAACCACGAGGGGATACGAGAGGTACAACAATCTCCCCCTATTTTGATGATCACAATCACCAAAATAATTAATGTAAAATACTGAAATTGAAAGGAAATGCTAAGCATGATGAAAAGGATTCTCCCCCAATCAATCAAGAAATTTCTCCCCCTTTGTGATTATCAAAATAGCTTGGGGCATAAAAATTTGATTGAGGGAAAAGAGATTTGAAAAGCAAGATTTGAGATTTGAAAATCAATTGAAATTTTGGAAATTGAAAGATTGAATAACAGTTTGAATTGAATGTTTTGAATCAAAAACCAATTGAATTTTGAAACCAAATGAAATTTTTGAAATTAAAAGATTGAATAACAGTTTGAATTGAAAGTTTGAAAACAAATAAAGAAACTTTCTCCCCCTAAATAAAACAAAAAATCATCGGGGAAACGAAACTATTTTTGGCCCGGAGAGACTCGCCAAAAGGGATTTTTCAATCCAAATTTGTTTCATGGCGGGTCTTCTCCTATAAAATTCGTCCGAAAAGTAAATAGATTTAGGCATACCATAACGGGCATTTTTGCAATCGCATTCATAAATTAGGTGCCCGGATTTTTTACAATAATTGCAAAATTTATAACTAGAGCTCCCCCTTACAAAAACAGTGGGTGCATGGGAGGAGGAAGCTATATTGGTGTAGCCAAGTCCATTGGTGGTTCTAGATACTCGTTGAGAACCTAAGAGTTTGGACAAATTTTGTTCACCTTGGGTGAACTTGGCTAGGGATTCTCTAAGGTCCTTGATGGTTGATTCCAAAGAATCAACATTTGGGAAATTTTGGATTTTTAGGGAGAGTTCCTCCTTCTCTTTGAGAAGTTGGTCTTTTTCGGAGGAAAGCTTTTTGAAATTCTTTTTCAAAGCAACGAATTTTGACGAGAGTTCGTGAAAACCATTTTCTAATTGGTCTCGCACATGTTGGAGTTCTTCGTATGACAAATGATTGAAAGAATTAGAAGAACTAGAGGATGATGAGGAAGAAGAGTCGGAAGATGATACCTCATGTTTTTCCATTAGGCATTTTGTACCTTGGTCGCTTGAGGAGGAGGTGGAGGAGGATGATGAGGTGTCACTCCATGTCGCCTTGAGGACCTTTTTCTTTCCTTTTTCCTTTGGCGTGGCCCGTTTTTTGTTGAGTGGGCAATCGGGCTTGTAATGCCCTTTTTGGCCGCACCCGTAGCATTTTACCTTGGGCTCGGATCTTGCGGTGGGTTCTTGCTTTCGCGCCTTGCGAGATTTCTTCTTCTTCTTGTGCTTCTTCATAAATTTGTGCATTTGGAGGGCGAGATTCTCCATTTCCGAGTCGCCGCTTGATGATGAAGAAGATGAAGATGATGAGGAGGAGGAGGAGCTTACTTCTTTTTGTACCTTGAGGGCGATGTTCTTTGGTGTCTTGATTGGTGTGCCCTCCTTTTGAGCTTGCCTCCTCATGGTGATCTCGTAAGTCATGAGGGATCCAATGAGCGACCGGCATGTTTTTGACATCCTTAGCTTCTTGGATTGCCGTCACTTTAGGTGCCCATGAGCTCGGTAGGATCCATAGGATCTTCTTCACCATAGTTTCTGCAGAAATATCATCACCAAGGGACTTTCTCCCATTGCAAACATCAGTAAAACGCGTAAACATTTCAGTAATAGATTCAGATGGATGCATGGTAAAAGACTCAAAATCTTGACGATACATGTCCAATCGAGTATCCTTGACTTTGTTGGTCCCCTCATGGGTAACCTCCAAAAGTTTCCAGATTTCGTGTGAGGAGGTGCATGTGGACACTCGATTGAATTCATTTCGGTCAAGGCCGCAATGAAGAGCGTTCATGGCTTTGCCATCAAGCTCGAAATTTCTAATATCGGCTTGGGTCCATTTGGATTCATCGGGGGAAGAGAGAGTGTAACCTTGCATGACAATTTTATAAATGGGATATCCTATGCTTCTAAGAAAGGTAGTCATGCGGGTTTTCCAATAATTATAGTCGGTCCCATCAAAAAATGGAGCCCGACCCAATGAGTAGCCCTTGGGGGCGAAAGAGGTAGATGCCATCAAAAAGGATCTTTAATTTGAAACCGGTTAGGGAATTATTCAAATTTTTCCCTTTGATACCAATTGTTGGACGGAGAAAAACGGGAAGGATGGCAAGAGGGGGGGTGAACTGCCTTTTAAAAAATGATTAACAAATTAAAATTAAAGTAAAGAATGCAGCGGAAATAAAAGAGGCAAGACACAAGAAATTGATAACGGAGTTTGGCCAAAACCCGGCCTACGTCTCCGCCCCCAACTCAACCGTTGAGAGATTCCTACCGCTTGCTTTTCAATGGTTTTAGCAAGAAACCCACTAGGCTTTGAGGTAGCACTAGGACCTATTACAGCTTGCTTTTGAAATGGTTTAGCAAGAACCCACTTGCTTTTAATGGTTTAGCAAGAACCCACTATCCTTCTTACAGGTGAAGGATAGCTCACCTATGTCTCAAGCTATTTAAAGGAAAGCTTGACAACCTCTTCACACCTTAGTGGTGATGTGAAACCCAAAAGAAAGAGGGGATGAGAAAAGTTTGGGGTTTGTAGGCACAAACCCAATTTTAAGCTCAAAATATATAAAGCAATAAAAACCGTGATTGAGGAAGACTTGGGCGCCAAAGTATGATGGAGTTGATGTAGCGTGCTCTCCCAAGCTTCTTGAGGTGCTCCTTGGATTGGAAATTGGTTGGAGCACATGAGGATCCTTGAAGGTGGAGCGCCGGAGGTTCGCCAAATGTTCAACAATATGTCCGAGCGCTTGGTATATGATCCGGTTAGTGTCCGGGGCTTCCTTGGCCTTTATTTATAGGCATGGAACCCTTGGGGAGTCTTCGGAGCCGTTGGAAAAGGCCTCGGAGCCGTTGGAGGCCAAAAGAGGGTTGACTGGTCAAAGCCAACGGCTAGTTTGACTGGGCTACCGGCTGGCCGGTACAGCTCCACCGGCTGGCCGGTGCCTTGGCAGAGGGGAAGAGTTTTGGTCCAGGCTCCACCGGCTGACCGGTGGAGGAGCCACCGGCTGGCCGGTGGGGAGACAGTAGCTGGCACTGTTGACTGGATGCCACCGGCTGGCCGGTGGTCAAGCCACCGGCTGACCGGTGGAACCTGGCAGTGGGAAATGCCTCTGCCAGGTCCACCGGCTGGCCGGTGCTATCACACCGGTTGGCCGGTGGACTGCAATTCAGTCCATTTTGCCAGCTTTCTTGGGCCAATCCTTTGGCAATCAATTTCCTATCAACAAAAACACTTAAAACACAATTAGATAAACATGAAAGTGATTGTGATCATGAAAATTAAACCACGAGGGGATACGAAGCTTCTTGAGGTGATCCTTGGATTGGAAATTGGTTGGAGCACTTGAGGATCCTTGAAGGTGGAGCGCCGGAGGTTCGCCAAATGTTCAACAATATGTCCGAGCGCTTGGTATATGATCCGGTTAGTGTCCGGGGCTTCCTTGGCCTTTATTTATAGGCATGGAACCCTTGGGGAGTCTTCGGAGCCGTTGGAAAAGGCCTCGGAGCCGTTGGAGGCCAAAAGAGGGTTGACTGGTCAAAGCCAACGGCTAGTTTGACTGGGCTACCGGCTGGCCGGTACAGCTCCACCGGCTGGCCGGTGCCTTGGCAGAGGGGAAGAGTTCTGGTCCAGGCTCCACCGGCTGACCGGTGGAGGAGCCACCGGCTGGCCGGTGGGGAGACAGTAGCTGGCACTGTTGACTGGATGCCACCGGCTGGCCGGTGGTCAAGCCACCGGCTGACCGGTGGAACCTGGCAGTGGGCAATGCCTCTGCCAGGTCCACCGGCTGGCCGGTGCTATCACACCGGTTGGCCGGTGGACTGCAATTCAGTCCATTTTGCCAACTTTCTTGGGCCAATCCTTTGGCAATCAATTGCCTATCAACAAAAACACTTAAAACACAATTAGATAAACATGAAAGTGATTATGATCATGAAAATTAAACCACGAGGGGATACGAGAGGTACAACAATCTCCCCCTATTTTGATGATCACAATCACCAAAATAATTAATGTAAAATACTGAAATTGAAAGGAAATGCTAAGCATGATGAAAAGGATTCTCCCCCAATCAATCAAGAAATTTCTCCCCCTTTGTGATTATCAAAATAGCTTGGGGCATAAAAATTTGATTGAGGGAAAAGAGATTTGAAAAGCAAGATTTGAGATTTGAAAATCAATTGAAATTTTGGAAATTGAAAGATTGAATAACAGTTTGAATTGAAAGTTTTGAATCAAAAACCAATTGAATTTTGAAACCAAATGAAATTTTTGAAATTAAAAGATTGAATAACAGTTTGAATTGAAAGTTTGAAAACAAATAAAGAAACTTTCTCCCCCTAAATAAAACAAAAAATCATCGGGGAAACGAAACTATTTTTGGCCCGGAGAGACTCGCCAAAAGGGATTTTTCAATCCAAATTTGTTTCATGGCGGGTCTTCTCCTATAAAATTCGTCCGAAAAGTAAATAGATTTAGGCATACCATAACGGGCATTTTTGCAATCGCATTCATAAATTAGGTGCCCGGATTTTTTACAATAATTGCAAAATTTATAACTAGAGCTCCCCCTTACAAAAACAGTGGGTGCATGGGAGGAGGAAGCTATATTGGTGTAGCCAAGTCCATTGGTGGTTCTAGATACTCGTTGAGAACCTAAGAGTTTGGACAAATTTTGTTCACCTTGGGTGAACTTGGCTAGGGATTCTCTAAGGTCCTTGATGGTTGATTCCAAAGAATCAACATTTGGGAAATTTTGGATTTTTAGGGAGAGTTCCTCCTTCTCTTTGAGAAGTTGGTCTTTTTCGGAGGAAAGCTTTTTGAAATTCTTTTTCAAAGCAACGAATTTTGACGAGAGTTCGTGAAAACCATTTTCTAATTGGTCTCGCACATGTTGGAGTTCTTCGTATGACAAATGATTGAAAGAATTAGAAGAACTAGAGGATGATGAGGAAGAAGAGTCGGAAGATGATACCTCATGTTTTTCCATTAGGCATTTTGTACCTTGGTCGCTTGAGGAGGAGGTGGAGGAGGATGATGAGGTGTCACTCCATGTCGCCTTGAGGACCTTTTTCTTTCCTTTTTCCTTTGGCGTGGCCCGTTTTTTGTTGAGTGGGCAATCGGGCTTGTAATGCCCTTTTTGGCCGCACCCGTAGCATTTTACCTTGGGCTCGGATCTTGCGGTGGGTTCTTGCTTTCGCGCCTTGCGAGATTTCTTCTTCTTCTTGTGCTTCTTCATAAATTTGTGCATTTGGAGGGCGAGATTCTCCATTTCCGAGTCGCCGCTTGATGATGAAGAAGATGAAGATGATGATGAGGAGGAGGAGCTTACTTCTTTTTGTACCTTGAGGGCGATGTTCTTTGGTGTCTTGATTGGTGTGCCCTCCTTTTGAGCTTGCCTCCTCATGGTGATCTCGTAAGTCATGAGGGATCCAATGAGCGACCGGCATGTTTTTGACATCCTTAGCTTCTTGGATTGCCGTCACTTTAGGTGCCCATGAGCTCGGTAGGATCCATAGGATCTTCTTCACCATAGTTTCTGCAGAAATATCATCACCAAGGGACTTTCTCCCATTGCAAACATCAGTAAAACGCGTAAACATTTCAGTAATAGATTCAGATGGATGCATGGTAAAAGACTCAAAATCTTGACGATACATGTCCAATCGAGTATCCTTGACTTTGTTGGTCCCCTCATGGGTAACCTCCAAAAGTTTCCAGATTTCGTGTGAGGAGGTGCATGTGGACACTCGATTGAATTCATTTCGGTCAAGGCCGCAATGAAGAGCGTTCATGGCTTTGCCATCAAGCTCGAAATTTCTAATATCGGCTTGGGTCCATTTGGATTCATCGGGGGAAGAGAGAGTGTAACCTTGCATGACAATTTTATAAATGGGATATCCTATGCTTCTAAGAAAGGTAGTCATGCGGGTTTTCCAATAATTATAGTCGGTCCCATCAAAAAATGGAGCCCGACCCAATGAGTAGCCCTTGGGGGCGAAAGAGGTAGATGCCATCAAAAAGGATCTTTAATTTGAAACCGGTTAGGGAATTATTCAAATTTTTCCCTTTGATACCAATTGTTGGACGGAGAAAAACGGGAAGGATGGCAAGAGGGGGGGTGAACTGCCTTTTAAAAAATGATTAACAAATTAAAATTAAAGTAAAGAATGCAGCGGAAATAAAAGAGGCAAGACACAAGAAATTGATAACGGAGTTTGGCCAAAACCCGGCCTACGTCTCCGCCCCCAACTCAACCGTTGAGAGATTCCTACCGCTTGCTTTTCAATGGTTTTAGCAAGAAACCCACTAGGCTTTGAGGTAGCACTAGGACCTATTACAGCTTGCTTTTGAAATGGTTTAGCAAGAACCCACTTGCTTTTAATGGTTTAGCAAGAACCCACTATCCTTCTTACAGGTGAAGGATAGCTCACCTATGTCTCAAGCTATTTAAAGGAAAGCTTGAAAACCTCTTCACACCTTAGTGGTGATGTGAAACCCAAAAGAAAGAGGGGATGAGAAAAGTTTGGGGTTTGTAGGCACAAACCCAATTTTAAGCTCAAAATATATAAAGCAATAAAAACCGTGATTGAGGAAGACTTGGGCGCCAAAGTATGATGGAGTTGATGTAGCGTGCTCTCCCAAGCTTCTTGAGGTGCTCCTTGGATTGGAAATTGGTTGGAGCACATGAGGATCCTTGAAGGTGGAGCGCCGGAGGTTCGCCAAATGTTCAACAATATGTCCGAGCGCTTGGTATATGATCCGGTTAGTGTCCGGGGCTTCCTTGGCCTTTATTTATAGGCATGGAACCCTTGGGGAGTCTTCGGAGCCGTTGGAAAAGGCCTCGGAGCCGTTGGAGGCCAAAAGAGGGTTGACTGGTCAAAGCCAACGGCTAGTTTGACTGGGCTACCGGCTGGCCGGTACAGCTCCACCGGCTGGCCGGTGCCTTGGCAGAGGGGAAGAGTTTTGGTCCAGGCTCCACCGGCTGACCGGTGGAGGAGCCACCGGCTGGCCGGTGGGGAGACAGTAGCTGGCACTGTTGACTGGATGCCACCGGCTGGCCGGTGGTCAAGCCACCGGCTGACCGGTGGAACCTGGCAGTGGGAAATGCCTCTGCCAGGTCCACCGGCTGGCCGGTGCTATCACACCGGTTGGCCGGTGGACTGCAATTCAGTCCATTTTGCCAGCTTTCTTGGGCCAATCCTTTGGCAATCAATTTCCTATCAACAAAAACACTTAAAACACAATTAGATAAACATGAAAGTGATTGTGATCATGAAAATTAAACCACGAGGGGATACGAAGCTTCTTGAGGTGCTCCTTGGATTGGAAATTGGTTGGAGCACTTGAGGATCCTTGAAGGTGGAGCGCCGGAGGTTCGCCAAATGTTCAACAATATGTCCGAGCGCTTGGTATATGATCCGGTTAGTGTCCGGGGCTTCCTTGGCCTTTATTTATAGGCATGGAACCCTTGGGGAGTCTTTGGAGCCGTTGGAAAAGGCCTCGGAGCCGTTGGAGGCCAAAAGAGGGTTGACTGGTCAAAGCCAACGGCTAGTTTGACTGGGCTACCGGCTGGCCGGTACAGCTCCACCGGCTGGCCGGTGCCTTGGCAGAGGGGAAGAGTTTTGGTCCAGGCTCCACCGGCTGACCGGTGGAGGAGCCACCGGCTGGCCGGTGGGGAGACAGTAGCTGGCACTGTTGACTGGATGCCACCGGCTGGCCGGTGGTCAAGCCACCGGCTGACCGATGGAACCTGGCAGTGGGCAATGCCTCTGTCAGGTCCACCGGTCGGCCGGTGGACTGCAATTCAGTCCATTTTGCCAGCTTTCTTGGGCCAATCCTTTGGCAATCAATTGCCTATCAACAAAAACACTTAAAACACAATTAGATAAACATGAAAGTGATTGTGATCATGAAAATTAAACCACGAGGGGATACGAGAGGTACAACAGGTATTGGAGTTTTAGGAATGATTTTTTTTGTCTCTTATCCACGCGTGTGGATTACAGAGTGACTGGAGAGGATATTGTGATTACAGAACTATAATCAAGAATGAAATGCCAAGAATCTGCATAGATGTGACATGAGAGTTTTCTCTAGTAATTGTAAACTCATGTTCGATAACTAACTACATATCATTCTATGTTATTTCTGATTTTAGAAGAAAACCATCACAGAATAGAAGACAAAGGTATGAGTGATGTTGTTGAAGGTGGAAGTAGTGCTACAACTTATATAGTGACAGAGGGTCAATGTTGAGTTGTACCTGCGATAGAGCCTGGAAGGAGGAAGCCATTTAGATGAATTGTAATGAGAGATTACAAAACATGTAGAGAATCGATTATTTTCTAGAGAGGATCGTGTCTCATGGATAGTCAAAGTAGAAATTTAATTCTAAATTTATGGATTATGTGAAGAAATTAATTTGATGATATCAAAATTACCCATGGAAGGTCTTGTGCAGTACTGGATTATTTCTTTGAAAACCTTCACGATAGTTATAACATGGGTGTAGGTGAAGGATGGGATCCATGGAATGTATGGAAATAAAGCGGAGGATGATCTACTGATTTTTTAAAGTCTTACATCAAACTATTTATGTGTATGAATACATCAATGAGTTCAAACGAGTGGATCTATGCATACCTTATTTAATAGAAAAATGGTATTTAAGATTGTTGATAGGCATATTGTGTTTGGAGATTCGAAGTATTGTCCGTACACATGAACCATGAACAAAAGCCTATTTTCTTAAACATTATAAATTATTTGAGAGAGAATTTATTTTTAAATGGAATATTAAGCTTATAGATCTTTAAGAATTGGAGTAATATATGGTGTTTTGGGGATGTAAGGAAATTCCAACAACGTGATATTTGTTTCTACTTCTTCTAGAAGGGAAGGAGAGAGGGTTAAAGAGGTTGTACCATGGTGGATAGGAGTTCAAAATTTATCTACAGTTGAGTATGAGGAATGGAGTTCCAAAAGGTTAGGTTATACATGTGAAAAAAACATTCATCTCAAAAATAAGTGTCTAGAAAAAAGTTTCAAGTTCTTTCTTTTGGAATTTATGGTACCTTGTAAAAAGGATGTAAGAGAAACAATGTTGGTAGAACAAAATGTCGGGAAATTTTTATGTTGACTGATGAGTAGTGGAAGATGATTATACATGGTACAACGACTAGTGTGGAAAGTAATAGTTAGGAAGTGGGAATGAAATCTATGATGATGGAAGGGAGTATAAATGGTATAAAAAATTTTATTTTAGTTGATAGTGGATATATTCATATATTCCTTTCCAAGAATTTTTTGATTCAATTAAGAACACTAGTAGAGGATACTAAGACATTTTTTATTCATTTGGGGGATGGGATCAGGTTTTTTCTCAAGTAATTTTCCAAAAATATTACGGTGTGTTTAGGGATTTCATATTTTGAATTGGATTCTTATATTTTAGACACATCGGGACTTGACTTAGTACTTTTGGTATCTTTGCTTGAAAATATTTGGTATGTTACTTCACATTGGAAGGATATGACTATGATTTTTTCATGGTAGAGAAGGGTTGTGATGTTGCAGGGAATCAATAATAAGTATTATTTTCTAGTATATTTATAGGAATATTTTGTGAAAATGAGATTAACAGCTAGTGGGAAGAAGTGTACTAAAAATGAGGAAGTTGATAGAGTAAGAATATAATTAAATCCATTGCGGATAGAATAATTGCAGAAAATTTTGGTACTGTTTGAATTAGTGTTTGAAATTCCTAAATTTTTTCCTCTAAAAATGAAAACCAATCATTAAAAAGATTAAAATGTGGGGAATATCTATTGAACATCTTCCATTACAAAAATAATTATCATCTTATGAATGAAATATAAAATCATGTTATAGAAATTTTTTACAAAGGGTGTATTAGGACTGGTACCAGTACCTATTAAATCCCTATTATACTTGTGAAAAAGAAAGATAATGAATGCAGAATGTGTGTGGAATATCATGATTTAAATATTAAAATAATTTTTTAATGGTTCCATATTTCTTTTATTGATGAAATTATTGAAGCTCTTTACATGGATGCATATTTTACTAAAATATATTTGAAATCAGGGTTTCATCAGGTTCAGATGAAAGAGCATGATGTTGAGAAAACAACATTTAAAACTCATGAAGGGAATTATGAGTACCTCATAATGGAATTTGGACTTTTTAATACTTCAGAAACATTTCATGAAACTATGAATTATATGTTTCTTAAAATTTTATAGAATCATGTGCTGTAATTTTTTGATGAAATTATGGTATACAACAGTAATTTAGAGAATCACTTGAAAGCCTTGTGTTTGGTGTTACAAAATATGAAAGAGAATTCCTTGTTTTCTAACAAAAATAAATATTATTTTGGGAGAAAATTAGTGGATTATATAGGTAATATAATAATAAATTTGGGAGTATCCATGGACCCAAAGAAAAAAAGTATAATTAGAAAATGGTAGCAACCTCGAAATGCCAGGGAAGTCCGGGGATTTTTGGGTTTTGACAGATATTAAAGAAACATTATTAGGGAATATAGAAAGATAGATCATACCTTAACATAGTTGACTATGAAGGAGTTTTTCCTTTGGATTTTAGATTCTATAGAATAATTTGTTAAATAAAAACAATATATGATAGCGGCACCGCTTTTGAGAAATCCATATTTTTATAAAGAATGTGTAGTGGGAATTTATGCATCGGGAAAAGGTGTAAGATCTATATTGATGTAGGAGGGGAAACATTTAGCATATTTTATCAATACTTGAACTGATTCAAATCTTTCTAAGTCAATATATAAGGAGGAGTGGATGGAATTAGTGCTATTAATTTATCACTGCAAACAATATTTGTTAGGGTCTTAGTTTTTGGACTATATTGATCATCATATCCTTAAAAAATTTCTAAATCAGTGATTAAATGCTACGAACCAATAGTTTTGGCATGATAAACTTATTGTTTATGATTTCTAAGTCTAGTATAAACCTATAAAACCCAATATTATAGCTGATGCTCTGTCTAGGTTGAGTGAGGGAACAAATATTTTTCCAATGGTGGTGTATGGACCTTCCTAGTTAGATTTCCAGATCGTGTATAATTAATTAAAATAAGATTTTTATTTGAAAGAAATAATTAAATCCATACAAAGTTGTATATCAGTCTAAACTAGTTATTATTTATGAGGGAAGATTCTCTTCTTCAAGAATCAGTTAGTTCTATCAAGAAATTCTGATATGATTCCAAAATTACTGTAACATTTTCATTATTCAAAATAAGGGGTACATTTAGGGTATCTGAATACCTAAAAATTGATCTCTAATGGATTTTCTGTCCAGAATGAAATGTGATGTTAAGAAGAATTTACGGGATTATGAGGTTTTTCAACACCAAAAGTATGAGGACATGAATCCTAGTGGATTAATCAAACCACTACCTTTTCCCAATATGTTATGGGAGGAAGTATCATTGGATTTTAGTTTTTGGTTACCCAAGTCCCATAGTTTTGAGGTAGTTCTTATGGTGGTTGATATAATTAGTAAATATGCTCATTTTATTCAGCTTAATAAATCCTACGCACCCATGATTTTATCTGATGTATTCATGAAAAAATATGTTCGATTGAATGGAATTCTGGAAGCCACTATAAGTTCTTGGGATCCTATATTTACGATCCATTTTGGAAATAATTATACAAGTTACAATTAAATATTATTAAAATGATCTCGTCATATCACCCTCAAAACGATGAACTAGATTAGGTTGTAAAATGATGTTTAGAAACTTATTTAAGGTGTTTTTTCTACTGAATATCCTAAATAGTGTTTATACTGGATACCTTGTAAAGAATTTAATTATAATATAGTGTACCACACTTCTGTTGGAAAGAATCATTTTGAAGTTTTATATGGATGAGAACCACCATATGTTATTCAATATGTTATAGGATAATCAATTGTATAAACTATTTTAGCGACATTAATAGATTGAGATGAGGAATTAAAACAAATTCATGTGAATCTACACAAGAAGAATAATTAATGGTCAAATTTTCAAACCATCCTCAAATATAGGTGAATTACAATGAAGGGTATTTGGTTTAGGTCAGACTAATACTAAATAGACCTAGAGTGGTGTCCAATATTATTCCAAAATTAGCTGCATGCTACTTTAGACATTTTGTTATAGAAAAATGTATTGGACCTATGGCTTACAGGCTGAAGCTACCTCTTATCAAAAAGTTGAACCCTATTTTTCATGTTTCACAATTCAAACCATTATGTGAGAAGTATAGTTGTAAAAGAGATCTACCCAAAGAATTTTTGGATGAACTAGAGTATCCAGATAATGTACCGCCTCCCACCTTGGGTATGAGGTAAATATTTATGGGGGCATTTCTGATAAGTGGTATCTGATTTTATATACATATCAAAGGAGGAATAGGGCTGGGAAAGGGGTATAGATGTAATTTTAGGTCTTTTAGCATTTTTTTAGACTAATAAATGGGGAAACCCATGGAGGATTATGGGGGGTCAAGAATTATATATTTTGGCTCACCTACATGTGTGAGTCTTGTAGAGGAGTGTCTCCCAGGAAACTTCTACTCTTCTTCATTTGGATAGTTCTTCCAGAAGTGATCTTACAGAATTTATGCTGATAAATACAAAAAACCTCTATATTCTTTTTCAATCCCTATCAGATTCATATTAAAATAATAGACATTATGAACCAATGTTTTAGAAGGGTTAAATAGTTTAGCATTATAATTTTTTTAAGATATAAAATCACACTTTTAACTAAGATCATAAATAAGAATACCTTTTACCTTTAATGAAATATTTTCTATACAACTTTGGTTATTTCCCATTATATATAATAAAATTTCTATTCTTCATTTTTCTAGTAATTTTTGAAATGTCATAAACTCATCTAGACTTTCTCTTCTAACAGTTAACTTAGATAAGACTTCCTTTAAACTTTCAACATCGGACTTAATCATTCTATTTTCATTTTGTATACCTTATAGATTGTCACAGATTTTAATATTAGTGCATGAAGTGAAAAAAATTATTTCTCATTATGTTTATTTATCATAGACATGTAATCTATCATGGATTTTAATTTTTCCTTCTGCTCATTGTAATTATTAGAAGTAGTATCATTCAAATTTTCATTTTCAAGAATGAGATTATTATTTTTTCCAAAATCATATTATGTTTCATATATAACATATTTTATGAGGTTGTAAAATTTTCAATTTATTCATTATAGTTATCAATAATGTCATTTAAATACTAAAAATTAGGTTTATCATAAATAGAATCATCAAAAATATCATAATCATAATCCACATAATTTTTACTAACTTTACTCATGTTATCCATGAAACAAATATTTGTAGTTCCCTTCTCATTTTAAGATTCAGCAATCAAATCATAATCTTCTATGCATGTCTATCTTGTAGATATAAATTTCTTATCTTTATTATTGAAATAATTTTTATTTATTTTATTATTCAGTCTCATATATTGGGGTTTGATGTTTACTTTATTCGGGTACACATAACAAGTAAAATTAGAACTCATATTTAATCTACCTTTATTTTTATCCCTTATTTTATTCATATAAGACTTCATTATACCTCTTTTTTACTATTAAATCTTAATATATTTTTATAATCCTTTCACAACCTTAGTTATCATCTCTTTTACATTATTTGGGGAATTTAAATCATTATTAGGGGAACTAGATGAATTAACATCAGTTTTTAAATCCATACATCCCTTCTTTTTATTAAATTAATTATCAATGTTTTTCAATTCAATATAATATTATAATAGATATCCAATAATCTAATCATAATTATATTCCATTAACTTATTAATTTTGTAAATAAAAACTTTTTTATTATTCCACTTCTTAGGTAGTGATTTTAGTACTCTTTTAACAGTAGTCATATTTTCCAAATCTTCAAAAAGTGTATTGATCTCATTCAAAATGTTTTCAAACCTATGTAAAATATTATTGATAGTATAGTTTTATTCTTTTTTGATGTCTTTTTACTCAAATCACAACAAGATATTCTATTTTATTTCCATATCTTCAATACCATAATGTGAAACTTCCAAAATTCTCCAAATATTGTGATCGATCTTACATGAAGATACATGACTAAAAACATTTCAGGTAATAGAAAAATACAAAATATTAATGATCATATAATTTAAAATATACTTGGCTATATCATTACCAATGAGATAATATTTATTAGAATGAGGAAAATTATAATGTTTTACCATTGTAGTATAATTCTCAATTATAAATTTCTTAAAGTATGAAGTCATTATAGCTTTCCAATTACCATAGTAATTCCCATAAAAAGGATTGTTTTAGGGAACCCATCCATCAATCAGTCATTTTTATACCATATAGAATTATCATTCCATTAGACTGTTTTCTATAAGATGATTTTATAAATAAAAATATATCCAAAAGATTAAATGCTATAATACCATTTATTATGCCCCGCATGATAGATGGTAAGAGACAATAGGGGGTGAATTTTTTATATTAAAAGAATATGAGTACCTAAAACAATAATAATGAATTTGGTGCATATTAAGAATAAAAAATTCAGTAATAAATAATATATGATGTAACTGTGTTTTGACCAAGGATAAGGTGGCTTGGATTTTAGTTTTTTGAGAGACTATGCATCATAGTACAATCCTCATGTTGGGTCACTACTCTTTTCTTTTACATTTTCCAATGGGGTTTATTAATGGAACTAAAAACTCCCTATTTTTTCAACATTAGTAATAATATATGGGACTACATTCTAAAGTACGGTGATAATTGGGATATATTACCAATGGAACTTAGGGACTCACATTAGTTAAGAGGATAGCAGGTCAAGATCATCACACCCTTTTTAAGGGAATTATTTCCTACTCTAGGGCACTCTTATTGATTTAATCCATGTTCCTAAATCTTTCCAAGAAATCAATATGAGACCAATTACCATAATATATATAA
Organism: Viscum album; assembly: GCA_963277665.1. Classification (NCBI taxonomy): domain Eukaryota; kingdom Viridiplantae; phylum Streptophyta; class Magnoliopsida; order Santalales; family Viscaceae; genus Viscum; species Viscum album. The sequence continues at coordinate 277,064,708 of OY728123.1, read as the reverse complement.
TCAGATGTTGACTACTGATGTGAATATATATAAATATCATAGGTTATATACTGGTGGAAAATTTTTTATGTATCATATAATCTCCATAAATCTCACTATTATTGTGTAGTGATGTTGGTTTAGGGATTTTTATGTTTTATATCCATACATGTGGGAAATATATTAGGATGAGGCCCCCAGATGGGATTCCTATGTATCATTGGGAAAAGAATCATAACCCACGTGGGTTGGTGCCACTTAATAGGGAATGTTGTACCATTTAGGGTTGTGTAACAAGGACCAATCCATGCATTTTATCATCATATAGTAAGGTATACTAAGTGAAAGATTCCTTAAAACATTTGGTGTGGAAGTTACACATGAGAATCCCTTTCCATTTGTTCCCATAGGGGTTTTGTCCTAAAAAGGATATTTTGGTTTCATAATGAATATGTACCCATGAATATGGACCCCATTGGGGGTATAACACCATGAATATGGTGTGATGGGACACAGAAGGAATATATCCCTCAAGGTAGTGGTATGGTTCTATTTTGAATATGTACTAATAAAAAATGGTCTATAAGTAATACAACACCAATGAATGATACATATAGAATCACGGGAGTATAGATAAGTTATAAATGGACATAAAGGATCCCATAAGTAATGTGGAATGATGAGTAATGTAGTAGAAGGTTAATAATGTTTGGATTGAACCGTATGGATGTTTTTTACATTTATCATTGAGATGGGGGTCAAATCCCATGTAGTTTTAGTGACATAGTTGATGGTCGTATGACTGGACCGTATCGTACATTTTAATATCATGTGGTAATGTAGATTTTTTTTAATGTCTTGTGACTAGGACGTATGTGGGGTAATTTAACTATTGGATATGGGTCTTGATCATTGGAGAGGCATATTGAATATCCTATGAAAATTGGAATCAGAGTCCATTTAATATTGATGTTGAAGAAATATGTGTCATAAAAAGTCAAAAATATAATTTTAGTCAGTTTTTATTCATATGAGGCTACCTTGAGATGTTTCATTAGGAGAATGGTCCTTTCAATTAAGGGAATATATATTTGGGACTTTCAAATATGGAGTAGTCCCATGTTGAATGAATCTGTGTCATGCTAATGGGATGATCGTTATAGATCTATATGATTATGTGAGTCTCTACTGATGTGATAAAAAATAGATAGAAAAATATCAAACCCATTTCATGAGAGAATAATATTGAATATATTTGAGTATTACACACTGATGTTTCACTAAGATGCTTCATTGAGAGTATAGCCCTTTGAAAGAAAAGATTATAAAGTTGGGGCAGACACCTAAGGTGGAATCCTATAATTGGGGTATTTTTATTTAGTAATGGAATGATATTAACAAATATTTAAGCCCACATGAGACATTATTAGTGAGATAAATAATAGATAGTAATATTTTAAACAGATTTCATGAGGTCTATGGGATCACAGGATAAGTCTCCCCTATGATCATGAGTCATATTGAGAATATGGATACCTGATAAGAGGAATAATCTTTCCAAAATTAAATTTTATTGAAAAGGATGTATGGGCATATAAAAGTCTTCATATGGAATATCTACATATGGAAAAAAAGAGGGAAATATATTAAATGGGGAACTCAAACCTTAAGATTCATTCTAAGTATCCAAATTATAATTGGAATAAGAGTCCCTGGAGTTCATAAGTTTATTGATTATCGATGGTTAGGTACGGATGATTGAACTCACAAGTATTATTTCCTCATGAGGTCAAAAATCATTGGAATATTATGGAATTACACCAAGGAGTATTCCCATGATTGATATACACTCATACGAGGATGAGATAATATGAGATTAAGAGATTCAAGTGGTATTATTGGGAGATTCTATAAATGGGATAGGGTCATGTGATCAGATTAAGGATATGGTGTCATGTAATCACATTATAGAAAAGGGGTCAAAAATATAATGATGGTTAATGGGTTATTCAATCACATGAATGGAATTAGGGTAAGTGGTCGTGTTATGCTACCACCTCAGAAAGAGATCGTATATGATAACCTGACTGATAGGGAATCATATATTAATTCCACTGAGGATTCATCATGTGATTCATATATTTCATGTATGAAGCATTTATATACTTTGAAAATGGTTTTCCATTATTATTAAATTTCTTATAAGCTAATCACCATAATTATCCATGATGAAGGCTTGGAATTTTTATGACTCTCCTAAGCTCTCCTTCTGTAAATTTATTCTCCATGTATCCACTTATTCATCTATCTCCCAATATTATTTCTTTTCTTGGGTGTCATGGGGTTTTATAGATTTCCCTATATATCTTTACTACTATTTATGGTGGGAGAGCCACATATGTGAGCTATGATGGTGGAATATTTTCAATATAAGTCATCTTGTGATCATGAACTTCTTGTGTACAAGTCACAATTCACAATGAAATCTCCCCATTCCCACACATGACAAATTGAAATCATGAGACAATCCTATTATAAAAATACTCACCCTATAATTGATTTTATGATTAATTTTTATGGTGTAATAATATGTGTTTTGGGGGCATCAAATAAATAGAAACAACTTCATGATTATCCCATCACAAATAGATTCTATCATGTGACTCATTTATTGAAATGTAAATCATGTATATGTGGTGGAATGTGAACATAAAAAACTACATGAAGGCCTTGAAATGGATAAAACTATTTCATAGATTAAAGGTGTCACATGAATGGTTTGGGTTTTGAGATCATGCATCCCTTTGAGGGATATGTGATTGTATAACCCAATCACATGTCTCTTAAGTGATCATACGATCTGGGATTAAAATATGCCTTCTATTCTAAAATATATTTCCATAAAACTAGAACTTATGTTCATGTTATTTTCCCCCACATCATTTTTACAATGTTCATCTATTAGGTATCAAAAATATACACTCCCCTCAGAAATGAAATCAAGAAAAATAAGGAAAGTCTTATTTTTAATGAATTAAATACCCATTTGAGTACCTTAGGAATCAAGCATTTTAGTTTTCTAACAACCCAAACTTTTATTAATGAAAATTCTTCTTGACATGATTAAATGTATTATTATGTAAAATTTCTATATAAAATATATACACCTCCATTGTTTTATTTTTTTTGGATTTTATAATACTATTAAAAAATCTTATTGTTGCTAATATAGTCGTTGAAAATGGATAACATGATTATTATAAATATAGGGCATTAAAAAATCCAATTTACTCAAAAAAAGGTAGAGATAGCCTCATCCAGTATAATTTCTCCATATGATGATCATTTGTCGGATCCTGGAAATGAGGTAGCTTCATTAGGATTCACTCTTGACCAAGCCCCATCCGAGCTTCAACACGTTAAGCTTGAATGGAATATTTTAAGGGAGAAGTGGATGTTGATAGAGATTACGATTTGAAAGATGTTATCCGACCCACCGCAAGAGTCTTTCAACATCACAAACCTTACCCTTAGGTCTTATTTTGGTGTTATAAGGGGATATGTAATAGGACCCTTGCACCATAATTGTGTGCATTATTTTTTTATTAAGAATATAGATTTTTTTTTAAACAGTTTTTAAACCACAAATAGTATTTTTAGTTAATATTCTATTAGGAAATCTCTTTTCATGAATTAATGGATTTTTTAATTAAATAATATTTTAATAAAATATTATTTCTAAATCTCTTTTTATTAAATATAAATGATCATATAATTTTTATGAATACAATTGAAATTTTTTTTATAGTTTGAATGTCGTTTTTATAAAAACCCATGAATTTTTTATAAATATTTGTTTTCATTTTAAACGTAAAAATTTACACATTTAGAAAATTATTTATATAAAGTAAATATTATTTTTGTATTCAAGACTTTTAAATTATCTAATATTGAATTTTTAATAATTTTCCAAGATAGCCGAATTTTTGCGTAATAATTAAATACCATTTAAAAAAATAATGTATTTTTTGGCATCATAATGACCCAATAGTGATGTAATAAAATACTATAAATAAGATGTTAATCCAATATATGTTTTAAATTTAAAATAATTTTATTTTATGTTTGTTTTATTTATTTTACAAAGCCTTAGTGGACCCTCTAAGACATATAAAACATTTTAACATTTTTAAATATTTTTATTGAGAGTGTGACTCACGTCCACATAAGAATGCAAAATATTTTAAGAAGTTATGGAACTGGCCTTCTTAAAATATTTTTTTCAATCACCTTTCTCCAAAACCATGGGCAAAAACCTTGTGATGGTTTTTGGTTTTGATAAGTTTAATGTGCGGTGTCAAAAACCTAAATAATAAAGAATTCCCTCTTCTTTCCTATATAAACCCACTCAATATCCCATTCCTCTTCACTAAAAACATTTGGAGCTCAACCAACCCCTTACCTCCTCTCTATATAATCCTCCCAAGTCACCCCAATATCACAAGAAGCCACTCTTAATAATTTCCCAAGCCTTTGGGATCACACTTCCAAAAAAGGGATTTCTTCCTCTCTTATTTTTGTCCAGTTGTTTTATGTTTTTATACCCTTTTCTTTTCAATTAAAAATGTTTGGGTATGATTTCAAACCCCCCCACACCCCCAAATACTTAAATAATTATGTTTTAATGATGGGATACAACTTTCTCTCTCATTAATTCCTCCCATGTACACCTATCACCATGCCGAAATTCTGTAAGTGATTTCTCTCTCCTCATTTACATTCAAGCAATTATTTTTTATTATGAATATAAATTTCATTACATATGTTAGGACATGTATCTATATGACCCCAATTACTATACATTTCATTCCAACATTATGAGATACCCCTTTCTCTCTTATCAACCATTTTTATGAATTCTTATGTCACACCGTTATGTTACCGAAATTGCACTGTGATTTTCCAGGCCATGTCATTGTGTAGTGAATACCATTCCCATTTCCCTATCAATGGTATTAACCTTTATAAAAATTTAATTATTGATTATATAGTTTAATTTATTTATTCCACATTCATATATCATGGAATAAATGATGATGTTGAAGGATTCCATGTTTTATGATCAATGTGGCACACTTATGCATGAAATGAAATGATTAAGAAGGGTGTTCCTTGATAGCTCTTATGTGAATTGGGTAAATATTAGTATCATGATACATCAAGTGCTATTAGGGTTTACTCATGATAATTCACATTCAATTTGGTTTTACTCATTCTCTATTTGCAATGAGCCTTGGCTCGGGATAATATCATGTTAAATTTTTTTTCCATATTTCCATGTTTTGATAATCATGCTATATCAAACCTCTATGTTCATGTTTCTATTATGATAAATTGATATGCATATTTCCTAAAATGTATTTTATTCTTCATGTAATTCCTTGTTTACTCCCTTATTAGGATTTACAGATCACCCTTTTCTTATTCATGTTCTCAGGTTATCCCAAGAAATGCTAAGTACGAAGGAATGTTGTGATCATGTTAAAGAAGTTTTCAATAAAGATGTTGTGTTTTATATTCTATGTTTTTATGTATTATTCCTAATTTCCCAGGACACTAGACCTCTATATCCTCAAATTATTCTTATGTGAAATTTTATGTAATGAATCATGTTTATGTGTGTAATAAAGAGCAGGGTTGTTATAGTTGGTATCAAAGGATAGGTTTAGTTATTTTTTGTATTAGGATTACAAAACCCTAGTGAAATACATAGGGATAAGACTATGTATAATAAAAATATCCCTAAACATTATTGAGTATTGATTAAGTGGTTTATCAAGAAAATACATCCTTGTTAGGATAGGAGTAAGTTGAGGCTGCTCTGGTATAGATGTATCTAGATGTAAAACTTGAAAACACTACTTTGAGCTAGACTTGAATAGGAACTAGTGCATGAAAATGGGCCATTCTGAACTCTTGGTTATGAATCTCCTGGGGGATATGATTTTTCAAATTCAATATCTTTGTTTGAACCATTATTAAGGGAACAAAAAAGTTCCCCTAATAATATATATTGGAAATTAGATCATCAATAACATAGATTGAAGCCTATAAATTCATAAGTTAAGGAAAGAAATATAATTTATAAGTTATAACTTTTTGAATTTGGATTCCCCTTTATGTTTACCCCTAAATTTATTTTTATTCTAGCCAATGGCCGGTAGTAGGAGGACTCAGGATAACAACTAATGCAAAGATCAATGTGATGACTGTTCTAATGAGATGCCCAATCCTATGGGAGTGGGAATTGAAAACATATCATGATACCCTCTCAGTTAACTCATGTTTTTAATAGAAACATGGGTCATGTGGAACATTCAACCCCCCTCCCCCCAAATAATGAACAAGTTTAAATCGAGATCTTCATGAGAGAAAGGCCTCCTACTTTTAATGAATCATCTGATTCCTCAATTGTCGAACAATGGATAAATTCCATTGAGAAGATATTATCCATCCTTAAATGTTAAAAACAATAGAAGGTTTTTTGGATTCTTATCATATGGAGGGTGAAGTTGATAAATGGTGGTCATTGATCAAAAATACAAAGCCTAAGGAAGAGATCAAGGCATTGGAATTGAAATATTTCTGAAAATGTTTTTGATAAATATTTCTGCCGCACCCTCTGACTTAAGATGGAAGGGGACTTCCTTTACCTCAAGAAGGAACATGAATAATTGTCATGTACGTAACCTATTTTAGGGTTATTTTAAATTTATTTTCCACTCATGATTTGTTTTGGTGGTTTCCAAAGGTTTTATTGAGAATAGGCGAGTTTTCATGAATTGGGCCAAACTGCGAGCCCAATTCCAGATTTAAAAATAAATTTTGTTTCATTTATAACTTTTTAAATTTTTAATATTTTTGACTCATTCCAACTCCTAATTGTTCTCCCCTGATATATTAACCCCAAATTTAAATTTGGGGCGTTTATAAATCCATAAGCATGGGGGATTTTTGTTTTTATTTGAGAATTGGGTCAACCCGAAGGCCCATTTTCTAGTTTTAAATTGTTTCATTAATTTATTAATATCATATTAATTAAAATGGATTTTTCGGTGATTCTACCTCCCTATCGACCCTAAGAAGCCCAGGCGCGACCCCATGCCCTCCTCCCACAATTTGGAGCTTGATAGAGTCGAGAAAATAGTAGAAACTTTCTGGCTTTCAGAAATCGTCCAGATTTTGGAGAGGTAAATTGATCCTTTCATAACTACTTCTATTCTTAATATTTTCCCTCCATTCCAATTCCTAAATGACCTAATAATTCTTGTGAGACCATCCCCTGAGTTTTGGCCGTTTTAAATTTAAGATACTAGTGTTTTGGGGAGATTCATTCTAGATTTCTCAAGTAAGTTTGTCCATTTCTTTTCCCCTTTCAAATTGATTAGGGTTTCATTCTATTTTTTTAGGGTTTCCTCCCTTTTTATTGAAGTGAACAATGACCAGTGGGTAGGGGTTCGAACCTAAGGTTTAACCTTGGGTTTTATTGGTCCAATTTTCTATTTTTAGGTTTGATCTACCCTTCTTGAAGTGCGGCGGTGGTGCGTTTGTGTTTTCGCACAAAGGATTCAACGGTTTCATTTGATTTGGTAGGTGATTCCAATGTTGATGCAATCTTTGTGTACTAGCATGCTGTATTTATCATATTTTAAGATTTATATAATTTTATTATTGCTACAAAAATTGGTTCTAATGATGTTTCCATTGCAATTGAATTTAAAATGCCAATTTGGTGTGAAATTGAGGGTTTTCCAAAGAAGTGTTTTGTTTGTTTATTTGGGGATTCCCTATAAATACTTAGTTGTTTTTATTGATCTGTAATAAGGCATAAAATACTGTTTATAATGTTTATCCCCTCTGGTAATTGCTGCAAATAATGAGTTTTAATTGTGCTTGTAAAGAAAGTGAAGTTTTGGTTGCACTTTTGTGTGAAAATGAAGGTTTTACAAAGAGAACACTTCTTGTTTAACATGAGGATGCACAAAAATTGATTTGTTGTTTTAATTGATATTTATTGGGCGGCCTTTACTATTTTGGTAACTTACAATTGTGAACATCGTGTACAAGTGGGTTTCTTAAGGGGTTTTGTGTGCAAAACTACACAAGATTTTGTGAAATTGATTTATTCAAATTCAAAGAGTTTGTTGTGTGTTTTAAGTGGTAGAAAATGAGATAGCTACTGTATTTGGTGTATGTGACCAGTAGTGGTGTTTTACATTAAAATGGATGTGTGTTAAATCCTGAAATTGTTTGAGCACAAAGGGGGAAGCCCGGGTACCTAGGTGGGGCGGATTTGTACTAGTACGGCTAGTGGACCGGATGGGTTTTGTCCCTGTTTCACTTAGCATTTGGATAACGACAACTCTAACTAAACTATGTGGATGATGATTGGGGACCACTAGGTTATGGGTATGTTCCCTACTAGTGGCTCGTGCATGAGAAAGGATTTTACTATGGTTACATTACACTGAGGTACGAGGTACATGGGGCCTGAGACTATCTAGTGCCTAGGGGTGTTCCCGGCTTTGTTGCTCAGTGGATTTGTGGTATTTGCCCTTGTTTTTGGGTGTCTTTGGAATTATAATTCAGTATCTAATATTCCTATTTAAATGTGTTAACATTCTGAAAGTTTTATCTTGAAAAATGTTTTCAATTAAAAGTTTCATTTTGTGGAATTTTTCACCGCTTTTAATTGCATATTAAAACTGCTTGCTTTTTCACCTTGTATTGCATGCACCTTGGAATCATAGGGTGTTATCCTCTTGGGCTTAGTCTCACACCCTACTTACACCCCTTGGGTGTAAGTAGAACTTTTTTTTGACCCAGGTAAAGGAAAGGCTAAGGGTGATGGCGGTTCAGGGTGTTAGTCCTCATCCTTGGGGCGGAGTATTGGAGACGACTTGGGGGTGATGACCCCTTGTCATGTGGAGTCCATGGGGATATTTTGTTTCTGTTCCATTGTGTCTTTGGACCTTTTGTATTGACTCAAAACCTATGTATTCAGTTCTGGTTTTTGTTTAAACATCATTTGGTGTAAATTTTCAGATTCAGTTTATTGATTGTTTTTAATGGTTTATGATTTCATATTCGGGTAAATCGTTCCCAAACCTAAATAAATGATACCTGGGCACTTGTGCCGGCCCGTGGGGATAGGGAACACCCTTTGGGTCATGTCACGGGCTGGGTTTGGTGCCGGTTTGGGCGGCGACCAGATTTGGTTCGTGACAAAATGGTATCAGAGCCGGTTCTGGTTAACTCTTTGGGTCACGTTATTTGGGGAACAGTCGGGATAGTATAAAGTTACGATTGTTGGGACTTGGTAGTTCGGTTATGGGTAGTGTTCCTGATCACCACACCTCATGACAGGATTCGAGTCGCCATGGGAAGTCAGGATTTATCTAATTCCTTTGGTTTTCTTGGTTTGATGATGATTAGGGGAAATGAAAAGAGAGTTGGGATAATGGTCTCAGTGAGCTCGTAGGGCCTGGAAAGCCATGTGAAGCTGGGGATATTCCCTAACACACTCTCTATGACAGTGAAGTGATTGGAATATGGCTGCCAACCATATTTCCAAGTCACCCATTGAAACTAGTTTCCTCTCGGATTGTTTTGTGCTTTAGTTTTGAAATCCTGGCACTTTGGTTTTCTGGTGACTTGGTTTCAATAAGTGTAAAGTTTTTATGAAATGATTTTCAAATAAAGAGGGAATTGTTTGGTTTATGAAATTGAGGAATTAAATTTTCAGAATTGTTTTGAAATTTAAAATGGTGTGCTTACACCTCTTTTGAAAGAAGGATCTATATTAAAGTTGGTTTTGAAAAGTGTTTCCAATAGAGTTTTCTAAATAATAAAACGGTGTTTTAATGGGATGAGATGTTTTGATATTGATATGAATATCTTGAATGTGGGTTCTTTTCCAAATTGTTGTGTCTTTATGAAACGTTTTGTAAGATGTGAATTGGGATTTTGATCTCATTGTTAGAAGTTTTGAGAAAAAGGTTGGGTTGGTTGAGCATTTTGTTTTTGAAATGTGGAAGGAATTTTTGTTTTACCCTTTAGTATTTCCATGAGTGACCACATGCATGCGGTTATATGGGATGATGGATGGTTGATGGCATGACTGGATGAGTGCTGGGATGGTTATGAGGAGGGTGCCCGGTGTGACACAAAAACATGCATGTGTGAGGCCCATGGGGTACCATTGGTGGATACGCTTACTGCAAAACCGTTTGTTTTCAAAGAAATAGTTTTAAAGAAAAACATGATGTATTGATGAGTAGTTTGGTATAGTTTTTATTATGGGTTTTTGATAATGTTGATGTTGTGGGATGTTTTGAGTCCAAGAACCCCTCCTGTTTGAACTGTGTTTTGGGTTTGTGTTTGGTCGGTGAGCTGTGTTGTAGGGACGACTAGTGGTCTCTTTTGAAAAATGTTTTGGGATGCCTTTACGGTGGTTCCCTTCATGTGTTTGGATCTGGTTTGAGGCATGTTTTTACTAATGGACCAGCTTGGTTGGGTCCTTGGGTTCTCTCATTGGATAAGGTATGCCCCCATTAAGGGTTAATGCACAGCTGAAGTGCAATCCATATTGTTTCTCCATTTGAAAATCCTCCAGTTGATCAATATAAGGAATATTTTATCGATCATTGTTGATTGAGTCTACACCCATTCATTTCGTTGATTTTTGGATCCTCTTGTAGTGGTAAAGTTATTGTGGAAGGTTGAAAGAAACCTTAGTTTCTAAAGTTTCATGATTCGTCGAAGGTGGAAGTGTTCTTTGGTTGTAAGTGTGGATGAGTGTCTCGATGGTGTCTAAGAGGACCCTTGGGTTCTTCAAAGTTTCTTTGATGCATTAATTCATGTTAAACCACCGGTGTGGGAAATGTGTTCACGATAGGATATTGTGGCCACTTTCTAGAATTGTGTGTTGTTTGGGGATGTTGTATAAGGTCCCTCTCCATGAATTGTTTATATCAGTTGAAATGGTAATGTTTGGTGATGCCTTATGATGTCATGTACTCGATTGACTGTATAGGTGAAAGTAGTGAAATCCTCTGAGAGTCCCTGTTATGTTGGGAAAATGTCTCCCTTGGAAAAACTTCAAAATCATCTATTTTAGAGGAATGTGAGTGTAGGTGTTCTTTACTTCTATTGTTTCTCACCTGAAGAAACAAGTTGTGATGTGTGTGTATCTTCTCAGCCCTTGTTTCAGTGAAATATCGGGATAAGGTAAAGTGAGTTTGGAATGTGTTATGTCTAGAAAACTTATTTGGGACTGCGGTGTAGTTTTTGGTGGCACCGAAAAGAAGAATTCTCATTCAGTGGGTTTCCAAATATTAACTACGAGGCCGAAGATGCTTCAATCATTTGAGCTCCAGCCATAGGTCTCGGAGAGAAGCTGGCTCGTAGTCAGGGAAAATCCCAGGGCCATTTAAACCCTTGTACAAAGTCCTATCCTTAGTATGAAAGATGGGAATAGTTCAAACCTATGGTTTCGTCATGGATGAGCACATAGTTTGTGCACGTTTAGTAGTGGTCGTGTGCTAGGAATCCATGTAGAAAGAATTATATTTATAATTAGTGCACAGTTTCCCAAACCATGCAGACTAATCCTGCGCCCTTCCTAAATCTTTGATTTCTTTTTGGGTCTTTCTGTGTCGGCCCATGCTGGTCGGTTAAGATGGTCAGTTCTTATGGTGGGGAGACCCACTATGATTCTCATGAATATTACTTCATAAACATTTAATGGAAGTATATCCCTTTTACTAGATAGTATGTTTGGGCCTCCCACTATTAGTGTCTTGATTCTTTCTCGGGAAAACAATTTAAGTTGTCTCTTATGGTGGGGAGCCCATTTGTGTCTCTTCATACGAGTAACTCATATTTTTTTTATTTAGACTTGTCTGGGAAGTAGGTATTATCATTAGAAGATATCTAACTACCTACACATTCATTGGGTAAACATTGATATTGGAGAGTTTCCAATGGTTTAGTTATAGTAGGGAAGTGTAACCATGTTCAATGTTGTTGTTTTTTTTTGGGTAAATTGATTGAGTATTGTTCAGATTGTATTTGAGGGGTTTTCATTTGGGATAAATCCTGAATGTACTTTATTGTTTCAGGAAAGTGGTTTAATTTTTGTTTGTGACAGTATTCCTTCCATCATTGATCACTGGAGGTGTTTTGACATTTGGGGGTGAAACCTGGAAAGGGTGTACCTATTGGTTTCTCAGTTGGGTTTGGTTGTTGCTTTGACTTTTCTATGACTTTCCGGGGCGAAAATTTTTCAAGTTGGGGAGAATTGTCACGTACGTAACCTATTTTAGGGTTATTTTAAATTTATTTTCCACTCATGATTTGTTTTGGTGGTTTCCAAAGGTTTTATTGAGAATAGGCGAGTTTTCATGAATTGGGCCAAACTGCGAGCCCAATTCTAGATTTAAAAATAAATATTGTTTCATTTATAACTTTTTCAATTTTTAATATTTTTGACTCATTCCAACTCCTAATTGTTCTCCCCTGATATATTAACCCCAAATTTAAATTTGGGGCCTTTATAAATCCATAAGCATGGGGGATTTTTGTTTTTATTTGAGAATTGGGCCAACCCGAAGGCCCATTTTCCAATTTTAAATTGTTTCATTAATTTATTAATATCTTATTCATTAAAATGTATTTTTCGGTGATTCCACCTACCTATCGACCCTAAGAAGCCCAGGCGCGACCCCATGCCCTCCTCCCACAATTTGGAGCTCGATAGAGTCGCGAAAATAGTAGAAACTTTCTGGCTTTCAGAAATCGTCCAGATTTTGGAGAGGTAAATTGATCCTTTCATAACTCCTTCTATTCTTAATATTTTCCCTCCATTCAAATTCCTAAATGACCTAATAATTCTTGTGAGACCATCCCCTGAGTTTTGGCCGTTTTAAATTTCAGATACTAGTGTTTTGGGGAGATTCATTCTAGATTTCTCAAGTAAGTTTGTCCATTTCTTTTCCCCTTTCAAATTGATTAGGGTCTCATTCTATTTTTTTTAGGGTTTCCTCCATTTTTATTGAAGTGAACAATGACCAGTGGGTAGGGGTTCGAACCTATGGTTTAAACTTGGGTTTTATTGGTCCAATTTTCTATTTTTAGGTTTGATCTACCCTTCTTGAGGTGCGGCGGTGGTGCATTTGTGTTTTCGCACAAAGGATTCAATGGCTTCATTTGATTTGGTAGGTGATTCCAATGTTGATGCAATCTTTGTGTATTAGAATGCTGTATTTATCATATTTTCAGATTTATATAATTTTATTATTGCTACAAAAAATTGGTTCTAATGATGTTTCCATTGCAATTGAATTTAAAATGCCAATTTGGTGTGAAATTGGGGGTTTTCCAAAGAAGTGTTTTGTTTGTTTATTTGGGGATGCCCTATAAATACTTAGTTGTTTTTATTGATCTGTAATAAGGCATAAAATACTGTTTATAATGTTTATCCCCTCTGGTAATTGCTGAAAATAATGAGTTTTAATTGTGCTTGTAAAGAAAGTGAAGTTTTGGTTGCACTTTTGTGTGAAAATGAAGGTTTTACAAAGAGAACACTTCTTGTTTAACATGAGGATGCACAAAAAATGATTTGTTGTTTTAATTGATATTTATTGGGCTGCCTTTACTATTTTGGTAACTTACAATTGTGAACATCGTGTACAAGTGGGTTTCTTAAGGGGTTTTGTGTGCAAAACTACACAAGATTTTGTGAAATTGATTTATTCAAATTCAAAGAGTTTGTTGGGTGTTTTAAGTGGTAGAAAATGAGATAGCTACTTTATTTAGTGTATGTGACTAGTAGTGGTGTTTTACATTAAAATGGATGTGTGTTAAATCCTGAAATTGTTTGAGCACAAAGGGGGAAGCCCGGGTACCTAGGTGGGGCGGATTTGTACTAGTACGGCTAGTGGACCGGATGGGTTTTGTCCCTGTTTCACTTAGCATTTGGATAAAGACAACTCTAACTAAACTATGTGGATGATGATTGGGGACCACTAGGTTATGGGTATGTTCCCTACTAGTGGCTCGTTCACGAGAAAGGATTTTACTATGGTTACATTACACTGAGGTACGAGGTACATGGGGCCTGAGACTATCTAGTGCCTAGGGGTGTTCCCGGCTTTGTTGCTCAGTGGATTTGTGGTATTTGCCCTTGTTTTTGGGTGTCTTTGGAATTATAATGCAGTATCTAATATTCCTATTTAAATTTGTTAACATTATGAAAGTTTTATCTTGAAAAATGTTTTCAATTAAAAGTTTCATTTTGTGGAATTTTTCACCGCTTTTAATTGCATATTAAAACTGCTTGCTTTTTCACCATGTATTGCATGCACCTTGGAATCATAGGGTGGTATCCTATTGGGCTTAGGCTCACACCCTACTTACACCCCTTGGGTGTAAGTAGAACTTTTTTTTGACCCAGGTAAAGGAAAGGCTAAGGGTGATGGCGGTTCAGGGTGTTAGTCCTCATCCTTGGGGCGGAGTAGTGGAGACGACTTGGGGGTGATGACCCCTTGTCATGTGGAGTCCATGGGGCTATTTTGTTTCTGTTCCATTGTGTCTTTGGACCTTTTGTATTGACTCTAAACCTATGTATTCAGTTCTGGTTTTTGTTTAAACATCATTTGGTGTAAATTTTCAGATTCAGTTTATTGATTGTTTTTAATGGTTTATGATTTCATATTCGGGTAAATCGTTCCCAAACCTAAATAAATGATACTTGGGCACTTGTTCCAGACCGTGGGGATAGGGAACGCCCTTCGGGTCATGTCACGGGCTGGGTTTGGTGCCGGTTTGGGCGGCGACCAGATTTGGTTTGTGACAAAATGGTATCAGAGCTGGTTCTGGTTAACTCTTAGGGTCACGTTATTTGGGGAACAGTCGGGATAGTATAAAGTTACGATTGTTGGGACTTGGTAGTTCGGTTATGGGTAGTGTGCCTGATCACCACACCTCATGACAGGATTCGAGTCGCCATGGGAAGTCAGGATTTATCTAATTCCTTTGGTTTTCTTGGTTTGATGATGATTAGGGGAAATGAAAAGAGAGTTGGGATAATGGTCTCAGTGAGCTCGCAGGGCCTGGCAAGCCATGTGAAGCTGGTGATATTCCCTAAAACACTCTCTGTGATAGTGAAGTGATTGGAATATGGCTGCCAACCATATTTCCAAGTCACCCATTGAAACTAGTTTCCTCTCGGATTGTTTTGTGCTTTAGTTTTGAAATCCTGGCACTTTGGTTTTCTGGTGACTTGGTTTTAATAAGTGTAAAGTTTTTATGAAATGATTTTCAAATAAAGAGGGAATTGTTTGGTTTTTGAAATTGAGGAATTAAATTTTCAGAATTGTTTTGAAATTTAAAATGGTGTGCTTACACCTCTTTTGAAAGAAGGATCTATATTAAAGTTGGTTTTGAAAAGTGTTTCCAATAGAGTTTTCTAAATAATAAAATGGTGTTTTAATGGGATGAGATGTTTTGATATTGATATGAATATCTTGAATGTGGGTTCTTTTCCAAATTGTTGTGTCTTTATGAAACGTTTTGTAAGATGTGAATTGGGATTTTGATCTCATTGTTAGAAGTTTTGAGAAAAAAGGTTGGGTTGGTTGAGCATTTTGTTTTTGAAATGTGGAAGGAATTTTTGTTTTACCCTTTGGTATTTCCATGAGTGACCACATACATGGGGTTATATGGGATGATGGATGGTTGATGGCATGACTGGATGAGTGCTGGGATGGTTATGAGGAGGGTGCCCGGTGTGACACAAAAACATGCATGTGTGAGGCCCATGGGGTACCATTGGTGGATATGCTTACTGCAAAACCGTTTGTTTTCAAAGAAATAGTTTTAAAGAAAAACATGATGTATTGATGAGTAGTTTGGTATAGTTTTTATTATGGGTTTTTGATAATGTTGATGTTGTGGGATGTTTTGAGTCCAAGAACCCCTCCTGTTTGAACTGTGTTTTGGGTTTGTGTTTGGTCGGTGAGCTGTGTTGTAGGGACGACTAGTGGTCTCTTTTGAAAAATGTTTTGGGATGCCTTTACGGTGGTTCCCTTCATGTGTTTGGATCTGGTTTGAGGCATGTTTTTACTAATGGACCAGCTTGGTTGGGTCCTTGGGTTCTCTCATTGGATAAGGTATGCCCCCATTAAGGGTTAATGCACAGCTGAAGTGCAATCCATATTGTTTCTCCATTTGAAAATCCTCCAGTTGATCAATATAAGGAATATTTTATCGATCATTGTTGATTGAGTCTACATCCATTCATTTCGTTGATTTTTGGATCCTCTTGTAGTGGTAAAGTTATTGTGGAAGGTTCAAAGAAACCTTAGTTTCTAAAGTTTCATGATTCGTCGAAGGTGGAAGTGTTCTTTGGTTGTAAGTGTGGATGAGTGTCTCGATGGTGTCTAAGAGGACCCTTGGGTTCTTCAAAGTTTCTTTGATGCATTAATTCATGTTAAACCACCGGTGTGGGAAATGTGTTCACTATAGGATATTGTGGCCACTTTCTAGAATTGTGTGTTGTTTGGGGATGTTGTATAAGGTCCCTCTCCATGAATTGTTTATATCAGTTGAAATGGTAATGTTTGGTGATGCCTTATGATGTCATGTACTCGATTGACTGTATAGGTGAAAGTAGTGAAATCCTCTGAGAGTCCCTGTTATGTTGTGCAAATGTCTCCCTTGGAAAAACTTCAAAATCATCTATTTTAGAGGAATATGAGTGTAGGTGTTCTTTACTTATATTGTTTCTCACCTGAAGAAACAAGTTGTGATGTGTGTGTATCTTCTCAGCCCTTGTTTCAGTGAAATATCGGGATAAGGTAAAGTGAGTTTGGAATGTGTTATGTCTAGAAAACTTATTTGGGACTGCGGTGTAGTTTTTGGTGGCACTGAAAAGAAGAATTCTCATTCAGTGGGTTTCCAAATATTAACTACGAGGCCGAAGATGCTTCAATCATTTGAGCTCCAGCCATAGGTCTCGGAGAGAAGCTGGCTCGTAGTCAGGGAAAATCCCAGGGCCATTTAAACCCTTGTACAAAGTCCTATCCTTAGTATGAAAGATGGGAATAGTTCAAACCTATGGTTTCGTCATGGCTGAGCACATAGTTTTTGCACGTTTAGTAGTGGTCATGTGCTAGGAATCCATGTAGAAAGAATTATATTTATAATTAGTGCACAGTTTCCCAAACCATGCAGACTAATCCTGCGCCCTTCCTAAATCTTTGATTTCTTTTTGGGTCTTTCTGTGTCGGCCCATGCTGGTCGGTTAAGATGGTCAGTTCTTATGGTGGGGAGACCCACTATGATTCTCATGAATATTCCTTCATAAACATTTAATTGAAGTATATCCCTTTTACTAGAGAGTATGTTTGGGCCTCCCACTATTAGTGTCTTGATTCTGTCTCGGGAAAACAATTTAAGTTGTCTCTTATGGTGGGGAGCCCATTTGTGTCTCTTCATACGAGTAACTCATATTTTTTTTATTTAGACTTGTCTGGGAAGTAGGTATTATCATTAGAAGATATCTAACTACCTACACATTCATTGGGTAAACATTGATATTGGAGAGTTTCCAATGGTTTAGTTATAGTAGGGAAGTGTAACCTTGTTCAATGTTGTTGTTTTTTTTTGGGTAAATTGATTGAGTATTGTTAAGATTGTATTTGAGGAGTTTTCATTTGGGATAAATCCTGAATGTACTTTATTTTTTCAGGAAAGTGGTGTAATTTTGGTTTGTGACAATATTCCTTCCATCATTGATCACTGGAGGTGTTTTGACATTTGGGGGTGAAACCTGGCAAGGGTGTACCTATTGGTTTCTCAGTTGGGTTTGGTTGTTGCTTTGACTTTGCTGTGACTTTCCGGGGCGGAAAGTTTTCAAGGTGGGGAGAATTGTCACGTATGTAACCTATTTTAGGGTTATTTTAAATTTATTTTCCACTCATGATTTGTTTTGGTGGTTTCCAAAGGTTTTATTGAGAATAGGCGAGTTTTCATGAATTGGGCCAAACTGCGAGCCCAATTCCAGATTTAAAAATAAATTTTGTTTCATTTATAACTTTTTCAATTTTTAATATTTTTGACTCATTCCAACTCCTAATTTTTCTCCCCTGATATATTAACCCCAAAGTTAAATTTGGGGCCTTTATAAATCCATAAGAATGGGGGATTTTTGTTTTTATTTGAGAATTGGGCCAACCCGAAGGCCCATTTTCCAGTTTTAAATTGTTTCATTAATTTATTAATATCTTATTCATTAAAATGGACTTTTCAGTGATTCCACCTCCCTATCGACCCTAAGAAGCCCAGGACCGACCCCATGCCCTCCTACCACAATTTGGATCTAGATAGAGTCGCGAAAATAGTAGACACTTTCTGGCTTTCAGAAATCTTCCAGATTTTGGAGAGGTAAATTGATCCTTTCATAACTCCTTCTATTCTTAATATTTTCCCTCCATTACAATTCCTAAATGACCTAATAATTCTTGTTAGACCATCCCCTGAGTTTTGGCCGTTTTAAATTTCATATACTAGTGTTTTGGGGAGATTCATTCTAGATTTCTCAAGTAAGTTTGTCCATTTCTTTTCCCCTTTCAAATTGATTAGGGTTTCATTCTATTTTTTTTAGGGTTTCCTCCCTTTTTATTGAAGTGAACAATGACCAGTGGGTAGGGGTTAGAACCTAAGGTTTAACCTTGGGTTTTATTGGTCCAATTTTCTATTTTAAGGTTTGATCTACCCTTCTTGAGGTGCGGCGGTGGTGCGTTTGTGTTTTCGCACAAAGGATTCAATGGTTTCATTTGATTTGGTAGGTGATTCCAATGTTCATGCAATCTTTGTGTATTAGCATGCTGTATTTATCATATTTTCGGATTTATATAATTTTATTATTGCTACAAAAATTGGTTCTAATGATGTTTCCATTGCAATTGAATTTAAAATGCCAATTTGGTGTGAAATTGGGGGTTTTCCAAAGAAGTGTTTTGTTTGTTTATTTGGGGATGCCCTATAAATACTTAGTTGTTTTTATTGATCTGTAATAAGGCATAAAATACTGTTTATAATGTTTATCCCCTCTGGTAATTGCTGCAAATAATGAGTTTTAATTGTGCTTGTAAAGAAAGTGAAGTTTTGGTTGCACTTTTGTTTGAAAATGAAGGTTTTACAAAGAGAACACTTATTTTTTAACATGAGGATGCACAAAAATTGATTTGTTGTTTTAATTGATATTTATCGGGCTGCCTTTACTATTTTGGTAACTTACAATTGTGAACATCGTGTACAAGTGGGTTTCTTAAGGGGTTTTGTGTGCAAAACTACACAAGATTTTGTGAAATTGATTTATTCAAATTCAAAGAGTTTGTTGTGTGTTTTAAGTGGTAGAAAATGAGATAGCTACTGTATTTGGTGTATGTGACCAGTAGTGGTGTTTTAAATTAAAATGGATGTGTGTTAAATCCTGAAATTGTTTGAGCACAAAGGGGGAAGCCCGGGTACCTAGGTGGGGCGGATTTGTACTAGTACGGCTAGTGGACCGGATGGGTTTTGTCCCTGTTTCACATAGCATTTGGATAACGACAACTCTAACTAAACTATGTGGATGATGATTGGGGACCACTAGGTTATGGGTATGTTCCCTACTAGTGGCTCGTGCACGAGAAAGGATTTTACTATGGTTACATTACACTGAGGTACGAGGTACATGGGGCCTGAGACTATCTAGTGCCTAGGGGTGTTCCCGGCTTTGTTGCTCAGTGGATTTGTGGTATTTGCCCTTGTTTTTGGGTGTCTTTGTAATTATAATGCAGTATCTAATATTCCTATTTAAATGTGTTAACATTCTGAAAGTTTTATCTTGAAAAATGTTTTCAATTAAAAGTTTCATTTTGTGGAATTTTTCACCGCTTTTAATTGCATATTAAAACTGCTTGCTTTTTCACCTTGTATTGCATGCACCTTGGAATCATAGGGTGGTATCCTATTGGGCTTAGGTTCACACCCCACTTACACCCCTTGGGTGTAAGTAGAACTTTGTTTTGACCCAGGTAAAGGAAAGGCTAAGGGTGATGGCGGTTCAGGGTGTTAGTCCTCATCCTTGGGGCGGAGTAGTGGAGACGACTTGGGGGTGATGACCCCTTGTCATGTGGAGTCCATGGGGCTATTTTGTTTCTGTTCCATTGTGTCTTTGGACCTTTTGTATTCACTCTAAACCTATGTATACAGTTCTGGTTTTTGTTTAAACATCATTTGGTGTAAATTTTCAGATTCAGTTTATTGATTGTTTTTAATGGTTTATGATTTCATATTCGGGTAAATCGTTCCCAAACCTAAATAAATGATACCCGGGCACTTGTGCCAGCCCGTGGGGATAGGGAACGCCCTTCGGGTCATGTCACGGGCTGGGTTTGGTGCTGGTTTGGGCGGCGACCAGATTTGGTTCGTGATAAAATGGTATCAGAGCTGGTTCTGGTTAACTCTTTGGGTCACGTTATTTGGGGAACAGTCGGGATAGTATAAAGTTACGATTGTTGGGACTTGGTAGTTCGGTTATGGGTAGTGTGTCTGATCACCACACCTCATGACAGGATTCGAGTCGCCATGGGAAGTCTGGATTTATCTAATTCCTTTGGTTTTCTTGGTTTGATGATGATTAGGGGAAATGAAAAGAGAGTTAGGATAATGGTCTCAGTGAGCTCGCAGGGCCTGGCAAGCCCTATGAAGCTGGGGATATTCCCTAAAACACTCTCTGTGACAGTGAAGTGATTGGAATATGGCTGCCAACCATATTTCCAAGTCACCCATTGAAACTAGTTTCCTCTCGGATTGTTTTGTGCTTTAGTTTTGAAATCCTGGCACTTTGGTTTTCTGGTGACTTGGTTTTAATAAGTGTAAAGTTTTTATGAAATGATTTTCAAATAAAGAGGGAATTGTTTGGTTTATGAAATTGAGGAATTAAATTTTCAGAATTGTTTTGAAATTTAAAATGGTGTGCTTACACCTCTTTTGAAAGAAGGATCTATATTAAAGTTGGTTTTGAAAAGTGTTTCCAATAGAGTTTTCTAAATAACAAAACGGTGTTTTAATGGGATGAGATGTTTTGATATTGATATGAATATCTTGAATGTGGGTTCTTTTCCAAATTGTTGTGTCTTTATGAAACGTTTTGTAAGATGTGAATTGGGATTTTGATCTCATTGTTAGCAGTTTTGAGAAAAAGGTTGGGTTGGTTGAGCATTTTGTTTTTGAAATGTGGAAGGAATTTTTGTTTTACCCTTTGGTATTTACATGAGTGACCACATGCATGGGGTTATATGGGATGATGGATGGTTGATGGCATGACTGGATGAGTGCTGGGATGGTTATGAGGAGGGTGCCTGGTGTGACACAAAAACATGCATGTGTGAGGCCCATGGGGTACCATTGGTTGATACGCTTACTGCAAAACCGTTTGTTTTCAAAGAAATAGTTTTAAAGAAAAACATGATGTATTGATGAGTAGTTTGGTATAGTTTTTATTATGGGTTTTTGATAATGTTGATGTTGTGGGATGTTTTGAGTCCAAGAACCCCTCCTGTTTGAACTGTGTTTTGGGTTTGTGTTTGGTCGGTGAGCTGTGTTGTAGGGACGACTAGTGGTCTCTTTTGAAAAATGTTTTGGGATGCCTTTACGGTGGTTCCCTTCATGTGTTTGGATCTGGTTTGAGGCATGTTTTTACTAATGGACCAGCTTGGTTGGGTCCTTGGGTTCTCTCATTGGATAAGGTATGCCCCCATTAAGGGTTAATGCACAGCTGAAGTGCAATCCATATTGTTTCGCCATTTGAAAATCCTCCAGTTGATCAATATAAGGAATATTTTATCGATCATTGTTGATTGAGTCTACACCCATTCATTTCGTTGATTTTTGGATCCTCTTGTAGTGGTAAAGTTATTGTGGAAGGTTGAAAGAAACCTTAGTTTCTAAAGTTTCATGATTCGTCGAAGGTGGAAGTTTTCTTTGGTTGTAAGTGTGGATGAGTGTCTCGATGGTGTCTAAGAGGACCCTTGGGTTCTTCAAAGTTTCTTTGATGCATTAATTCATGTTAAACCACCGGTGTGGGAAATGTGTTCACGATAGGATATTGTGGCCACTTTCTAGAATTGTGTGTTGTTTGGGGATGTTGTATAAGGTCCCTCTCCATGAATTGTTTATATCAGTTGAAATGGTAATGTTTGGTGATGCCTTATGATGTCATGTACTCGATTGACTGTATAGGTGAAAGTAGTGAAATCCTCTGAGAGTCCCTATTATGTTGGGCAAATGTCTCCCTTGAAAAAACTTCAAAATCATCTATTTTAGAGGAATGTGAGTGTAGGTGTTCTTTACTTCTATTGTTTCTCACCTGAAGAAACAAGTTGTGATGTGTGTGTATCTTCTCAGCCCTTGTTTCAGTGAAATATCGGGATAAGGTAAAGTGAGTTTGGAATGTGTTATGTCTAGAAAACTTATTTGGGACTGCGGTGTAGTTTTTGGTGGCACCGAAAAGAAGAATTCTCATTCAGTGGGTTTCCAAATATTAACTACGAGGCCGAAGATGCTTCAATCATTTGAGCTCCAGCCATAGGTCTCGGAGAGAAGCTGGCTCGTAGTCAGGGAAAATCCCAGGGCCATTTAAACCCTTGTACAAAGTCCTATCCTTAGTATGAAAGATGGGAATAGTTCAAACCTATGGTTTCGTCATGGCTGAGCACATAGTTTGTGCACGTTTAGTAGTGGTCGTGTGCTAGGAATCCATGTAGAAAGAATTATATTTATAATTAGTGCACAGTTTCCCAAACCATGCAGACTAATCCTGCGCCCTTCCTAAATCTTTGATTTCTTTTTGGGTCTTTCTGTGTCGGCCCATGCTGGTCGGCTAAGATGGTCAGTTCTTATGGTGGGGAGACCCACTATGATTCTCATTAATATTCCTTCATAAACATTTAATGGAAGTATATCCCTTTTACTAGAGAGTATGTTTGGGCCTCCCACTATTAGTGTCTTGATTCTGTCTCGGGAAAACAATTTAAGTTGTCTCTTATGGTGGGGAGCCCATTTGTGTCTCTTCATACGAGTAACTCATATTTTTTTTATTTAGACTTGTCTGGGAAGTAGGTATTATCATTAGAAGATATCTAACTACCTACACATTCATTGGGTAAACATTGATATTGGAGAGTTTCCAATGGTTTAGTTATAGTAGGGAAGTGTAACCTTGTTCAATGTTGTTGTTGTTTTTTGGGTAAATTGATTGAGTATTGTTCAGATTGTATATGAGGAGTTTTCATTTGGGATAAATCCTGAATGTACTTTATTGTTTCAGGAAAGTGGTGTAATTTGGGTTTGTGACAGTATTCCTTCCATCATTGATCACTGGAGGTGTTTTGACATTTGGGGGTGAAACCTGGCAAGGGTGTACCTATTGGTTTCTCAGTTGGGTTTGGTTGTTGCTTTGACTTTGCTGTGACTTTCCGGGGCGGAAAGTTTTCAAGGTGGGGAGAATTGTCACGTACGTAACCTATTTTAGGGTTATTTTAAATTTATTTTCCACTCATGATTTGTTTTGGTGGTTTCCAAAGGTTTTATTGAGAATAGGCGAGTTTTCATGAATTGGGCCAAACTGCGAGCCCAATTCCAGATTTAAAAATAAATTTTGTTTCATTTATAACTTTTTCAATTTTTAATATTTTTGACTCATTCCAACTCCTAATTGTTCTCCCCTGATATATTAACCCCAAATTTAAATTTGGGGCCTTTATAAATCCATAAGCATGGGGGATATTTGTTTTTATTTGAGAATTGGGCCAACCCGAAGGCCCATTTTCCAGTTTTAAATTGTTTCATTAATTTATTAATATCTTATTCATTAAAATGGATTTTTCGATGATTCCACCTCCCTATCGACCCTAAGAAGCCCAGGCGCGACCCCATGCCCTCCTCCCACAATTTGGAGCTCGATAGAGTCGCTAAAATAGTAGAAACTTTCTGGATTTCAGAAATCGTCCAGATTTTGGAGAGGTAAATTGATCCTTTCATAACTCCTTCTATTCTTAATATTTTCCCTCCATTAAAATTCCTAAATGACCTAATAATTCTTGTGAGACCATCCCCTGAGTTTTGGCCGTTTTAAATTTCCGATACTAGTGTTTTGGGGAGATTCATTCTAAATTTCTCAAGTAAGTTTGTCCATTTCTTTTCCCCTTTCAAATTGATTAGGGTTTCATTCTATTTTTTTAGGGTTTCCTCCCTTTTTATTGAAGTGAACAATGACCAGTGGGTAGGGGTTCGAACCTAAGGTTTAACCTTGGGTTTTATTGGTCCAATTTTCTATTTTTAGGTTTGATCTACCCTTCTTGAGGTGCGGCGGTGGTGCGTTTGTGTTTTCACACAAAGGATTAAATGGTTTCATTTGATTTGGTAGGTGATTCCAATGTTGATGCAATCTTTGTGTATTAGCATGTTGTATTTATCATATTTTCAGATTTATATAATTTTATTATTGCTACAAAAATTGGTTCTAATGATGTTTCCATTGCAATTGAATTTAAAATGCCAATTTGGTGTGAAATTGGGGGTTTTCCAAAGAAGTGTTTTGTTTGTTTATTTGGGGATTCCCTATAAATACTTAGTTGTTTTTATTGATCTGTAATAAGGCATAAAATACTGTTTATAATGTTTATCCCCTCTGGTAATTGCTGCAAATAATGAGTTTTAATTGTGCTTGTAAAGAAAGTGAAGTTTTGGTTGCACTTTTGTGTGAAAATGAAGGTTTTACAAAGAGAACACTTCTTGTTTAACATGAGGATGCACAAAAATTGATTTGTTGTTTTAATTGATATTTATTGGGCTGCCTTTACTATTTTGGTAACTTAAAATTGTGAACATCGTGTACAAGTGGGTTTCTTAAGGGGTTTTGTGTGCAAAACTACACAAGATTTTGTGAAATTGATTTATTCAAATTCAAAGAGTTTGTTGTGTGTTTTAAGTGGTAGAAAATGAGATAGCTACTGTATTTGGTGTATGTGACCAGTAGTGGTGTTTTACATTAAAATGGATGTGTGTTAAATCCTGAAATTGTTTGAGCACAAAGGGGGAAGCCCGAGTACCTAGGTGGGGCGGATTTTTACTAGTACGGCTAGTGGACCGGATGGGTTTTGTCCCTGTTTCACTTAGCATTTGGATAACGACAACTCTAACTAAACTATGTGGATGATGATTGGGGACCACTAGGTTATGGGTATGTTCCATACTAGTGGATCGTGCACGAGAAAGGATTTTACTATGGTTACATTACACTGAGGTACGAGGTACATGGGGCCTGAGACTATCTAGTGCCTAGGGGTGTTCTCGGCTTTGTTGCTCAGTGGATTTGTGGTATTTGCCCTTGTTTTTGGGTGTCTTTGGAATTATAATGTAGTATCTAATATTCCTATTTAAATGTGTTAACATTCTGAAAGTTTTATCTTGAAAAATGTTTTCAATTAAAAGTTTCATTTTGTGGAATTTTTCACCGCTTTTAATTGCATATTAAAACTGCTTGCTTTTTCACATTGTATTGCATGCACCTTGGAATCATAGGGTGGTATCCTATTGGGCTTAGGCTCACACCCTACTTACACCCCTTGGGTGTAAGTAGAACTTTTTTTTGACCCAGGTAAAGGAAAGGCTAAGGGTGATGGCGGTTCAGGGTGTTAGTCCTCATCCTTGGGGCGGAGTAGTGGAGACGACTTGGGGGTGATGACCCCTTGTCATGTGGAGTCCATGGGGCTATTTTGTTTCTGTTCCATTGTGTCTTTGGACCTTTTTTATTGACTCTAAACCTATGTATTCAGTTCTGGTTTTTGTTTAAACATCATTTGGTGTAAATTTTCAGATTCAGTTTATTGATTGTTTTTAATGGTTTATGATTTCATATTCGGGTAAATCATTCCCAAACCTAAATAAATGATACCCGGGCACTTATTCCAGCCCGTGGGGATAGGGAACGCCCTTCGGGTCATGTCACGGGCTGGGTTTGGTGCTGGTTTGGGCGGCGACCAGATTTGGTTCGTGACAAAATGGTATCAGAGCTGGTTCTGGTTAACTCTTTGGGTCACGTAATTTGGGGAACAGTCGGGATAGTATAAAGTTACGATTGTTGGGACTTGGTAGTTCGGTTATGGGTAGTGTGCCTGATCACCACACCTCATGACAGGATTCGAGTCTCCATGGGAAGTCGGGATTTATCTAATTCCTTTGGTTTTCTTGGTTTGATGATGATTAGGGGAAATGAAAAGAGAGTTGGGATAATGGTCTCAGTGAGCTCGCAGGGCCTGGCAAGCCATGTGAAGCTGGGGATATTCCCTAAAACACTCTCTGTGACAGTGAAGTGATTGGAATATGGCTGCCAACCATATTTCCAAGTTACCCATTGAAACTAGTTTCCTCTCGGATTGTTTTGTGCTTTAGTTTTGAAATCCTGGCACTTTGGTTTTCTGGTGACTTGGTTTTAATAAGTGTAATTTTTTTATGAAATTATTTTCAAATAAAGAGGGAATTTTTTGGTTTATGAAATTGAGGAATTAAATTTTCAGAATTGTTTTGAAATTTAAAATGGTGTGCTTACACCTCTTTTGAAAGAAGGATCTATATTAAAGTTGGTTTTGAAAAGTGTTTCCAATAGAGTTTTCTAAATAATAAAATGGTGTTTTAATGGGATGAGATGTTTTGATATTGATATGAATATCTTGAATGTGGGTTCTTTTCCAAATTGTTGTGTCTTTATGAAACGTTTTGTAAGATGTGAATTGGTATTTTGATCTCATTGTTAGCAGTTTTGAGAAAAAGGTTGGGTTGGTTGAGCATTTTGTTTTTGAAATGTGGAAGGAATTTTTGTTTTACCCCTTGGTATTTCCATGAGTGACCACATGCATGGGGTTATATGGGATGATGGATGGTTGATGGCATGACTGGATGAGTGCTGGGATGGTTATGAGGAGGGTGCCCGGTGTGACACAAAAACATGCATGTGTGAGGCCCATGGGGTACCATTGGTGGATACGCTTACTGCAAAACCGTTTGTTTTCAAAGAAATAGTTTTAAAGAAAAACATGATGTATTGATGAGTAGTTTGGTATAGTTTTTATTATGGGTTTTTGATAATGTTGATGTTGTGGGATGTTTTGAGTCCAAGAACCCCTCCTGTTTGAACTGTGTTTTGGGTTTGTGTTTGGTCGGTGAGCTGTGTTGTAGGGACGACTAGTGGTCTCTTTTGAAAAATGTTTTGGGATGCCTTTACGGTGGTTCCCTTCATGTGTTTGGATCTGGTTTGAGGCATGTTTTTACTAATGGACCAGCTTGGTTGGGTCCTTGGGTTCTCTCATTGGATAAGGTATGCCCCCATTAAGGGTTAATGCACAGCTGAAGTGCAATCCATATTGTTTCGCCATTTGAAAATCCTCCAGTTGATCAATATAAGGAATATTTTATCGATCATTGTTGATTGAGTCTACACCCATTCATTTCGTTGTTTTTTGGATCCTCTTGTAGTGGTAAAGTTACTGTGGAAGGTTGAAAGAAACCTTAGTTTCTAAAGTTTCATGATTCGTCGAAGGTGGAAGTGTTTTTTGGTTGTAAGTGTGGATGAGTGTCTCGATGGTGTCTAAGAGGACCCTTGGGTTCTTCAAAGTTTCTTTGATGCATTAATTCATGTTAAACCACCGGTGTGGGAAATGTGTTCACGATAGGATATTGTGGCCACTTTCTAGAATTGTGTGTTGTTTGGGGATTTTGTATAAGGTCCCTCTCCATGAATTGTTTATATCAGTTTAAATGGTAATGTTTGGTGATGCCTTATGATGTCATGTACTCGATTGACTGTATAGGTGAAAGTAGTGAAATCCTCTGAGAGTCCCTGTTATGTTGGGAAAATGTCTCCCTTGGAAAAACTTCAAAATCATCTATTTTGGAGGAATGTGAGTGTAGGTGTTCTTTACTTCTATTGTTTCTCACCTGAAGAAACAAGTTGTGATGTGTGTGTATCTTCTCAGCCCTTGTTTCAGTGAAATATCGGGATAAGGTAAAGTGAGTTTGGAATGTGTTATGTCTAGAAAACTTATTTGGGACTGCGGTGTAGTTTTTGGTGGCACCGAAAAGAAGAATTCTCATTCAGTGGGTTTCCAAATATTAACTACGAGGCCGAAGATTCTTCAATCCTTTGAGCTCCAGCCATAGGTCTCAGAGAGAAGCTGGCTCGTAGTCAGGGAAAATCCCAGGGCCATTTAAACCCTTGTACAAAGTCCTATCCTTAGTATGAAAGATGGGAATAGTTCAAACCTATGGTTTCGTCATGGCTGAGCACATAGTTTGTGCACGTTTAGTAGTGGTCGTGTGCTAGGAATCCATGTAGAAAGAATTATATTTATAATTAGTGCACAGTTTCCCAAACCATGCAGACTAATCCTGCGCCCTTCCTAAATCTTTGATTTCTTTTTGCGTCTTTCTGTGTCGGCCCATGCTGGTCGGTTAAGATGGTCAGTTCTTATGGTGGGGAGACCCACTATGATTCTCATGAATATTCCTTCATAAACATTTAATGGAAGTATATCCCTTTTACTAGATAGTATGTTTGGGCCTCCCATTATTAGTGTCTTGATTCTGTCTCGGGAAAACAATTTAAGTTGTCTCTTATGGTGGGGAGCCCATTTGTGTCTCTTCATACGAGTAACTCATATTTTTTTTATTTAGACTTGTCTGGGAAGTAGGTATTATCATTAGAAGATATGTAACTACCTACACATTCATTGGGTAAACATTGATATTGGAGAGTTTCCAATGGTTTAGTTATAGTAGGGAAGTGTAACCTTGTTCAATGTTGTTGTTTTTTTTGGGTAAATTGATTGAGTATTGTTCAGATTGTATTTGAGGAGTTTTCATTTGGGATAAATCCTGAATGTACTTTATTATTTCAGGAAAGTGGTGTAATTTTGGTTTGTGATAGTATTCCTTCCATCATTGATCACTGGTGGTGTTTTGACATTTGGGGGTGAAACCTGGCAAGGGTGTACCTATTGGTTTCTCAGTTGGGTTTGGTTGTTGCTTTGACTTTGCTGTGACTTTCCAGGGCGGAAAGTTTTCAAGGTGGGGAGAATTGTCACGTACGTAACCTATTTTAGGGTTATTTTAAATTTATTTTCCACTCATGATTTGTTTTGGTGGTTTCCAAAGGTTTTATTGAGAATAGGCGAGTTTTCATGAATTGGGCCAAACTGCGAGCCCAATTCCAGATTTAAAAATAAATTTTGTTTCATTTATAACTTTTTCAATTTTTAATATTTTTGACTCATTCCAACTCCTAATTGTTCTCCCCTGATATATTAACCCCAAATTTAAATTTGGGGCCTTTATAAATCCATAAGCATGGGGGATTTTTGTTTTTATTTGAGAATTGGGCCAACCCGAAGGCCCATTTTCCAGTTTTAAATTGTTTCATTAATTTATTAATATCTTATTCATTAAAATGGATGTTTCGGTGATTCCACCTCCCTATCGACCCTAATAAGCCCAGGCGCGACCCATACACTTCTCCCACAATTTGGAGCTCGATAGCGTCGCGAAAATAGTAGAAACTTTCTGGCTTTCAGAAATCGTCCAGATTTTGGAGAGGTAAATTGATCCTTTCATAACTTCTTCTACTCTTAATATTTTCCCTCCATTCCAATTCCTAAATGACCTAATAATTCTTGTGAGACCATCCCATTAGTTTTGTCCGTTTTAAATTTCAGATACTAGTGTTTTGGGGAGATTCATTCTAGATTTCTCAAGTAAGTTTGTCCATTTCTTTTCCCCTTTCAAATTGATTAGGGTTTCATTCTATTTTTTTTAGGGTTTCCTCCCTTTTTATTAAAGTGAACAATGACCAGTGGGTAGGGGTTCGAACCTAAGGTTTAACCTTGGGTTTTATTGGTCCAATTTTCTATTTTTAGGTTTGATCTACCCTTCTTGAGGTGCGGCGGTGGTGCGTTTGTGTTTTCGCACAAAGGATTCAATGGTTTCATTTGATTTGGTAGGTGATTCCAATGTTGATGCAATCTTTGTGTATTAGCATGCTGTATTTATCATATTTTCAGATTTATATAATTTTATTATTGCTACAAAAATTGGTTCTAATGATGTTTCCATTGCAATTGAATTTAAAATGCCAATTTGGTGTGAAATTGGGGGTTTTCAAAGAAGTGTTTTGTTTGTTTATTTGGGGATGCCCTATAAATACTTAGTTGTTTTTATTGATCTTTAATAAGGCATAAAATACTGTTTATAATGTTTATCCCCTCTGGTAATTGCTGCAAATAATGAGTTTTAATTGTGCTTGTAAAGAAAGTGAAGTTTTGGTTGCACTTTTGTGTGAAAATGAAGGTTTTACAAAGAGAACACTTCTTGTTTAACATGAGGATGCACAAAAATTGATTTTTTTGTTTTAATTGATATTTATTGGGCTGCCTTTACTATTTTGGTAACTTACAATTGTTAACATCGTGTACAAGTGGGTTTCTTAAGGGGTTTTGTGTGCAAAACTACACAAGATTTTGTGAAATTGATTTATTCAAATTCAAAGAGTTTGTTGTGTGTTTTAAGTGGTAGAAAAGGAGATAGCTACTGTATTTGGTGTATGTGACCAGTAGTGGTGTTTTACATTAAAATGGATGTGTGTTAAATCCTGATATTGTTTGAGCACAAAGGGGGAAGCCTGGGTACCTAGGTGGGGCGGATTTGTACTAGTACGGCTAGTGGACCGGATGGGTTTTGTCCCTGTTTCACTTAGCATTTGGATAACGACAACTCTAACTAAACTATGTGGATGATGATTGGGGACCACTAGGTTATGGGTATGTTCCCTACTAGTGGCTCGTGCACGAGAAAGGATTTTACTATGGTTACATTACACTGAGGTACGAGGTACATGGGGCCTGAGACTATCTAGTGCCTAGGGGTGTTCCCGGCTTTGTTGCTCAGTGGATTTGTGGTATTTGCCCTTGTTTTTGGGTGTCTTTGGAATTATAATGCAGTATCTAATATTCCTATTTAAATGTGTTAACATTCTGAAAGTTTTATCTTGAAAAATGTTTTCAATTAAAAGTTTCATTTTGTGGAATTTTTCACCGCTTTTAATTGCATATTAAAACTGCTTGCTTTTTCACCTTGTATTGCATGCACCTCGGAATCATAGGGTGGTATCCTATTGGGCTTAGGCTCACACCCTACTTACACCCCTTGGGTGTAAGTAGAACTTTTTTTTGACCCAGGTAAAGGAAAGGGTAAGGGTGATGGCGGTTCAGGGTGTTAGTCCTCATCCTTGGGGCGGAGTAGTGGAGACGACTTGGGGGTGATGACCCCTTGTCATGTGGAGTCCATGGGGCTATTTTGTTTCTGTTCCATTGTGTCTTTGGACCTTTTTTATTGACTCTAAACCTATTTATTCAGTTCTGGTTTTTGTTTAAACATCATTTGGTGTAAATTTTCAGATTCATTTTGTTGATTGTTTTTAATGGTTTATGATTTCATATTCGGGTAAATCGTTCCCAACCCTAAATAAATGATACCCGGGCACTTGTGCCAGCCCGTGGGGATAGGGAACGCCCTTCGGGTCATGTCACGGGCTGGGTTTGGTGCCGGTTTGGGCGGCGACCAGATTTGGTTCGTGACAAAATGGTATCAGAGCTGGTTCTGGTTAACTCTTTGGGTCACGTTATTTGGGGAACAGTCGGGATAGTATAAAGTTACGATTGTTGGGACTTGGTAGTTCGGTTATGGGTAGTGTGCCTGATCACCACACCTCATGACAGGATTCGAGTCACCATGGGAAGTCGGGATTTATCTAATTCCTTTGGTTTTCTTGGTTTGATGATGATTAGGGGAAATGAAAACAGAGTTGGGATAATGGTCTCAGTGAGCTCGCAGGGCCTGGAAAGCCATGTGAAGCTGGGGATATTCCCTAAAACACTCTCTGTGACAGTGAAGTGATTGGAATATGGCTGCCAACCATATTTCCAAGTCACCCATTGAAACTAGTTTCCTCTCGGATTGTTTTGTGCTTTAGTTTTGAAATCCTGGCACTTTGGTTTTCTGGTGACTTGGTTTTAATAAGTGTAAAGTTTTTATGAAATGATTTTCAAATAATGAGGGAATTGTTTGGTTTATGAAATTGAGGAATTAAATTTTCAGAATTGTTTTGAAATGTAAAATGGTGTGCTTACACCTCTTTTGAAAGAAGGATCTATATTAAAGTTGGTTTTGAAAAGTGTTTCCAATAGATTTTTCTAAATAATAAAACGGTGTTTTAATGGGATGAGATGTTTTGATATTGATATGAATATCTTGAATGTGGGTTCTTTTCCAAATTGTTGTGTCTTTATGAAACGTTTTGTAAGATGTGAATTGGGATTTTGATCTCATTGTTAGCAGTTTTGAGAAAAAGGTTGGGTTGGTTGAGCATTTTGTTTTTGAAATGTGGAAGGAATTTTTGTTTTACCCTTTGGTATTTCCATGAGTGACCACATGCATGGGGTTATATGGGATGATGGATGGTTGATGGCATGACTGGATGAGTGCTGGGATGGTTATGAGGAGGGTGCCCGGTGTGACACAAAAACATGCATGTGTGAGGCCCATGGGGTACCATTGGTGGATACGCTTACTGCAAAACCGTTTGTTTTCAAAGAAATAGTTTTAAAGAAAAACATGATGTATTGATGAGTAGTTTGGTATAGTTTTTATTATGGGTTTTTGATAATGTTGATGTTGTGGGATGTTTTGAGTCCAAGAACCCCTCCTGTTTGAACTGTGTTTTGGGTTTGTGTTTGGTCGGTGAGCTGTGTTGTAGGGACGACTAGTGGTCTCTTTTGAAAAATGTTTTGGGATGCCTTTACGGTGGTTCCCTTCATGTGTTTGGATCTGGTTTGAGGCATGTTTTTACTAATGGACCAGCTTGGTTGGGTCCTTGGGTTCTCTCATTGGATAAGGTATGCCCCCATTAAGGGTTAATGCACAGCTGAAGTGCAATCCATATTGTTTCTCCATTTGAAAATCCTCCAGTTGATCAATATAAGGAATATTTTATCGATCATTGTTGATTGAGTCTACACCCATTCATTTCGTTGATTTTTGGATCCTCTTGTAGTGGTAAAGTTATTGTGGAAGGTTGAAAGAAACCTTAGTTTCTAAAGTTTCATGATTCGTCGAAGGTGGAAGTGTTCTTTGGTTGTAAGTGTGGATGAGTGTCTCGATGGTGTCTAAGAGGACCCTTGGGTTCTTCAAAGTTTCTTTGATGCATTAATTCATGTTAAACCACCGGTGTGGGAAATGTGTTCATGATAGGATATTGTGGCCACTTTCTAGAATTGTGTGTTGTTTGGGGATGTTGTATAAGGTCCCTCTCCATGAATTGTTTATATCAGTTGAAATGGTAATGTTTGGTGATGCCTTATGAAGCCATGTACTCGATTGACTGTATAGGTGAAAGTAGTGAAATCCTCTGAGAGTCCCTGTTATGTTGGGCAAATGTCTCCCTTGGAAAAACTTCAAAATCATCTATTTTAGAGGAATGTGAGTGTAGGTGTTCTTTACTTCTATTGTTTCTCACCTGAAGAAACAAGTTGTGATGTGTGTGTATCTTCTCAGCCCTTGTTTCAGTGAAATATCGGGATAAGGTAAAGTGAGTTTGGAATGTGTTATGTCTAGAAAACTTATTTGGGACTGCGGTGTAGTTTTTGGTGGCACCGAAAAGAAGAATTCTCATTCAGTGGGTTTCCAAATATTAACTACGAGGCCGAAGATGCTTCAATCATTTGAGCTCCAGCCATAGGTCTCGGAGAGAAGCTGGCTCGTAGTCAGGGAAAATCCCAGGGCCATTTAAACCCTTGTACAAAGTCCTATCCTTAGTATGAAAGATGGGAATAGTTCAAACCTATGGTTTCGTCATGGATGAGCACATAGTTTGTGCATGTTTAGTAGTGGTCGTGTGCTAGGAATCCATGTAGAAAGAATTATATTTATAATTAGTGCATAGTTTCCCAAACCATGTAGACTAATCCTGCGCCCTTCCTAAATCTTTGATTTCTTTTTGGGTCTTTCTGTGTCGGCCCATGCTGGTCGGTTAAGATGGTCAGTTCTTATGGTGGGGAGACCCACTATGATTCTCATGAATATTCCTTCATAAACATTTAATGGAAGTATATCCCTTTTACTAGAGAGTATGTTTGGGCCTCCCACTATTAGTGTCTTGATTCTGTCTCGGGAAAACAATTTAAGTTGTCACTTATGGTGGGGAGCCGATTTGTGTCTCTTCATACGAGTAACTCATATTTTTTTTATTTAGACTTGTCTGGGAAGTAGGTATTATCGTTAGAAGATATCTAACTACCTACACATTCATTGGGTAAACATTGATATTGGAGAGTTTCCAATGGTTTAGTTACAGTAGGGAAGTGTAACATTGTTCAATGTTGTTGTTTTTTTGGGTAAATTGATTGAGTATTGTTCAGATTGTATTTGAGGAGTTTTCATTTGGGATAAATCCTGAATGTACTTTATTGTTTCAGGAAAGTGGTGTAATTTTGGTTTGTGACAGTATTCCTTCCATCATTGATCACTGGATGTGTTTTGACATTTGGGGGGTGAAACCTGGCAAGGGTGTACCTATTGGTTTCTCAGTTGGGTTTGGTTGTTGATTTGACATTGCTGTGACTTTCCGGGGCGGAAAGTTTTCAAGGTGGGGAGAATTGTCACGTACGTAACCTATTTTAGGGTTATTTTAAATTTATTTTCCACTCATGATTTGTTTTGGTGGGTTCCAAAGGTTTTATTGAGAATAGGCGAGTTTTCATGAATTGGGCCAAACTGCGAGCCCAATTCCAGATTTAAAAATAAATTTTGTTTCATTTATAACTTTTTCCATTTTTAAAATTTTTGACTCATTCCAACTTCTAATTGTTCTCCCCTGATATAGTAACCCCAAATTTAAATTTGGGGCCTTTATAAATCCATAAGCATGGGGGATTTTTGTTTTTATTTGAGAATTGGGCCAACCCGAAGGCCCATTTTCCAGTTTTAAATTGTTTCATTAATTTATTAATATCGTATTCATTAAAATGGATATTTCGGTGATTCCACCTCCCTATCGACCCTAAGAAGCTCAGGCGCGACCCCATGCCCTCCTCCCACAATTTGGAGCTCGATAGAGTAGCGAAAATACTAGAAACTTTCTGGCTTTCAGAAATCGTCCAGATTTTGGAGAGGTAAATTGATCCTTTCATAACTCCTTCTATTGTTAATATTTTCCCTCCATTCCAATTCCTAAATGACCTAATAATTCTTGTGAGACAATCCCCTCAGTTTTGGCCGTTTTAAATTTCAGATACTAGTGTTTTGGGGAGATTCATTCTATATTTCTCAAGTAAGTTTGTCCATTTCTTTTCCCCTTCCAAATTGATTAGGGTTTCATTCTATTTTGTTTAGGGTTTCCTCCCTTTTTATTGAAGTGAACAATGACCAGTGGGTAGGGGTTCGAACCTAAGGTTTAACCTTGGGTTTTATTGGTCCAATTTTCTATTTTTAGGTTTGATCTACCCTTCTTGAGGTGCGGCGGTGGTGCGTCTGTGTTTTCGCACAAAGGATTCAATGGTTTCATTTGATTTGGTAGGTGATTCCAATGTTGATGCAATATTTGTGTATTATCATGCTGTATTTATCATATTTTCAGATTTATATAATTTTATTATTGCTACAAAAATAGGTTCTAATGATGTTTCCATTGCAATTGAATTTAAAATGCCAATTTGGTGTGAAATTGGGGGTTTTCCAAAGAAGTGTTTTTTTTTGTTTATTTGGGGATGCCCTATAAATAATTAGTTGTTTTTATTGATCTGTAATAAGGCATAAAATACTGTTTATAATGTTTATCCCCTCTGTTAATTGCTGCAAATAATGAGTTTTAATTGTGCTTGTAAAGAAAGTGAAGTTTTGGTTGCAGTTTTGTGTGAAAATGAAGGTTTTACAAAGAGAACACTTCTTGTTTAACATGAGGATGCACAAAAATTGATTTGTTGTTTTAATTGATATTTATTGGGCTGCCTTTACTATTTTGGTAACTTACAATTGTGAACATCGTGTACAAGTGGGTTTCTTAAGGGGTTTTGTGTGCAAAACTACACAAGATTTTGTGAAATTGATTTATTCAAATTCAAAGAGTTTGTTGTGTGTTTTAAGTGGTAGAAAATGATATAGCTACTGTATTTGGTGTATGTGACCAGTAGTGGTGTTTTACATTAAAATGGATGTGTGTTAAATCCTAATATTGTTTGAGCACAAAGTGGGAAGCCCGGGTACCTAGGTGGGGCGGATTTGTACTAGTACGGCTAGTGGACCGAATGGGTTTTGTCCCTGTTTCACTTAGCATTTGGATAACGACAACTCTAACTAAACTATGTGGATGATGATTGGGGACCACTAGGTTATGGGTATGTTCCCTACTAGTGGCTCATGCACGAGAAATGATTTTACTATGGTTACATTACACTGAGGTACGAGGTACATGGGGACTGAGACTATCTAGTGCCTAGGGGTGTTCCCGGCTTTGTTGCTCAGTGGATTTGTGGTATTTGCCCTTGTTTTTGGGTGTCTTTGGAATTATAATGCAGTATATAATATTCCTATTTAAATGTGTTAACATTCTGAAAGTTTTATCTTGAAAAATGTTTTCAATTAAAAGTTTCATTTTGTGGAATTTTTCACCGCTTTTAATTGCATATTAAAACTGCTTGCTTTTTCACCTTGTATTGCATGCACCTTGGAATCATAGGGTGGTATCCTATTGGGCTTAGGCTCACACCCTACTTACACCCCTTGGGTGTAAGTTGAACTTTTTTTGACCCAGGTAAAGGAAAGGCTAAGGGTGATGGCGGTTCAGGGTGTTAGTCCTCATCCTTGGGGCGGAGTAGTGGAGACGACTTGGGGGTGATGACCCCTTATCATGTGGAGTCCATGGGGCTATTTTGTTTCTGTTCCATTGTGTCTTTGGACCTTTTGTATTGACTCTAAACCTATGTATTCAGTTCTGGTTTTTGTTTAAACATCATTTGGTGTAAATTTTCAGATTCAGTTTATTGATTGTTTTTAATGGTTTATGATTTCATATTCGGGTAAATCGTTCCCAAACCTAAATAAATGATACCCGAGCACTTGTGCCAGCCCGTGGGGATAGGGAACGCCCTTTGGGTCATGTCACGGGCTGGGTTTGGTTCCGGTTTGGGCGGCGACCAGATTTGGTTCGTGACAATAATCCATCAGAGCATATAAAGAAAACATCACAAGTCTTGAACAATATGCCTTGATATTTTTTGTTACCACCTAATGCAAGGTTGACCACTTCTTTGGTGGGTTAAAACCTAGCCTACAAAAATCTGTGGCGATCCACAACATTGATATCTATTATGAAATTTTCCAATGTGCCCTCAAAGTAAAAAATGGAGATCAGAGAATATCAGGGGTATCATGGGGATAATATGTGAAAATTGGACATTAATTATGGTGGTCTGATGTAAAATCAAATGGTGATACAAAATTCCAACACCCCACTTTCCAAAGGTGCATAATGTAGCACATCAGAAATTGCTTGAAGGGGATGAGGAAATGCATTAAGTGTGGAAGAGAAAGGAAGCTGGCTATTAACTATTGTTATGAAAAACATCCAACCCCATTAGACCCTCAACGTATTGTTCATTGATTCAACTGCAAAGAACCAAGTCACTTTACAAACCTGTTCCCCAATATATGGGTTTTCGAAGGCTGCACACAACCTCTACGGAAACATGGAAAAACCTTTTCCATCCCGACCACCGAAGTGAGCCCCGATAATGAGGTGGTGACAAGTACACTAATTATTCATTCAAGAATAATGAATGTAATTTTTTGTTCTGGTTCTATTTATTCTTTAATATCCTGAAAGTTTAGTATAACAATACCAACATCACCACAAATAACGGAAGTAGAGATGTCAGTTAGAATGGAAAATGAGAAAATCATTGCATCCCAGGAATATAACTCATCCCCTATCATAATTTGTGGATTTAACATCCCATAGAACCCCATAATACTTCCTATTGTGGAATTATATGCAATTATTGGCATGGATTGGATTTCCTTATACAGAGACAACATAAATTTTTGTGAGAGGGAAATCACACTCCATATGGAAAATTGATCCCTGATTCTATACATGTGCAAGGAGAAGTATGTATCTTCCTTAGAATAATCATCTCAAGAATGGATATTAATAACCTATGAACATGTGTATCTTGATCAAATGATTGGGTCTAAGGAAGAAATATTCCTTGAATACATTCCTATTTTACGGGAATTCGCTGAAGTGTTTCCTGAGGAATTGACTGGTCTTCCTCCAAGAAGAGATGTTGAATTCTCAATTGATCTTAAACCTAGGGTATTTCCAATATCCAATACTCCATATAGAATGGGTTTTTGTGGAGATTGAGGAGATGAAGAAACAACTACAGTTGAATTTGGATATAGGGTTTATATGCCCAAGTGCTTCACCGTGGGGTGCATCAGTAATCTTCATCAAGAAGAAGGATGGGTCAATGCACCTTTGCATTGATTATCATGAGATAAAAAAAATCACGATAATGAACAAGTATCCTCTAACCCGAATTTATGACTTGTTCAATAATCTATTTGGAGCACAATACTTCTCCAAGCCGGATTTGCAGTTGGGATATTACCAAGTAAGGGTGAATAAGGAGGATATCCCCAAGACTACTTTTCATACAACATGCGGGCACTATGAATTCATAGTAATGCCTTTTGGATACACTAATTCTCTATATATCTTTATGGACTTGATTAATAGAGTCTAGAGAGATTACCTTGACAAATTTTTTGTAGTCTTTATAGATGATATTCTAATATACTTCAGAATGAAGGAGGGGCATGAGGAGCATTTAAGCACTGTACTAGAGACCTTACGAAAGAAGAATCTCTTTGAAAAGTATAGTAAGTTTGAGTTCTGGTTGAAGGAAGTCTCATTCATAGGTCACATCATCTCAAGAAATGGGATATCTTTGGATCCATCCAAGATAGCTGCAATAGAGGGATGGTTGAGGCCAACATTGGTGACGAATATCCGTATCCCTCTAGGGTTAGCTGGATATTATCACTTATTTTTGAGAAATTTCTCACTATTTTCAAACCCTCTAACTAAGAAAAATTATAATGGAGTCATGTTTTCTCTGAGTGATTAATTCAAAGAGTGCTTCAAGTAGTTAAAAGTAGGCCTATCATTGCTCTCATTCTCACACTACCCACAAGTGTAGAACCTTTTGTGGTATTTAGTGATGCTCTGAATAAGGGTATGGGTTGTGTGTTGATGAAAAATGAAAAATCTGTTGCCTATGCTTCAAGACAATTGAATATTCATGAGAAAAAATATCCAACACATGATTTGGAGTTGGCAGTAGTAATCATCACTTTGAAAATTTAGCGACATTATCTCTTTTAGGATAAGTGTAAAATATATACGGATCACAAAAGCCTCAAGTATATATTCACATAGAAAAAGATGAATATGATTCAAAAAATATTGTTTGAGCTGATCAAATACTATGATTTCTCAATCCCTTACTACCTTGGGAAAGAGAACAATGTGGAATATGCTCTAAGTAGAAAGGACCCAGTGATTTTTTCATTGATGAGAATAGAAAAGGATCCAATATTCTTAGATTTGATAAAGATTGAAATGGGAATCATAAAGAAGGTAACATCATCAATACTTCCATAAATTATATCTTAAAAATCTCTTTTTGAAAGATTAAAGGATGCTCAAAAGGATGATTTGGGAATTTAGAAGAAATTTGAAACTATCAAAGAAGGGAAATCCTCATAGTTCAATGTTAATGAAGAAGGAATTTTGAGATTTGGGTCAAGACCGTGTGTTCTATAAAATCCATTGTTAATGAATTAAAATTTCATTAATTCCGATAGTTAGAATTTCTCCATTCACCCAGGAAACACAAAGATGTATCGATATCTATGACATAATTATTGGTGGGATAACATGAAGAAGGAGATCATTGAGAATACATCAAAGTGTCTAGTATGTCAGCAAGT
The DNA here is from genome assembly GCA_963277665.1 of Viscum album. Taxonomy (NCBI): domain Eukaryota; kingdom Viridiplantae; phylum Streptophyta; class Magnoliopsida; order Santalales; family Viscaceae; genus Viscum; species Viscum album. The sequence goes on along the minus strand of OY728123.1, from coordinate 277,024,460 downwards.
AATGGATGACAGGTAGAAGTCTAAGGGGAAGATGAAACCATTACCCATAGCGACATAGAAATGGGAGAACATTTCCGTGGAATTTTTCACCGGACATGTGAAGACATCCAAATGAAACAATGATATCTGAATTATTGTGGATTTCATTACAAAGACTACACACTTTATTGAAATTTGAGATGAATGGTAATTTGATCAACTAGAACAGATAAATATCAGAGAAGTGGTAAGGCTGCATGAAATACCACTATCAAATGTATCTGATCGAGATCCAATATTCACCTCTATGTTCTGGAAGAGTCTTCAACATGATCTGAATACTGAGATTAACTTTAGTATGGATTATCATCCTCAAACTGATGGCCAATTTGAGCGGACTATCCAAACACTTGGGGAAATGTTGATAGCATACTCAGTGGACTTCAAAGGGGGATGGAATCACCATCTTCCTCAGGTTGAGTTCAATTACAATAACAGTTTCCACTCAAGAATCCAAATGGCTCCTTGTGAAACCCTTTATGAGAAAAGGTGTAGAACACTGGAATGTTGGGATGAAGTTGTGGAGAGAAAACTCCTAGATCCATAAATGGTTGAAGAAATGGTGGATAAGGTTAAGACTATCCAACATCACATTAAAGCTGCTCAAAGTCGATAAAAGAGCTTTGTTGATGACCATCAATGAGACATAGATTTGGATGTTGGAGACATGGTATTCCTATACATATCACCATAGAAGAGAGTTATGAGATTTGGGAATAAGGGAAATCTTAGTCCAAGGTACGTCGACCCTTTTGATATCCTTGATCTCTTTGTAGTAGTGGCCTATCAACTAACACTCTCACTGAACCAATCTCAAGTACATGATGTATTACAAGTATCACTCTTGGGGAAGTACATAGCTGATTTATCGCATGTACTCAATCCAGAGGTGGTACCATTAGAGAATGACCTCTCCTATGAATAGAATCCGATCAAGATCTCAGATAGTAGGGAAAAAGTTAAATGAAATAATACAATGCCCCTCGTGATAGTGTTATGGAGAAACTCAAAGTTTGAATAAAAAATGTGGGAACTAGAGGAAGTGATGAGGTAGAGTTACCCTCATCTGTTTTATTGTGGGAAAAAGAAAATTTCGAGGAAGAAATTTATAAAGGGGAAAGATTATAAGGACCCAAAACATTATTAATTAAAATTCCTCTTGATCTGATTGTATTTCTTGTTATATAAAATGGTTATATAAAAACATATCCACTACCTTGATTTTATATATTTTGATTTTAAAATACCATTAGAAATTTTTACCATTTCTAATATAGTCATTGAACAATAATCACATGATTAGTATAATTATAGGGCTTTAACAGATCCAATTTACTCAGACAAAGGAAGTGATGGCCTCATCCACAAGAATTTATCCGTACAAAGACAATTTATCAGAGCTTATAAAGTATGTATATTTATTGGACTTCACTCTTGACCAAGCCCAATCCGATCTTCAACATGTTAAACTTTAACGGAACTACCTACGGGAGAAGTAAAAGTTTATAGAGATTACCACCTGAGTGATATTATCCGAGCCACCCCAAGAGTCTATCACTATCAAACACCTTACCCTTAGGTATTATGCGGGTGTTATAAGGGGATATATAATAAGATCCTAACACCATTATTACACGCTTTTTTGTATAAAGAGTATACATTTATTTTTCAAAATGTTTTTAAAGAACAAATAGTATTTTTAGTTAATATTCAGTTAAAAAATATATTTTGATGAATTAATGGTTTTTTTAATTAAATAATATTGAAATAATGTATTATTACTAAATCACTTTTTATTAAATATAAATGATTGTATAATTTTTATGAATACAATTTTAATTTTTATTATGGTTTGAAAGTTGTTTTTATCAAAACCCATGAATTTTCAACAAATTTCAATTTTTATTTTAAAAGTAAAAAATAAAAAATATATATAATTATTTATATAAAATTAATATTATTTTTTGATTTAGGACATAAAAATTATCTAACTGTAATGTTTTCATAATTTTGTAAGACAGTCGATTTTCTTGGTAAGAATTAAATATCGTTTAAATATATAATGTGTTTTGTGAAATAATAATGACTCAATAGTGATGTAATAAAATACTATAAATGGTATTTTCGTCCAATATATGTTTTAAAATTAAAATTATGTGATTTTAGGTTTGTTTTATTTATTTTACAATGCCTTTGTGGACCCTCCAAGACATATAAAACATTTCAACATTTTAAAATGATTTTCTTGAGAGTTTGACTCAATTCCACATAAACAAGCCTAATATTTTAATAAGTTAGGAAATTTTCCATATAAAATAATATTTTCCACTCCAATTTGGATAAATCAGTGGGAAAAAATCATTGTATGGTTTTTGGTTTTGATTAGTTTAATGTGTGGTGTCCAAAACCTAAATAATAAAGAATTCCCTCTCATTTCCTATATAACCCCACTCAATCTCCCATTAATCTTCACTCAAGCCATTTTTAGCTCGATAAACCCCTTATGTTCACTCAATATAATCCTCCCAAGGTTCCCCAAGCTCCCAAGAAGCCTCTCTCAAGCCTCTCCCAAGCCTTTGGGATCACACTTCCAAGTATGGGATTTCCTCCTCTCATTTTTTCAAAGTTTCATTATGTTGATATACCCTTGTATTTTAAATTAGAAATAATGGGGTATGATTTTAAAAATACCCAATAAATCCCTACTTATGTTTGAATAATGAGATACCCCTTTCTCTCTCATTAATTCCTCCTATGTACACCTATTACCATGCCAAAATTCTGTCAGGGATTTCTCTCTCCTCATTTACATTCATGAAATTCTTCTGTATTATGAATATAAATTCCATTACATATGATGGGACATGTATATATATAACCCCATTACTATCCATTTTATGTAAACATGATGATACACCCATTTCTCTTAATCAACCATTTTTAGTAATTCTTATGTCATACTGTTATGCAGCCGAAATTGCACCACGATTTTCCAAGCCAATGTCATTGTGTAGTGAATACCATCCCCATTTCTCTATCGAGGGTATTCACCTCTATGAACATTTACTTATTTATTATATAGTTTCGTGTATTTATTCCACATTCCTTTATCATGGAATAAATGATGATGTTTAATGATTCCATGTTGTATGATCCATGTGGTACACTTATACATGAAATGAAATGATTAAGATGGGTGTGCCCTGATAGCTCTCTATTGAATTGGGTAAAGATTAGTATCACGATACAGCAAGTGAAATAAGGGTTTACTCATGATAATTCAAGCTAAAATAGAGTTTAATCATCCTCTATGTTCAATGAGCCTTGGCTCATGCTAATATCATGTTAAATATAGTTTCTACATTTCCATGTTATGATAATCATGCTATATGACACCTCGATGTTCATGTTTCTCTTATACTCCATTGATATTCCAATTTCATAACATTTATTGTATTCTTCATGTTATGCCTTGTTTACACCTTTAATGGGATTTATAGCTAACCTGTTTCATTTGCATGTCCTTGGGTTATCCAATGCAATGCCAAATACAAAGGAATGTTGTGATAATGTAAAAGAACTTTTCAATAAAGATTTGGTCTTTTATGTTCTAAGTTTCTATGTAATGTTCCTAATTTCCCAAGACACTAGACCTATTGATCCAAAAAGTGGTCTTAAGTGCATGTTTATGTAATGAATCATGTTTATGTGTGTAATAACAAGAAAGTTTGTTATAATTATACCCTGTTATTTTTTGTATTCCATGAATAAACCTATAAATATGAGGGTGAAGGGCTGGATACATCAATGGAAACATAGAGGTTTGATATTTATCTGTTTTTTATTCCACATGAATCACTCACCTAATCCCTTTTACATGAATATATCATGTGAATGGATCACATGATCCCATCATGTAACCTCTATCACGTGAGCTAGTCGTATGATCCCACTACATAGAGTAATTACATTAATAATAACATAATTAATCAATAGTAATTGATATAAACCATGTGTCTCATATCATATTTTTTTTTTAAATTTCATAAAGCTTCAAGTTCATGTGATCACTGACCCTATTATAGTTAGGTGAATATGTGGCCTTATATTGGTTATTCCTTATATAAGATACTTCAAAATTCATGTACACCTTTATTCAATCCCTATTTTAAATCCAAAATTTCTATTTCCATACATTATATGAAATTTTTCTTTTTTTATGTAGACTTCTTAAAGAAGAGGGGATACGGATGTTCTGGTTCATCGAGATGTTGTGGTCAACAGTGTGGAATTTGACAAGAGCATAGTCATTTGGTATTCTCATGAGAATATTATGAGATTTATCGGGAACAATAACTTAGAGTTCCCATATTCTGATTAGATTCCCCTATATGAGTTTAGTTTTTTAAATGATGCCCCGACCATTCTACCTCAGAACGAGATCGTGCTTCCCTCTTGGATTCTCAAGACTCAGAATATGTTAAGTGAGAATATTTCTTATATGGTTCCTTTCATACCCAAATAATACCACTTTAACAATTATTTTTTTATAACTTTTTTGATGGATGTTTAAGGGGTCTTGTGTTAGATAGGTCCTGACACCCATGTATACAGATCAATCATGTGAAAGTATTTATAAAATAATATGTTTGGTTGGTTATCCAGCTAAGATATATGATCATGTAAAAAACATGGGATGGATCGGGGTTCTTTCTTATGAATATAGCATACTCCTTCTTCTTTTAAGTCAAGATAATGAATATTGACTTGTACAAATATATCTCGGTTTCAAAAACCCTTGGGTGTTGAAATGATGATTTGATAGAAAACCTCTTTAGCCAATTGGGTCTATGAACAAATATGTTTTACCTGAGGAATAGTGAGATTTGTATCATTTTTTTGATGATGAAAATATATGTGGTGCTCTGATATTAAGATTTCCATACAATGATTTTCTCTCTCCCTGTTCTTCTTGAGACAATGTAGAATAGAATTCTCCCATTGTAAAGGAGATGATAAACCTAACCAAGATGGCCCTTGGGAATGAACTAGATACATGGATCTACATTCCCTTAAAGAAGTGAGCTAATATATTAATCAATAATAAACAACATAACATTTTATCAATGAATACTATTGACTTTCAATTATGATAATATTTTGGGGAAGAGAGTTCCTACTGGTTGACAGTTGAAGAGGTTCGGTTCAACAACTAGGGATGGTCGGTTACCTCCCAATCCCATCACATTATCTAGCTGTATAAATTCTTGTTGATGTAACTAATAAAGTTATTATTACCTATGAAACAAAATGGTGGATTGATTGTCTCCACATTCATGATGGAGGTTAAAATTGATGGTGGTAGACACATCAGATTGTTCATTCCCATGTTGGATTAGTAACATATCTGACATCAACATATCTACTAGGGGAATGCACTATACAAGAAATTCAGACACTTTCAAGTGTTTTAGGGTTCTATGGGTTACCAAATGGGTAGTTATGAGTTCTCTAATACTTAGAAATTTATAGGAATTTCATTCAAGATATTCATTTGGAGTATCAGTAGGGTCATGCCTGCCTCATTGAACAATTGGGAGATCTAGTGTAGGTCGAACCAGCATGATCGATTAGTATTAATACTATATGGAGTAGAAACATTTGAAATCCTTAATAATTAATAGGTATGTCTTGAATACTTAACTTATTTGATATCCATATGTTATGATTCTTTATTTACTCAAATAAATGGAAATATCTTTTATTACTGGTATGAACCAAGCTGGTTTGGGAATAAATTAAAGTGAATTTAGAATAAGGTCCATAATCCCCCCTCAATTAATTTAGAAAGGTATCAAATGTTGTCTCTATAATTATGGTTTATTCTTATCAAATATTATACTCAAATTCATGTTATCTTTCGCCCAAATACTTCATGTTTTATTTTCTCTCATGTTTATTTCAATGTTTGGGTTCCGTCATACCAGAAGGTCATTAGGATGAATTGTTGATGGATGCCACATATCTTCCAACAATGGATGAAGGTTATTATATTGGGGATTCATTGGAATCAAGGATTCAGATTATGAAAAAGAAACCATCTTCCTGTATACTTGTGTCTCTGAAGATTCATCATAAGTAAACATGGAATTTGGATCCAACTCCTTCATCGGTCAAGGCACTAATGGATGCGAAAACAATGCCTGAAGTTCCTTTGAGAGAGGTTCTAGATGGTAGGATTCCTTACCTATGTATGGATGTATTTCTTATTTTTTTTAAAGAAATGGGATGCTAGGAGGAGGATTAAATAAACCACTAATTACTAGAGGATGTTCTGTTAGGAGGAGATATAGCTGAAGGGCTTTAGGAGTGTGGCTTCTCTCAAAGGTACCTCTTATGAAAAATATCCCATTGAAGTCAAGGAACATATTGAGGACCTCAACACAGAAATTTATTCATTTAGGCTTCAATTCCATTTCATGAAACTGGAATGTTGAATGATTATTCCCAGCACAATGGAAGTTATCAATGATAACGTAGACCATGATGGATCCAATGAAGAGGTAGGAAAAGTTTTTTCACACCTATATATGTTTTTATCATTATAATTATTAATGTGTTGAGTTTTTTCTATTTGGATGTTATAGGATCCTTTTGAAATATTTTCACCACTTACCTCTCCATGGTACTCTCCAAGGGGAATAGTGACTGAGGTTGGTTTAAAGAGTGAATGGGAGACTGATGAGCAGGGCTCTCCCAGTAAAATGGATCTTATAGAGCCAGTCATTTCAAATATAGAAGTAGCACTTTATGTTCCTATTCTAGTTCCTCCATCACCTACTAAAGTTTCATTAACTTTATAATGTCTTCTCTTAGATAAGTCTAGGTATAATAATCATGAAAGTTCATCAAGTAAGCAACCTTTCCCAGTGATCACATGTAGGTTTTGTACTCTATAAAATTTTCTCTTTTAATGACTTTAATAGCTTATCCTATCCTTTTTAATTGAATAAGTTTTCATTAGTCCCCCCAGGTACCCTAGAGTCTATAGATTAGGGAGATACACCTTCCATCCCTATAGGTACCCTCACACATTTTATGGGGTTTATATAGAGGAAGAGGAAAATGAGGTCTATGAAGGGTTGGACCGAATTCTGATTTTGATGAACTAGTGCTTATTCCCTTTGATCTGAAATGGGTTAGTGTATTCTGAGAAGATCGTAAAGTGGGAATTTATTCTTAAACTAACCTATATTGGTTTGAGGAATTATTTTTTTAGGGTAATCATTTCTTCTGAAATTGAATACATGGTCAGGTCTGTATGATATTATCTAACCTGTATCCATGCTTGCATCCCTTCAGGGTAATGAGAAGACTGTTTTGGTATAAGCGATTTAATTTTCATTGGAAATTCAAATAGAATGGGATGACATTGTTATCACCCCAAAAGTTATGGTTATAGAAAAAGAAGTAGTTTTTTTCATTTTTGTGAAGGTATGTTCTTAGTGGTTATTATAATTGATGCTATATAACAACACTATTTATGTCTACTTAATAACATGCCTTTATGTGTTAATTGTAGTAGTACCACGTCAAGACTCATAGGTCCCTGATTCTACTACTCCAAGGACTCTCCCCCAAGAATTAATCAAAATACAAGTCTACTCTATAATAATATCAATGAGGGATGCTGAAACGATTCCACCTTTTAAATATATGCTCTCAGAATACATCATTGTTCCCGAGCTAGGACTGGGATTAGGTTTAGAGTACTCATCATTTCATCATCAAATTAGGCAACTAGTTTGGGGGAAAGTTTGAATATAATCATGAAGGGACCCTTCAAAGAGCTAAAGTACTCATTAGGATACCTCTAATATATATTCATGACCCTTGTCTATGGCGGGTTTGACTACCAAACACTTCATATTGAGGTGAATAATGTGGTCAACAAAAGGGAGAAAAATAGGTCCCTTAAAATAGGAGTTTAAATGTTGTATTTCTCAATATCTACCATTCAATATCACAATGAGGACTTGAATTAGGCCTTCCAGTGTTCAATAGAAATACAATCTCAGCAAAAATTGATTAGTGTTGTGATTGAAAAGATTCAATATGATCTATCTATCCTATAATACATGGTGATTTTTTAAAATAGAATAGTGAAGATGAATAATAATATTATTTATGTGGATTAAAATTTTATACATGTCATTTCCTCTATGTTATAGGATCTATAATGAGCTACAAATGAAGAAACCACGTTAGTATATCACTTATCCCATTCAATAGCCACTCTAGAGTAGAAGCTGATAGAGATTGAGGGGTGTTCTGGTCCATTTTTCTTGTAATATTGTACCTATTTTAGGATACGCCTTGTATTTTTTGGATTATTTTAGAGAATATAGTCAATTTAGATTCCTCCCTCCCTTTGATTTATCAATAAATGACAAGTTTTGAGCTCTACGTGTTGCTATCAAACTTTCTTCTCTCTTATTTTTTATCATCCATGGAATGTTAATGAATAGATGTTATATAACTTTATAAGACATGTAATTCCTATTAAAATATTAATTCAATACAATTATAAAAATACCCTCTCTATAATAAATTTCTTCTTGGGAATGGCTCACAATCAGTCATTGGTATAAGAATCATCATCAAAACACTAGGTCTAGTTCATTTGAAAGAATCATCGATTATTTTTTCAAAGGTGTGAATTGGGTGAGTACATCATAAAGAGGGATTTCCCTAATGTTTTCCTAGGCTAGGGGCCCAATGAGTATATCTTTTCTATTTTTGTGGCCATATGATAGGCTGTGTAATATTTATGTCACTTTATTTTTATTTCCCATACTTTTTACAAAGATTCTTATATAGAAGTTCAGGATTGAAGGGACTTGAATTTTTCTTAGGATTCCCTTTGTGGTTTCTTAACCTAACAATTACTATATATCTTTACTCATACATTTTATACTCATGTAATTAGGAGAAATGTAGATGATTTTTTTAGGTCGATCAACATTGACCCATTAATTCCAAAGTTTATGTTCATATTTCTTAGACTATGTATTTTTGTAGTTCTAGGACATATAGCTTGACCATATGTTGTTATAGTTTAATATCTCATAGATTGGACTATATATTGATGTATTTTAATGTCATGTAACTTGTAAAATATATTTTTTTAGTTTGAGGTTATATTAATTAGACCATAAATCATTGTATTCTGAGTTCATATAGCTTAGACAATATATTATTATAGTTTAAGGTCATATAGATTTTACAATATATTTCTATAGTTTAAGTTCATATAGCCTTGAACATATATTGATGTATTTTATGTTCATATATTTTGAACCATACATTTGTTTAGATTAATTCTATATAACATGGACTATATATTTTTGTAGTTTAAGTTCATATAGCTTCGACCATATATTATTATAGTTTAAGTACATATATCGTAGACCATATGTGGTGTAAAAAATAACATGTCTTTAAAATTAGACTCATGGAAGAGTGGAATAATGTATCTAAGATCATGTATTAGGGTGAGGAGATGGGATAGAAATGATGATAATAATCATGAATCACTCTAGGGTGAAGAGTTACACAATGATGTTGTCAGGGATCATGAGATCAGAGGATCTTTTTTCATGGAAAAGATAAATCTAGTTGAAAATAAGGGGGATCACATGAAGTATCTTACGGTAGACATGCGTGGTCAAGTATGGGGTCTATTAAACTCATATATTCTCCTTTAAAGGGGCCACAAAATATTTTTTGTGGCATTCAGATGCTCAAGACATGAAGTGGGTCATAGAGGATTAAATTTATATAAGGGTTATATAAACTTACATTTTTTACTTATGAGATGAGTATTTTAAGATGGTTTGTGGAACCAATCACCCTTGATTAATAAATAGATATGGTATGTGGTGATTTAACGTTGAGGATGTCAGAGCCACTAGGATAATTATATTATGGGTTATTAAAATCATGTCTCAATGATTTAGAACAAAGGATGAAGAGATGGGGAATACATGTTGGGGATGATCATGAACCGTAATGGGGTGATGAGTTCTTATGAAATGTTTTTGGTTATCATGTGGATTGGATGGCCTTTTTGGAAAGTGAATATATCTATGGTTGATTGGATAGTGGATCATATACTAAATCCAGGGGATGAAGTGCATAGTCAAGTTTAGTTTCCCTTAAAGAAAGAAATAATCCTTACCAAGGTCCATGTAAGATTTGTGAAGATTCAAAAATTTAAGAAATGAAGTAGAGTATAGATAATATGCAATATAAGTAGGGTTCCAACACCCCAGGGATAGTTTATGCACTACCTCAAAAAAGGGTTTTTTAAATTAATGGTCATGAAGTTTAGATAGTATATCATGTGGTTGAGGGTCATTTTATAAGGACCACAAAAAGGTTCAAGAATGAGGTACCACATCATAACATCAATATTGGGTATGATATATAGTGACATAATGTTTAGGATGTATAATCCACTAGAGTAGATAGATTATGGGATGTTTACATTGTGGAGAAAGGATTTTTAACCAATCAATATGTGATGGGGTAAACATGGTGGGGATGATCACAAATCACACTAGGGTGAGGAGTTCCACATTAATTTCATTGAGGATCATAGGGATCATTGTGCCTTTTATAAGGTAAAGAAACCACTATTCGAGCAAGATGTGGGTCCCTTAATATCATGGATTCTCCTTACCGGGGACTATAGAATATTTTTTAAGATTAAAACACTTTATCAATGAAGTAGGGTATATAGAAAAGGCTACACAAAGAGGGTTATGGAACCCTAGAAGTTGTTTCTTAATATAATGAACATTTATTCAAGGAAAAGGGATGTGATAAATCATAGCTCTAAAATTTTCATGGACTAAAAGGAACTCGAGAGCTCATCTCATATTTCTCTAGGGTCATGTGATATACCCTATGATATTTTAACCTTTTTAATTTATGCTTTAACTTTTTCCTGAGCTATAAATATTAAGTCATAGAGAGTGGGGAATTGAATTTTTCATAGAGATCACATTTCATGTTTCCATATTGACATTTTTTATGTATCTTTATCTAGAAGTTTATGGTATTGTGATTTTTACCATCAATTATAGAGTTTAAGGTCATAAATCATTGACTAAATTGCATTCATTTTATGTTTTTGATGTGGGGACCATGTATGAGTGAGATATGACATAATACATTAATTAAGACTCCCAATGTCTAGAATAATCCAACACAATTTTGAATAGGATGTGAATATTTTTTAAATCAAGACTCTTGTTTCTACTAATATTAATTATTTTATGGGACAGACATTCAATGTACGATGAGCATGGATCACACTATAGTGACAACCTCCATTCTAATGTTGTTAGGGTTTTGAGGGTAGTAATACCTATTTGTAAGGAAAATACACCTCTAATTAATAGGTTAGGGGCTCATACATAGGTTTCAGGGGTCAAAATTAATATTCAAGAAGAGGGTGACATGAATCCAGATGTGATACTTTCCAATGTTCATGGAATGATGGTGGAAACATGATAAACTAAAGATGAAAAGTGTCATTTATGGAACAAGGTGTTCAAAAAAGATGATGGGAGAACCTTAAAACTTGTTTTCCATGGTTAAGCTATTATTTTCCATTAATTAGGAGTGATAATGGATGATGTATTTTGAAGTTTAATATTGTGAAATGGATATACAAATATTTTGTAGTTTAACATCATGAGACAAGGAATTAACTTTCATATAGTTTAACATCATATGATAAGTACCCAACTATTTTGTAGTTTAACATCATGCAACAAGGACTTTATGATATGCATTTTGTCATCATATAGCATGGATGAGTTGTGGGGGAATTTTTTATTATATGTAAGATTATAGATAAATATTCATATGTTGGGGCCCCTTTCAATAGATCTAACTCATACACAAGAAAATTTGGTCTCTAATATTAGACCACCCATGAATAGATTTGGGTTTTGAAAGGTAAATCATTGATGAATCCCTTATTTAATCATGATATTCCTAGTCATTCCTAAATTTTTTATCAGCTAATATGTATAATATCATGTGAGTTATTCTTGGTGTGAAAATCATGAGGCCATTAGAGAATAACCCATTCTGTGTTTGTTAAGGATTCATGAAAAAGTGGAAAAAGAAATTTGGGGATGTAATACATTTTCATGGTTCTATTGATGAGAAAAAACATGTTGAGAACTCCTATGTAGATCTATATCATACATAGGAGGACCAAATTTCGTGTTTCTATTTTTTGTGGATTGGATTTTCACATAGGATAAAAAACTAATCCTAATGATAAGAACGGACAAGAGCCATTGTGAATGATGGGTGGTCTGATCCGGAAGAAAAATGAGGTGGGTTAATTTACAACTTCTATACCTGAAACCATCTGGGTTTCATTATGCATCTAGTAAGGATAGGAATCCATCCAAATATAGATTTTACTGAGAAAAAACTTTGTGAATATCAAGATCATATGAAAAGGTGTATGGGGAAATCTTGTTTTGGGAAATTATGGATGGGCCTATGATATAGAATCATGGAATAATTATATATCCTATAGGGATAGTATTCAAGACAAATGTAGTTATCATATGGCTCTCTAAAAATATGTAACTCATATATAGGGAGAGATCATTTTTTTCAAGACATACACATGCTTTCACTATATAGATTTGGACCATGTGTATGAAAAGTATTACCCCCTACCTTTGTGCATTTCCATCTGGGAAGTGAAGAATCAATATAATCGATTAAACACTAAAGTTGTAGGGGTAATTTTTTATATATGTGGTTAGGCTCAGGCTAGAAAATCTGGGAATCACTACATATCTTTTATATGAAGGAATCATGATGTACATAGTTCTTTAAGAGAATGTCTCATGCATAGATATTTCACATATTCAAGGGAAAATGTGATATTTCTCCAAAAAAGGAACATATATATAATAATATTAACATATTAAATATAACTATTATGAATAATAAGATACCTAATAATGGTATAGGCTTCCACTTGGGATGGTACCTTCATAATCCTGTAGAAAAATAGGGGTGACTTCTTTTAATACATTCTAAGTACCAAGGAATATTATGATAGTGATGAACTTGTAGATGGGCCCCAGATAATGTACTCGAGCATAACTATATATCATGAAAATTTAGTAATCAATCCATGCATAGTTATAATAAAATATTCTTTGTATATATCTAACTCATGTGTGGCGGAGGTCATTTATTGACATTACGACTTGGATAATGATTATGGGATTCAAGAATAACTATATATCTTTTGAAAATAAGAATCAAGCTACACATAGTACAAGGAATGAAATGTCCCCTAGGCATATTTGACTCATATATAGGGGAAGGTGAATTCTATTTCAGTCACAATTTCATAAATTAGAGGACCCATGTCGAAATATCCCACATAGATCAAGCTCATTTTTAGGATGTAGGCATGTTTGTATTTGTATTATGAGAACAGTGGTTGGTTTTATGATATAGTACTCGGAAATCTCTATGTATCCTATATTGATGGGAATAATACTTTCATGTAATTATTTTTAAAGATGATTACTTGCATAGATCTAACACATATGCAAGGAACATGGGGTATTAATATTCTAAATAATAGGACAACTATGTTACAAATACATCTACATGGATCATGATATCATATAATAGGGAAATACTCCACATATAGTTGATCACTTTGAGTAGTTTAAATTCATTTAGGGTGTACTTCCACCTCATAGTCTAATTATATAGGGTGGGAATGGTAAACATGAGGTTTAACATCATATAGTGAGTTTGTAATTGTTATGAAGTTATAATTCTTTCCACTAAGAAATGGGTTCTCACAACGGAATTATGAAAATTATTTCTTGAGAAACATTACATTTTTTGGGGCATGATGTTCTTTTCATCCAATGCGGAAAAGGAGTAGGATCCATTAGAATAGACTTTATGTATGATGTAAGATCCCTCCCACTTGACTCCAACTTTGTAGGAGTATTTCTTTGTATTATTATTGTTATGAGAACCACAAAAATCTCCCCTTAAAGGAATTACTGATTTTGAACTTTCATATTGAAGTCTCACATGATCTGATTATGATGGACTTCTAAGTTGGGAAATTTATACAACCTCTTCTTATTGGTTCATTTTAACACATCAAGTCACTTCAATGATTGTTAATATTTTTAGATTTGACCAAAGATAGTGATTCTAAGTGAGAATAATTGAAATATGATAAGAATCACTACCTATGTTCTATAGACAGGAGAATATGTGGTTTGTTGTGTAGAATTTTGTTTTATGGTATGATAATCCCACAAAGCACACAAGAGTTTGTATGGGTATGAATTATTATCTTTTCCACCATTTTATGTATTATATTTTATAGATTCTTATTTAAATTCTCTATATTCCCATTTTCCACTATATGATAGTGAGATAAATGGTTAGACTCATTGTTATGCTCATGGTATATCTTTTTAACTTATAAGAACATAAGTTGGTTCCATTTTCTATCAATATTGAATGAAGGACACCAAATTTAGTGATGATGTCAGACTTTGTGAAGTTAATGATTTTCTTCATCTTGAATTCTTTGAGGGATATAGCCTCATTCAATTTGGATAAGAATTTAGTAGAATTAATAATATATTTGAACTTATTAGCAATATTTGGAGGATATGGAGTCATAACAACCATTCCATACATGGAAAATGGATAGAAGTATCTGGTAGTAAGCAATAGATCTTAGGGTTGGTTGATGAAAGTTGAAAGTATTTTATAGGTGTGACATTTATTAGATAACTATACATAGCCTTGTATATTTTTTGGCCAAATATAACCATGACACCTAATTTTTTGGGAGATCCTAGTTCTAGACTAATGAGCACTCCATAAACAAATATGGACTTCATTATTGAAAGGGTCTCTCCTTTTGAGATTCATATGAGGAATCCATAGAAACCTCATTTATAGATAATTATCTATTCATTCGGTCCATTGTAGAGGGTTAAATTTATTTCTTGACATAAGATATGTTTCTTTTTGGGTTGTTCTGATGGGAGGGTCATGTTTTGGAGGTATTCCATAATAGGGCTCATCAATCCAATAATGGTCCTAGACTCATCATGCCTTGAGGAAGTGTTAACCTAATTGATATCCTCCATGTCATAGATGATGACAAAGGAGACTACCCTTATATGATAGATATGAAGTATGTCCTTATCCTAGTCAAGATCATCTAGGGTTGTGGATATGTTATCTAGTGTATCATCATGGGAATTTTGTGAAGGGGTACATTATTCAATGTTGGTTCAAAGGGGAATTCTACCATTAGTCCCCACACACAACCAATGATAGGGGTCAACTCATCCTTCTTGGTGACCTATTTACCACTTACTTTATTAATAACCAACTATAGGTCTCCCTTAACACTCTGACATGTATTCTATATCTCCAAGAATAGTTCTAAACCAATAATTGGTGATTGGTATTCCACCTCGTTATTGGTACAACCTTTGGATAGTAAAAATGGTGGGGAAGAATTTCCTTATTTGGGGAAACAAATACAATACCTAGAACAAACTGATTAATCTTTGGGATTTCCACTATTTCCCCTGTCATAATTTGAGAGGCACCATAAAAATACATTTACTGTGATTAGGGAGTGTCATGGGTATAAAAAATATAATCTTCTAGGAGCTCAATGTTTAATGGTTTTTTTGAGGTAGGATGTGCTATGATTAAATATTCTAACACATTCTATATGATGTCCTTTAATGAAACGAATTGAATGTATTATTATAACAATATAATCTCTGATTGGTTCTAGGCACCCTCTTATCATAGGGTTTCTAAGGATAAAATTGTTAATATTAATATAAGAGACCAAGTGGACCTCGTGATGAAATAAGTAGTGCCTCATTTTTTGTACATAAAACTGAGTGCAAGTAAGTTATTATTGATATAAAAATATAAGGTCTCAATATCTGGAATTATTCAAAAATATAGTAGAGATTTTTTTCATTCTCAACATAATTATTTTATGAGAGAAGGGTACAATGATATTACTCTATTGTGAATACATATAGGATGAATGAATTCCCTTTTATTGGTCACATCAAGACCAATGGGTGTAGCATATATTTAATGGGGATCTCAAAGGATTCCATGTAATATTCAATCCACTTTTAATAAAACCCCTTCTTCATTAACTTCCTGAAGGGGGGAATTTTTTTGGACATGTTGGCTATGAAATGTCTAATGTAAGTGAGGTATCCCTGAATACCTCTTAACTATTTTTGTTTTTAAGGGGGAATCATTACAGGGATTGCACTGGTAATCCCAAGGTTAACCTCGATGACGTAATTTTGAACCATGAAGCTAAGTATTTTTTGTAATTTTACTCTGAAAGCACACATTATAGGGTATATATTTAAGTTGTGTTGCTATAATTTTCCAATGACGGTTTGAACATTAGTGATATGTTCATAGTGTTGCCAATATTTAACACCAGGTTGTCAAAATTCAATTCTATAATTATTCATAGGAAGATCTTGAATATGTTATGTATATCATAATGGTAATTGGATCATTTATTCTTCATGACAAAGGGCATGTAGTGGTAGCATAATATTCTATGGGTTTCCCTGAAAGTAGTGGATTTCTCATCGAAAGGGTCCACATTCATCTAGTTGTACCATGAGTTAAAATAATAAAATCAAAGTAATTATAAACATATATTAGTATCGATAAGGAGTTTCTTGATCAAAACTTGGATATCATCCCTCAATATGTGTCATATAAGATCCCTAAAATCCATACAGACTCTGATAAACGCATTTTTTTTAATGTGGATTATTTTATTAATAAATTTGGGGTATTTTAACTCTCAAATGAAGTGTTCTTCGATAAACTTATCAAATTCATACTGTAACTTGGATTAATGTGAGGGATTCATCCTCTTGGTTATTATATTGAAACATTGATGGTTATCTCGAAGGCCCAGGTGATTGGTTTCTACATCAGAGCCCAACCCTGGAATCTATGTGTAATTCTAGGCGAACACATAGAGATGTGGATTCATGATATAGATATACATCTATTTATATTTAAGAGTCATGGATACAATGATCATTATAGGTTGTGGGTCCCCATTTCTTCCCAACATTACATGCCCAATCACAATAATGGTGGTGGAGACACATTCCCCAAATGATGGAGGGGAATCCATGAGGCCATCATCTTCATTATCATATCTGTTTCACAAAAAGATTCCCTAAGGATGGTGGATAATATGAGGAAATATATATCCCTAATGAGGGATAAGGGGATTTTAGAATAAATTCTGACATCTTGTATTACAAGGCACATCATAGGGTCATTTTCAATTTCTTCTAATGGTACACAATAACTTGTTGATCCCTAAAAGGCATTAATTTTACTATATTTTTATGGAACCAATTTATATGGATCATTGGTTATTTAATATACATTTTATGGTGAATATTTTTTGGTTTATGGTGGCCAATTGGAACTATATATTCTACCTTGATTTAGTTTATATAAAATATATAGTCATTATCAATCAAGTTTTAAGGGCTTGTAGGAGAAGTTCACAAGCTATTGGGAGCAGAAACCAGCATGTATCCCCCAATAAATATTCCTTTCCATCACTTTTTTAGAAACTCAACACAACATACTAGGATTCCAAAGATTCCAAAGGTTAAATATCACCACAAAAAAAATTATATTTTCTATCAATGGGGTACTTCAAGAATTGGTGGAATGTTAATGGAACAACCCTGTGGATATGAAGCTAATGTCTTCTGAGCATAAAATTATATGTTGTTCCAGTATAGATAATTGTGAAGTAAAAATTAGACACCAAGTCCCTAAATTCATCTTCAACATTGTGTTTTTGAGTGGTTTTTCTCTCCCTTGTTATATCCTTGAAAGGTTAACTTCACGAGAGAGGAATCATCCTTACTATATCCCAAACATCAGATACTTCAAACCGAGAATATATAAATTCTGGAACTATCTTTAACCAGAGAATATTCAATGTCAATAGTATCATGCTTACCTAAAATGTAAAAGGGTTTGATATGTCTCTGAATGAATTATTCTCGATCATTATATTTGAAAGTGATAGTTTCATAACATTCCACCAAAGCGTTTTTCTCTCAATAAACCTCAGTCATAGTGATTTCCATCTCAAACTCCTAGGGACTATGTAGAGCCTAAAAAAGAACATCACTGAGCTATTTTTAAAGATGTAATGAATTTTTTATTGACATATTTACTGCTAAATCTACTAATTTTTTCAAAATATCATACTACTACACTAGAGGTGTAGCACCATGTGATTTGGTGAAATTTTGTTTTGAAATAATTTATGATTTTTGATATTTTTCATTTCATTCAACAATGAAAATAGTTTTTATATATCAAAGAAATAATTTTGGCCTGAATTATTTAAAATAGCATGTTTATAATGCAGTACACACAACATAAATGTTAGATTTATCTACATATAATTCTAAGGTTATCTTATGAAAGATTGACTTTCCTTGATTCCTTACATAACACACAAGATCAAGTTTTACCAAACAACAATATATTATTAAAATATTATTATTTAATACATTAAGACTTCACCTTGTTATTATTTTAGTGGTTATGAATATTATTAACTAACTTATGAAAGCCTATTGTTTACAAAAGTATAAAATGAAATCAATATTTTCAATGAACCAATTGAATATAAAGAGAATATTTTTAAAGAAAACTATTTTTATTCTCTCAATGTTATTTTAAACAAATATATTAAATTAATTAAAATTATTGAGTGATATTAATGTAATATAAATATATATATATATGTGTGTGTATTATATATTCAATAAAATATTTTTTATATTCATCCAATATATTGGATAAGAATAATATAATAATAACCCCAATTTTACACATAAAAACCTATATTTTTATTAAGGTACCTTTACCAACTTCTGATGGAGATCCCATTTTAAATATATATTTTGAAAATTTTATAAATTTTAACTCAAAACATCTTCTTCGTATAATTTCTTTTATAAGTAAAAATTGTATTCTTAAATTATTTTAATATTTAATTAGATAAAATATTTATCAATTTATCCAATTTAGCTCATTAGAATCAATTTCATAATGAAATTTTTTATAAAAACCTAGTAAACTTTTGAAAATTTTTATTTGCATTGTCGTCCCATCTGTGGGACAAAATTAAAATTAATTTTTTAAAATTCTATTATTGGAATTGGAAAAAATAGATACCATATTTTTAATCATAATAATATATAATTTCTAATAACATCAACTAAGTTTTTGAACAAAAATATTATTGAATGTAATTAAAATTAATTATAATGATTTAGATTAAATTAAGCTTAACAAGGGACTAAAACTTAATCTTAAAGACTAATATGATCTAAAACATGTCCAAAATCCATTTTATGGCCATATTTAGACTATATCTTCCCTTTTATTTACCTTTTACCATTATTGGATACACTTTTAGTAAAAAACGTTGCTGGGGTTTCCTTTTTCCAAAATATTTCAAGAGTATCACTCCTCCTCCCCTATAAAAGGCCTCATATCCTTCCACTTCCACATAACTCTAATGACAGTTATGTTCTACCAATATCTTCCCAAATAGATCCCAAAAATCACTCCTTTACTCCTTGAAGCCTCCCTTTGGGCAGAAATAAATCAAAGGAAGTCCTTTGGTGGAAACTAAAAGGAGTTACCCAAAAAGTATGTAACATCCTCCCTCAAGCTCATTTATCTTATTTTTATTCTCCATACCCTCCACTCACCATATTCCATTTTTATACAAAAACACCAATATACTAAATATACTTAGATTTCTTTATGATAAAATTTATTCCAATACATACACACACTTTCATCTAATGCATAATGGACATACTGTTTATGTGTATGCTGAACTACCACCTCACATAACTCTCCCTCCTGATACATATGTGTCCCCCCCTACCATAATTGGCCCTTATTCCCATCCCACCCTCGAGGGCCTAAATCTTTCTCCCCCCCCATGGCTTCCCTGATTGAGTGTGGCCCCTCCAAACCCCCTCTCCCCCTCTCCCCCTGCTTGTCTATGGTGCCTTTTTTCCAACATCCTCTCCTATGGATATTCTACCCCTAGCCTTGGCTATGACGTGTGATCCTACCTAGTTATGGTCATCATCCCTCATTTGTTCACCTATTACCATAGCCAACTCTTTTGAGTTTTTATCTATGGTGGAGGATCTATCCCCTCCAAGCCAATCGACCAAGAGAAGACGCTGCCCTCGCCTCAACGATGTCATCCATACTAGATAGCCCCTTCCCCACAAAACCTCCCCTAAGATAATTCTCACCAGTTCTCAAACCTAAGAGGCTCATGATTTCTCATCAGAGCTAAGCTAAATTCCCTCGATGCCTGAGGATAGTACCATGCACACCCTCTTCCAATTATCTCACTCATCATTTGGAATTCTTGTGACATCAGGGATAGAGTGAAGATGGATTTTCTCTCGTCTGAGAGTTCTAAATTAAATGCTTCGATTGTTGTGGTCCCCGATCCCAAATAGTGCTCTTCAAAGATTGGAAAGTTTTTTAAAAGGATTGTATTGTGCTATTTTATTCATGGTGACCCGCTTAACCACCGTATATGGATCTTTTGTCATTCTGGATTGAGGGTTGATCTCTTGGTGTCATCTGATCAACATCTTTCGGTCAAAGTGATGGATGGTAGCCTCACCTTCTTCTGCTTCTTTTTTTTATGCCATGTGGGATGCTAATAAGTGGGAGAATCTCTGGTCAGATATCATCCCCATCATCCCGAGGGAGGTACCATGGATAGTGGGTGGTGATTTCAACACACTCATGCATGACTCAGAAAAGAAAGGCGGTTTATCATTCCCCCTCAATGACAGGACGACCATATCCTCCATCGCTACATGTGAGGGGCTCCTTGACCTCGAATTCACAAGTGAAAAATTCATATGGTGAAACAGCCAGTGATGGAATAGGAGGACCTGGTGAAAACTCGATTGCTGCCTATTTAACCTTCAGGATATCTCGGCCTTTCAGAACACCAAGGTCTCTCACTTGATCTGCCTACTGTCGGACCACTCCCCACTCCTTCTTATCATGTGATAGGGTCCCTGGATATTGAGGAAATTATTTTTCTCTAATTAATGGTCTCTTAACTTGAGTTTTAGGGAGACAGTGGATCTTTCCTGGAACTCTCTTTTCCAACAAAGTAGTTGGGTGGAGCTCCACATGAAACTTTGATGCCTGAAACAGGCTCCTCTTGTTTGGTCCTCCTCCCTTGAACCTAACCACTCATAAAAAGATGGAATTTCCAAATACATTGAGAGTATTGAGGTTTCCTTAGAAGATATATGGGATGAAAACACATTTTCCACCCTTTTCCTTAAGAAATAACGACTCAATGAGATTATTATGGAATAGGAGAGGCATCACCATGAAAATAAAAATGTCTCCTGGCTTCAAGAGGGGGATTGGAACACTGCCTACTTCCACGTATGCCTAAAGGAGAAGCACCGAGATCTCGTTCCTAACATGATGTTCAAGGATATATCTTTTACCAGCGACCCAGGTTTACTTGGTGGTATGGTTTGTTACCACTTCAAAAAACTCTTATGTGATCATATACTACACTTCCATGATTGATACCTTTCCAGGAAGGTGGATATCATTGACTCAATCCCCAGAAGCATTACTAGTTAGGCTGATGACACTCTTAGAAGTATCCTGAATGAGAAGGAAATATGGGGCACAGTGAATCTCCTCACCCTCGATAGCACTCCAGGACTAAATGGATTTCCAGGATCCTTTTTAATTTCATCCTAGAACTTCATAAAGAATGACCTCTCTGAGGCCATCCAATAATTTTTCAAAGGCAACTCTCTGTCACGAGTAGCCAGTGCAACCACAATTCTTTTGATCTCCAATGTTAGATCTCATTCCTCTATCTCACAATATTGGCCCATCAGTTTGTGTAACTTTGCATAAAAGGTCCTAGCTACGATCATTAACAATAGGCTTGTAAACATCACAAATAAATGGATCTCCAAGGAACAAAATGCTTTTTTCAAAGGTAGATCAATCCAAGGGGATTTTGGGGTTGCCCGTGAGATTTTTCGGGACATCAAAAGGAAGGTCATAGGTTCAAATATAATCATTAAGCTTCACATGGAAAAATCATATGACCATATGATGTAGAATTTTATCACCCATACCATTAGGTGAATGGGGTTTTCTAAGGTCACTATTGATATCTGCTTATGTTTCTATATATTGGTCTGGTTTAACATTATTTTTTATGTGAAATAGTGTGGATTTATCAAGTCGGTTAGGGGTTTATTCTAGGGGGACCCTCTCTCCCTGACCCTTGGCCCAAGCCTCCCTTAGAAGACACTTCTCCCTATCCATGAAACAAGGAGTTATTCCACCATTTCACTGCAGTTCGCATGTCCCCAGTATCTCCCACATTTTTTTGCAGATGACCTGATGTTCTTCATAAATGGGAAGATCCCCTCCATCAAAGGGTTCATGAAGATCATGGATGCTTATGCCAAGTGGAGTGGACAATTAATCAACTGGGAAAAAAGTGGAATCTTTTTCTCTTCGATCTTCCCAAGAAGACGCCAGGGCTCTATTGAAGAAATTATTCTCATTCATGAGAAACAATTTCCCTTAACCTACCTAAGGGATCTCCTTGCCCCTAGGAGGATTCAGGTCCATTTCTTCTAGGAGCTCTCTAACAGGATCATTAACCGCATCAGTAACTGGAAAAAATGATTCCTCTCCTTTGGGGGTAGGATCACTCTTATAAATTGTGTGTTTTCCTCCATTCCTATGCACATATTGTCTGCGATTAAGGTTCCAAGGTCTCTCCTCAAATTCCTAGAGTCCTATTTTAACTTGCTTCTCTAGGATGCTCATGGTGATGACAAATGCGGATGGGCCTCTTGGAATAAGCTGGCCAGGCCCCAAGATCATGGTAGAATTAATGTGAGATGCTTAGATGAGTCTATGTTTCTTCTACAAGGTAAACTGGTAGGGGAGGTCATTGAGGGATATTCTTTATGGGGCCGCATCATCAGAGGGAATTATGGCTTCTGCCTTAGGGGAAAAGGCATGGCACCCTCTCCTCTCTGGAGTTCTATTCGTGATCAGGTTCCCTTGCTCTGAAATCACTCTCATCGGATTATTGACTTGGGAGAGGTAAATTTCATAGAATGAAATTGGGGTCGAAGTCTCCTCACTTGCCCAGGTTGCCTAGCTCCTAATTTATTAGGCAGGGATGCCTCCCTCAATCCCTCATTCCTTTGGGTTATGATGAGCCCTTCTCATGAAGACTGTTTCCTAGAAATATTCCTGGATGGATCTTCAGACATGTGCATCTTCAGGTTCTCTCCATCAGGTAGATTTTCAACAAAGTGTTATAGTAATACCATCTCTGCACAATCGTCCAATGACCCCTAGAGTTGTACTCTCTAGGGTTAATATATTCCACCCAAATTCAGTTTTATTATCTGGAGAGTCCGGCACAATTCCCTTCCAAATGAAATTTCCATCAATGAAAATGGTATCCCTATGGACTCATGATTCAACAGTTTCTCATTCCCTAAGTAGGAATCTGCAATCCACCTCTTCCTCCATAGTGATTAGGTTAGCCATATTTGGAGTGTTCTTTAGGAGTTCGTGGTCCTTCCACAGGAGGCATCTTCTTTTAAGGACTTCTTCTGCCACTGGTTTCGTGAAGCCCCCTCTAGACATGAGGCTGATGGGAAGTCAATTCTGATAGGTGTGGGCTTTTGGTACATTTGGAAATCATGAAATCATGGAAGACACAACGGGTCTCTCCCCTCCCACCATGTGTTGGGTATCAGGAACAGGATGCTCCCCTCCGATCTGGGTCACCTCTATAAACACCATGAGTCGGTACCTTCCCTTAGACGTTTCACTGCAAATCTGTGTCATCCAGACACTCCAACTCATACGTAACCTGGTTCGTGGGTCACATGGTTCCCCCTTCCCAACAGGCTCAAACTCAACATGGATGGGTCTTGCGGCCAAAGAATCGTGAGGGGAGGTGGGGTCATTAGGTCCTATACGGGTTCAGTCATCCTCGCATTCAATACATACATTAGGATGGGTGACTCTCTGGTGGATGAAGCCAAGGCCATGAACATTATATTAGAGCTCTGCCTCTCTCAGGCTAGCCCTATCACCATTGTGGAAACGGACTCAGAAATAATTTGGAGATCCCTTAAAGGAGACACCCCCCCCCCTTCACCTTGGAACATCACTTATCTCATTCTCAAGTGAATGGCCCTTATCCCCCATGATATCGAGATCCTCCACACGTGACACGAGGGTTACCGACTAGCAGACTTCTTGGATTCCAGGGTAACCCATGATTCCCCCCTCTCAATGTTCAAGTCCCTCGGATCCCTGCCCACAAGCAACATGGACGTCACTCTCAGATATGCTCTTGGCCTTCACTTTTTCAGACCTCCATGATCCCATGTTTCCTGTGACGTTTCTATGTCATGACATGCTGATTTAATTTTGAATAAAAAAATATATAATTAAAAAAAACAATTAAATGGGAACAGTGTTCATGCGTACGTACGACCTACCATCTCCATGAATGGTGTATTCAATTTCATACTTCTACATCCAATAGATTATTATAATAAAAATATACTGAATATAAATGAAATTTTTATCATGTCTTAAATTAATGAAATCATGATATAAATATAAGGACCAAATATATAACAAATTAAGACAAATGTGAAGAACAAAGTGGATATTACCCGAAGTGAAACCTTAACATAGAATTGTAAACAAGAATGTAACATAAGGACATAATTAGACCTTATATGGTATTATATATAAGAACCTTCATTTTTAAATTATTTTAAACAAAAATATATTTATTATAAATTAATCTTGTATGGGTACAAAATGAGTCAAGGCACAAGGTAAGGGAATTTCATCTCAATCTTTATTTCAATGAGATATATGACTTATTCACCACAAACATCTTTGGTGTGGTGTATATACTACCCATTAATGTATTTTATGTATCTTATATATAAATATATAGGTATATCAAAAACCATTTTATGATCTTTCTATCATGGGGTTTAATTTTCAAAAGTTACCAAATCAGTGAAGTAATTTTTCTCAAATTTTATTATTTGAGACACATTCCATGTTTTACACCTATATTTTTTTATGTGGTTTATAAACTACCATTGAAATATTACATCTTGAATATAATTATTTTCATGATATTTTAAACTCTATGTAATCTAATTTTTCAACATGGATAATATGATTTAATGTTACCATGTGGTAAGAGTTTTTTGAAATAATACCACCATGTATCGAGATTGTTTGTGATCATGTTTTCATTAATGAAATAGTATGATACATATTTCAAGGAGACTCATTAATCTTATTATACTCTTTTTAGTCTATAAATACTTCTTTTTTCAAGTATGTTTTGGTTTGGTAGATTCAATCCTTTTAATTTGACCTTGGTTCCATCATCTAATTTTTTTTATAAATGAAATATATATCATATGTATTCATAATATATGTATTTATAGTAATGCATAAAATTTATAGATAGAAAAATTAATTACATCATTCATGGAGATGGTTGGTCATACAAACGCCTAAACGTAGTTTCCACTTTTCGATGGATGGAATGAAAAAAATGGTAAATAATAATTAAACAATAAAAAATTATTATTATTAAATATTAACCATATATATTCATTAAATATATCATTATTTAAATCCATATAAAATATAAAAAAATGAAACACATCACTTCGTGGAGGTGGTAGTCCACACATTCCCCTAAGAGGCGTTATTATTTTCCAACAGATTGGATGGTAAGAAGGTATATGTAATATTATAATTCTATAAGTATAATTAATTCATTTGTATCATATATAAATATTATGCATATCATAATAACAATCCATGAAGGATGGTGAAGGAAAATGAATTGTATCACTATGTGGAGACAGTAAGTCATACGTACGCATAGTGATACTTTCACATCCCATTTGATGAAAATAAGGTGAATAAAGGTGGTTTAATAATAATAATAATAATAATAAATTATATTTAGGGTACATAATTTATTATTTTATGAATAATATAAATGATTTATATGAGGTAAATTAGGAATTAAAGATAAAATTATCTGTTAAGATGATTAGCTCTTCTTTGGAACAACTCCATTTGATCTTCTCTTAAGGGCTCTAGAATTGGAATTTTGGGAATAAAAACATATATATAATGTGGATAAGTGATTTTATAAGATAAATTGTCATAATGTGTTTCATTTAGAAATCTCAAAGTGGTGTAAAGAATAGAAAGGAGGGGTTACCTTTTAAAATTGAGGGGAGGGTCTGTCCTTGAATTTTTATAAAAGATTAAAATATATTAATATCATTCACAAGAAAGATAGTTAAAAATGGACTATAAATGAGAAATGGATGAAATTGTAGAATATATCTAATCCCCTTTTTTATTTTAATATTTTTATGATTTTTAAGTAATTTAATAATATATTATTTACACCAGGATCACGACCTTTACAATGGTTTTGGGATAGTTTACTGCTTCCCATGGAACACTTCTCTTAATTCCACCAAACTCATGGTATTTGGAGAAGTCCCACTCAGTTTATTAACCTAAAGGTTTCATAAATAGATTGGAATTGAAGTATTTGTATCCTTTCAACATGAGACACTTCTTGAATCAACGACCTGAGTATATGCACATGGAAATCCCTTTCCACTCACATATGATATTCCCTGAGTAGAGGCACTCTGAAAGTCCTATCCACTTAAACCTGATATTAAATACTTTCCTTTGAAAACCACCTTCAAGAAACTCATCCCCTCACATAGAACAACCTTTCATAGAGAACACACCTTTGCAGAGCACACTGCTTCATAGAGCTCAATGCTTTGTAGAGATCACTGTTTTGATGAGCTCAACCCTTCATAGAGCTTGGGTCATCACATAGCAAACACATTCACAAATATAAACTGCCTCTATAGAACCCACATTCATTATGAAGCATGCTTCCTTTGCGGAACACCTTACTTCGTAAATATCACCGAGCCAATACAAAATGTCCCATCTACGCGAAGCACTCAATACTTAGAGTCATTGACTTTGTTCCAGACCGAAGTAGTCTTTTTGCAAAGCACAAGCTTGCATAGACAACTAACTCCACCAAGCACCCTATACTCCACAAAATTAGAGAGAATCCAGATTTTCTCTCTCTAGTTCCTATAGAATGGATAGGGGTGACCTCTTATTTATAGGCATAGTCAAACATGGATCTCCAGTTCTTATGGAACAATTTCTGAATCGATCAAAAACATCTTCGCGACACATCTCCCTTTTTGAAGCTCCATGAAAATTCATGTTTCTCAATGATTATTGTAACTACAGAGCTCTCCATCAAATATCTTTGTGTATATGTAATGCTCCACTTTCAAATCCTTCCGTCAAACCTTCACACGACCGCATTGTTCAAAATCTTGTAATCGCATAGCACACTATCACAATCTTCATGTCTTCTCAAAACACACTTCATGAATCCTATCTCTCCGAAACTTGTGACTTTTCGATATTTTCATGAGATCTTCAAGAAAAAAAAATTTCAATGCTTTACATTCTCCAAATTTTATACCCCATGAATTTGGAAAACACTAGGAAACAACTTCCCCTTTAATGCTGCTTATGGATTGAACTGTAGGATCTATTTTCTTTCCATCTTCTCGATCATCCATCAGAGGATTGACAATAAACAGAAACTATCCTACATTTATAGCAAAGAATTTCCATGTTTAAAAAAATTCCCACCTTTGAGTTTGTTTTCAATCTGCAGATAAATTCAATAGAGCACCAACCACTATGAAAATCAGATATGAAATAATCAACTTAGCCAACACTCTAAGTATACATGAGAAATGCTCATTATAAAAAACAAGAGGTAAGATATGAATTGTGTTCTCATTTGTTCGAATAAATTCTCTAACTGCTTCCAAATGACACTAAATTGTCTTCTCCCTTCCCATTATCTCCATTGAAATTCTTTATTCTCTTGAAACCATAAAAAAATTCATCCACCACATTTTTAAATTTAATTTATAAATTTCTCCCCAATTTGGAATAAACCCATAGAACATTATTTGAACATTGTAGATATCAGAATATACTCCACCTAGATCGTATCTCCCCCATAAAATTGCATCACTTACACGAATAGATTGACATAGTTAAAATAATCAGATAGAGGGGAACATTTGTGTCCTCTCCATACACTAGGGGGTGTCAGAAAACCAAGTTTCAACTGATGTTTCTCAACCAAAGTAGGTGACATTGTCTTGGTCATAAGGTTAGTCACTTGCTCATCGGTTCCTACATGGTCCATTTTGATCATGCCTTGATCAACTTTTTCCTTGATGAAGTGATATCTGATTTCAATATATATTTTTATGAGAATACTAAATAGGACTATTAATAAGATCAAATTCACTCTTGTTATCATAGTAATTCACTATTGATTGTTTCACCTCATCACCTCTGTTAGTCAGTTGCAACTTCATCCAATGTAACTAAGTGCATGCCTTGGTAGCAGAGATATATTGAGATTCAATAGTACTAAGTGAAGTGTTTTCCTATTTCTTGCTCAAAAATCCCTCAGATTTCTATCTAATATAGAATGCTCGACCACTATTTGACTTTCTCTCCACTACATCTCTATCTCTTTAAGCATTAGAAAATACTGATAGTTTACTCTCTCTTCTTACATAAAATTTTAACCCATAATTATGAGTACCATGAATGTTCCTCATGATTCCTTTCATTGTCTCCATATATTGTTCCATCAGATTACACTGAAAATGGTCTTCTAAGCATGTTACAAATTAAATTTCAATTTGTGTCACTTTTACGTAAATTAAGCCTCCAACGATTCTCTTATACATTGTGGGAACTATAGATGTCTCATCCTCTTGCATTCCATGATTTGTTTTAACCACAATCAGAGTCACCATTGGTTTGTGATAGAGATAATATTTTCCAAATTTTTTATGCATTTAAATTGTTTTAATCATCCCAAATAATCAATTTGAGCTTATATGAATCAATTTTTGATTTATGATGTGTTTTGAGAAAAAAGGTGAAAAGGCCTAATTTTGGATTTTAGACAGATTTTTACATCATAGGTTTTTTAGTCATTTCAGGAAAAATATAAGTCCAAATTTTGTGATTCAATTTTTTTTTGAATCGTGATTATATTTGAGTAAATTTTTTTTGCTGGACTAGGAGCTGATTCAGCCATCTAAATGGCCTCAAAATTCATTAAAGTTGGACATTTTTTCGGGTACACAACATGGACCCCACCACCATAATAGAACCCAAATAGGCCTAAACACATCTAAATGAGGTTCTTATACCTGGGATAGCACGAGGACACATAGGGAAGGTTCTATAAAAAAATTGGTGGAGTTTTAAATTCATTAATGCTACCATTGGATGTTATATTTTTGAAGGAGCTTCCTGGAAGCTGCGTCCAGAAAAAGAAACCACCAATTAAAAATACCCAACTCATTCATACGGTGTCCAAAAGAGCTGAAATTTGGAGGGTTAATAGAAAACATATATATGAACAACTTTTAATAAGGTTACATGCGTGAAAATTCATTTTAATGGGTCAAAAACATGCAATCTTTCGGAGGACAAAATTCTTCCAATAAAAAGAAGTTCCTCACCTCCATCCCAAATCATCTCATTCTCCATCCATTCCTTCAAGGCACTAAAGAGGAGATCTCCATCGAGGTTGGAAGACAGAAAATATTCCCCATTTCATTTTAATTTATTTATTTTTGTTTTAATTTTCAATTTTAATTTAGATTTCTAATTAATTCATGCATTGTTTTTATTATTGTGTCCACCTATTCACCCTTTTTTCTTCTTCTCGTATTACCATTGTCAACTATAATAATCATGATCAAGAGTAAAAAATATGAGGAATATCCGGATGGAGTAATCATGTTCTTGAACCCAAGTCCATTTTTTAATATTCTTTGAGTTAATTATAAGGATAATTTATAGTGGGTGTAATCCTCACTATGGTTTTCTAAATATTAACTTCTTAATTTACAACCATTTTCCCTCGATTGAGGAGGTGGATGGAGGGTGTACTTGGAGATTGCTAAGTAGACTTTTCATTCATAAATGTGGTAGATTAAGGTGTGCACACATACAATGGAGTGTGTTCACTAAGAATATTTGAAGCTAGTCAATGAAGGTGCTCCTTGAAATTTCTCTTAGAAGAACTTCCTTTCTTTACTAATATCATTTTTTTAGCATTTTATATTAATTTGAATTAAAATTTTCATTTTATTTATTTTCATAAATTCCATTACATTCTTATATTAAATAAAAACAACAACAAAAATTAGTTAAATTGAATTAGATTAAGTTATTAAATGAACTGAAAAAGCTTCTCAAGTGAGAAGACCCTGGTCAGCCTCTATGCTGCACTAGGAAAACATAAAAATATGTTTTTGCCACGCCCTATGATAGGTGTGCATAAAAAATGGTGCCATTTTCGGGAATCCAATAATTATTTTATTTATCTTTTTCTATTTTCAAACTATAGATATATTTTCATATAAAAAAACAAATAAAATCAAAAAAAAAAGAGTTAAATTTCCATGATTTGTCCAAACTACAATTACTATGCATGGAATGACTACTCGCAGGTGAAACAAAACAAGAGGAAACTGCTTTAGAGTACAATAAATCTCAAGTGAATGGACATAAAGAGGCCATAGTAGGACAAAAGATTCAAATAAAATGTCTAATATAATATGTTCATACTACCCAAGAGAAACCCGACCCTAAGCTGGAGCAAGAACCTAAGGAAGTGGGGGAAGAAATTTCATCACTCATCATTGAAATTATTGAATCATAGGAGGTAAATGTTGAGGTACCTAAAGATTCATTCATCCTAAATCAAAAATTTATTGAAGTGATAGATAAAAAGTCTTACTTGCTGAGCTACATGGGGGAGATCAACAAGAACTGGATGAATTTTAGAATGAATGTAAGGAAATACTTGATCTCCCCAAGCCTTTAAAAGAAGAAGAGCCAGCAAAACCTAAGGAAGAAACCACCCGAGTGGTTTAATTTGAAGTTAAGATGGAGTAGCTTGACTACCTACCTCCATCTAGTGAATATAAACTCCAAGAGGAACTTTCAATTGAAGAGGTTATTAATGGTGAACCATCTCAGGGAGATACATTCTTGTACTCAAATTATTTTAATTTTATTGAAACTAATTTGAGTATCTATCCTAATTCTATTGATTTTTCAGATTCTTCCAACTCATACTACTCCTTGAAGGATGATTTCGAAAATGATGAACCTATAGGGGAATTCATAGAGCTCCCTGAAGTCATTTAATATCTACTAGAAGACCCCAATCAAGAATAGATCCATGTTGATGAGCCTGAGGAAATTAAACAAGAGGATGAAGCCCCCATAAATCTAGAACTGGAAGACAAGATGGTTGTAGTAGTAGAAACTAAAGAAGAGGATGATTCATACTTCATCCTACCCCCACCATGCAAGATGTACTACATTGCGAAGGGGGAGGATCTAGTATAATATGTTCATGGATTCATCCTCATCATGAACAAGGAACTGCAAGCTAGGAAGAGCCACATGTGGTGGCTCAAATCAAAGAAGCTTTATCTACTGAAGAATTATGGATAAAAGCTGGTACTTCCCTCTAGAGGCAGTAACAGATGCTAGGCCCCACTCGAGGGATCATACAAAGATTTATCATTTACTTTATTTATAGTAATTTAATTTTCAATATTAGGAATTTATATTTCGAATTCAGTGTTAGGAATTCATCCAGCATACAACCCCCTCCCACCAATATTTTCGATATTTAATGATAGGATCCTTGTTCTTAATTGAGTAATTTTCTTTTGAAGGATCATGATGGAAGAAGGAATCCCCAAACATTAGTGGAAGAGGAACAACGTTGTATTTCAAAAGGGAGTTCATTTTTATTATATAAACTTTCAAACTCCTTACACTTTTTTGGTCCAAAACATGATCTGATCTTTTAAGATAATAATTTCATACTCACACTCGAATTAATGCTTAACCAGACTTATCTAGGAGACATGAGATTCTTAGTAATCTAGTGATTTCATGTTTTAGATTTTAATGATAATGATATTGAATGAGTAAAATGAAAAATTTAATGTTTAAGGTGAATCATGGATATTGAAATGATGACTCATAATTAAAGGGAATTGGTTGATTTATGTAAATGAAATTTCCCTACCATTTTTCATACTTTGAATTTCTAAAATTAATGTGAATTAATTTTTTATTATTGATCATGCATTGAGTGATTGTATAATATCATATGTCTCATTCCTGAGAGGATTTCTAGATCAAGTACTTCCTATTTATTCTTGAGCATATTTCTTGAGTGGTCTTGGGACATGTCACCGAGCAGAACTTTCATTTGAACTTGTAAAAGATATGAGTGTGTAAAAACATATTTAAAATGATTGATTCACATTTTTAAAATCCCTTATCCTTAAATACCAAATTTACATAAATCCTTATTTTATCCCATAGATACCATGAATGACCTTTATAGGGATGATCCATGTTTCAATCCATTTTAATCCATTCCTACCCTACACTTGGTATTTGCATGATATTTTAAAGATAAAGTGTGGGAATGAAGGGATTCATGGTGGAAGGGATGATTTACATTGTAAAGAAAAAGTTTGGGGTGCTAATGTGGGAGTTGTAAAAGGTTTTTTAATCATTCATTGTACTCTATTTTTCCCCTCTTGAAAAAAAAAGTGAAAATGACAAAAACAATAAAAAAAGAAAAAAAATGGGTTGTGATTTGGGAGAACCAAAAATCAGCATCTTCTTGACTTTCGATTTTCTAATCGTATGTGGTGAGGTGATTTATGTGAGGTTTTATATATTCATAACTTTCGAAAAAAATCAAAAAAAATCAAGAGGGTGCATTAATCATTCATTATGCTTTACTTTGAGTAAGACCATACTTTGAGTTTTGGGGGAAGTGGGTGTTGGTAATTAAAGGGGGTAATTTCATTACACTTTTTTATATCATGCATTATGATTAAGAGATAAACCTCCACCTTGAGCCAAAATTTTTAAAACATCAAATCCTACCAACCTTAAGCCTTAGAGTCATTTGAACCTTTATTGAAAATTCCTCATGATTTTTTGTGGCTTTTGTCTTTATAAAGTAGAGAAACTAGTTATTTTACAAGATTAAGGATAAGGTGCATGTTCTCATGATATGAGCCTAACTCTAATTTAATTTTATCATGATATATTAGAGTAAAAATTCAAAGTTGAGGTAAATCATGATGTGGCATGTTTAATAATAATGAATTGAGAATCTTGAATGAAAGAAAAAAATAAGTCCCATTTTTTCAAAGGGGAAAAGTAAAATACATGATTTAATTGTTTCTTTGAAAAATGGGAAATTAAATTGATATTTTATGTTGATTTTTTAATGTTTGATTTGAAATTGAAAATAATTAAATTTAACTACTTTGGAATTTAAATATTGGTAACATTGGTGTCCTCTGAATTCCCTGTTGAGATTTGTGCTTGAGGACAAACATAGTTTAAGTGTGGAGGAATTGATAGAACTAATATTTAATATATATTTTTATGAATTTAAATTGTTTTAGTCATCACAAATAATCAATTTGAGCTTATATGAATCAATTTTGGATTTATGATGTGTTTTGAGAAAAATGGTGAAAACGCCTAATTCTTGATTTTAGACAGATTTTTACATCAAGGGTATTTTAGTCATTTCATGAACACTAGTAAGTGAAAATTTTGTGATTAATTTTTTTTATAATATTTTTTTTATGTTATTAATCTTTTTCTACTGGACCCGGAGCTGATTTGGCCATCTAAAGGACCTAAAAATTCATTAAATTTGGAAAGCTTTTCGGGTGGACGACGTGGACCTCACCACAGTAGCGGAACCCCAAATAGGCCTACACACATCCAAATGAGGTGATTCCACCTGTTATAGAACAAGAACACTCAAATCCGGATCTAAAAAAAATTTGGTGGAGTTTTTAAGTCATTAATGCTACCTTTAGATATTATATTTTTGACGAAATCTTCCTAGAAGCTGTATTCAGAAAATGAAACTACCAATTAAAAACTCCTAACTCATTCATCTGGTGTCCAAAGGAATTGAAATTTTGAGGGTGAATGCAAAACATATTTATGAACAACTTTCAATCAGTTTCCAATCGTGAAATGGCCATTTAATGGGTCAACAATTTATAAACATTTGGAGGATAGAATTCTCCCTATAAAAGGAGGCCCTCACCTCCTTCCCAAATCATCCCATTCTCCATCCATTCCTTCAAGGAATCAATGAGGAGATATCCACCGAGGGAGGTCGACCACAAATATTCCCCATTTATTTTTAATTTATTTTTTTCTTTCTTTATTTTTGTTTTATTTATCAATTGTAATTAAAATTTCTAATTAATTCATGCATTGTTTTTAGTATTATGTCCACCCATTCACCCTTTTTTCGTCCTCTCATATTACCATCATAAACTATAATGATCATGATCATGAGTAACTAATACAAGTAATATCTCTAGGTTTTAATCATGTTCTTGAATCCAAGACCATGTTTTTAATATTCTTTGAGTTAATTCTAAGGATAATTTATAGTGGGTGCAATCCTCACTATGGTTGTCTGGATATTAACTTCTTAATCTACAACCATTGTCCCTTGATTAAGAAGGTGGATGGAGGGTGTGATGGGTGATTAGTAAGTAGACTTTTCCTTCATAACCGGGGTAGATTAATGTGTGCACACATACTATGGAGTGTTTTCACTAAGAATATTTGAAGCTGGTCAATGAAGGTGCTCCCTGAAAGTTCTCTTGAGAGAACGTCCTTTCTTTACTAATATAATTTTGTTTATAATTTCATATTAATTTGAATTGAATTTTTGCATTTAATTTATTTTCAGAAACTTCATTCTATTCCTATATTAAATAAAAACAACCAAAAAAGTAGCCAAAGTGAATTATATTAATTGAGTGAATGAACTAAAAAATCTCCTCAAGTGAGACGGCCCTGGTCAACCTCTATGGTGCACTAGGAAAACATAAAAATACGCTTTTCCCATGCCCTACGATAGGCGTGCATAAAAACTAATATAGGAATGGAATGGAATTTATGAAAATAAATTAAATGAAAAAATTCAATTCAAATTGATATGAAATGCTAAACAAAATGATTTAGCATAGGAAGGAAGTTCTCCCGAGAGAACTTTCAGGCAACACCTTCATTGACCGACTTCAAATATTCTTAGTGAACACACTCCATCGTATGTGTGCACACCTTATTCATCCTCAGTTATGAATGAAAAGTTTACTTAGCGATATCTAATCACACCCTCCATACACCTCCTCAATGGAGGGGAAATGGTTGTAGATTAAGAAGTTAATCATTAGACAACCACAGTGAGGATTACACCCACCAAAAATTATCCTTAGAATTAACTCAAAGAATATTAAAAACATGGTCTTGGGTTCGAGAACTTGATTAATCCTTCGTGAAATTCCTCTGATTAGTTACTCATGATCATGAGTATTATAGTTCACGATGGTAATATGAGAAGAAGAAAAAACGTGAATGGGTGGACACAATAATAAAAACAATGCATGAATTAATTAGAAATCTAAATTACAATTGAAAACTAAAACAAAAATAAAGAAAAATAAATAAATTAAAAAGAAAGGGGGAAGATTTGTAGCCAGACTCCCATGGTGGAGATATCCTCCTTGGTGCCTTGAAAAAATGGATGGGGAATGGGATGATTTGGGAAGGAGGTGAGGGCCTCCTTTTATTGGCAGAATTCTATCCTCCGAAAGTTTATGCATTTTTTAACCATTAAACGGTGGTTTCACATATGGACCCTTCTTCAAAGTTGTTCATAACTATTTTTTTCATTCACCCTACAAATGTTAGCTCCTTTTTACATCGGATGAATGAGTTAGGAATTTTTAATTGGAAGTTATATTTTTAGGATGCAGCTTCCAGGAATCTTCCTTCAAAAATATAACATCTAATGGTGGCATTAATGACTTCAAAACTCCACCAAATTTGTTTTAGATTCGGACCTCTTTTTCCTCGTGATTTCCCAGGTTGAATCACCTCATTTGTATGTGTGTATGTCGATTTGGTATTCCATTATGGTGGTGGGGACCATGCTGTCCGCCCAAAATAATTTTCCACTTCAATGAAATTTTTAAGCCCTTTAGATGGCTGAATCAGCTCCTGGTCCCACATACAAAGTTGAATAAAATAAAATCATGATTCTAAAAAAAATTAATCACAAAATTTGGAATTATATTTTTTATGAAATGACTAAAATTCCCTTGATTTAAAAATCTGTCTAAAATCTAGAATTAGGCATTTTCACTATTTTTCACAAAACACATCATAAATCCTAAATTGATTCATATAATCTCAAATTGATTATTTGGGATTATTAAAACAATTGAAATTAATAAAAAATGTGGAAAATATTATTGTTATCAGTTTGGAATCTTGAATATTAAATTTCTTCAGTATCACATTTGCATACTTTTCCTGAGAAACGAAAGTGTAATCCTTATTCTGAATCACCTATAACCCTAAAAAGTATGTGAGTTCTCCAATCATCAACATTTCAAATTTTCAATTCATGTGATTTCAAATTTCATCCACTGATCCCCACCATCTTCCACCATAAATAATATCATCAACATATACCAATATCATGAACCGATCCTTCTGAGAAATCATTAAATAGAGATTGTGATTCACTCCTCCTCTTTGGAATTTGATATTTTTCATATAAGAATCAAGTT
This sequence comes from Viscum album, assembly GCA_963277665.1. NCBI lineage: Eukaryota > Viridiplantae > Streptophyta > Magnoliopsida > Santalales > Viscaceae > Viscum > Viscum album. The sequence goes on along the minus strand of OY728123.1, from coordinate 276,987,219 downwards.
GAGAGTACCACACTCATTGTTCCTACTTCAGAACATAGAGTGATTTATTTAATCTACATACCTTTATTTCATCATTTCGAAGAAGAAAACATGTTGTTTGTTCAATGTATACTTATTCTTCAAGAACACCATTTATGAATGCAGTCTTAACATCCATTTGATACACTTTATATCCTCATTGGATTTTCATGGAACTAAATAACCTGATTGACTCTAGTCTAGCCACTAGACCAAATGTTTCCTTAACATTTACAGCTTCAATCTATGAATTTCTCTTGCATACCAATCGTGCCTAATTTCGGATCACATTACCACTGTCATCATATTTTTTCTTAAAGATCCACTTAGTACCAATCACACTGTGACCTTCGAGTCTCTTGACTAGATCCCATGTATGATTCTTGTCAATCTGATATAACTCTTAATTCATTGATTTTACCCATGATTCATCCTTTACAGCCTCTTCAAATGATAATGTTTATATAACTGATAAGAATGTAGAGTGTGCATTATTCCTCATTCTCATTTTCTATGTTGGTGTATTTATATCCCCAATGATATTGGATCGATCAATCTCTGGACTTCGATTTCTCCTATGAGGTTTAGTCGAGTTCTCTTTAGCCATGGTTTCCTCTTCTGATTCCTCTTATAATTCAAAATCATGATGTGACTCCTAATAGTTTTTTACACCTTACTATACTTCTATATTTATATTTATTCCATGTTCACATTCTTCCTCATCTTCTATCTATTCAGCATAGGAATTCCTTGAACCATTTATGGTTTTCTATTCAATGATCTTAACATCACTAATTTCAACAATCCTTCCCAATAACATATTGAAACACTTGTAGGCTTTTATATTAATTGGATATCAAAGGAATATTCCTTCATCTACATTTTCTCCATAATTCCTTTGATTTCATTCTTTGTTTCATATGAAACATTTACTACCAAAAACACAAAAATATTTTAAAGAAACTTCCTTCCATGCCACAATTCATATGGTGTATTCGTCTCTCCCATATAAAGCCTCGTTAAATTATGAGCATGCAATGTAGCTTTAATATATTATTTCTAGTAATGGAGAGAGATACGACTCTCAATCAACAATGTTCTGGTCATGTTGTTCACCTGTTGATTCTAGCGCTAAACTACTCCATTTTTCTATGGAGTTCTCACAACATCCACCACATACGGAATTCAATGTTTCTTTAGGTAATTTTCAAACTAAATGGATGTGTATTCACCACCATTGTCGGATCACAGATGTTTTATTGTCTATCAAGTATAATTCTTGGTGATTCAGTGATAAGTTTTCATGCAATCAAGCACTTGTTGTTTTTTGTGTATAACCATCACACATTCCATTATACTGTGATAATCTATAAGAATGATGAAGTACCTTTCTCCATACATTCCAGCAACATTTATTCGGTAAGATATGTCTGTAAGAATGAGGTCAAGAATATTAGATTCTCTTTTATTCTTTGGCTGATTAGAATTTCAGACTAGCTTCTATCTACAGAAAGGACTTTAATTTTCTTTAGCTCTCCATTAGCTAGCTCAGTAATTCCACTAACTTTGATCATAAAAGAACCATCATTACCAAACCTCATTGTTCCATTGACCCTTTTCTTAATATTCATTAATAGGTTATCATTACCTTTCATGTGGGATGAATATCCACTATCAAGAATCTAGGTGTTTTTGTTCTTTGTAGCTTTGAGGGATACTTCTGCAAGATTGGATTTTTCAATTTTCCTCTTTTATTTCCATGAGATATTGGATTGAGTGTAGGATATTTATGGAATTTCAATTCTCTCTTCCATGTACATGGGTTCTTCATATTAATACTCTTCTTAGAAAACAGAAAACCTGTTTGAGATAGCCACACTATGTGGTTAGTGAGTATTAACCTTTCTCTATGTGTCCTATGAATATCTCTTATAATTCCTATGCCTGTAATGTATATCTTTATGGCCAAAGTTAGAATAATGAAAATAGTATCCCTAGAAACTATTTCTTTTATACAATGTTTGATATGAAGTTGTTCTTCTTCACTGAACTCCTATCACTTCCCCATTCAGATATCTCCATACCTCTTCACAATATGACATGGTATGAACCAGATATCCACATAACTAATGCTTCATGAGAGGAAATTTCTTCTCACTTTTATTTATTTTCATAACTTCTTCCTACGAAAAATAGTTTGAATTCCTGTCATTTCTGAAAGCTTGAGGATAATATTCAGTTCCCCTTTAATTTTGATAAAAGGGTCTCTTTTCCAACACATATAGTGGTTTTTCAACATGATCAACTTTCAACTTTCCTTTATTCTATTCCAATTTATATATTGCATTTGATGTCTCAGCATGAAAACTGATTCCACTATTTCCCATGCAAGAGGGTCTTTGATCACTCAAAATCTTTTCAACTCCATTAGAGCCATGTTTTTTAATCTATTGAATCTCAACATCCAAGAACCTTCCAAATTGTATTTTCTTCATTGATTATTTTGATTTTTATTCACTTTTTAATTTACTCCTAAGAGTAAAAACTTCTTTTTTAAGTCCCTTGACAGTTTTGGACTTCTCCTCCTGTCTCGAGGTAAGGTCATTAATGAATTTAGCATGTTATTTGATTCTAATATTTAGTTCCACTACATTGTATATGCTTTCATGGATTAATAAATTTAATTTCACTAGTTTTTCTAGTCATTAAATTTCATATTCAAGCTTATCAATATATTCTCGTGATTCTTCTACCATTACTTTCCACTAATAGCGTCTCTTAAATTTATTCTCAACCTTACCGAATGTAGCATCCCAGGTAAATAAAGAATGTGATATTTTCAAATTTATTAATATTTTGGAAATAAATATTGATTTTACTTTAAAGGGGATTCTATTTTAGATGGCATACCCAACACACAGTCATGGGTTTCTCCGAAATCTCATGTTGCGCACAAGGCTGAGTCATACTGAAAAATAATAATATAATATTATTTTAAATGGTAGTTAACGCCTAGCCATTGTATTTTCGGGAATAAATAGACCTAAAAAATATGATTATACATGTTTTTTAAATGACTTTTCATTTATCCAATAAATTTAGAGACTTAAAATGATAATGAATCCAAATTTAAGCATAAATACTGTAATATTTTTAAAAAGTACTTTTACTGCCTTTTGACGACGAACCCATTTTAAATCTAGTTTTTTTTAATTTTATATGTTTTATTTGAAAAAATAAACATATACTTTAAATATGGACATCAAAATTTACTTTGGGTAATTTGTTGATATTTTTCTGATAAAGTTCAATTTTTAATAAATAGTGAAAAATACTGCATTTTAAGTCAAAACTATATTTTCATCGAGTTTATTTATATGATTAGATAGTATTTTTAATTGGTTTTAAAGTGTAATTATATTATATTTTTATCATCTAATCCAACATTGTTCATTGAATGTAATTTTACTTTAAAATTGTACATAAACACATGCCAATCTTTTGGTAGTTTTTACTTCTTAAAAACACGCTTTTTGATTTTGACAACAAGAATTAATTTTAAATTAATTTCTACTAATTATGTGTTATAAATTTGGAAAAATGGATTCCATATTTGTAATCAGGAGGTTATATTTGTGTAAATAGGTAACTTTTATTTTTATACATTATGAATAGTAACTTCAGTAAATATTTTATTTACCATGGTTAAAGGGTAAATCTGGAAAACAAAGGTAAAATAATAATATTATAATAATATTAAATTACCATTACACATGTCCTAACCCTATGTGATGAGATATGTCTGAGCATTGGAATACTTGGGTCGATTTTAGGACCCCATGGTGCCACTTGGAAGTGAAAATGATATTTAATTAATTTAAATTTTAAAGTTAAGGAAAATATAACCTAAACATGTATCTTTTACTAAAACAATTTTTATATAGGGTTATATAGGTGATCTATTTGACAATAAATAGTCATTATAAATCAAAAAAAGTCACTACATCATTTTATTTTATTTATAATCTTTATAAATTAAATAAATAAATTTAAATATGACACAATTATGATGTAATGATTACTTCATTAATAATGGATTCAAATAAATGATATTATAAATGTCAAAATAAATGAAATTTAGTTATTTTGATGTCATCCAAGAATTTTTGGGATTATATTTACATGTTATATTTTTATTAATGAATTTGTTTCGAATCAACCAAGTTTATATGGATTTTTAAAAAATTCATGATATGAATGGTATAAAAATTGACATAAATGAGTTTTTAACTCAATTAATAATTTATTAAATGATAAAATAGTCCTAAAAATCTATTATTCGGCCAAATGACATATATGATGTTAAATATGTCATTAATGATCCATTTTTGGGTAAACTAGAATTGTATAGTAACTATGGTAACCATATATTATGAACAAACAAGAATACATGGTAAAAGTTAAATAAGTTTACTAAGTGTTAAAGCTAAAAAATAAGGATAAATTTGTAAAATAAACTTGTCTAAAACCCATTGGCTGAGATGATTTCTACCCATACTCATTTTATCTTATAAATATATCACTTTTTGTTTTTATAATTTGAAAATCAATTAATAATAAAATAATACTTTCAAACTTTCCTAAAGTGTCCCTCCTCCCTCTTATAAAAGGACACCACATCTAACCCTTACTCACATCTCTCAAGCCCCATTGGGTCATCCAAAATCTGCCCAAATAATCTCCCCACATCCTTCCCTTCCTCCTAGAAGTCTTAAATTGGTTATTAGGCAATTAAAGAAGGATTTTTGACCTAAATCAAAATGAGTTACCTGATTTTAGGTAATGTCTTCTCTCAACATTCTTTCTTTTATTTTCCTTATCCAACCCACTAAACTCTCATTATTCAATTATTTCATAACAACACCAGTATATTAAATATATTAGGTTTTTTATGAGATTTATTATAACTACACTTACACACACCTTCGTTTAATTGGTATAGAACATACTCTTTTTGTGGACAGTGAACTATTGTCTCACAAAACTATGATTGTTAAATCTTCTCCTACCACCTATTATGGTCACCATTATGATGGAACTGTAATTATATATGATATATATGATATTTAATTTATCTCTATTCTAATTTAATTCTTGTTTATAACATTCCATTATGCTTTTCATGTTGTATAAATATGATAATTTCATTTGAGGAAGTGCAGACTACCGTGCCCTCAAAGTGATGTGACTTGTTCATGATATACATGGAACATATAAAGGACGTAATTATTGAAATTATGTAACATATATAACATATATATTATAGTATAATTATAATATAACTATGTATCATTTAGATTTTATTCCTTTAAATATGAAAATGAAATGAAATTAGCGTTCATGTGTAGGTACGACTTACCATCTCCATGAATAGTACATTTCATTTCTTATATCCAAATGCTATGGACTATTCTAAATAGATATATACTGAATATATATGATATATATGATATCTAAATCATTAATATAACTCTTGAGATAATGGAATTTTGACCACATGGACAATTTATAATTATATCAAGTTCATTTATTACTCATGTTCCACTACTGGAAAAATGACCTATACCCACGGTTCAAAACCGTGGGTATAGGCTATACCCACGGTTTTGGGAACCGTGGGCTGGAACGGCATGGGTATAGGGGTCTCAACCAATACCCAGAGTTCTACAAAACCGTGGGTATGGGGGGAGTCAAATTTTCACCACAACTATTCCACCGTGGCACACCACAGACCCCATGGTTTTGAAAACCGTGGGTATTTATATTTCAAAAAATATTTAGCAGGCAGGATTTGATCCTGCACTCCCGTCGCGCCTAACGCTGCACAGCTGCAAGTAACCAACCGAGATGCATATTATTTTTATTATATAATTATACAATAGTGTATATATATTCATTTTATCTGCGTGGGGTACTAAAAAATCCAGAAAATCACCGCCAAGAAATTTTGAACCTGCGTCACACACTGAAACTCCCGCACGCGCACCTACACCACACCAAGAGGGCTACGGTTTTATATTGATTTTTACATATACATATATGTATATATATTAATATAGTCTAATCAGATATTTAAATTAAAAATCGCAGACCGCGGGAATCGAACGCAAGTCACAGCAGTGCCTCCACTAGTGACCAACCGAGCTATAGAAATTTTAATTGTATAAATTTATATTTTTATAAATATATTAAAATAAACCGTGAAAAAATATTTTTCCCACCAAATTTTTTTCATTTCCATCCTAATTTTAATTCCCCTCCATTACCTATACCCACGGTTCTCCAGAACCATGGGTATAGGTCTTCAAAAAAAACCAAATACCCACGGTTATCCAAAACCGTGGGTATAGGTCTTCAGAAAATACCTTATACCCACGGTTCTCCAAAACCATGGGTATAGATGAACCTATACCGACGGTTTTGGAGAACCGTGGGTATAGGTTCACGTACTATCCCTATACCCACGGTTTTTTGCAAAACCGTGGGTATAGACCTATTTTCCAATAGTGTTCCGAACATCAACAAAATGTCCGATTTGAACTCAAATAATTAACTAATTGTTATAGAAAATTAATAACTGACATAAATGGAATAATAAACATGAAAAAGGTTCTAAGGAAAGTTGAAATTAACTTAAGTTTATTATTCAGAAAATTAAAGAACCGATGAGTCGATTCAGACATGTGGTTAGGGACTTTATCTCAGACTCATTTCTTTGAGGTATATTTTGATATATACACGACTTGATTTTATACGGTGTATAAACACCTTTGACTTTTAATTTCATTAAAAGTGAATCTTTTTTATTCATATCATTTTACTAAATGACAAATAGAATGTTTCTTCTTAGCGTATGCGGTGAAAACAACCTTTCCACTACCATGAGAATTATTTGATATTTGGATTACTTAACAAGACGTGATATTTTTTAATGGAAAATAAATACCATATACCATTTTACATATTTTGGTATTAAAAATGGTTTTGAAAGTGTATTTACTAAGTCAATATCATGAAATTATTTCTTGTGATTGCAAATGAATTTTATGATTGAAATATTGATATTTGGAATCTTTTATGTGTAATGATTATATAATGGTACTTGGAAATATGACATTTGGTTATGTGATAAGCCAAATGAAGGGTGGTTCTATGATAAACCAAGGATGGTTGGTTACATTATAACCTCCTATTCATTGGTTATGGAAGTCGGTCGTATGGTTATACCATTTATAAGACTTATTTACAGAATTTGACTGTATGGTTATTCCATTTAAGTATGATTATGTCCCATGTTTATATTTTATATGTTATGTGTTCTTTCTATGGGTTTTATGGTAATATTTTGTTTACAAAGGGTAAGAAAATATCTTTTATTTATTAAATAGTATTTACTACTTCATAAAGGTGAAAAGTATTACTTCTGATAAATTATTCATGGTTTACATGTTGTTTTGAAAAACTAATAGTTTTCCTTCTTTGTGTATCCATTACTATGCTTTCTATGTTCATACCATGTTTTTTAAATGACTTTCACAGGATTTAGAGGTGAATAGAGGCAAGGATGGGATCAAGGAAAATTTCTGATGTTTAACCATGAAACAAAACCAAGTTCTTTTTTAAGAGATTTTATTTTATGAAAAAAATGGATACAGAGTAGAAGTGTATACATGTAATATTCAAGTTGGTATGTATAAGTTATGACCTAATTCCATAAATATCAAAACCTGAAAATATCATCAATGTGAATTATTAACTTAATAGAATATTATGTATTTTTTAAGTTTGGGTCTTTATAGTTGGTATCAGAGGTCAGTTTAGACAACTTTAAGTGTTAGGATATTGTTAAATTAATATACATAAACTATGTTAACTTTATGGTATGATTGAAATGATATAGCATTTGAATATTACCATGTTTATTCACCTGAGATACTTTTTTGTTCAGACTGGTTTGTCTTAGAGTAAACATGGAAACAATGATACGATGAAATCAAGAGGAAAACAACCTTTCAAATCAGAAAATTGAGATGGTTAGAATCGGAACTGAAAATTTTGTTACAGAGATGGAATAGTTGAATCATGATATAAATAGTGGAGGTATCCAGGAATGAGATCATCCAGATCAACCACTAAGGAACATGTTTGTGGTGGATCATTTCATGAGGGAATATAACCCATCATTCAGAGGATCATCTAACCCTGTGATAGCTGAAGGGTGGATTAAAGCCCTGTAAAAGATTTTCTATGTCATGGGGTGTACAAACAATCAAAAGGTTAGTCTTGTTGTTTACTATTTTGAAGGCGAAGCTGATCAGTGGTGGTCGACGGTTAAAAATATCAGGGATAGTGGGGATATTGATGCTCTTGATTGTGATGAATTCAAAGGTATGTTTCTTGAGAAATATTTCCGAAAGGTGGATCAACTATGGATGGAAAAATTATTCTTAGAATTGAGGCTGGAGGATGACTCAGTGGATTCTTATGAAGAAAAATTCACTCGACTGGAAAGGTATGCTCCAAATTTTATACGATATCTTGATAGTAAAATCAATCTTTTTTACTTGGGATTAAATCCAATTTATTGAATGACTTTAGCTTCTCATGAGTTCAAAAGTTATGAGAAAACTATTTTATTTGAGGATAAGGTGGAAATGGAGTTTAATGATGATTATCTATTCTTTAAAAAACAATAGAATAAGAGGTCAAGGTGGCAGATGAAAGGGTAGAAATATTCAAAAAAGTCTGATGGTAAGAAACTTAAGTTTACATTTTGTGAAAATTGTGGTAAAAATCACACTATGGAATGCCTTTTGAATACTGTTAAGTGATACCGATGTGGTAAAATGGGAAATAAGACTCGTAATTACATTGAAAAAAGATCAGGGTAATGGTAAGACAAAATCTGATTTACAATCAGTAAAAAAAATTAAGTACAATGAAATGGGTCATTATGCAAATGAGTGTCAAACAAAGAACTCAACTAAGGGAAATCTGCCAAACTACAAGTAGAAAGGGGTGGTGAAATCCTTTACAACTACTTCATAATATGTTGGGCCATAAAATGAAGTAGTATCAAGTACATTGTTTGTTTATTTAGATTATGCCAATGTGTTGTTTGATTCAAGGTCTACATGTTCTTTCATTTATGAAAAATTTTCTAGTAAATTTGTAATTCAATATCAATATATGAAACCTGAACTTATGGTAAAAACACCTGGAGGAAATTTTTATACAAAAAGAAATTATAAGAACCTTCTTTTCCTTGTATGTGGAAAGATTCTACCTAAAAACCTTATTATTTTGACTCTAGTAGAGTTTCATGTTATTTTGGGTATAGATTGGATTTATGTTTATCATGCTAAGATTAACTATAGAGTTAAAGAGGTTTCTTTTTAAAAATAATTTCAGATTGTGTAAAAATAAGAACCTTTAATTTTTTTAACATATCTGGAAGCTGAGAAACAAGAAAAATATGGAAATTAATGTTTCCCGGCACATATTTTTGAAAACAAATGAACTATTCAAATTAATGATATTCTAGTGTTAAATTACTATCTTGATGTTTTCCCTGATGAGTTTCCTATTACAATACCTGATCAGGAAGTTGAATTTACTATTTACGTAGTTCATTATGCTAATCTAATTTCAAAACCCCCTTAACGAATGGCTTAACTGAACTTCTAGATTTAAAGAAATAATTACAGGAGTTGTTAAATAAAGGATTTATTCAAACTATCACATCATTATGGGGTGATATTGTATTTTTTGTTAAAAATAAAGATGTTTCGGTGAGATATGGCATTGATTATAAAGACTTGAATAACATAACTATTAAGAAAAAGTATCATTTGCCTCATAACAATGATTTGTTTGATCATCTCCATGGAGCTTAGTATTTTTTAAATATTGACTTGTGGTCGGGTTCCATCAGTTGAAAGTAAAGGAAGTAGACAACCCTAAGACAATTTTTTATACTAGATATTTCCATTATGAATTTATAGTTATTCTTTTTGGGTTAACCAATGCACCTACTGTATTCATGAATCGTATGAATAGAATTTTTCATGAGTTCTTGGATAATTTTGTGGTTGTGTTTATTGATGACATTTGGTATATTCTAAAAGTAAATATGAGCATGAAAATCATATAAGTTATGTATTTAAAACCTTAAAACAAAATAAATTCTATGGGAAATTCAGAAAGTGTGAGTTTTGGTTACAACAAATTTCATTCCTTGGTCACATTGTTTCAAAAAATGGAATTACTGTTGATCCTACTAAAACAAATGCTATTGATTAATGGCCAAGACCCAAAAATATAACTGAGATTCATAGTTTCATTGGTTTGGTAGGATATTAAAAATTTTTTGTTGAGAAGTTTTCATGGTTATCTAGACCATTGACTAATTTAACTCAAAAATGTGTTAAGTTTATATGGAAAAAAGAATGTGAAGATTGTTTTTAGGAATTGAAAAGAAGATCTGTGAATTCTCTACTTTTGGAATTACCTTCCAGATATGGTGAATTTGTTATCTACAGTGAAGTTTTGTTGAAAGTAATTGGTTTTTTCTTAATGCAGAATGATCAGGTAATTTCTTATGCTTCACGTCAGTTGAATCCTTGTGAGTTAAATCACCCTACATATGATTTTGAATTAACTACTGCTGTTTTTTCTTTAAAAATTTTGAGGCATCATTTGTATGGCGTAAAGTGTGAAATATATACCGATCATAAGAGTTTGAAGTATATATTCACTTAGAAGGAATTAAACATGAGACAGAGTAGATGGCTAGAATTAATCAAGGATTATGAATTCATGATCCTTTACCATCTGGGAAAGAAAAATAAATTGGCTAATGCTTTTAACTGAAAGAGTAATGATACATTAGTCATTATACCTTTGGAATGAGATCCTTTGGTTTTTGATTTGATGAATTTTTTATTGGAAGTTGTTGGTGCAGGTAGTTCCTCTATTTTGTTTCAAGTTTCAGTACAATCGCCTCTGAAAGACAGAATAAAGAAAGTGAAAAAATTAGAAAGTGAGTTACAGAAAAATGTAGAATTGGTTCAGAAGGGTAAGTTACCATAATTTAACATTGATAAAGACATTTTTTTGAGGTTTAGAAGGATAATATGTGTGCCTTGTGATTTCTATTTGAAGAAAGATTTTACATAAAGCTCATAGTTATCCATTTTCAATTCATCTTGGAATTACTAAGATGTACAGAGATCTTTCGGAATATTACTGGTTGGATGGAATGAAAAGAGATATTGATGAATTTATTATGAAGTGTTTATCTTGTCAACATGTTAAAACAGAATGACAGTTATCAAAAGGGATTCTTCAGCCTTCTCTAGTGCCAGAGTGGAAATGGGAAATTTTTTCCATGGATTTTGCTGTGGGATTACCAAAGAAATCTTGAGTTAACACTGAAATCTGGGTTATTGTTGTTCGATTCACTAAATCTGATCATTTTCTTTCTATTTGAGATACTTTATCTCTATATCAACTTTCTCAGTTGTATGTTAAAGATATAGTCAGGTTTCATGGAGTTCCCCTCTTAATTGTATCCTATCATGATCCCAGTTTTACTTATAACTTTTGGAAAGGCCTTAAAAAATTTTTGGGTACTGAATTAAATTTTAGTACATCTTTTTATCCTCAATCATATGGCAGTTAGAATGAATAATTAAAATAATGGAAGATATGCTACGTGCTTCTTCAATGGATTACTAGGGAATTTTGGACCAACATATTTCATTAGTTGAGTTCAATTATAATAACATTTTTCATTCTAGTATAAATATGGCACCATTTGAGGCATTTTATGTAAAGTGGTTTCGAACTCCATATTTTTGGGATGAAGTAGGTGAAATGTAACTAATAGGACCATAATTAGTAGAAGAGATAGAAGAAAAAGTTTAGTTGATACAGAAACACATGAGGATAGCTCATATCAGGAAAAAAAGTTATTCGGATAACCAGATGAAGGATCTTTCTTTCGAGGAATGTGATAATGTCTTTCTTAAAGTTTCTCCGTGGAAAATTCTGATGTGTTTTGGGAAGAAGGGGAATCTGAGTCTGAGGTTCATTGGACCCTATAAAATCCTGGAAAAAGTAGGATCAATTTTTTAATTAGTGTCTTTACCTCCATGTTTATCCCAGGTACACAATGTATTTCTTGTTTCAATATTGAGAAAGCATATACCAGATCCATCTCAATTTTTGATTCTAGAGGTAGTTCAGTTGGAAGAGAATCTCTCTTATTAGGAACAACCATCCCAGATTCTTAACCGAAGAGAGAAAGTGTTGTGGAATAAGGTAATTCATCGGGTAAAGGTTTTGTGGAAAAATCATATGGTTTAATAGGCAACATAGAAATCGAAAAAATTCTATGAGGGATAAAAACCCCCACTTATTTTATAATTTAATAGAATTGCGTGGACTCAATTCCCAAAAGGAGGAAGGATGTAACATCATAGGTAAATAAAGAATTTAATATTTTCATATCTATTAATATTTTTTAATTAAATATTAATTTTACTTTAAATGGGATGCTATGTTTGATAGCATACCTGACACACAACAATGGGTTTCTCCAAAATCTCATGTTGCACACATGGATGAGTCATACTGAAAAATAATAATATTATATTATTTCAAATGGTAGTTAATGCCTAGTCATTGTATTGGTGCGAATGAACAGAACTAAATACAATATTATTATACATTTTTTTAAAATGTCTTTACATTTATCCAATAAATTTTAGAGGCTTAAAATGAGAATGAATCCAATTTTAAGCATAAAAACTCTAATATTTTTAAAAGGTAGTTTTACTACCTTTTGACGGAGATGCCTTCTTAAATATTTTTTTTCACAATTATATGTTCAATTTTACAAAATAAACTTATTCTTTATAAGTAGGACATCAATATTTACTTTTGGTAAATTTTTCGTATTTTTCTGATAAAATTTCATTTTTTTAATGAATAGTAAAAAATATTGCATTTTAAGTCAAAACTATATTTTCATCAAGTTTTTTTATATAAATAGATTATTATTTTAATTGGGTTTAATTTTTAATTATATTTTATTTTTATCATTTAATCCAATTTTGGTAATTTTAAGTAATTTCACATTGAAATTGGACATAAACACATGTTAATATTTTGGTAGTTTTTACTTCTTAAAAACACATTTTTTGGTTTTGAAAATGGGCATTAATTTTAAATTAATTTCTTCCAATTATATTTTTTGAATTTGAAAAAATGTATTCTATATTTTGAATCAGGAGGTCCAAATTGTGTAAATAGGTAACTTTTATTTTTAGACATTATGAATAGTAACTTCAGTAAATATTTTATTTACCATGGTTAAAGGGTAAATCTGGTAAATAAGGGAAAACATAATATTATAATAATATTAAATTACCCTTACACAAGTATTAACCCTTTTTGATGTTATATTTCTGAATGTGGTCTTCCTTCGGTCAATTTTTTGACCACATGGCGCCACTTGGATGTGAAAATGACATTTACTTACTTTAAATTTAAAGTTAAGGAAAATATAACTGAAACATGTATATTTTACTAAAACAATTTTTATATAGAGTTATATATATGATTTATTCTACTATAAAAATTCATTATAAATATAAAACTATTTCCTAAATAATTATATTTTATTTATAAGTTTTATACATTATATAAATAAATTTAATTATGACATAATGATGATGCAGTGATTGGTTTGTTAATAAAGGATTCAAATAAATGATATTATAAATGATAAAATAAATGAAATTTGGTTTTTTGATGTCATCAATAAATTTTATGGATTATAGTTACATATTATCTTTTTATTAATGATGTTTTCCTGGATCAATTAGGTTTTTATGGATTTTTAAAATTCATGATATGAATAGTATACAAATTGACATAAATGAGTTTTTAAATAAATTAATATTTTATGAAATGATATAAAAGTCCTAGAAACCTAATATTAGACTAACTAAAATATATGATGTTAAAAATTTGATTAATGATCCATTTTTTTGTCTCTTGGTGTTTTATAGTAACTATGGTAACCATATATTATGAATATACAAGAAGACATTGTAAACATTAAATAATTTTACTAAGGGTTAAAGAAAAAACGATAAGGTTACTTTTGTGACCTAAACATGTCTAAAACCAATTATATGAGATGATTTCTACCCATACTCATGTAATCTTCTAAATATATAACATTGGTGTTATTAGAACTCAAAAGTCAATTAATAATAAAATAATAATTTCAATCTTTCCTAAAGTGCCCCTCCTACCTCTTATAAAAAGACACCACCTCTAACCCTTACTCACACATCTCATCCAAACTCTACCCAAATAATATCCATAATTCCCTCCCTTCCTCCTAGAAGCCTTACGTTGGACATAAGGTAATTAAATAAGGCCTTTTAACTTAAATCAAAAGGAGTTACCCGATTTGAGGTAATGCCTTCTCTCAAGATTATTTCCTTTATTTTCCTTCTCTAACACCCTAACCTATCTTTATTAAATTATTTTATAACAAAACCAGTATCCTCAATATACTATGTTTTTATGAGAAGTATTTGAACTACACTTACACGCACATCCGTCTAATAGGTATAGAACATACTATTTCTGTGGACGGAAAACTAATGCCTCACAAAATGATGATTGTTCAATATTCTCCTACCACCTCTTATGGTGACCATTATGATGTCACTATAATTATATATGATATTTATGATATTTATGATATTTATTTTATCTCTATTCTACTATAATTCTCATTTAGAACATGCATTTATTCTTTTCATGTTGTATAGATATGATAATTTCATTTGAGGAATTGCGGACTACCGCCCCCTCAAAGTGATATGACTCGTTCATGATACACATGGAACATATAAAGGATGTAATAAATGAAAATATGTTACATATATAACATATATATTATACTGTAATTATTATATACCTATGTATCATTTATTTTTCATTCCGTTAAATTTGAAAACGTAATGAAGGAAGTGTTCATGCGTACGTATGGTTTACTGTTTCCATGAACAGTGCATTTCATTTATTATATTAAAATGATATGGAATATAATAAATACATATATACTAGATATATATGATATATATGATATATAAATCAAGAATATTATTCTGGAGATAATGGACTTTTGACCACAGGGACAATTTATAATTATAACAAGTTCATTTTTTACTCAAGTTCTGAACATCGAAAAAATGTCTGATATGAAATCAAATAAATAATTAACTATTATAGTAAGGTAATAAGTGATATGAAAGTAATCATAAACTTGAAAAATGTTTTTAAGAAATTATAAATTAACTTATTTTTATTATTTATAAAATTAAATAATGAACGAGTCATGTTGGACATGACATAAGGGACTTTGTCTCAATCTCCTTTCTTTGAGGCATATTTTGATTTATACACGACTTGCTTTTATACAGTTTAAAAACCCATTTGATTTTTAATTTCATTCAAATGGAATCTTTTTTCTATGTATCATTTGACTAAAATAAAAAGGGATTGTTTCTTTCTAACATATGAGGTGACAATGACCTTTCTGCCGCTGCCAGCATTATTTGATATTTGGATTCCTTAACAAGTTGTGATGTTTTTAAATGGAAAATAAATACCATATAACCTTTTTACGTATTTTTTTATTGAAAATGGTTTTGAAAGTTGATTTACTATTTCAATATCTTGAAATTATTTCTTGTGATTACAAATGAAATTTTATGATTGAAATGTTTATATTTTCAATCTTTTATGTGTGATGATTATAAAATGGTACTTGGAAATTTGATAGGTGGTTCCAAGATAAACCAAGGGTGGGTGGTTACATTATAACCTCCAATGCATTGGGTACGGAATTCGGTCATATGGCTATTCTATTAGTAAGAATGATTTGTGGAATTAGACTGTATGGTTATTCCATTTATGTATGATTATTTCCCAAGTTTAACTTTTATATGTTATGTGTGATTTATATGGGTGCTATGGTAATATTTTGGTTAAAATGGTAAAAAATGAGCTTTTATTTAGTGAAGATTATTTACTACTTTATAATGGTGAAAAGTATTAATTATGATAAAGTATTCATGTTTTACATGTTGTTTTGAAAAACTAATACTTTTCATTCTTTTTGTATCCCTTACTAAGCTTTTTATGCGCATCCTATTTTTTTGAAATTACATTCACAAGATTTAATGGTGAATAGAGTCAAGGATGGGATCAAGGAAAATTTGTGATGTTTAAGCAAGAAACAAAACCATGTTCTTTTTTAAGTGTTTTTATTTTATGAAAATAATGGATACTGAGTAGAAGTGTCTACATGTAATATTCAAGTTGTTATGTATAAGTTATGACTTAATTCTCTAAATCTCTAAACCTAAAAAGATCCTCAATGTGAATTATTAACTTAATTCAAGATTATTATTTCTTTATGGTTGAGTTCTTATACCAAAATCATCCTTAAGTTGCAACTTGTTATCGTCATTAGTGGTCATATGATAATATCTAGTTTTATATATCGATGGTTCTAAATTTTCAATGGTATACATCATGGAGACATGTTTTTCAGTTTTAAATTTTGGTTCTTCTTCTTCAAAGAATTCATTATCATCATCTTCCTCTTCATAAACAAAACTCTTTTTCTGTACTTTATTTTTATATTTTAATTCTCACTTTTTGAATAACATTTTTTGAGGATTCTTGATATTTTCATCATCGCTCTCTTCATCATAAAACTTTCTTGAGCACTGAGAGGCGATGTCCCAACTCTACCATAATGAAAATAAGTTAGGGGTAACTTACCTTTAAATTTAACTTTTCCCTTATTAATCTTAATGACAATAATGGAAAGAATTTATTATTACTCATCATATCCATACCCACTATCTCCTATGATTTTCAATTTTTCCAGGGATTTGAATTCCATTTCCTTGCTTACATGAGTCATAGCATCTTCTCGTTTGACTCTCATCTCATATTCTACCAGGCTACTCAACAATCATCTAGGTAAAGTTTTTAAAGATTACTTTCCTCAAGGTTTGACACCTTCTCATTGTAAAGGGGTAAAATTCTTATCAATATTTTATTTACAATATCAATGTATTTGATTTCTTCACCCAAACCTCAAATTTCTCCTTCCACTTTAGTAATTTGATTGAAGAAGGAATCCACATTCTTATTAGGATGCATCTTTATATCATCAAACCTATTGTACAGGACTTGTAGTTTTTCCTCCTTCACTTTACTATCTCCTCCATAAATATTTTCAATTTTTCCCACATAGACTTTTTTGAGGTGAATATCATCACCTTTAGATAGATCTGATCAGAAAGAGCTGCGGTGAAAGCATTTTGTGATTTAGCATCTGCATCAAGAATTTTCCTATCTGTATCAGTAAAAGACATCCATTTTGGATCAGTAACTTGAATTCCTTACACTGTAGAAAAGAGGACTTTAATTACAAGAGATCTCATATGAGATATTTTTCTATTCTTCCAAATCTGAAAATTACTTCCATCGAAGAGGGGAACTCCGCTGACATTTATGGAATTCTCTAGGACGGCATAGGGAATATTTAACACCAGCAACCTTTACCCTCTAATATCACTTGAAGGACCCCAGATCACCCTGAGAGGGGAAGGGTGAATCAGGGTGTCAATATTTTCTTTTAAATTGATAGATCTTTTTCCCACATTGGTAGGAACCTATTAAACCTGTTAGAAAAATGCATGAAAAGAGAGGGCAGAACAATTTTACTTGATTCACCACAAAGGGATACGTCCAATGATTATATGGTGACAGTGTGTTAGCCGTACCAAAAACCACTAATCCTCTCTAGCTATGGATTACAAGGTTTGGTAACATTCACTCTGTTTTAGGCTCACATACTTTACAATGGTTTAGGGATATCTCACTACTTCCCATGGAACACTTCTGTTGACTCCCCCTAGCTCACTAAATTTTGAGAAGTCTCACTCAGTTTATCATTATGAAGGTAACTTCAATAGATTTTCATTGAATTATTTGTCTTTGTTTAGCACAAGACACTACTTGCATCAACGACCTGAGTAGATGCACAATGAAATCTCTGTCCACTAACACTTGGTATTCTCTGAGTAGGTTCACACTAAAATCCTGGTCCACATAAATAGTATTTTCGATATTTTACTTTGTGAACCCCCTTCTTGAAGCTCAACCCTTCATAGAGAACAACCCTTCGCAGAGCACACACCTTCCCAGAGAACACTGCTTTGTACAGCCCACTGCATTGCAGAGATCAACCCTTCGAAGAGCTTGATCCATCGTAGAGAAAACACCTTCGAAAATCTCGGTGGCCTCTATGTAACCCATTGCCATCGCGAATCAAACTACCTTTTCAGAACACCTTACTTTGTGAATCTCACAGAGCCAATGCGGAATGTCCCATCTTCACAAAGTACTCAATACTTAGAAGAATTTTCTTTATTCAAGACCAAAGTTGTCTTTTCACAAAGCACAATCTTGGATATAAAAATGGCTCTACGAAGCACCCTATTCTTTACAAAATCCGACCAACTCTAGATTTTATCTCTCGATTTTGAGTGGAATGGAGAGGGGTGGCCTCTTATTTATAGGCACATTCGAACACGGAGCTCCCTTCTTCCGATGCAATTTCTGGAATGGTCAAAAAGTCTTCGTAGTGAATCTACCTTCATAAAGATCCATGAAAATTCTCCGTTCATATTTCTTGTTTTAACCGAAAAGTTCTCTGTCAAATCTCATCATGTCACCGCAATGCTCCACTTGTTAAGCCTTCCGTCAAACCTTCACGCTGCCGCAATGCTCAAAATCATGTAATCATAGAGCACACTATCAAAATCCTCAGGTATTCGCAAAACTCACTTCATGAAGCCCATCTCTATGAGACAAATTCCTTTTCCATATATTCATGATATCTTCAAGAAAAAAACCACTTTTCTCAATGCTTTCCATTCAGAAAATTTTGGACCCAAATTTTTTTGAAAACACTAGGAAATGATGTCACCTTCAATACTGCTTATAAATTGAATTGTATGATCCCTTTCCTTGAATTTTCTCTGATCATCCATTAGAGGATCAAAAAACACATACCATACTCTATTTCTAGAAAATAACATCCTTGGTTCCAACATATGCAACATGAAACAAAAATCGCTTTTAGAAAAATACATTTTTCAACATAGAACTTGTTTTATTATATCCCATGACTATAAATATATTAAATTACTGTTAATACATTTTATTTACTATAATATATCTATATATATATCATTAAAATCATTCAATAATAGTAAATAATTTAAATTATTAAGATAAAAATATATTGTGTGCATAAAAATAGTTTTTTTAGAAAAAATAACTCTTTTACTTTCAAATGATTTTTATTTTCATTTCTAATTAATATATAACCAATGAATTAATTTTATTCATATGTAAACCATATGATTTTCATAATTTAGTTAGTCTTATTTATTACCAAAAATACAATGGCTAGGAAATAATTATCATATAATAATATTTTAATAGTATCTCATGGTTCATTTAAATTAGATGTTGCATGTATCGCAAGCTATCAAAAAAGTTATTTGAAGATAAATTTTTCATGGAGTCTATGAATGTTAAATTATACACCACATAAAAGGAATTTTGACCTTTCAATTCATCACTCAAATATAACCAAATGAGGATATCTCTATTTGACTTTATCTTTAGTTTACTAATTAGCTTCTTTGAATTTTGTATTTCTCCAATGAACTTTAACCAAATGATTAGCCTTGTTTTGTAGAACTTAATCTCTATAATCCAATATTTATACTAGTTATTCCTTTTAGGAAATATCATGATCCATTATTATAAACTATGAGTTTATTATATGTGATGGGTGAGTTATGAACTTCCTCATGAGAGATACATGGAATGAATCGTGAACTTGAGGGAGGTTTCATTGAAGCACTAAACGATAGGATATCGTCCCTACTCAATCACAAATATCTAAGGGTCCAATATACATAGGGATCAATTTTCAGTTATTTACGAATCTCATTGCCATATTCCATGGTGAAATTCATAGAAATACCTTTTATTAAACTCCAAACTCCATATCTCACTAATTATTATCAATATAACTTTCTGTTGACTTTGATCTGTGTTGATGTATTGATGAATAGCTATAACATTCTCTATAATTTCCACAGCTCTCTCATTTCTCAACAGATTTCTTTATCTAACTTCATCTCATCACAGTGGAGTTCAACACTTCTTTATGTTGTAGTATTCATAAGTGGAAATTTAAATTCTTGAGTGAAATCTATTGTTTTAAGAAAACTCTATGAGATGAAGGTGTTAACTCCAAACACCTTTGAAATCTATAGAACAAGATTTCAGCATATCCTTTAGGGTTTTAATGGTTATATCAAATTGATAATCTATCTAGGGATGATATTCCATAAAAAATAAACTCTGTATCCAAATATTAGTGAATATTTTTCTAAAACATTGAGGCAAACCTTGAATGCTAATAAGATATAATAGATAGTTTTACTCTATGTAACCTTACCACCTCCTTAATTTATATTCATTCATGTTGATATAGAGACAAATCCTCTTTGATAATAATAATTTGTGCTTAATTTGTAAGGAAATTGACTATAACCCAAATTGAATTGTTCCCATTAGATGTTTTAGAGAGTCTAAAAAATATATCCATGGTAATGTTTTCCCATTTCCATTTTAATATGGGTAACGCTTGTAAATTCCCATTAGAAATATACCTCTCAACCTTAACTTTCTAACATACTAATCATGAAGATGCATACTCAACAATATATCTCTTAATGTTTTCCCACAATAAATTCTCTTTTATATCTCCATATATATTTGTACATACACGATGAATCGATAATGATGAACAATGAGCCGCATATAATTACTCATCCTTGAACTCTGGTATATATGAAATGTATACAAAGTTCCTAAACTTTATCATTCCCTCAAAATCAAGTTTAAACTCAAGAATATTTTTTACCTTCTTTTTTAACTCTACATCATTCTTTGGAACCTATTTAATCTTAATATATATATATATATGTGTGTGTGTGTGTGTGTGTGGTTGAAAACTCATCAGAGAAAGATAATATTTTCCTCCTTCCTTCAGTATTTCATGATCCATCCATTGAAAATATAATGATATTGGATATTTTATGATCCTCATCATAGAAAATCTAGAATGATCATTTTGACTCAAAGCATATGTCACCTTGTTGGACTTCCTAGGGTGGTAATTTTTTGAGAAATCATTATATTTGATTAGATCTAACCATATTATTTGGCACATATTCAACTTCTTATGTGTAAATATACACATAAATATTTTATTATATATAAATATATCACACTTTTAACCCTAAAAATAATTCCTCCATATATTCAATGTTAAAATTACCAATTCCAACTCCAAATCCTGATTCGGGTAATTTTTTTAGGAACCTTCAATTTTTATGGGGCATAATCTATAACCATATCATTATACATGATAACACATTTCATCCCATTCTTCAATGCATCACTATAGATTAAAAACCTGTCCCCACAATAGGGTATTATAAACATCAATATTCTAACAAACCTTCAATTCAATTCCTTGAAAATTTCCTCACATTCATCTGTCTAAAGGATCATGGATCAATTCCATGTTTACAACGTAAGTGGAATTGATAGTCATGATAAAGTTTCCACAAAGCACTAATAATATCCAACCAAACCAAGAAAACTACGGATATTAGTTATTATGGTTGGTATGAGACAACTTTCAATAACATATATCTCTATTGGATCCACTGATATTTCCTCACTTGATATTATATGACCCAAGAATGAAACTTTCTAAATCCAAATTTCACACTTAGTAAATTTATAATATAAATTATCCTTCCTCAAGGTCTTTAATAAAAATCTCAAATGTTATTCATTCCCTTCCTTAAACTTTGAATATATAAGAATATTATCCAAAATGGCTACCATAAATTGATCAAGGTAATCTATAAAGATTATATTCATTAAATTCATTAAGATAACAAGATTATTGGTAATTCCAAATGGAATTACTATAAATTCATAATGACTATACCTCATAAAAAAGGTTTACTTGGGTATATCATCCTTCTATATCATTAGTTGTTGATATTCTTATCAAATATTAATCTTGTAAAAATATAGAGCTCCTTGTACTTGATCAAACAGATCATGAATATGGGGTATAGGACACTTTTGATAATATTTATTTTCTTAGGTTCCTAATAATAAATGAAAAGATGCATTGACCAATATCTATTTTTATCAAAAGTAATAGGTGCACCCCATGGTAAAGAACTAGGAAGAAAGACTCCCTAATTCGTGTTTTCATGGAGTTAATTCTTAAATTATTGAAACTCAATCTTGGCCATTCTATAAGGATTATTTGAAATAGGAACAACACTAGGTATGAGTTATATTGAAAAATAATCTTCACGATTTGGGGAAATACTAGAAAATAACTAAGGAAATACATTATCATATTTATGAACAATTGGAAAATTTTTATTATTGGGTTTCTCCTCAACCATTTGAGATAGATATCCCTAATGGATTGGTAGAAAGCACCAAATGATTGAAGTAATTTCCATCTGGTGTTCTAGTTAATACTTTCCCTAAAATATTATTGATGATTGATTCATAATATAAAATTTATCTTCCCTTAATTGACAATTAATATGGTCTCTATACTAAGAGAGAAAATCCAAACCCAAAATTACATTAAATTCAACTAGAAGAAGAATAATAAGATTCACAAGAATAAATGTCTCACAAAATTCTACTATAGGGGAGTTATAGACATAAGATATTTACATCCAACCATTATATTTTTTCACCAGAAACTCAATATATAATCATTAAGGTGGTGATACATTTCCAATAGAATATTTTTCAGATATGAAAGAGTGGTTAGAACCAAAATAAAATAAAACATTTTGAATATTGGAGTAAATGATATGTATACCTTTCACCATGTATCTAGGAAATTCTACTTTAGTTGTTTTAATTTCATGAGTTTGGCCTTCTCCCCTTGGATTATTTTGTGTTATATTCCATCAACGTTTGGGAAATTGTTTGGAGTAGTTCCCCCTTCTAATTATAGTTAAAGAATTATACTTTGATGGATTATCCCTAACCCTTTCATTCATGATAATGGTGTATTTTTTTCAATACTTAAAGTAAACCCATTTTCTTTTTATGCATATACCAAGGTGTTTCTTTCCACAAGCATGGAATGTTGGAAAATTCTTCCTTCTATTCTTCCCCTTATCCATTATTTTCTCTATTATCCCCTTGTTCTCTTACATTCCTTTGAATCCATAAGACTTGGAGATTTTTTTTCACTATCTTGATAGAAAATTGAATTATATCCTCATATCATGTGAATTTTCGTAAGATCGTTTTCCTTCGAAGTATTTTATTTAACCCATCAAACAAAAGATCAATATTTCTCTTTGTATTATATATGTAGTCTGAAGCATGCCATGTTAACCGTGTAGATTTAGATTTATACATAGAAATATTTTTCTCTCCCCTTTTTCTCACACTAAAGAACTGTCTCTCCCTATCCTATATTTGTTCACAACATAAATATTTTTCAATGAAAAGTTCCTTAAAATCATTCTATTCCATTATAACTATTTCCTCCTCATCCTTAGTGTTTTGAATCAATGACCACCATTGATATTCTTCCCCTCAGAGACAATAAACTACCTTGACAACCTTCTCCCTTTTATTACTTCCCTAAGTGATAAATATCTTCTCTGGGGAACTTATCCATTACTGAAATACAAATGGATTTTCATTCCCATTGAGTGATGGAGGTTTCTGACACATGAAGTAGTATAAAATTGTTACACCGTGTTGTGGATTAGTAGGATTCTTCATAAAGGAAAGGTTATTAGTCATAACCATATTTATATTCCCCAATATAGTTATAATTTTATTAGGTGCATCTATTGTTACATATCTTTCTTCATTGTCTTACTCAGGAGGGAAATTGTTACATGGATTGCGTGCATTGATATGGTTTTCATTCCTTCTACTAGTTTCTATTTCTAAATAATGGGATATACAATATTATCTCATAACATTAGGAATCATAATTTATAATTTCAAAACTAGTAAATAACTTAACATAAATTGAAATTTTTATGTATAGCTAATCTCAAAATCATAAACATAGCTTCTTTTGGAATATTCTCAATGTTTGTTATAGGGTTTGTTCCCTAATCTATGGTTTAATAAATCTATTTCCAAGGTTTCTAAAAACATTATCTTATACAAACTGTAAAGACCTTGACTCTAGTAACCTATAGTTAGTGGTTACTTTATTAAATTATCATAATATACAACTTATCGCATCCCCAAGGACTGAATAGTTTATTTGTATTGGAAAACAAGATAAAAACATGAATTTCACATTTCATTTCAATAATTGAAAAACAACATGGTATTTTATTTTAGAACATCATATTCCCCTTTCTAATATCCTTAAATATCAATTATAAAGAACTTCCTAGTATCCTAGGGAAATGAAACATAAGAAATGGGTGAGATCAGATGCTCATTAAGGGTATGCCTACTGTGGAATCAATATAAGACATGAATAATATTTCATGAAATAAATGATAACGAAATAATTCCATAAAAATAATCACATGAGATAAAAAATTATCCACGGATATAAAAAACTATTCAAATAATATCATGGACATAAATAACTGATTTTATAATGATGGAATTCATAATTGCAAATATATAATACTTATTGATGAGGCCTCATCCCAAGACATATAAAATATACCATCAAGGCCTCATGCTAATACATCTTATATAAATGGGTAAGGACTCATCTAAATTGTAACACCCAAAGTTTTTAAAAAATAAATTGAAATGCATGAAAATTTGTTTTAAATAGATATTTACAATTATCCTCAAACATAATTTTTCCACTTCTATGTTTTGAATTTCTAAAAACGGTCGTTTATAATTGTGTTCAGTAAGTTATTTAGAGTCTAATGGAACCGAATTAATTTTTGGTGAATAGTAACATACCCTTATGAATAGAAAAATGAATAGTAATATGACCCTAATGAATATTAAATTGTATTATTATTTTATTTTCTTATGGGTTTAATATAATCACATTTTGGTTAATTTTTTCAATGTTGTATAAAAATAGTTATAATTTTAAATTTTTAAATTTTTTAATAAAGTTTGATTTTAATTAAAAATTAAATTAATAATATTTAGGAAATTATTTTCAAAAAATGGAGGTCATTTTTAAATTCTAAAATCCAAAAAATATAAGGGTGAATTTTTTGGAATTTTCAAAAATTCTAGACTTTTTTATGAATAATGAAATACGATAAAATACCATATATTCAAATTGTCAATTAAATATACTATTTATGACATCATAAGTGATGTAATACCACTAGGTTCTAACTCATGTTCCATTATTACTATTTTGATTCACATGAATTAATACTATTCATAGTCTTGAGCAAAAATAATATAATAATGATTAAAATAATGAAAAATACCTCCTCTCCTCAACTATAAATACCACTCGCATTCCCCTCTTCCTCCCACACCTCTCAAGCCTTGAGACTCACCTATTTTCTGCCCAATACTCATCCCAAGTCTCTTTCACAAGTCCTAGAGATTTTTTTCACACAAAAAGGCCAAAACCAAAGGCCTTAAGAAGGATATCAAGGAGAAGAGATCAAGAGGTAAACATCCTCTTTTGTTTTCTTTCTTTTATTTCATTTTTTGTTATTATTTTTAAATTCTTTTGGATAATGTTGGGATATGTCATTAAATATCCCCATTACTTCCAATATTATGTAATAATTATGAGAGACCCCTTTTCTATCATCAAAATAGTTTATGAAATTTTAAGCGGCGTCATTAGGCGGCCTAATATTTTAACGGAATTCTTAACCTAATTTCCATTCTTTGGGTTAAACATCAAATCCGTTATTTATATGGTATTAAAATTATTTGTGTGATGGGTTTTGTTTATATTATTTTTAATTATGTGTATTTACAAAGTATATACATATTACATCCACTCTATTAAGTCTCACCCCAATTATAAGATATTTTTAAGGGGATTCTTAACCTAATTTTCATCAATTGGGTTAACCTTATACCACATTATTTATGTGGTATTTAGATTTTTTCAGTGAATAATTATGATTATATTATGTTTAATTATGTTTATTTATATATTATATACGTATTATATTCATTTTATTAAGTCTCACTTCAATTATATGATATTTATAAGGGACTTTTATATTAAAAACATCTTTTAAAATTTTGTTTTACGAAATTCAAAATCAATGTTTTTATGAAATTATTCATGTTGTATGATTGTGTTCTGGTTCTTGGTAATTGTCTATGATGAATGTTGGGACCTATATCTCCCTCCAATGCATTGGGTATATGTATGATAGAGTTCGGTCGTATGGTTACTCCAAGTGTAACTACGATGGTTACACAAATTTTAAGGTAGCCATGAGTGTTAAAATTTATAAGGTAACTGATATTGTTATAATATAATGTAAGTAATTCCCTAATATACCTTTATGGTTATATTTTTGTTCTTATTTATTATGGGAATCTTGTGAAAATATTGTGTTTAACTAAGTAAGTATATATGGGTGGCAAGTGTATCTTTTGAAAATGATTTCATATGTTTCAAATATTTATGGACTAATATTCTCCTTCCAAATTTTTATATCCCTTAATGTGATTTTTGTGCTCATCCAATGTTTTTAAATTATTTACATAGGTTATAAGGATGTGTAAGAAAAATCAGGAATCCAAGTTAAATGTTTGAATATTTTTTAAATAAATCATGTTTTATTTGAAAAGTTTTATATTTTTCAGGAAATGAATACTGTTTTTATGGTATCCACTCTATAATAATGTGTAATTTTATGAATGTATTATGTCCCAATTATTTAAAGATCTAAAATTAAATAGATTATTAATGTAAAATGAAGTGATTTCTTGAGTAAATTCATGATTATGTAATGTAATAAGGTTTGGTCCTTATAGTTGGTATCCAATGATGGTTTAGATAATTTTAGGGGTTCATATGGTGTTAATATAATACCGTAAATGTTTTTTACTCTATGGTTAATTTAAAATATTATATAATTTAAAGATTACCATGTTTATTTGACTAAGATATGCTTGTTCAGAATGGTTTTCCGCAAAAGAAATAGGGAAGCTGAAGAGGAGAGGCACCGACTGAATGACATCCTTCTGAATCTACATCCCGAAATGGTAGGGATTGGAATCAAGAATTGTGTGACATTAATGGCTCAGCTAACTCAGCAAATAAATGGTGGTGTCATCAATAAAAGGGGAAAACCATAGGTACCACAACAAAACATGAAAATAGTGGAACATTTTATGAGACAACACCCTCCTGCTTTCAATGGATCTTCTGACCCAGTATCATCTTAAGGGTGGATTAAATCCCTTGAAAAGATATTCGATGTAATGGGATGTTCATATCATAAAAAGGTAAGTCTAGACATTTATCGTTTTGATGGTGAAGCTTATCAATAGTGTTCAATGGTAAATAATTTCAGGGATAGAGAGGATATTGATGCCTTAGAGTGGTATGAATTTCAAAGTCTTTATCTTGAAAAATATTTTTTTAAGGTGGTGAAACATATGATGGAGAAGAAATTATTTTAATTCAAGAAAAATTAAGAGGATTTAGTGGTTTTGTATGAATAAAACTTCACCCAACTGGAGAGGTAAGCTCCGAATATTTTTTGGATCTTGAGAGCAAAATCAACCTATTTTACTCTAGATTGAAGCCAAGGTATCGAAGGAAATTGGCCTCCTATGAATTAAAAAGTTATAGGAAAATTGTATGATGTGCTAAGAAGGTAGAGATTGATTTTTTTTATGATCACATTCATTTTTGAAACAAGGAGAAGAAGAGGTCCAGATGGCAAGAAATGGGTAAGAATCAACCAAAGAAATCTGATGGTAAGAAAATCCAATTTATAGTTTGTGAAATGTGTGGTAAGAAGCACCCTAGGGAATGTATTACCAAAACTAGTAAGTGTTTTTTTATGTGTTAAGTTTGGACATATGGCCTGATATTGTAATGAAAATGATCCTAAGAATAATCCAAGTAAGAAAACTATAAAGTTTTTTAAATGTGGTGAGATGGGTCATTATGCAAATGTCTTCCAAAAGAGAGATCTGAATGAAGAAAACAAACCAGACTATAAGCAAAAAGGTGTGGTTAGATCCTTCATGACTACATCAGCATAGGTCTGGCCATCCAATGATGTTTTATGAGTTACTTTTTTTACTCATATTTTGCTAAAGTTTTTTTTGATACGGGGTCTACACATTCCTTTATTTCTGAGAAGTTTTCTGGTAAATTGGAAATATCACCTCAACAAATGAGACAAAAAATTATTGTTAAAACACCAGGGGGAAATATTATAGCATAGAGGAATTATAAGAATATTTCTATTTTGGTCTGTGAAAAGAATTTACATACAAACCTTGTTCTTTTTTCCTTAGTTATGTTTGATGTTATTCTAGGAATGGATTGGATTTCTGTTAATCATGCTAAGATTGACTGTAGAGATAAAGAAGTTATTTTTTAGAAAGCGTTTCAGTTTATATACAAGAATGAACCCATACAATTGATAATATATCAGGAAGATGAGAAACTATTGAAAGATATAAATGAATGTTATCTTTCTCATATTGTAAAAAATAAGGGAACTATTCATATTAATGGTGTATCAGTGGTAAATGAATACCTTGATGTTTTTTCTAATGAGTTACCATGTGTCATACCTGATCGGGAAGTAGAATTCACAATTGAAATAGTTCTTGATGTTAATCCAATTTCAATACCCTCGTATCATATGGCTCAAATTTAACTTCTTGAATTGAAAATTAGTTTCAGTATTTACTTGAAAAAGTCTTCATTCATCCTAGCACTTCACCATGGGGTGATCCTATTTTGTTTGTTAAAACGAAATATGGTTCCATGATACTTTGAATTGATTATAGAGATTTTAATAACATAACTGTTAAAAACAAGTATCTTTTTCCACACATTGATGACTTCTTTTATCATCTCTAGGGAAATAATTACTTTTCCAAGATTAACATGAGATCTGGATACCATTAAATAATGGTGAAAGATAATGACATCCCAAAAACAACTTTTCGTACTAGATATGGGCATTAGGAATTTTTTGTTTTGATATTTTGGTTAACTAATGCACCTTCTGTATTCATGAATCATATGAATAGAATATTTCATGAGTTCTTCGATAAGTTTTTGGTTGTGTTTATTGATGACATTATGGTATTTTCTAAAAATAAATAGGAGAATAAAAACATCCAAGGGTTCTTTTACAAAATTTAATGTTAAAGAAACTCTATGGAAATCTATAAAATGTGATTTTTGGTTGAAACATACTTATTTTCTCGGGAACATTATAATTAAGGATGGAATAACATTTTATCCCACCAAAATAAAAGTGGTTTATTAATGGAAAAGGCCTACAAATGTTACAAAGATTTATAGTTTTCTTGGATTAGCAGGTTATTCCAGACAGTTTGTTAATAACTTAACAAGGTTATCTAGCATGATAACTAAGTTAACACAAAAAGGTGTAAAATTTATTTTGATAGAATAATGTGATGTTTGTTTTCAAAAATTGAAGAAGAGATCGATGAATTATCCAATTTTGACCTTGCCTTCCCGAAATGGGGAGTTTGTTATCTATAGTGATGGTCCATTGAAGGGACTTGGTTGTGTTCTAATACAGAATGATCGGAAAATTGATTATGCTTCAAGACAACTAAAACCTCATGAGTTAAATTATCCCACACATGATTTGGAATTGGTGACTGTGATTTTTACTATGAAAAATTGGAGGCATCATTTATATGGATCCTAATGTAAAATATATACTGACTATAAAAGTCTAATGTATATATTCACTCAGAAATAATTAAACATGAGACATAGAATATGGCTTGAACTGATAAAGGATTATGATTTCACGATAAATTACCATCCAGGAAAATCAAACAAAGTGGTGGATTCCTTGAGTCGAAAACATCATGCATAATTAACCATGTTACGTTTAAAACATGATCCCTTGATTAATGATTTGATGAATTTTGGCTTAGAAGTTGTTGGTGCAGGAAATACCTCTGTTTTGTTTCAGTTTTCGGTGCATTCATCGTTGTCAGCCAGAATTTAGAAAGAATAGAAGGAAGATCATAAGCTACAGAAAAAGGTAGAATTAGTTAAAATTGGTATGTTTCTAGAATTTAATCTTTATAAAGATTGTGTGTTAAGATTTAGAAAAAGGTTGTGTGTGCCTTGTGATTCTCAATTAAATAAAAAACATTGTGTGAGGCTCATAGTTCTCCATTTCAATTCATCATGTCATTACTATTATGTATAGATACCTTCAGAAGTATTATTTGTGGGATGGAATGAAAAGAGATATCATTGATTTTACCATGAAATGTTTGACATGTCAACAGGTTAAAGAAATGTAGAAGTTACCAAAGGGGATGATTCAACCTTTTCCAATGATAGAGTGGAAATGGGAGAATGTATCCATTGAATTTGTGGTGGGACTATTTAAGACATCTCTAGGTAACAATGCGATTTGGGTTGTTATTGATCGACTGAAAAAATATGCACAATTTCTTTCTAATCAAGATACAATGTCTTTGGATCAGCTCTCTCAACTTTACCTTAAAGAGATTGTTAGGTTACATGGAGTTACTCTTTCCATTTTATCTGAATGGAATTCTAAGTTCACATATATCTTTTTAAAGGGCCTTCAGAAGTTGTTGGGAACAGAATTAAATTTCAGTACAACTTTTCATCCTCAATTAGATGGGAAGTTAGAACAAACAATTCATACCTTAGAGGATATGCTTCGAGCTTTTTCAATGGACTTCCAGGGAATTTCAGATCAAAATCATTATTTAATTGATTTTTATTATAATGATATTTTTCATTCTAGTATATAGATGGAACCTTTTGAGGCATCGTATGGGAAGTGGTGTTAGACTCCATTTTTTGGGGATAAAGTTAGTGAAATTAAGTTGATGGGGACAAAATTAGTAAAGGAAGTGGCTGAGAAAGTGAAGATGATCCAGCAACACATGAGGGAAGCTCAGAGAAGGTAGAAACATTATGCAGATAATATAAGGAAAGACTTCTCTCTCAAAGTAACTGACCATATTTTCCATAAACTCTCTCCTTAGAAAAGTGTGATTCATTTTGGTAAGAAAGGGAAGCTAAGTCTGTGGTTCATTGGTCCTTTTGAAATCTTGGAGAAAGTTGGACCAGTTGAATACTGAGTAGATTTTCCTCCAGTTTTTTCTTAGGTACACAATTTTTTTCATGTTTTGATGTTGAGGAAGTATGTTCCATATTCAACTCCTGTTTTGAGCTCAGAAGCAGTTCAATTAGAAGAGAACATTTTTTATGAAGAGAAACCAGTTCAGATTATTGATCGAAGGGAACAAGTTTTTCGAAATAAGGTATTCCACCAGGTAAATTTTTTTGGTAAAAACCACAAGGTTGAAGAAGCAACATGGGAGTCTAAAAATTTTATGAGGAAAAGTTAACCTCACTTGTTTAATAAGTAAATAAAATTGGGAGAACACAATTTCCAAAAGGTGGGGATAATGTAACACCCAACATTTTTTAAAAATAAATTGAAATTAATGAAACACTTTTTTAATTAGATATTTATAATTATCCCTTAAACGTAATTTTTTCACTTTTATGTTTTGAATTTCAAAAAACTGTCATCTATAACTGTGTTTAGTAAGTTATTTGGAGTCTAATGGAACCAAATTAATTTTTCGTGAATAGTAACATAGCCTTATGAATAGTAATATGAATAGTAATCTGACCCTAATGGATAGTAAATTGTATTATTATTTTATTTTCATAATGATTTAAGATAATGACATTTTGGTTAATTTTTTTATTCTGATATAAAAATAGTTATAGTTTTAAAATTGTTAATTCTTTAATAAAGTATGATTTTATTTAAAAGTTAAATTAATAATATTTAGAAAATTATTTTCAAAAAATGGAGTTAATTTTTGAATTCTACATGTCAAAAAATGGTAAGGGTGAATTTTTGGTAATTTTCTGAAATTATAGAATTTTTTATGAATAGTGAAATACGGTAAAATACCATATATTCAAATTATCAATTAAATAAACTATTTATGACATCATAAGTGATGTAAGACCACTTGGATCGAACTTACATGAAATTATTACTATTTGGGGTCACATTAATTAATACTATTCATAGTCTTGAAAAAAATATTATAATAATGATTAAAATAATGAAAAATACCTCCTCCCCACTATAATTATCACCCTCATTCCCCTCTTCCTCTAACACCTCTCAAGCCTTGAGACTTACCTAATTTTGGTCCAATAATCCTCCCAAGGCTCTTCCCCACGTCCTAGAGATTCTATTCACACCAAAAGGCCAAAACAAAAGTCCTTAAGAAGGATATCAAAGAGAAGAGTTCAAGATGTAAACATCCTCTCTTTTTTCATTCTTTTCATTCATTTTATGTTATTCATTTTATATTCCTTTGGAATATGTTGGGATATGTCATTACATATATCCATTACTGACCATAATATTTAATAATTATGATATACCCCTTTTCTCTCATCAAAATATTTTATGAAATTTTAAGCGACGTCGTTAGGCTGCCAAATATTTGTAACAGAATTCTTAACATGATATTCATTCTTTGGTTTAAACTTATACTTTGTTATTTTTTTGGTATTAAAATTTTTTGTGAGATGGTTTTTTTATATTGTTTTTAATTATGTGTATTTACAAATTATATACATATTCCATCCACTCTATTAAGTCTCACCTCAATTATATGATATTTGTAAGGGAATTCTTAACCTGATTTCCATCCTTTGGGTTAACTTTATACTTCATTATTTATGTGGTATTTAAATTTTTTGTGTGATTAATTATAATTATATTATGTTTAATTATGTTTATTTATAGATTATATACATATTCCATCCACTATATTAAGTCTCACTTCAATTATATGATATTTTTAAGGGAATTTTCTATTAAAAACCTCTTTTAAATTTTTGTTTTAAGAAATTCAAAAGAAATGTTTTCATGAAATTATTAATTTTGTATGACTATGTTCTAGTTATTGGGAATTTTTTATGATGAATGGTGAGAACCATATATCCCTTCAATGCATTGTATTCGTGTAAGTTAGAGGTCAGTCATATGGTTACTCCAAGTGTAATTGTGAAGGTTACACAAATTGTAAGGTAGTTGTGAGGGTTACAATTTATATGGTAGCCAAGATGGTTACAAGATTATTTAAGTTATTCCCCAAGATAAATTTATGGTTATATTTATGTTCTTATGTATTGAGGTAATCTATTGGAAATATCATGTTTGACAAATTAATTATATATGGGTGACAATTGTATATATTGAAAATGATTTCAGACATTACAAGTATTTATGGACTAATGTGGTCCTTCCTTCTTTTTATATCCCTTACTGTGATTTTTGTGTTCATCCCAAGTTTTTAAATTATTTTCACAGGTTATAAGGATGTGTAAGACAAAGAAGGAAGCCATGTTAAATGTTTGAATATTTTTCAAATAAATCATGTTTTATTTGAAAAGTTTTATATTTTGTAAGAAATAAATACTGTTTTTATGGTATCCACTCTGTAATAATGTGTAATTTTATGAATGTATTATGTACCAATTCTCTAAAGCTATAAAATTTAAAATATCCTTAATGTAAAAATAATTCATTTCTTGACTAAATTCAAGATTATGTAATATAATAAGGTCGGGTCCTTATATAAATACCTAATATTGTTTTCTTAATGAGAATTACTGAATAATTGAAGGGATATTTAATTTCAATCCCCATCCATCACCTAATAATTCCAATTAATTAAACATATGAATAAATAACATAACTTAGTCCTCATTCCTTAAAAAATAAATAAATTCATATATTTGGGGAACTAGTATACATAATATCAATACTTTCCCCAATCAAAATGATCATAAATCATCTAATAAAATACGAAATATGGTATCATAATAGTATAAACTTAGTAAAATATAATATTCAAGAAAGGATTTTAACATATATGAAAATAATTTCAAAATATACTTGAAATTTTAATGATGGAAATACACTTTTTCTCTTTGAAAATACTTATTTAAAATTTTGAAAAATACTAAGGAAAATTGTTTCTTTAAAAATAACCTGGAAACATGTAATTAAATTTTAAAATAAATGATTGATCATGATAATAGTGTAACAACCCAAAAATTCATTAATGAGAATTCATCTTGGTTTATTTAAATGTCTTCTTATGGTTATATAAAAAATATGAACTTATGTGGTTTTATGTTTTGGATTTTAAAATACTGTTAAGAATTGTGACTGTTACTAATATAGTTGTTGAACAGTGATCACATGATTAGTATAAATATAAGGATTTAACAAATCCGATTTATTCAGACAAAATAATTGAAAGCCTCATGAAGAGACTTTCCCCATACGAAGCCCATTTTTTGGATCATGGAAAGAAGTTGGATTCATTGGTATTCACTCTTGACCAAGCCCAGGCTGATCTTGAATACGTTAAGCTTGAGTGGAACTGCCTATGGGAGAAGTGGAAGTTGATAGAGATTACATCTCGAGTGATGTTATCTGAGCCACCCTAAGAGTCTGTCACCATCGCGCACCATACCCTAAGGTCTTATGTGGGTGTTTTAAGGGGATATGTAACAAGACCCTAGAATTATGATTATGTACATTATTTTTTTATATAATAAAGAATATACTTTCATTTTATTGTTGTTACATTGTAAATAGTTTTTAAAAGAAAAAATAGTAATTTTTTAGTTAATGTTCAACTAAGGAATCTATTTTGATAAATTAATGGATATTTGAATTAAATAATATTTCAATAAAATATTATTATTAGTAAATTAATTTTTATTAAATATAAATGATCATATAATTTTATGAATGCAATTGTAATTTTTATTAAGATTTGAAAGCTGTTTTTGTCAAAACCCATGAATTTTCGATAAATGACAGTTTTTATTTTAAAATTAAAAAAAATATATTTAAAAAATTGTTTAAATAAAATGAATATTATTTTTTAAATAAGTATGTCAAAATTATCCAACGGTGAATTTTTCATAATTTTCTGAGATAGTCAAATTTTTGGGGAAAAATTAAATATTGTTTCAATATATAAAGTTTTTTATGACATCATAATGACCCAGTAGTGACGTAATAAAATACTATAAATGATAAGTTCGGACAATATATTTTTTATCTTTAAAATAATGTTCTTTTATATTTGTTTTATCAATTTTATGATTCCTTAGTGGACCCTCTATGACTTATAAAACATTTTATCTTTTTAAAGTTTTTCCCTTGAAAGTGTGACTCTCCTCCACATAAGCAACCCTATTTTTTTAAGAATTTAGTCCACTGGCCTTATAAAATATTTTTTTTCCACTCCCCTTTGGAAGAAACTATGGTCAAAAACCATGGTCTGGTTTGTGGTTTTGATTAGATTAATTTGTGGTGTCCCAAACCTAAATAATAAAGAATTCCCTCTCCTTTCCTATATAAACTCACCCAAGCTCCCACTTCCTATTCAATCAAAGCCTTTAGAGTTAGTCCAACCCCTGAACTCCTCTCTCTATAATCCTCACAAGGTGCCCCAATATCCCAATAATACTCTCTCAATCCTCTCCCAATCCTTTGGGATCATACTTCCAAGTAAGGGAGTTCTTCCTTTCTAAATTTTGTCCAAGTTTCATTATATTGTTATATCCTTTTGCTTTAAATTAAAAATGTTGGGATATGATTTTTCACCTCCCCCATACATTCCTCTTAATGTTTGAATAATGTGAGGGCCCATTTATCTCTTATTAATGTCTCTCATGTACACCCGTTACCATGCCGAAATTACATAAGGAATTTCTCTCTCCTCAGTTACATTCAAGCAATTCTTTTGTATTACGTATCTAAATTCCATTACATTTGTTGGTACATGTATCTATATGAACCCCCACCCCCTTACTTTCCATTTCATTTACATATTATGGAACTCCCATTTCTATATCATTAACCATTTTTATGAATTCTTATGTCACACCATTATGCTGCCAAAATTGCACCACGTTTTTCCAAGCCAAGTTCATTGTGTAGTGAATACCATACCCATGTATCTATCAAGTTTATTCACCTTTATGAACATATACATATTGAATGGTACTTTAATGTATTTATTCCACATTCCTTAATTGTATAATAACTTATGATGCTGATTTATTTCATGTTATATGATCTACGTGGCACACTTATGCATGAAATGAAATGTTTAAGAAGGGTGAGCCCTAATAGCGCTCCAATGCATTGGGTAAAGTATAGTACCATGATATGTCATGTGAAATGAGTGTAGACTCATGGTAATTCAATTTCAATGAGTTTTTACTCATGATTCATGTGCAATTAGTGTTTACTCATGCTCCATGGGTAATGGTCCTTGGCTCATGCCAATTCCATATTAAGTGTTGTTGCCACATTTCCAGGTTATGATTATCATGATTTATCATGACTTTATGTTCATGTTTCTCTTTTTCTCTTTTGATATGACTATTTTCTAACATGTACTATAATCCTCATGTTATTCCATGTTTATTCCCCTATTGGGCTTTATAGCTCACCCTTTTCTTATGCATGTTCTCAGGTTATCCTATGCAATGCTAAGTACGAAGTAATGTAGTGGTAATGTAAAGGAAGTTTTCAATAAGATGTTGAGTTCTATGCTTTAATTTGTTATGTAATGTTCCTAATCCCCAAAGACACTATACCTCTCGATATTCTATGTTGAATCAAGAAAAGGTTTTATGTAATAAATCGTGTTTATGTGTGTAATAAAGAGGAGGGTTGTCATAGTTGGTATCAGAGGATAGGTTTAGTTATTTTTGGGATTAGGATTAGAAAACCCTTGTGAAGCCTTATAGATAAGACTAAGTATAATAAAAACATCCCAAAGTTTTGGTGGGTATTGATTAAGTGGTTTATCAAGAAATTACATCCATTTTTAGATACGAGCAGGTAGAGGTGGATCTGGCACATATGTACCTAGGGATGAAAACCCCAACAATGAGTTTCGGACTTGACCCAGGGTATCCTGGTACATGACAATGGGCCTTGATACACTCTTGGTTACGACACTCCCGAGGGATATGCTTTGTTAAATTAACAAGCTTAGTATGAACCATTATTAAGGTAATTTAAAAAAATCCTTTAATAATATATGTTAGAAATTAGATCATGGATAACATATATTAAAGCCTATATATTCATGAGTTTAGGAAATAAATGTAATTTATAATTCATCTGATTTGGTCTTTAGAATCCCATTTATGTGTTTAATAGTTTAAGAGTACTCATCCCTATTTATATATTGGATATATTAGAACTAGAAACAAAAAAAATTGAAAGGAAGGGTTATCACCCATAGTTCTATGCATTCTTTTTATATCCCAAAAGTTTAGTAGAACAATCCCAACACCACTACAAATCATGGATGTAAAGATGTCGGTGAGTACGAAAAATGGGGAAATATTTTCATCCCATGAATATAACTCCTCCCCTATCATAATTGGTGGATTGAACTTCCTGTAAAACCTCATCATACTCCCTCTGGTGGAATTTGATGAAATTCAGGGCATGGATTGGTTTTCCATATATAGAGCCAACATAAATTGCAGTGAGAGTGAAATCACTCACCATATGAAGAATTGACCCCCAATTCAGTACAAGTGAAAGGTGGAAGATGAATTTTCTTTAGCTCCATCATCTCAATAATGGATATTAATTCCATAGGAGCACGTGTATCTTTCTCAAATGATTGAGTCCAAGGAAGAAACTATCTTTGAAGACATGATTATTGTGAGGGAACTCACTAATGTGTTTCCCAAGGAATTTCCTGGTCTTCCTTCTAGAAGAGATATTGAGTTCTCAATTGATCTTATACCTGGGGAATTTCCAATATCCTATAATTCATATAGAATGGAATTTTTGGAGCTTTAGAAACTAATGAAATAACTATAGGAGAATATAGATAAATGTTTTATACACCCAAGTGCTTCACCATGGGGTGCACTATTCCTCATCGTTAAGAAGATGGATGGGTCAATGCACCTTTTCATCGATTATCATGAGCTTAACAAAATAACGATAAAGAAAAAGTATCCTCTCCCACGAATTTATGACTTGTTCAATCAGCTGTGTGGAGCACAATACTTCTCCAAGGTAGATTTGTGGTCAGGATATTATCAAGTAAGGGTGAAGAAGGAAGATATCCCCGTGATTGCTTTTTGTACAAGATATGGGCAATATGAATTTATAGTAATGCCTTTCAGAATCACTAATTATCCAGTAATTTTCATGGACTTGATGAATAGAGTCTTTAGATATTAACTTGACAAATTTGTGGTAGTCTTTATAGATGATATTGTAATATACTCCAAAACCAAGGAGGATCATGAGGAGCATCTAAGAACTGTACTAGATACCTTTTGAAAGAAGAATCTATATGAAAAGTACAACAAATGTGAGTTCTAGTTAAAGGAGGTCTCATTCTTGGTCTATATCATCACTAACAATGGAATATCTATGGATCCCTCAAAGATAGTTGCAATAGATGGATCGTCGAGGCCAATATTAGTAATAGATATCCATAGATTTTTTTGGGTTAGCTGGATATTATCAATGATTTGTGATAAAATTCTCATGATTGTTCAACCCTCTTACTAAACTAACTCAGAAGGGAGTAAAGTTGTCTTAGAGTAATGAATGGGAAGAAAGTTTCATGGAGTTGAAAAGGAGGCTTTTCACTGTTCTTGTGATCACTTTACCCACAAGTAGAGAACTTTTTGTGGTATTTAGTGATGCTTCGAAGAAGGGCTCGTGCTGTATGTTGATGCAAAATGACAAATTCATTGCCTATGCTTCAAGGAAATTGCATGTTCATGAGTAGAATTATCCAACACATGATCTGGAGTTGGTTGTGGTGATCTTCGCTTTAAAAAATTGGTGCCATTATCTCTTTGTGGAGAAGTTTGAAATTTATACGGACCACAAAAGCCTTAATTATATATTCACATAGAAAGAGTTGAACATGCACCAATGATGATAGTTAGTGTTGATCGAAGCCTATGACTTCTCAATCCGTTACCACCTTGGGAAAGAGAACAAGGTGGTAGAAGCTCTACGTATAAAGGAACCAGCGATTCCATCATTTATTAGAATTGAGAAGGATCCGGTCTTCTTAGGTTTGATGAAGATGGACATGGGAATAATAAAGAAGGGAACATCATCAATACTTTCACAAAGGATTGCTCAACCATATCTTTTGGAAAGTTTGAAGGATGATCAAAAGGATGATGTGGGAATTCAGAAGAAAGTGGAAGCTATCAGAAAAGATAAATCCTCAGAGTTCAATGTTAATGAAGAAGGAATTGTGAGATTTGGGAAAAGACTATGTGTTTCTTCATGTCCGGAGCTGAGGAAGGAACATTTGGATGATGCAAATAGTTCAAATTTCTCTATTCACCCAGGAAACACAAAGACGCATCGAGATCTCTGAGAGAATTATTGGTGGGACAATATGAATAAGGATATTGTTGAGTATACATCAAAGTGCCTAGTGTGTCAGCAAGTGAAGGTAGAGAGGCAGAAGTCTAAGGGTATTATGCAGCCATTGCCCATACCTGCATGGAAATGGGAGACATCACCATGGACTTTGTCACTGGACTTCCAAAGATATCCAAAGGCAATAATGAAATTTGGGTTTTTTTTATCATCTTACAAAGTCTACACACTTCATTTCAATTCGGGAGGACTTCTCATTGGATCAAATAGAACGGATATATATCAGGGAATTGGTAAGGATGCATGGAGTACCACTAACTATTGTATTTGATCGAGATCCAAGATTCACATCTATGTTTTTGAAGATTATTCAACATTCTCTAAATACTGAACTAAACTTCAGTACAGTCTATCATCCTAAAACTGATGGCCAATATGAGTGAAATTTTCAGACACTGGAAGATATGTTAATATCAGGTTAAATGGACTTTAAAGGAGGATGGTATCAACATCTTCCTCTGGTTGAATTCTCCTAGAATAACAGTTTCCACTTCAGAATCTAAATGGCACCATAAGAATCCCTTTATGGGAAAAGGTGCAGAACATTGACGTGTTGGTATGAAGTCGGTGAGTATAAGCTTATAGGACATGAAATGGTCAAATAAATGTTAGAGAAGGTGAAAACTATTCAGCATCATATCAAAGAAGCCCAAAGTCGATAGAATAGTTATGTGTATAACCGTCGATGAGACCTTGAGTTTAAATTTGTAGACATTGTGTTTCTATGAAAATATCTATGGAATAATGTCATGGGGTTTGGAAAGAAGGGGAAGTTAAGTCCTAGGTACATCATCCCCTTCAAGATTCTTGATCGTGTCGGGGTTGTGGCCTATCGACTAGCACTTCCACCTACCATGGCCAAAGTACATGATGTCTTTCAAGTATCCCTATTTAGGAATTACATACCAGACCCTTCACATGTACTCTCTTCAGAGGTAGTACATCTAGAGGATGATCTTTATTATGGGGAGAAACCAGTGAAGATCTTAGATCATATAGAAAAATTTCTATGAAATAAGACAATGCCCATCATCAAGGTGTTTTGGAAAAACCACAAGTTTAAAGAAGCAGCATGGGAATCGGAAGAATTGATGAAGTAGAGTTACCCACCTCTGTTTTAGTGTGGGAAAAGGAAATTTAAAGGGTGAAATTTCTTATGGGGGGAAGATTGTAACAACCCAAAAATTCATTAATGAAAATTCATCTTGGTCTATTTAAATGTCTTATTATTTTTACGTAAAATGTACGAACTTATGTGGTTTTATGTTTTGGATTTAAAAATACCATTAATAATTTTTACCATTTCTAATATAGTTGTTAAACTCTGATCACATGATTATTATAAATATAGGGCTCTAACAATATCTAATTTACTCAGACAAAGGAAGTGATGGCCTCATCCAATAGACTTTCCCCATACGAATACCATTTTTCGGAGCTCGGAAAGGATGTGGGGTAATTAGGCTTCGCTCTTGACCAATCCCAAGCAGAGCTTGAATACATTAAGCTTGAGTGAAACCGCCAACGGGATGAGTGGAAGTTGATTGAGATTACCACTCGAGCGATTTTATCCAATCCACCCCAAGAGTCTGTCACCATCTCACACCTTACCCTAAGGTCTTATGTGGGTGTCTTAAGGGATTATGTAACAAGACCCTATAATTATGATTATGTACATTATTTTTGTATATAATAAAGAATATACTTTCATTTTATTATTGTTACTTTGTAAATAGTTTTTAAATCACAAATAGTATGTTTTTTAGTTAATTTTCAACTAAGGAATCTATTTTGATAAATTAATGTATTTTTGAATTAAATAACATTTTAATAAAATATTATTATTATTAAATTACTTTTTTTTAAATATAAATGATCGTATAATTTTATGAATGAAATTGTAATTTTTATTAAGGTTTGAAAGCTGTTTTTTTTTCAAAACCCTTGAATTTTCGATAAATGATGATTTTTATTTTAAAAGTAAAAAATCACATATTTAGAAAATCATTTAAATAAAATGAATATTATTTTTTAATCAGGGTTTAGAAAGTATCCAATAGTGAATTTTTCATTATTTTCTGAGACTGTCAAA
Source organism: Viscum album (assembly GCA_963277665.1). Classification (NCBI taxonomy): domain Eukaryota; kingdom Viridiplantae; phylum Streptophyta; class Magnoliopsida; order Santalales; family Viscaceae; genus Viscum; species Viscum album. Next base: position 276,945,042 of record OY728123.1, on the reverse strand, counting down.
TTTTTGGGGAAAAATTAAATACCTTTTAAATATATAATGTGTTTTATTACTTTATAATTCCCCAATAGTGATTTAATAAAATAAATTAAATCATATTTTCGTCCAATATATGTTTCATCCTTAAAAAAATTGATTTTATATTTGTTTGATTAATTTTATGATGCCTTAGTGGACCCTCCATAACTTATAAAACATTTTATCTTTTTAAATTTTTTTCCTTGAGAGTTGGACTCACCTCCACATAAGCAACCCTATTATCTTAATAAGTTCGTCCATTGGCCTTATAAAATATTTTTTTCCACCCCCCTTTGGAAAAAACCATGGGAAAATCCGTGGGCTGGTTTGTGGTTTTGATTAGTTTAATATGTGGTGTCCCAAACATAAATAATAAAGAATTCCCTCTCATTTCCTATATAACCCCACCCTTTATCCCACTTCCTCTTCACTCGAAGCCTTTGGAGTTCATCCAACCCATACCCCCATTTTATAGAATCCTCCCAAGGGGCCCGAATCTCCCAAGAAGCCTCTCTCAAGCCTCTCCCAAGCCTTTGGTATCACACTTCCAAGTAAGGGATTTCTTCCTTTATAAATTATGTCCATGTTTCTTTATATTGTTATATCCTTTTATTTTAAATTAAAAATGTTGGGGTATGATTTATCACCTCCCCCATAATTCCCTATTAATGTTTTAATAATGATATATCCCCTTTTTCTCTCATTAATTCCTCTCATGTACACCAGTTACCATGATGAAATTCCGTAAGGAATTTCTCTCTGCTCATTTAGATTCAAGCAATTATTTTGTATTAAATATATAAATTAAATTACATTTGTTGGGACATGTATCTAAATGACCCCCCTAATATCCATTTCTTGTACATATGATGAGACACCCAGTTCTCTCTCATCAACCATTTTTATTAATTCTTATGTCACGACGTTATGCTTCTGAAATTGCACCTTGTTTTTCCAAGCCAAGATCATTATTTAGTGAATACCATACCCATGTCTCAATCAGTGGTATTCACCTTTATGAACATATACATATTGAATGGTAATTCCATGTATTTATTCCTCATTCCTTAATCATGGAATAACTTATTATGTTGATTGATTCCATGTTATACAATCCACGTGGCACACTTATGCATGAAATGAAATGTTTCAGAAGGGCGCACCCTAATAGCACTCCAATTCATTGGGTAATGTATAGTATCAGGATACATCATTTGAAATGAGTGTTGACTCATTCTAATTCAAGTGAAATGAGGTTTTACTCGTGCTTCATGTGAAATGTGGTTTTACTCATGCTCCATGTGCAATGAGCCTTAGCTCCTAATAATTCCATGTTAAGTGTTGTTGCTATATTTCCATGTTATTATTATCATGCTTTATCATGCCTTTATGTTCATGTTTTTATTGTGCTCCATTGATATTCCTATTTTCTAACATGTACTATATTCCTCATGTTATTCCATGTTTATTCCCTTATTGGGCATTATAGTTCACCCTTTTCTTATGTATATCCTCAGGTTATCCTATGCAATGATAAGTACGAGGGATTGTGGTGGTGATGTAAAGGAAGTTTTCAATAAGATTTTGTGTTCAACGCTTTAAGTTATCATGTAATGTTTATAATCCCCAAAGACACTAGACCTCTAGATATTCTATGATGTATCAATTTAAGGTTTTATGTTATAAATCATGTTTAATTGTGTAATAAAGAGCAGGGTTGTTATAAATAGGAAATATTTTTCTTATTTTATGACTTAAAAAACATTCCTTTCACACTTTTGTAAAAATTTCATAATGTTTCTCATTTGGAAATTGACAAGAAGATTAATTTTAAAAAATATTATAAAAGTAAAACATGGGTTAATATGACTTTGATAAATAATTTTATAATATTAAAAATTTTATTTAAAACATTTTAAGTAAGATATGAAAATGGAAATAAACTATTATAAATTAAGTAGAAAACAAAGTTGGTTTTACTTAAAAACATGATTTCAGTGTTTTGAGTACTTAAAGATTTGAAAATTTAAGGATGAATTATAATTTATAGAAATAAATAGAGTAGAATAATATATATGTAGTTTTGGATTGGATGTCCGAATAATTTCTCCAATGAATACATAAACATAAACAATCTCGTATAACGATGAGATTGTGAAATAATCCCTTACCTCATGTTTGACTTCCTTATTATGTGTCTAAGACTACTATATAATAAATATAGATTTATCATAAATATATTACTGAAAAAAAAATCATATATATCATACCATATATAATTTAATTATTATCTTTTATCACCCATGTATTAACAATTATTTTCTAAAATCACTGCTCTAGGTAATAACTGCTACATTTTTCACTTATGTTTTGGTTCTATAATTTTGATCCCTATAATTTTATCATGGTACAATCATATCTAGAATTTTTTACATGATATAAATTTCATATATATTCATAATATAATTATTTATAGTAATCCATAAAATTCCTAGATATAAAAATGAATTATACCTTTCAGGAAGACGGTAGGTCATACATACACATAAATGATGTTTTCACTTTATAACGGATAGAAATAAAGAAAGGTAAATAATAATTAAACTTTATATAATAATTATTATACCATATTAATCATATATATACATTAAATATATCCTTATTACCATTTATATAAAAAATAAATGAAAATTGGATCACGCCGCTTCCTGGATGTGGCAGTCCACATGTACGCACAAGTGATATTATCATTCCCCAAAAAATTGGAAGGTAATAAGATTGATGTGATATAATAATTATTTCATAATTTTAATATATAAAAAATAAACTCATAATAATAACTATCTAGGAAATATGGTGATGGAAAATGAATTCTATCGTTATGTGGAGACAACAAGTTGTACGTGAGTACGAGTGATACATTCACTTCCCATTTGATGGATACTAGGTAAAAAAATGTGTCTACATAATAAATTTAATTATATTGATGAAACATTATTTATTATTTTATGAATAATATAAAAAAATTTATTAGATTTTAATTAGAATTAAAAAGAAAGTGATCAGTTAAGGATATTACCTCTTCATTGAAACAACTCCTTTAGATCACCTCGTAAGGGCTCTAGGGTTAGCCTTTTAGGAAGACAGAAACCTATATAATGTGGAATGTTGAGTGGATTTGGAAACCTGGTATATTTTTTTCAAGATATAATTCTAAAAGTGGTTTTTTAAGAAAAAGGAGGGGTTCCCTTTTTTAATTTAGGGGAGGGGCACTCTTGAAATTTATTGAACGTTAAAAATATATTAAAGTCATTATCAGTAAAAAATGTTCCAAATGGAATATAAATGGGTAATATATAAAACATTTTACCATATATTATCCTAATTTTTCTATTTTACTATTTTTATTATTTTTAAGTAATTTAATAAAATATTATTTTCATAAAATTTCTTTATTGCGAATTTAGACACTATTAATTTCATTTAACTTAAAAGACATAAATACAAAGTAATAATTTGAATATAATAGTTTAAAATAACAAAACTTATGTCATATTAATATAAAAAAAATTGGTTCACATTAACTCACTAAAATTAAATTACTTTTAACATTTTTAGAATCATTTATTTTATTTTTTTATTAATTGAAGAAATAATTCACTAATGTTTCATAAGCATTTAACATCATTATATAATTACTATAAATTGGAAAATAATTTATATAATGAAAATAATTTCATTAATCTCAAAATATAAACTTATATTCATTTTTAACTATATTTTTTTCTTATTTGGATACTTAAGATATATTTGAAACTAAGAGAGGGACTTTTTTGTAACTTTCATTGATTTTAATATTATATAGGTCATTTTAATGGAAAATTGTCCCTTAAAAAACTATATTCCATGACTAAGATGATAAGGGTAAAATTAAATTAATATTATAGGAATTATTTTGAAAGATTATGGCCTTATCACTTATTTTTAACCTAGGTTAACATGATTTACCCTTTACCGAGGTGATAAAGTTTTTCTAAGGTAAATATTATTATTGAAAAAAAATAAAAGGGTCATATTTACCAAATTTTCACCTCCCAATTTCAAATATGGAATCCATTTTATCAAATTAAATACCTATATGTGAAAAAAATTAATTTCAAAATAATCATACAACATGCGACTAAAACCGCATTTTAAAAAAATACATTTCTAATCATGAAAAGTGGTTTATTCTTATATCATGACTAGAAAAATATTAAATTATAGTTAAAACTTTTTATTAAATATATAATATATATTTCATTAAAATTGTTCAAAAATAGTTAATAATTTTATCTATTAAGATACAAATACATTGTGCACATAAAAATCTATTTTACATTCAAATGATTTTTATTTTAGTTTCTAATTAATTGATAGCCAATTAATTCATTTTAGTCATATGTAAACTATATGTTGTTCATAATTCAGTCATTCATATTCATACCATCCAATCCAGTGGATCATTAATAATTGTCACATGATAATATTTTAATAGCATCTCATGGTTCGTTTAAGCTCAGTGTTGCGTGTATGAAAAGAAATAAAAAAAATTATTTGATGATAAATTTTTCACAAAATATAAGGGTGTTAAAATTACTCTAAAAATTATAAGATAAATAAAATTCAATGTAAACCCTACAAAACTAGTCTTAAACTGATGTATCTTGAAAAAATTTAGTAGATAAATCACACTTGAAAATTAATTCATTATGATGAATCATTCACTGGAGTTGTAGTGAAAGGTTGGTCATGATTATGATCATAGAGTTTATGAGTTCCTATTATTATTTTTTCTCAATCCTTATTTAGAGAGAGATATTTAGATAATCTTCATCTTAAATTCATTATAACCATTTTAGAAGTTATTTCCAAAAATATTCGTTATATATACTCAATCAAAAATATCTGAAATCATAAATTTTAATAATGAATTACTTCAAAGTTGACTAATCACACTTTATGATATTTTTAGTCATTTAATTTTCAATATAATCCCCATGATTTTAGAACCAAAAAACTTCATTTAATTCTACAAGTAAAAAATCCATATTATTCATATATATATATATATATATATATATATATTAAATCCTCTATATTATCTATTGTAGTATACGATTTATAATATTATCATAAAAAGTGATAAATAATCCTTTACATTGATATCTATCATAAATTATGAGTGATAATTTGTTATTGATAGGGATAAATAATTTCTAAATATATAGTCTTTACTTCTAATTCTTCATCTTTTGAACTAACTCTTCTTTTTAACTTATAAAACCTTTTAATCACTTCTAAAACACTGACTTCCGATCGATACAGAATATAAAACTTCATAGTAATGTATAATATATGTCCCTTTACCAAATTATTAATAAGTAAGAGTATTGTCTTAAGTAAATTTTTAAATATTCATATGTAATATCCTTCTAGTCTTATATACATAATATCATTCCAATATTTGAAACATAATATATTTTTATTTAATAAAATATCAATAAATAATAAATTTTGTAACTTTCAATGATACACAATATTATATACGACATAAATTATTTTTTCATCTTATCCAAAATTCCAAACATCCAATATATAAGTATTTCGTCCCAATGCCTTAGAAATTGTACTTTTCTAAATACCCAAACATAGGTTTTCTTCCTAGCTCAAAATATGTAATATATTCTTCCATTCATATGATCACATACTTAGAAAAACTCTTCAACATAGAATATTATAAATAATAATAGTAATAAATAATAATTAAAAATAAATAATAAGATGAAATAATAAGAGATTAATAATAAATAATAATAAAACTGAATCATAAATGATCAAAGAGAGAGATATTATAATTATCAAACCAAAATAAATTCAGTGATAAGGAGCAACTCCACATTCTCTCCCTTTTTGAAAATTAAAAACCCCTAACATTTCATACTAGAAAACGTATCCCCATTTTTTAAGGATCAAAAATATAAGAAAAATATTTATAATATAATGTAAAAAAAAGTAAATAACAAAAAAAAATAAGAAATATGGGAATGAGATATAATAAAAATAATCTTCAACTAAGTTAAAAAATAAAGTTACGAAACAATAATAATTAAGAAGTAAACAAGAACTCTAAGTAAATATAAATCACTAGAATACTAAATATAAATATGAACATTTTAAAAGAATAAATACACTTAAACTCATGCATAATAAAATAATAAACTGGATATTTAGAAAATAAAAACTAAAATATAGTAAAAGTTACCATTTAATCCAATATTATTTATTTAAATGATAAGATAATTTATGATCATCATCAAAAACCCTCCTATTTAAAAATAAATACTAAAAAGACCCATTAAAAAATTAATGATATTTAATGAATTAAAAAATATATGAAATAAATTAAAAAAGTAGTAGTCAAACACATTCCATTAAAAAAATTATAATAATAAATAAATGCTCATTTTATATAATATAAATATAAATTTCATGTCATTATACCAAGTAATAAATCTATAAAGGGTATACACACTAGACATATTAAATAATCTTACCTTGTCATCTAACTGGTTTATGTCCAATCTAATAAAAGGCCTATGATTCTTCATACATATCAAAGGAGGAATATAGTTGGGAAATGGGTATATATTTAATTTTCATTATTTTATAATTGGTTTGTTATAATAATAAAAGTGGAAACCCATGGGAGAGTAGGGGGATCGGGAATTCTGTATTTTGGTTCACCAGTGAAAAAGAGGCCTATCGAGGAGTTTCTCCTAAGAAAATTTTGTTCTTCGTCCTTTAGATAGTTCTTATGGAAGCGATCCTATAGGATTTTTTCTACTAAATACAAAGAAATTCCATATTATTGTTAAATACATATCATTTTGGTGATTTAATTTAGAGAGTATCACCTTTTCTATTGATCATTTGGGAAGGTATGGGAGTTTCAGGAATGCTTCGGTACTCTCATGTCCACATGTATGGATTCCAAAGTGACTATAGAGGAGATGGAAATTACAGAACTAAAAACTAGAATATAGTTCCAAGAATCTAGATATATGTAGTATGAGAGTTCACTCCAATGATTGGAAACTCAGTTTAGATAACTAAATACTTATATTTTTAGGTTAGTTCTGATTTTAGAGGAAACAATCAGCAAAAAAAGGGAAGAGTGATGTTGTAGAAGGTGTAATTAGTTTTAGAATAGATGAAGTGATGGAGGAGCAATGTCAAGTTGTGCTTGAAACAGAGCCTGGAAGGAGGAATTCGTTTCCAAATGATGAGTTGTAAGGAGAACTAACAAAACCTATAGAGATTCCATTATTTTATAGAGAGTATCCTTTCTCATGGATAGTGAGAGTAGAAATGTACTTCTAAATTTATAGAGTACACAAGAAAATGAAAGTGATGTTATCAAAATTATGCATGGAAGGTCTTGTGTAGTACTGGATTATTTCTTTGAAAATTGTCAAGAAAAATATGACTTGGGTGTAGCTAAAGGATGGGATCCTTGAAAGGTATAGAAATTCTATTTAAGAGGGTCATCTTATTTTTTTTAAAAGGCTTACATCAAACTAGTTCTATGGATGACTACATTAACATGTTTGAATGAGTGGATCTCTACATAACAGATTTTATAGAAAAATTGTATGTATTCTTGTTCATAGGTGGATTGTTTTTGGATATTGTAAGTATTATCCTTACACATGAACTGAGAACTAAAACCCATTTTCTAACACATTCTAGATGAGTTGAGAAAGAATTTATTTTGGAAGGTAATATTAAGCCTATAGATGTTCGAGTAAGGGGAGTAACATCTGGTGTTATAATGTGGAAAGCAAATTACAGTTCTATGAAAATTGTTTCAACTACTTCTAGAAGAGAAACATAAAAAGAATAAGAGGTTGTAACATAGAGGAGAGGAGTTGAAAATTTATCTAGAGAGGAGTATGAGGAAAGGACAGATAAAAAATTATGTTTTACATGTGAACAATATTTTTATCCTAGACATATGTTTCCAAAAAAATGTTTTAGGCTCATGGTTTTGGAATTTTTGGAACCTCGTAGTGAGGTATTAAGATGAACAAACTTGGTAGAAGAAAATGTAGAGGAATTTTTTGATCCAACTGATGAAAAATGGGAGATGGTTTTGCAAGGTACAATGGCTAGTTTAGAAAGTAAAATTCGGGATGGGGGATTGAAATCTATAATGGTATAAGGGAGTATATAAGGGATAACAATTTTTTTAGTTGATAGTGGATCTATTCACAACATCCTTTCCAAGCATTTGTTTAAACAATTAAGAACATTGTTAGAAGAGACTAAGACTTTCATACTTGGTTTATGGGATGGGAATTGGGTTGTTTCTCAATGAATGTGTATAACTCTTAAGGAGGGTTTAGGTGATAAGAATTTAGAAATTGATGCTAATCATTTTGATACATCAATACCTAATTTAGTGCTTGGGATCTATTGGATTGAAAATCATGGGTATGCTAATTCAAATTTGACTGAGATGACTATGATTTTTTCAGGGAAGGGAACGATTGTAATATTATTGGGAATCTAAAATAAGAATAATTTTCTTAGATATTTACAATAATATTTGGTGAATATGAGATTAATGTTTATTGGGTAGTAGTGTATTAAAAATGAAAAAGTGGATGGAGGAAGAATTGAATTAAACCCATTACAGATAGTATAATTGAAGAAAATTTTGGTACTGTTTGAATCAATGTTTTAAATTCCTAACGTTTTGTTTCTAAAAATGAATATTGATCATTATATAAGATTGAAAAGAGGGAATAGCCAGTGAACATCCACTCTTACAAGTATGATTATCATCTTACGAATGAAATAGAAAATAAAGTTCATGAACTTTTAGAACATGGGTTTATCATACCTAGTATTATTACTTATTTGAGACCTATTATACAAGTGAAAATAAATATGGTGTATGAAGAATGTTTTTGGACTACCATGGTATGAATATTAAAATAGTTCTTGACTGGTTCCCTATTCCTATTATTGAGGAACTAATGGATGTGTTGTATGGGGATAATTATTTTACTAAAATAGATTTGAAATCAGGGTTTCATCAGGTGTGGATGAAAGAGGAAGATGTTGAGAAATCATCATTTAAAACTCTTGAAGTGAATTTTGAGTACCTCATAATTCCATTCAGACATATGAATGATTTGGAAACTATTCAGACAACCATGAATTCTATGTTTCATCAGATGTTATGGAAGCTTGTGATGGTATTTTATTATGACATTGTGGTATTCAGAAGTAGTTCGGAGAATCACTTGAAATCCTTAATTTTGGTGTTACAAAATATGAAGGAGAATGAATTGTTTTCTAACCAAAAGAAATGTTTTTCTGGGAGAAAATTAGTGGAGTATATAGGGCATATAATATAAAATTAGGGAGTATCCATGGACCCAAAAAAAATAAATATAATTAGAAACTGGAAACAACCATGAAATTTCAATGAGGTATGGGGATTTTTTGGGTTTAACTGGATATTATAGAAAATTTATTAGGGACTATGGAATGATAGTTCAATCCTAATAACAGTTGACTAATAAATAAGGCTTCCTTTGGACTTCATCTTCTATAGAAGCATTTCAAAAATTAAGACAATGTATGACATCAGCACCACTTTTGAGAATTCCATATTTTACCAAAGAATTTGTAGTTGAAATTGATTCATTGGGAAAAGGTGTAGGATCTATATTTATATATGAGGGTAAAACATTAGCATAGTTTATCAAGGATTTAGCTAACTGAAATCTTTCTATGTCAGTAAATAAGGTGGAGTTAATGGAAATAGTGTTTGTAATTTAGTAATGGAAACAATATTTGTTAGGGAATCATTTTGTGGTCTATATTGATCATAATAGCCTTAAAATTTTGTTAATTTGGAGAGTAACCTCTATAAACCAATAGTTTTGGAATTCAAAACTTCTTTGTTATGATTTCAAAGTCTGGTATAAACTTGGAAAACATAATATTGTGGCGGATTCTCTGTCCAAGTTGAGTGAGGGAGAAAAATTCTCACAAATGGCAGTGTTTAAACTTCCTGTTTATATTTTTAGATGGTGCAGAAAGAAGTCCACTAATATTTTAGGTTGAAATAAATAATTAAATCCCTATAAAGTGGTATATCAGTCCAAACTGGTAATGATTTATGACGGAAGATTCTATTCTTTAAGAATCAGTTATTTCTATCTATAAATTCTTTTATGATTCCAAATTTACTGCAATATTTTCTTTATTCCACATAAGGAGGACATTCAGGGGATATAAATACCAAAAAATGGCCTGGTAATGGATTTTTTTTGTATATAATGAAAAATTATGTTAGTATTTTTTATGGATTTGTGAGGTCTGTTAACAAAACAAGTATGAGGACATGAGTATTATAGGATTAATCCAGTGACTTCCTTTTCCCAATATAGTGTGGTAGGAATTATTAATGGATTTTATTTCTAGGTTACCCAAGTATAATTGTTTTGAGGTCACTACTACAAAAATGGTCATTAATAGTGCTATAAATGTCATTTATTAGTGCTAGAAAAGCATTGACAATGTGAGAGACATTAAAATCCCATGAAATTTCTCTATGATGAAAAAAACATTGATAAAGGGTACATTTATTAGCGCTGATAAATGGGACCTTTATCAGCACTTTTAAAAGTGGTGATAAAGGTCCCATTTATAAGAACTATTGTTTAGCACTGCTAAAGGAATCCTTTATCACCACTGTATAATCACTGATAAATGTGTCCTTTATTAGCACTGATCAATGTTTCCTTTATTTAATTAATGAAATTTTAAAAAAATTATTTTCTAAACCATTATCACTTTTAATAAAGTGCTAATAAAGGTTACCATTTATTATCACCTTATTATTAGTGCTCATAAAGGGTAAATTTTATTAGTGCTAAAAATAAAGTGTCGATAAAGGGTATCCTTTATGAGTGCTAAAATAAATTGATGATTAAGGAGAATTTTTATCAACACTAAAAAAAGTGTACTGATAAAGGGTACCCTTTATCATCATTTTTTATCCTGGATAAAGGTCCCCCTTCATCCGTGCTTATTTTATCACTGATAAATATGGACTTTCTCAGTGCATTTTTCTAGCACTGATAAATGTCAGTGTTGTTAAAGTACAGTTTTGTAGTAGTGTTTAGTGCTAGTGGTGGTAGATAAACTTAGTAAATATAATCATTTTATTTTTCATAATCACCCCTAAATATCCAATATTGTAGCTAAAGTATTCATGAAATAAATTGTTTGATCACATGGAATTTTAATAGTCATTATAAGTGAATCGAATCCTCATTTCATGATCCATTTTTGGAAATATTTATTCTAGTTACAAAGATCTATTATTAAAATTATCTCTTCATATCACCCTTAAAATGATGGAAAAACTGAGGGAGTAAACTTATGTTTAGAATCTTACTTAATGTTTTTTTCTTCTGACCATCCTAAATAGTGGGAATATTGTCTACCTTGGGAAGAATTTCATTATCATACGCATACCACACTTCTATAGGAAAGACTCCTTTTGAAGTTTTATATAGAAGGGCACCACAAAAATTTCTTCGATATGTCAAAAGAGAATCAGTTGTAGAAACTATTGTAGCAACATTAATAGATCGATATGAGGCATTAAAACAAATTCATCTGAATTTACATAAAGAACAACAATTAATGGTAAAATCTTTAAACCAACATCAAATATTGGAGAATTACGAGGAATAGGATTTGGTTTTGTCCAAACTAAGACTGAATAAACTAGGAGTGGAGTCCATGATAAATCCTAAATTAGCAGTATTCTACTTTAGAACTTTTTTTATAGAAAAAAGTGTTGGACATGTGGCTCATAGGATGAAGCTTCCACTTAATAGCAAGGTGAACCATGTTTTTCATGTATCACAGTTGAAACAATTAGGTGGAAATTATAGGAGTGAAGGGGATCTACCCATAGAATTTTTGGTTGAATGGGAGTATCCAGCTGATGTACTAGCTGACAAGACCCAATTGAGAAAACTTATATGGTTGGTTCAATGGAATGGGCACTCGAATGATGAATCAACGTGGGATGAAGAAGACCATACTATGTACCATTTTTTTAATTTCCACCTTGGATACAAGTTGGATACTTATTATTGTGTAAATGATAAGAGGCCTCTGATTCTGCATACATATCAAAGGAGTAAGGTTCGGAAATGGGTATAGATGTAATTTTCAATCTTTTAGAATTATTGTTTTAGACTAATAAAAGGGGGAACCCGTGGGATAGTATGGCGGTCAGGAATTCTATATTTTGGATTACCTACACATGAGATGCCTACAGAGGAGTGTCTCCTAGGAAACTCTCAACTTATTCCTTTGGATAGTTCTTCTAGAAGTGATCCTGTAGAATTTATGCTACAAAATAAAAAGAACTTATCTATTCTTGTATATCCCCTATCAAAATCATATTCAAATAAGAAAATTTAAGAACCAATGTTGTAGACGGGTAATATAGTTTAATATTGAATTTATATTTATATATAAAAGCATACTTTTAACCAATAACTTAAATAAACGTCCCTTTTACCTTTAATGAAATAGTTTCTATACATATTTGGTTCTTTCCCATTATAGACAATACAGTTTCTATTCCTCTTAGTTCTAGTCATTTTTGAAATATCCTAAACACATCAATACTTTCTCTTCCTATAGTGAACTTAGATAAGGATTCCTTTAAACTTTCAACTTTTACCTTAATATTTCCATTTTCATTTTGTATATCTTATAGATTGTCACATATTTTATTCTCAGTGCATGAAGTAATAAATTTTTATTTTTCATTATCATTATTTATCTTATACATGTCATCCATAATGGATTTTAATTTTTCTTTATCCTCTTCTCATTATTAGAATCATTATCTTTCAATTTTTCATTTTCTAGAATGAGATTATTATTTTTTCCAAAACCTTATTATGTTCCTTACATTACATAGTTTAGAAGGTCGTAAAATTTTCAATTTATTCATGATACTTATCAATAATATCATTTAAATCCTAAAAAATAGTGTTATCACAAATAGAATCATCAAAATAATCATAATCAGAATCCATTCCATTTTCACTAACTGTACTCATGTTAGCCATGAAACAAATATTTTTATTTCCCTTCTCATTTCAAGATCCATCAATTGAATCATAATATTCTATGTATCTCCATCTTATAGCTATAAATTTCGTATCTTTATTCTTGAAATAATTTTAATTTATTTGATTCTTTAGTCTCATACAGTTGGGTTTGATGTTTCCTTTATTCTAGTATACATAACAAGTAAAATTAGATGTTATATTCAAACTATCTTTCTTGTTATCCCTTCTATTATCCTTCTAAGACTTCATTCCATCTAATTTTTACTATTCATTCTTACTCTATTTGTATAGTCCTTTAAAAACCTTATTTATCCTCTCTTTTCCATAAATTGAGGAATTTGAATCATCATTAGAGGAACTATATGAAGTAAAAACTATTTTAAAATCCATACCTTTATTCTTTTCATCAAGTTAATTCTCAATGTTTTTCAACTCAAGATAATATTATAATAGAGATCCAATAATATCATATAATGTATATTCCATTAAGTTATTAATTTCACCAATAGAAACTATTTTAGTATGCCACTTCTTAGGTAGTTATTTTAGTACTCTTTTAACCATAGTAGTATTTTTCAAATATTCACAAATTTCATTGATCCCATTGAAAATGCTTTCAAACCTATGGAAATTTTGATTGACAATATAGGTTTCTCCTATTTTTAACTCTTGGTACTCAAATCACAACATGATATGCTATGTTATTTTCATATTATCAATACAATAATGTGAAACTTCCAAAATTATCCGAATATTTTTATTAGTCTTACATGTGGATAAATTACTAAAAACATTTCATCTAATAGCATAATAAAGAATATTAATTATTATATAATTTAAAATATATTTAGTTATATCATTACTAGTGAGATAATATTTATTAGACTGAAGAAAATTATAAGGTTTTCCGATTAAAGAATAATTCTCAATTATTAATTTCTTGAGGTAAGTTGCCGTTATAGATTTCCAATAACTATAGTAATTGACATAAAAAATATGGGTTTGTGGAATCCATACATCATTTAGTCTATTTCCTACCACATAGAATTATATTTTCATTATAATATTAAGTCTATGATATGTTTATAAATAAAAATATATCTGAAAGAGTAAATTATCTTATAGAAATTCTTATATACCATATGGGAGATAATAAGAGACAAGAGGGTGTTAATTGTCTAACATAAAAGAATCAGAGTAATTAAAATAATAATATTGAATTTGGTGCATAATAAGAATATATAATATGTGTAGTGTGTGTGTTTTTGAACCAGGATGAGGTGGAATGGATTTTTATTTTTTGAGGGACTAATCATCATAGCACAATCCTCATGTTTAGTCACTGCACTTGTCTTGAACATTTTCCGATGGGGTTTATTCAGGGAACCAAAAACTCCCAATGTTTACAATATTTTTAATGATCTATGGGACTACTTTCCAAAGGCAGGTGATTATTAGGATATATTACCAAAGGAACATAGGAAATCACATTAGTTAAGAGGATGGGCAGTCAAGATCATCACACCCTTTTGAAGGGAATTATTTTCTACTCTAGGACTCTCTTATTGATTTAATCCATGTTCATGAATCATTCCAAGATGTCGATATGGGACTGGTTAACCTAACATTTATAATTACTTGTTGACTAAAAATTTTAATACCTGTATATATAATAGGTTATCCACTGATGGGAAATTTTTTATGTATGATAAATTCACCATGAAGCAATCCATTATTTCTTAGTGATGATGGTTTAGGTATTTCTATGTTTTAAATCCATACAATTGGGAACTCTATATGGATCAAGCCCTTGAATGGGATTACTATGTATCCTTGGGAAAGGAATCAGAACCCACATTGTTAGGTTCCACTTAATGGGGAATTTTTTACCTGTTAAGGTCATGTGATAAGGAACAATCAATGCAGTTTAAAATTATGTAGTAAGGACGACTATGTGAAAGATTCATAATAATGGTTGGTGTGGGACATACACATGAGAAACTCTTTCCATTTGATATCATACTATTTTTGTACGTCCTAATATGGATTTTTTATGTCATAAGGTGTATGTACCCATGAATATGGCCCCATTAGGGGTATAGCACAATATGAATGGTGTGATGGGATATGGAAGGAATATAGCCCTTCGGGTGGTGGTATGGTCCTATCAGGAATATTTCCTAATAAAAAGTGTTCCCTAGGGAATATGTCCCCAAAAAATGATACGTCTAGAATCATGGGAGTATAGATAAATGATGAAAGTATATAAAGTATCTCATAAGGAATATGAAATGATGAGGAAAGTAGTGTAAGGTTAATAATGTTTGGTTTGAACCTTAGGGAGGTTTCCTACATATCTCATTGATATGGGAATAAAATACCATGTAGTTTAATGACATTGTTTAAGGTCATATGACTAGACCATACCATACATTTTAATTTCATGTGGGGAGGAAGTTATTTTTTATTTTTACATCATGTCACTAGGACGTATGTGTGGACATTTTATTATTGGATATGAGGATTGAGCCTTGGTGAGGCATATTGTATATCCTATGAAGCACATGAGTGTCAGCCCAGTTGGTGAGGACTCCTTATGTGCATCCAAAAAACCCAGGTTCCAAACTAGGAGGAGGCATAATTCTGGTAATATAGCAGTACTGTAGCAGTTACTGTTCAGTACTGTAGTAGCCGGAACTAATCACCTTGGGCCACCAATTTGGGCTGGGAGTCCTTAAGGCCTTTGGGCCACCTTTAAGGCCTTTGGGCCACCTCAAGGAATTCAGGCCACATGATCAGTGCAGTTTCCCAAGATAGACTCTACAAAAAAGGAGCATCCCCATAGGAGGATTCAGAGCAGTACACTCACTAGAGAAGAACCAGATGGATTTGGAAGAATGAGTGGGTATGGATACACCATTGGGACCATCCTATTCTTACATGGGAAGCCTAGCATGATAGCCATGTGAAGGTGGAGAGCTATCATCACGATGCAGATGCTAGGGAGGGGAAGTTCCTTGTAGTTATAGTCTGGTTGAATTCCCTAAGACCTTCGGGTCATGTAATCTCTTAAGCCTACAGGTCAAGTAATATCTAATCCTACGGTCCTTGTAAGGGTTCCCCCTCATCCCTTGAAATAGGGGTTATCAAAAATCAATAAAAATTAAGGTCTTCGGGCCATTCGGGGTATATCCTATGAAAATTGGAATCAGAGTCCATGTAGTTTTGATGTTGACTCCATATTTGTCATAAAAAGTCTAAAAATAGAATATTAACTGGGTCTTATGCATACGAGGATACCCTGAGATGCTTCACTAGGAGAATGGTCCTTTTAATTAAGGTAATATATAGTTGTCACTAACACATAAGGAGTAGGCCCATGTTGGAGGCATTTGTTTCATACTAATGGAATGATCATTATAGATCAATAAGATTATGTGAAGGATTATAAATTTTTGAAATAATATATAGGAGAATATATGACCCATTTCATGAGATAATAAGATTGAATCTATGTGGGTATTATAAACTAAGGATGCACTGAGATGTTTCATTGGGAGTATGGACCTTTGAAAGAAAAGCTAATAAAGTCAAGAATTACACCTCAAGAGGATTCCTATAATGGGGGTATTTTTATTATGTTAATGCAATGATATTTTCAAATATCTAAGCCCACCTGAGACATGCTCAGTGTGAGAAATAAGATATTGTATGATTTTAAACACATTACAAGAGGTCTAGGGGTATACACACTAAGGCTTCCCTATGATCATGAGTCACATTGAGAATATAGATCCATAAATGATGTAATGAGATTTCATAAGCAATATTTTAGAGAAAATGACATATGGTAAAATCATGGTCTTCATGAGGAACATGTCCATATGGAGAAACTGAGGGAAATTTGTTAAATATGTAACTCTACCCTTAAAAGTTATCCTATGTATCCTGATTATAATAAGAATCAGAGTCCACATAGTTCATAAGTTTCGAGATTATTGATTGGTAAGTAAGGATGATTGAACTCATAATTATTATTTCCTCATGAGGTCATAAATCATTGGAATATTATAGAATTACAACAAGGTGGATTCCCATGAGTGATATATCATCATGGGAGGAGAATACAACACATAATTAGGAGATTCAATTGGCATTCTTGGGAGATTTCATAAAAGTAATAGGGTCACATGATCACATTAAGGATATGGTGTCATGTAATCACATGATGGAAAATGGGTCATAGAATTTCAATATGGCTTAGGGGTTATGAAATCGCATCAATGGAATTAGGGTAAGTGATCGTGTGATTCTTCCACATGACCAAGAGACCATTATACGATCACATGATTGATAGGGCATCATGTATTCATGCAATTGAGGAGCCTCCATGTGATGCATATAATTAAAGTATGAAGGGTTTATATACTTTGAAAAAGGTTATACAATCTTATTAAATTACTTCTAAGTTAATCACTATAATTTTCAATGCTAGAGGCTTTAAATTTTTATGATTCTCTTAAGCTGTCCTTCTAAATTTCATCTCCATGTATTCACTCATTCATCTATATCCCAAAATTATTTATTTTTTGGGTGTCAAGGGAGGTTTTATAAATTTCCCCCTATATCTTGACTACTTTTCATGGTGGGATAGAAACATACGTGATCTAAGACGGTGGAATATTTTCCATATTAGTCATCTTGGGATCATGTACTTCTGGTGTACAAATCACATTCCACTGATGACATCACCCCATTCCATCGCAAGACAAATATAAATCATGAGATATTCCCATTATATAAATCCTCACCCTATAGTTTATTGTATGATCCATTTTTATATGGTAATCACATGAGTTTTTGGGACATCAAATAAATAAAAAAACTTCATCATTCTCATATCATGGGTAGCTTCTTCCATGTGACTCATTTGGGGATAGTAAATCTTGTATCAGAGGTGTCTTGTGAAGATCAGAAACTACATGAAGGACCTATAATATATATCCCATATCTCCTAGATTCAAGGTGCCACATGAATAGGTTGGGTTATGATATCATGCATCCCTTTGATGGATATGTGATCGCATAACCTGATCACATGACTCTTAAGTGCTCATACGATCTAGGAATAAAATATTCCTTCTATTCTAAATTATTTTTTCATCAAAATAGAACTTCAATTTTGGTATTTCCCTACACCTAATCTTTCCAGTTTTCATCTAGTAGTCATCAAAAATCCCTTCTCCTGTCAGAAATGAAATTTGGAAGAAGAAGGAAAATATCATTTGTTACGAAGTAAATACCAACCAGAGTCCCCTGGGATTCAATTTTTATTTTAATATTCCAAGTAAATTTTTTTTATTCCATGAATAAACCTATAAATAAAATGGTTAGGGGTTGGCTACTTCAATGGTAACTTATAGGTTTGATAGTTCTCTAATTTTTTTTATTCAACATGAATCACTCACCTAATCCCTTTCACATGAATATCTCATGTGAATGGATCATGTGATACCATCATGTTACCTCTATCGCATGAGACAATTTCATGATCCCACTACATATAGGAATTAAATAAATAAATAACATAACAACTTAACAGTAATTGACATAAACCATGTGTTGCGTATCATCCGCTTTTTAAAATAATCTCATAAAGCATCAAGGGTCATGCGATCACATGACCCTATTATGGTGAAGATATTATGTGGATTTATATTGTTAATTACCTTTATATGATACTTCTCAATTCATGAACTCCTTTATCCAATATCTATTTTAAATCCAGACTCTTCTATTTCCATACTTAATATAAATTTTTTATTTCTTCTAATGCAGATGTCCTGAAGAAGAGAGGCTAAGGATTTTTTGGTTCATCATGTTCTTATGGTCGACAGTGTGGAATATGACAAGGGAATAGTAATTTATTTTTCTCACAAACATATTATGAGATTTATGGGGAACCATATCTTAGAGTACCCATTTTCTAATTGGTTTCCCCAAACGAGTTTAGTTTTTCAAAAAATTCCTTGATATTTTCACCATTGATAGGGATCTTTGTTCCCTCCTGGATCTTCAAGACTCACACTATTCTAGGGGAGAACATTTCTTACATGGTTCATTTCATATCCATTCAATACCACTCTAAATTTTATGTTTTTAATCATTTTTTGATATATTTTGAAGGGGTCTTGTGTTAGCTATATCCTGAGACCCATGTATACAGATCAATCATGTGAAAGTATTTGTCAAATAATATGTTTGGGTGATTATCCAGCTAATATATATGATCAAGTAAAAAAATTGGGATGGATTGGGTAAGCCCTTCTGAATGTAGAATTATCCTACTATTTTTGAAGTTGTTTCGAATAATATTGACTTGTAAAAATATATCTATGTTTCTCAGACTATTGATTATTAAAAAAGGTTTGATAGAAAACTTGGTTAGTCGGTGGAGTCAAGACAAAAATATGTTTCAGCTAATTCACAGTGAGATTAGAATCATTTTTTTGATTAGAATGAGATATGTATTGTTCCAATTTTAAGAGATATGTACAATGATTTTCTACCTCCCTATCCTTTATGAGATAATGAGGCATATACTTCTCCCATTGTATTGGACATGATCAACCTAACCAAGATAACCATTAGGAATGACCCATATCCATGGATTGGCATACCCTTCAAGAAGTGAGTTGAGATATTAATCAAGAACACTCAAAAAAAACTTTTACCTAATAATCACAAGGACTTTACATTATGATAATGTCGTGTGGAAGAGGGTACCTATTGTTGGAATGTTGAAGCGGTTTGGTTCAATAACTAGGGATGGTTGGTTATCTCCCAATCCCATCACATTATCCAACTATCTAGATTTATATTGATGTACCTGATTGAGTACTTATTCCCTATGAAAGAAACGTGTGGAGTGAGTGTATACACTTTCTTGATTGAAGTGAAAATGGAAGGTGGTAGACACATCAGATTGGTCATTACTTTTTTAGCTAAGTTATGTCTCCAACTTCAACATATCTACTAGGGGAATGATCTATACTGGATAGTCAAGCACTTTCAAGTAATGTAGGATTTTATGGGTGACCACGTGGGAAGTTATGAGTTCATTAATACTTAGAAATTTATAGGCAGGTTTTTCAAGCTATTCCTTTAGATAATCATTAGGGTCATTCCCACCACATTGAAGAATTAGGAGATCTAGTGTAGGCTGAACCGATACAATCAGTTAGTATTAATACCATATAGAGTTTCAAAATGTGAAATCATTAATAATGAAAAGGGATATCTTTAATCCTTCACCTATTTGATATCCATATGTTATGATTCTTTATTTACTCAGATAAATTTAAAGATATTTTTTTAGTGGTACCCACCCTGCTGGTTTGGGAAGAATTTTAGGTGAATTTAGAGGAAGTTTCCTACTCCTCCCTGAGTTAATTTAGAAAGGTATCAGATGGTGTATTTATGATTCTGGTTGATTCTTACCAAATAGGACACTTAGATTCAAGTTACCTTCTCCCCATATAGTGCATTTTTCATTCTCTCTAATGTTTATTTCAATGATTGGGCTCAATCATGCCTAAATGGTTGGCTGGATTCCTTGGTGATGAAGGTCACATATCTACCAATAGTAGATAAAGTTGAATATATGGGGGATTCAGTGGAATCAATGAGTTGGATTAATAAAAATAAAACATATTCTAGAAGACCCATTGTATCTGAATATTCATCATAAGTAAACGAGGCATTTGGATCTAACTCCATCATCGATCAGGGCACCGACGGATATGGAAACAATTCATGATGTGGAAGTGAGTGAGGTTCTAGCTGGTAGGATACCATATCTTTCTATGGATTTATTTCCTATTATTTTCAATAAATGAGATGATACGAGGAGGATTACATCAACCAAAAAATCCTGGAGTATGTTGTGTTAAGAGGAGATATAGTTGGAGGGATTTAGGAGTGTGGCTTCTCTCAAAGGTATCTCTTATGAAAAATATCATGTTGAATTAATGGAACATATCTAGAACCTTGATATAGAAATTCACTCAATTAGGGTTCAAGTTTATTTCATTACCTTGGCATGAAGAATGATTATTCCCAACACAATAGTAGTTATCAAAGATATGGTAAACTAGGATGGATCCTGTGAAGATGTAGGATAAGTTTTATCACCACCTATATATATTTTGATTATTATTATAACTGTGTTGATATTTTTTCCTTTGGATATTACAGGATTATGGTGAACAAATCACCACTTACCTCTCTAGTGTACTCTCTTAGGGTCATAGTGGTTGTGGTTGTTTTAGAGAGTGATTGGGAGACTAATAAGTAAGGCTCTCCCAACCAAATGGATCTTATGGAGGCAGTCATTAATAATCTTGAAGTAGCATTATATTCTCCTCTTCTAGTGCCCCCACCTTCTACAGTTTTGTTCCCTTCATAATGTATTCCCTTAGATAATTCTAAGAATAGGAATCAAGAAAGGACTCCAAGTAAGCATCCTTTCCAAATGTTAATAAGTAAGTTTTTTACTTTGCATAATTTCATATTTTAATGACTTCAGTAGCTTACCATAACCTTTTTAATTGCATAATTTTTCATCTGGTACACTAGTATCTATGGTTGAGGGAGATACATCATCCATCCTTCAAGTAGGACCTCAGACATTGGATGGGGTATGTGGAGAGGAAGAGGAATCAGAGGTCCAAGAAGGGTTGGACCTAACACTAATGTTAATTCACTAGTGCTTATTCCCATTGATCTGACAAGGGTGAGTGTATTCCAAGAATATCCTAAGGTGGGGGTTATTCTTCTACTAACCCATCTATGATGGTGGAATTATTTGTTAAGGGTAATCATTTCTTATGAAATTGAATACATCATTGGTTCTATATGATATTTCCTTAACTATATCCATGATTACATCCCTTTAGGGTGATGAACATACTATGTCAGTAGAAGGTATTTCATTTTCATTGAAAATTCACATAGCACATAAATATATTTTTATCTCCCCCAAAGTTATGGTTGAAGAAATATAAGTAGTTTTTTTCATGGATGACAAAGTTGTGTTCTTAGTGGTTATTATAATTGAAGCTATATAACAACACTATTTAGGTCTGCTAAATAACATGTCTTTATGTGTTAATTGTAGTACTAACACCTCAATCCTTATGGGTCCCTGATTACACTACTCTAGGTCCACACCCACTAGATGTAATTGAAATACAAGTCTACTCTACAATAATCTCATCGAGGGATGCTGAAAAGAGTCCCCCTCTTAGAGACACAATCTCAATATACATCCTTGTTCCTTAACTATGTCGGAGATGATTCTTGGAGTACTCATCATTTCATCGTCATCTAAGGCCACAATTGTGGGGAACATTTAGAATATAATCATGAAGGGCCCCTTAAAAGATCTTAAGGCCCCATTAGGAAACCTCCAATATATATTCATGACCCTTGGCTATGGTGGGTTTGACTGCCAAACACTTTATATCAAGGTGAACAAGGTGGTGAACAAAAGGGAGAAAAAGAGGTCCCTCGAACTAGGAGTTTTAATGGTGGAGTCCTCAACTTCAACCATTCAATATCACAATGATACCTTGAATTAATCTTCCTAGTGGTCAATAGAAATAGTATCTCAGCAAAAAATGGATAGCACTGAGATTGAAAATCATCAATAAGATTTGTCCCACCTTCAATATATGATGAATTTTGTAGAGATAATAGTGAAATAGAATAAGAATATTTTTTATGTGGTGGAAATATTGGAAATGACATTTTTTCTAAGTTATAGGAACTATAGCCAGCTATAAAGGAATAAACTGCATTAGAATATCACTTACCCCAGTTGACATCCACTCTATAATAGAAATTGGTAGAGATCGAGGGGTATTCTAGTTCTTTTTTTTTCATAATCTTGTACCAATTTTAGGACCCCCCTACCCCCTGTATTTTGGGGATTATTTCTGAGAATAAAGGCTTTTGAGATTCCTACATCCATTTTTTATATTAATAAATAACATATTTCGAGCTCAATTTGTTGCTTTCAAACTTTCTTCTCTCCCCATTTTTATCATCCATGGAATCTTAATGAATCAATGTTATATAACTTTATAAGACACATTAATCCTATTAAAAAATATTTAGTCAATAGAAGTCTAAAAATACTTTATCCATAATAAATTTCTTATTGGGAATGGCTCAAAAATAGTCATTAGTATAAGAATCATCATAAAAAATACTAGATCTAGTCCATTTGAAATATTGATGGATTGTTTTTTCAAAGGTGTTACTTGGGTGAGTACATAATGAAGAGGTATTTCTCTAATGTTTTCCTAGTCCAAGGTCCTAGTCAGTATATCTTGACTATTTTTGTGTCCATATGATAGGTTGGATAAGATTTATGTCACTTTCTTTTTTCCCTAACTTTTTCCTAAGATTCTTATATGGAATTCCTAGAGGGAAGGGACTTGAATTTTTCTAAGGATTCCCCTCATGTTTTTTTGACCTAAAAATTACTATTTATATTTCCTCATATAGTTTAAAGTCATCTAAGTAAGAGTAATGCATATAATGTTTTTAGGTTGAAAAACATTGACTGAGTAATGCCAAAGTTTAATTTCAAATATCTTAGACTATATATTTGTATAGTTCAATATCATATAGCTTTACTATATGTTGTTATAGTTAATGATCACATAGATTATACCATATATTGATGTATTTTAAGGTAATTTATCTTGGACCGTATATTCTTTTAGTTTAATGTTATATAGCTTGGACCATACATCATTGTATTTTAAGTTCATATAGATCGGACCATATATTGTTATAGTTTAAGGCCATATAGCTTTGACCATATATTTTTGTAGTTTAAGGTCATATATATTGGACCATATATTTATTTATTTTAAGTTCATTTAACATTTAACATACATATTTTTATTTTAAGGCTATATAAATTGGACCATATATTGTTTTAGTTTAAGTTCATATAGATATGACCATATATTATTTTAGTTTAAGGGAATATATCATAGACCATATGTGGAGAATAAAAGACCATGTACTGAATGTTAGACTCATGGAATAGTAGAATCATGTATCAAAGATCATGGATTATGATGAGGAGATGGGATAGAAATGTTGAGGATGATCATGAATCACTCTAGGGCGAAGAGTTCCACTATGATATTGTCAGGTCTCATGAGATCAAATGATTTTTTTAAAGGAAATGATAAATATATTTGAAAATATGGGGGATCACACGAAGTATCTGGGGGTAGACATTCATGGTCAAGTAGAGGGTCCCTTAAAGTCCTATATTTTCATTAAGAGGGGCCACAAAATATTTTTTGGGGGATTCAAATGCTCAATACATGAAGTGGGTCATCGAGGATGAAATTTCAATAAGGGTTCTAGAACCATACATTTTAATTATAAGACGAGTATTTTAAAAAGGTTTATGGGACACATCATCCTTGATTCATAAAAAGGTATGGTATGTGGTGATGTATCATCGAGGATGTCAGACCCACTTGGATAATTAGAATATGAGTTTTGTAAATCGTGTCTCAATGAGTTAGAATAGAGCATGTTGAGATGGGGAATACATGTTGGGGATGATCAGGAATCATAATGGGGTGATGATTTCTTCTATAATGTTTTTGGTAAAAAATAATTTGAGGACCTTTTTGAAAAGTGAATATTATTCTGGTTGATAGGATAGGGGATCATATGCTAAAGCCAGGGGCAGAAATGCATAGTCAAGTAGAGGGTCCCTTGAAGAAATAAATAATTCATACCAAGGTCCATGGAATATTTGAGAGGTTTTAAACACTTGAGAAATGAAGTAGAGTATATAGAATAGGCTATATAAATAGGTTTCTAGGACCCTAGGGATATTTTATATACTAACTTAGAAAAGGGTGCTTTCAATTTATTGTTCTGAAGTTCAGATAGTATATCATGTAGTTTAGGGTCACATGATGAGGACCACTAAAAGGTTCAAGAATGAGGTACGACATCCATACTTCAGGAATGGGTACGATATATAGTGAAATAATGTCTATGATTTCAAATCCACTCTAATATATGGATTATGGGATGTGTACAAGATGTATCAAGGATTTTTAACCAATCACGGTTTGATGATGCATAAATGCTGAGGATGATCAGAAATCACAATGGGGTGAGGAGTTCTACATTAATTTCATCAAGGGTAATAAGGATTGGAGGGAATTTTATAATGTAAATAAACCTATGTTTGAGTAATAAGAGGGTCCCTTAAGGATAGAAATTATCCTTACTAAGGACCATGGAAGAGTTTTTAAGATTCAAGCACTTTCTCAATGAAGTAGGTTATGGGGAAAAGGCTACACAAATAGGGTTCTGGAACCCTAAAAGTTGTTTCATCATGTACCAAACATGATTTCAAGAAAATTGATGTGTTAAATCATTCATATAAAATTTTATTGGACTAAAAGTGACTAGAGATCACAAATCATCTTTTTCTATGGTCATGTGATGGACCCTATGAGCTTTACACCTTTTTAATTTATGTTCTGACTTTTTCCTAAGCTAAAAATATTTAGATCATAGAGAGTGGGGGATTTAAATTTTTCTTAGAGATAACTTTTCATGTTTTTATATTGACATGTTTTATGTATATTGAACTATAAGTTTAGGTTCAAGCAATTTGGATCATCAAGTATAGAGTTTAAGGTCATACAGCTTTGACTAAAGTGCATGTAGTTTATGTTTGTGATGTGTGGACCATGTATGAGAGAGATATGACACAATAACTTAATTAATGTTACCAAGGTCTAGAATACTCCAACACACTTTTGAATATGATATGAAGATTTTTTAAATAAAGAATAATGTTTCTCATATTATGTGTTATTATATGGAATAGAATTGCAAAGTACAACGATCACAGATCACACTAGGGTGATAGCATCCATTGTGATGTTGTCAATGTTCATGATGGTAGTAAGACATTTTTGTATTGTGAATATGCATCTAATTGATAGGTTAGGGGAATATATATAGGTTCCATTGGAGAACATGAATAGTCAATAAGAGGGACACTTGAAACCAGATGTGCTCCTTTCCAAGGGTCATGGAAGGCTGGTGGAAACTTGATACACTGAAGATGAAAAGTGTGATTTATGGACTGAGGTGTTTAAGAAATATGATGGGAGCATACTGAATCTTTGTTGACCATAGTTAAGCTATTAAGATCCTTTAATGACAAGTTAAAATGGATGATGTCTTGTATAGTTTAATATTGTGCAATGATTATGAAACTATTGTGTAGCTTAATGTCATGAGACAATGACTCAACTATCATATATTTTAACATCATATGATAATGACCCAACTATTGTGTAGTTTAACTTCATGAAATAAGGACTTTATGATATGTAATTTATAATCTTATAGATAGGATAAGGTTTAGGGGGATTTTTTTTATATGTAATATTATTTATAAATATCCATATGTTGGGGCCCCTTTGTATAGATCTAACTCATACACAAGAAAAGTGGGTCTCTAATACTAGACCTCTCCATAGCAGTTTTGGGTCTTGAAAGGTTGACCATTGATGCCTCCCTTATTTAGTCACAATATTCCTAGTTATTCTCAAAGGTGTGATCAGATAAGACCTATAATATCACATGAGTCATGCCTAGTCTGAGAAAACATGAGGTGTTTAGAGAATAACCCATTCTGTGTTGGCTGAGGATGCATAAAAAAGTGGGATAGGAAATTTGGGGGATGTATTACTGTGGAATGGGTCTAAAAATGAGAAAACCCAAGTTGAGAACTTCTATATTGATCTATATCATACATAGGAGTAGGACCTTTATAGTTTCTAATATTTTTGTGGATTGGATTTTAACATAAGATAAAAACAACTCATATTAGTGCAAAGAGCTGACAAGGACCATTGTGAATTATGGGTGATTTGATTAGGAACCAAAATGAGGTGGGATAATTTACTATTTCTATGGTCGGAACCGTCTAGGATTCATTATGCATCTAGTAATGATAGGAATCTATCCAAATATATATATTTTACCAAGATAATGTTTTGTGAAGATCAAACTCGTATGTGAAGGTAAATGGGGAATTCTTATTTTCAAAAATTATAGATGCGCCTAGGATACAGAATATTGTCATCACTATATATCCTATAGTGATAGGATTCAAGCCAAATGTAGTTCTTATATGTCTCCCTGCATAGATATTACTCATATATAGGGAGGGGTCATTTTTATCAAGTCATACACAATATTCTAAAATAATGATTTTGCCCATGTATAGTAATAATAATTACTCCCAACCTTAGTGCATTTTCATCAGGGAAATGAAGACTCAATATAAAGGTTTAAACACAAAGGTTGGAGGGGACATTTTTTAAATATGTGGCTTGGCCCATGATGGAGAATCTAGGTATCACTATTTATCTTATATATGAAGGAATCATGTTGTACATAGTTCTTTAAGGTAATGTCCCATGCATAGATTTGTCTCATATTTAAGGGAAAGGGAAATATTTCTCCATAAAAGAGAAGTTGCATATTATCATCTTTACATATGAAATATAACTATTGTGAATTCTAAGAGACCTAATATTGTTAGACACTTTCACTTTCAAGGGTATCTTCACAATCTTGCAGAAAAACAAGGGTGAATTATTTTAATATAGATCACGTACTAAGGAATGTTATGATAGTGATAAACCTGCAGTTTGGCCCATGATAATGTACTCGAGAAACACTATGTATCTTGAAAAAATAGGAATCAATCCACACATAGTTTTAATAAAAATTTTCCTTCACATATCTAACTCATGTGTGGAGGACATCATTTATTGACATTATGACTGGGATAATTATTAGGGGATTCAGGAATCACTCTATATCTTGTGGTAATAGGAATAAATATACACATAGTTAGAGTAAATAAATGTCCCCTATATATATCTAACTCATATATAGGGGAAGTGGAATTTTATTTCAATCAGAGTTTCACAAATGAGAGGACCCATGTCGAAATATCCCACGTAGATCAATCTCATTTTTAGGAGGGAGGTATATTTGTATTTTTTTTATGAGAACCGTTGTTGGGTCTATGGTAGAGTACTTGGAAATCTCTATGTATCCTATAGTGATGGGAATCAATATTTCATGTAGTTATTTTGAAAGTTGAATCATTTCCTAGATGTAACTCATATGTTAGGAACATGGGGTATTAATGTTCTAAGGATTAGACCAATGTTGTGCCAAATACTTCTTCATGGATCAATCACTCTTATAATAAAGAGATATTCCACAAATAATGGATAACTATGAGTAGTTTAAATTGTTCCATGGTGGAAATCCACCTCGTAATTTAATTTTATATGGTGAGGATGGTGACCATGCGGTTTAACATTATAAAGTGAGTAAGTAAATGTTATTAAGTGTAAATTATTTCCACTAGGACATGGTTTCTCACATGGAAATTATGAAAAGTATTTCTTGAGAAACCTTAAATTTGTGGGGTGTGATTCTCTCCCCATCCATTCAGGATAAAGAGTAAGCTTAATTGGAATATAATGTATGTATGATGTAGCGTCCCTCCCACATTGACTCCAAATTTGGAGGATTATTTCTTAGTATCATTGAGGTCATGAGAACCACTACAATATCCCCTTG
Source organism: Viscum album (assembly GCA_963277665.1). NCBI lineage: Eukaryota > Viridiplantae > Streptophyta > Magnoliopsida > Santalales > Viscaceae > Viscum > Viscum album. The sequence continues at coordinate 276,916,063 of OY728123.1, read as the reverse complement.
AAGTAATGAATTATGTTGAATCTTTTTATTGAAGTCTCACATGATATGATTAATATGGACTTCCAAATTGGGCAATATTTGCAACCTCTTCTCATTGAATCATTATAACACATTGATCCACTTCTAGGATTGTTAATCTTTTGAGAGTTGATCACAGATAGTGATTCAGAGTGAGAATAACTGAAATATGATGGTAAACACTACCTATGTTACATAGATAATAGAATATTGGGTTTCTTGTGTAGCATTTTGAGTTATGGTATGATAAACCCACAAGGAACACAAGAGTTTTTCTTGGTAATAATTATTATCTTTGTCCACCATTTTCTTGAGTATATTTTATAGAGTCTTATTTAAAGCCTCTATATTCCCATTTTCCATTGTATGATAGTGAGATAAATGGTTAGACTCAATTTTATACTCCTTTTTTATCCATTTTAACTTAGAAGAACATAAGTTGGTGCCATTTTCCATCAATGTTTTATGAGGAACAACAAATTCTATGATGATATTGGACTTTGTGAAGTAGTTGATGTTCTTCATATTTAATTCTTTGAGAGATATAGACTCATCCAATTTGGATATGAATTTGGTATAAGTAAGAATATATTTAAACTTATTAGTTATATTTGGGGTATATGGACTCATAATAGTCATTCTCTACATGGAAAATGGATATAAGTATTTGGTAGTATTAAATATATGGGGGTTGATGGATGAAATTTTCAATTATTTTATAGGTGTGACATTTATTATATAACTATATGTAGTATTTTATCATTTTTGGCTAGAAAAAACCAAGCCACCTATTTTTTTGGGAGATCCTGGTTCCTGACTGATGAGCACCACAAGAACCAATATTCACTTCCTCCATTATGGAAAGGAACTATCCCTTTGAAATTCATCTATGGAGGAATCCATAAAAACCTCCTTTATAGAGGACTTCCTATTAATTTGGTCCATCTTAGAGGGTGAACTTTACTGCACAACATCAGATATAAACCTTTTTGGATTGTCCTGATGGGAGAGTCTCATTTTGTAGGTATTCCATTATAGGGATCATCAACCCAACAATGGTCATAAACGCTTCATGCCTTGAGGAAGTGCTAATCTAATTGATATACTCTATGTCCTAGATGATGAATGAGGAGAATACCCTTCTATGTGTGATGCGTAATATGGTCTCATCATTTTTAGGATCATCCAAGTTTGTGGATATGTTATCCAGTGTATCAGCATGTGAATTTTGTGAATGGGGGACATGATACAATATTGGTCCAAAAGGTAATTCTACCGTTAGTCCCCCCATATGTCCAATTATAGGGGAAAATTCATCCTTATTGGTGACATATTTACCATTTATTTGATTAATCACTAATTCAAGGTCTCCCTTAAAACTCAGGTGGGTTTTTTATATCTCCAGGTATAGTTTCAAACCTATAATTATGGATTAGTATTCCACCTCATCATTGGCACATCCCTCGGTTAGTAAAATGGAGTAGGGAAGAATTTCCTTAGCTAGGGAAACAAAGACAATCCCTAAACTGACCTGATAAAGATTTGGAATTTTCATTCATTTCTAAATTATACTTTGAGACACCCCATAGAAATACATTTCCATTGTTTAGGGAGTGTATTCGGTATAAAAAATATAATCATATAGGATCTCAATGTTTAATGGTGTGTTTTATGAGGTAGAATGTGCTATTATTAAATCGGATCACGCCTTACATTTGATTTCATTGTATAACATGAATTTAATGTCATATTATTATAGGATAACTACCCATTGGTCCAAACACCTAGTTATCATTGGGAGTCTAATAATATAATTTAAAATGTTAATATGAGACACTAAGTGGACCTCATGATTATATAAGAAGTTCCTCGTCTTTTGTACTGAAAAAATGAGTGCAAGGAATTTATTCTTGATATAAAAATATAGGGTCTCAATATCTATAATTATTCGGATAAGATAGTATATATTTTTTTCATTTGTTGCATCATTCTTCTATAACATAATGGTACTAATTTATTAATATATATCGAATAAATATTGGATAAACGGATTCCCTTATATTGGTTTCATCAATACCAATGGGTGTAGAAAATATTAGATGGAGATCTCAAATTTTTACAAGTAATCTTCAACCCACTTGTAATAAAATATCATCTTTATTAAATTTATGAATGTGGAAATTTATTAGATAGGTTGGCGATGGAATGACTAATGTAAGTGAGGTGTCCCTGAATACCTCTTAACTCTTTATGGTTTTAAGGATGAATCATTACATGGATCTCACTATTCTTCCGAAGGTCGACCACGATGAAAAATGGTGTACCATGAAGCTAAGTAATTTTTTAATTTTACTCTCAAAATATCACTTTATAGTGTATATCTTTAGGTTGTGTTGCTTTTATTTTCCAAATATTGTTTGAAGGTTAGAGATACGGTCATAGTGTTTCCAATAATTAACATCGGGTTGTCAAAATAGAATTCTATAATTCTTCATATGAAGGTATTGAATATGTGATGTGTATCACAATAGTAAGTGGAGAATGTATTCTTCAATCCAAATGACATGTCTTGGTAGAAGAATATCCCTTGGGGTTCCCTAAAAGTAGTGGCTTCCTCCTCGATAGGGTCCATATTTATCTAGTTGTACCATAAGTAAATATCTATAAAGTAAATGTATTGGAAACATATATTTACTTAGATTATAAGTTTCATGATTGAAACTAGAAAATCATAGTTTAGGATGTGTTAGATAAGATCACTAAAATCCATATAGAATCTGATTAGAACATTTTTTATTTTTAATGGTGATTATTTTATCAATAAATTTTGGGTATTGTACCTCTCAAATGAAGCTTTATTTTTTAAAAAAATATTGAAGTGTGAATTGTTCCCAATTCAAACTTCTATGAATTTATTAATGAAAAAAAAGAGTACAGATATTACACAAGGTGCAACACCCTTTCACCAACATGATATTAACTACAAGTAACAAACTCATTACCAAATAAATAAAACATAACAATCCATTGGTGAGGTTCACACCAGTATGATATGTTTCTATCCATCTTGAAAAATCTAAAGTCAAATTTTAGTCTAATTATAAAATCTAATTTTAGTCCACATGTGCACTAGAGAAGAAATGACCATGATAACATTGAAAAAATAACCAAAATTACGGGATGACAGTAATAAGAAATAACTTCCATGACCTCAAAACCATAACACTCTCTTTGATTACTAAAATATAGACTATGGGAGAGAGTCCAAGAATTAGTTTGATATTTGAATATAGAAAAAACTTGACCAGAGGAACATTATAAATTAATAATACTCCACAAGGATCAAAACACTACCAATCATAGAAACTACCAAAGTTCATGCCAATGCTGTAGAAAATTCCAAAATAAAAAACATGATCAAGACGAAAGCTGCCACTAAGGTTTTTCCATATCACTGAATAAGACTCCAAGAAGTTTCATAGTGAGTACAAATGCACCGCACTGAAAAATTATAAAGAAATATCAGAGAAGAAAATAAACTACTCTAGATCACAATAACAGCTCCCAAATCATAAATAAGAACACCTTATTGGCCTTCAAAAACCACAAGTAAGGGAAAACAATATTCATCCAAAATAAAACTGAGATATGTAAACTTGAGGGACGGGGGGTCACTTCCCTGGAATATACATGAAGTTGAAATTTATATCCTTCTTAAACTCCTCTATAACCTTGATAAACATTCTCTTTCAGAGATCAAGATAACTAACTTCATTCATGTCACTATTTTTGTACTATCAAAATGAATTTTTGTAATTACCTTCCATACAAGAGTAATACCTTTAGAAAATTATATTTTATCTTATATTTTATAAGAATATTAAAATGAAAGGTCATTCTCATCATCCTCATTTGAAGAAGTTTCTGAATCAGTTGAGTCATATGAGTCATAGGATTCATACATCTTTTCAGAAGGCACAGGCTGGGGTGGAATAATATTTTTTCCATTCATATTGGTATCTAGGGGTTGTGTGACAATTTGTCTCTTAGTTTTAGAGTGTTCCCTACTTTTTTGAGTTTTTCTATCACTCTTAGTGATAAAATTGTCCAAGTCAACCATTAATTTCTTTCCTTTTCTATCCCTTCATTTCAAAAATTCTTCCTCAATTTGAAAAGATTTGTCAAGTTCATCATGAATAGACTCATCAAAGTCATATTAAACCTCATATTTCTCTATGTGATCACTATTTTTTGTCTCTATAAAGGGAGTCTTAGTTATAGGAGTCGAAGCTTTAACTTCCTTAGAGTTATGATCATTTTGAAAATCCCCAACAAATGAGGGAATCTGAGAAATGGAAGCACTCGTACCATTAATATTGTCATTATTATCCATAGTTTTCCATGTGTGAATAGTTTTTGAGGATTCCTTTTCAACCCAAACAGATTTGAAGTGGGGGAGAGTGTGTGAAACCGTCCTTTCATCCCCACAGTCACCTATAAGGTGTCAAATTCGAGAATAGTTTTTACTATAGGTGGGAACATTCTCAAATACTACCTCCAGGATAAATCCATTAAAACCATTTTGAAACTAAATGAATCTTTCTTTGATAAGATTATCATATTTAGAATATACCTTGGAATCATGTGAGGGATGCACCCTCTTAGCTGCATGTTCAAAAAATTGATGGTCATCTGGTAGTCCCAAGTGATGGGTAGACACATCAGATCCTGACCCTTGAATCTATGTGTAATTCTTGGTGAACATATAGAAATGTGGATTCAGGAAAGAGAAATACGTATATTACTCTTACAGAGGCATTGAGGCACTAATAATTATAGGTCATGGGTCCTATTTTCTTCCCAACATTACATGCCTGAGCACATCGATTTTGGTGGATACACCTTCCTCAAATGTTGGAGGGGCATCCCTGAGGTCATCTTCGTCATTCTCATATCAATGTCATCAAAACGTTTCCTAGGGATAGTGGATAATATGGGGGAATATCTATCCCTAATGAAGGATAAGGGAATTATAGAAAAAAAATTGACATATTAGATTGTAAGGGATATCATAGGGTCATTGTTAATTTCTGTTAATGGTATAGAGTAACTTTTTGATCCCTACAGGTCATTGATTTTACTATATTTTGGCAGAACCACTTAATATGGATCATTAGTTATTGAATATACATAGTATGGTGATTTTTTTTGGTTTATAGTGTCCCACAAGATCATGATATTCTACCTTTATCATGTTTATAGGAAATATATAGTCATTATTAAGCAAGTTTTAGGAGATTCTAGGGGAATTTCCTAAGCTGTTGGGAGTGAAAACCTACATTTATCCCACAATCATTGTTTTTTTCCTTCCATTTTGTAGAAACTAACCTCATCATACTAGGATTCACAATATTCAAAAGGTTAACTATCACTACACAACATGTTAGATTTTCTATCTATGGGGTACTTCAAGAATTGGTAGAATATATATGGCACCACCATGTGTCTATGATGACAAGGTCTTATGAGTAGAACATTATATGTTGTGTCCTTTTAGATAAAAATGAAGTCAAAATTAGACACTAGGTCTATAAATTGGTCTTTGAAATTGATCTTTTTGAGGAGTTTTTGTGTCCCTTTTCATATCCTTTAATGGTTAGCTTCATGAGATTTGAATCATCGTTACTATATCCCAAACATAAGAGAGTTCAGACCAAGACAATACAAATTATGGAGCTATCTTCGACGAGAGCATGTTTAATGTAAAAATTTTCATGCTTACTTGAAATGTAAAAGGTTCTGATATTTATCTAAATTAATTCTTCATGATCAATATATGTGAAATAGATAGTACCATAACATTCTGCTAAAGAATTTTCCACTCGATAAACCTCGGTCGCAGTGATTTTCATCTCAAACTCTTAGGGACTCTGTAGAACCTCGAAAAGCACCTCCATGAGCTCTTTTGAAATTTGTGAACCATCCAAGATCGAGATATTGATTGGTAAAGCTACTAATTATTTCAAAATATCATACTTCTATACCATATGTGTAACACTCCAAGATTTTGTGTAAAAAAATTCGAATTAATTTAATACTTTTGATATTTTTCATTTCATTCAACAATGAAAATAGTTTTTATATATCAAAGAACTAATTTTGGCATGAATTATATGAAATAACAAGTTAATAATGCACTAGACACAATATAAAGGTTATATTTCTCTACACATAATGTTGAGGTTAGCTTATACAAGACTAAATATCCTCAATGCCTTTCATAACACGCAAGTCCGAGATTTACCAGACAACAATATATTATTAAAATATTATTATTTGATACATTATGACTTAAACTAGATATTATTTTAGTGTTTATGAATATTATTAACTAACTTATGAAAACCTATGTTTTACAAAAGTATAAAATTAATTCATTAGTTACAATGAACCAACTGAATATAAAGGAAATATTTTTATAGAAATCTATTTTTATGCTCTCAAAGATATTTTATCCTAATAAATAAAATTTATTTTGATTATTGAGTGATATTAATTTAATATATATATATATATATATTATAAAATAAAATATTTTTTATATTCATCCAATAGATTTTATAGTCATAAAATAATAACCACCCCAATTTTACACATAAAAACCTATATTTTTATTAAGGGACTTTAAACATATTTTGATGGAGAACCCATTTTAAATATATATTTTAGAACATTTATAATTTTATATATTAAAATAAACATTATTTTTGAAATAAAAACATTAAAATTAGGTTTGGGTGAATTGTTTTTATTTTTTCTATGAAGTTTAATTTTTTTAATTAATAGTGAAAAATACTAAAATTTAACTCAAAAATTATTTTTCATAAAATTTATTAATAAGGTTATATAATATTTTCAAATTATTTTAAATTTATATTAAGTCATATTTTTATAAATTTTTCAATTTTGTTCATTGGAATCAATTTCACATTGAAATTGGGTATAAAAACCTATAAAACATTCGAACATTTTAACTTTAAAACCCTGCTTTGTCATCACGTTTGTAGGACTAAATTTAAATTATTTTCTACCGATTTTGTGATTTTAATTTGAAAAAATGGATTCCATATTTTGAATAAGAATAATTTATAATTTATAATATTATCAACATAGTTTTTTACAAAAAAATATTAGTAAAGGTAACTAAAATTAATTACAATGATTATGATAAAATTAATCTTAACAAGGGACTAAACCTTAAACGTGAGGCCTAATATGACATAGAAACTTGTCCAAAATCCATTTCATGGAAATATTTAGATTCTATCCTACCTTTTATGTACTTTTGAGCATTATTGGATCCACTTTAAATAAAAAAAACTTGGTTGGGCTTTCCCTTTTTCGAAAATATTACAAGAGTGTCACTCCTCCACTATAAAAGGCCTCATATCCTCCCACTTTAACACACCTCTAAAGCCACATATGTTCAGAAAATATCTTACTTAATTGCTCCAAAAAATCCCAACTTTACTCCATGAATCCTCCCTTTGGTTATAAATAAATCCAAGGAATTCCTTTGGTGAAAACCAAAAGGAGTTACCCAAAAAAGGGGTAACATCCTCCCTTAAGCTCCTTTATCTTATTTTCATTCCCCATCCCCTCTACTTTCCTTATTCCATTATTTTAAAAAAACCAGTATATTAAATATACTGAGATTTTATATGCTAATAGTTATAGTTATACATATAAAAAATTCCATCTAATGGGTAACAAACATACTATTTATGTGTACGGTGAACTACCGCCTCACAAAACAATGATTGTTCATTCTTAATTTACCTCCACTCATGGTGGACATTATGATGTATAATCTATTTTTATATAATATTTATTATATTTATAATTTCTTTATGTTTGTTTAAATATTTTAAAACATGTGTCTTTATATTTTCCATCTTGTGTAAATACGATAATTTCATTTGATGAAATGTTGAATACCACCCCCTCAAAGCGATGTGATTCGTTCACACAGTACATGGAATATATAAAGGATGTGTTTCATGAAATTATATGATATATATGATATAATAAGGATATTTTAATAATTATATATATATATATATATTAATCCAACCAGGTTAAATAACCTGAGAGGGGGGTGAATCGGTGTATGATAGATTAAGAAAACTACCCCCTTCAGATCTTATTTCATCATTAAACAAAACACTCTTATCTCTATTTACCATATAAATGTATGAAGATAAATGAAATAATTCATAGGAAACATATATTTTACTTGGTTAACCATCACTGGGCTATGTCCAAGGAGCATACAATGGCAATGTGCCACTGTTCCAAATCCACTAAAAGCTCACTACTATTTACAATGTTCAGAATGGCCTCAATGTCCCTCCTATTTTACAACCAAACACAATTTGAAATCTCACTAGTCTCTCAACTATAGTGTTCTCACTATTTATTCAAAATATCCAATCAAATCTTATAGACCTATAGGTCCCTTCATTATCACTAAGGAATGCATCCTCCACTTTATGTAGATTATCTATTAATAACCCACTATCATCCACTGATGAATACCACTTTACCATAGAACAATGAGAAATCCATTTTAAAACACTTTCTCAAAGCACACTTCCTTTGTGAATCTCCCTATTTCATGAAGCTCAAACTATCCTTCGTGAAGCTCCTTCCTTTTCATGAAGCTCACTTATTTCCCAAAGCTCAACCAGCCTCCGCGAAGCTCCTTATTTCGCAAATCTCCTTCTTTTGCAAAGCTCAAACTAGAATTTTCAAACCACCTTCGCGATTAGATATCCTTAAGATCTTATTTAAGTCTTTATTTTTTTCTGAAGGGGGTAGAGGCCTATAAATAGGTGTTTCCACCAATTCAAGAACCTTTCGAGCCACGTCATCACCATTTCACAGAGCTCCCAATTTTACCCCACAAATCTCCCTTTTTCACGAAGCTCCATAGAAATTTCCCTTTCACGATGCTCATTGTAATCGCAGATCCTTCCATCAAAACTTCATACTACCACAATGATCCATTTACAATCTCCTCAACTTTTCCATTTCGCGATGCTCATTGTACTAATAGAGCTCACCGTCAGAATCCTTTAATCCCCCACGAAACATTATTCATGAATCTCATCTTCAAAAAACATATGAATTTTCCATATTTTGACAAGATCTTAAAGGAAATACATATTTCACAATACTAACCAAACTCCAAATTTTGGACCCCAAAAATTTGGCAAACTCTATGAAACTACGCAACCTTAGACACCTGCTTCGGCACACACCAACCATAATCATTCCCAATCATCTAGGATTTTCAAAAAACACATTCACACCCAAAACATACTGAGAGGATTCCAAGAGTTATTTTTTCCCAACTATATATACTTATATTTAATTTACTATATTTCTTCCAAAAATAAAATAAAATGGAAACAATGTTCATACGTACATACGACCTACCGTCTCTATGAATGGTGAATTCTATTTCATACTTATACATATTATAGTTTATTATAATACAAATATATGAATATACATGATATTTATACCATGGTTTACATTCAATAAATCATGATATAAGTATAAGGACCAAAGATATAACAAATTAATACACATGCGAAGAACAAAGCGGATATTACCTGAAGTAAAAAAACATAACATATAATTGTTAACAAGTGGTTAATATAAGGTCATAATAAACCCATATATGGTATTATGAATAATAATATTATTATGTAAAATATGTATAATAAACTTAAATTTATTATACTGTAATATTTTAATGGAATGAAGAGATTCAAGGAACAAGGTAAGGGAATTTCATCTCACTCTTTATTTCCATGAGATACATGCCTTATTCACCGCTAACTTATTTTATGTGATGTATATACTACCCATGAATGTATTATATGCCTCTTATAATTAAATATATGCGTATTTAAATAACCATTTTATTATCTTTATATCATGGGGTTTAAGTTTCAAAAGTTTCCAAATCAGTAAAGTAATTTTGTCTTAATTTTCCTTCTTTGAGACACATTCTATGTTATATACCTATTTTTTATATGTGGTGTATAAACTGCCTTTGAAATGTTAAATCATGAATCTTATTATTTTCATTATATTCTATACTCTATTTAATCTCATTTTTCAATGAGGATATTATAATTGAATGTTACCCTATGGTAAGAGTTTATTAAATCTATATCACCGTTTATCAAGATTGTTCATGATAATGTTTTTATTAATGAAATAATATGATACATATTTCAAGAAAACTCATGAATTTTGTTATCCTCTGGTTATTCTTGATGTATTTATATATTATTACCATTTTTTCACTCTTTATTTCTTACGATAATTAAGAAAATGTTTTTCAGAAAATAAGACCTTACCTCTCTCTTCGATCATAAATCTATGTTCTATAAAAACAATGTTTTTTAAAATGGTTTCCAAGAATATTATAAAAATATCCTATGATAATTAAAATTCATTTTTACCCTTTTTTCTTTTACCAATTTTTTTTAAAGGAATCTTCATATCACTTTCAAAATGAGGAATTTTCTAACCTTTTTACCGGGTAAAAGGAATTTTCTTTTTACATCATACGACATGTATGGATTTACTCACCATAAATTCCCTAAATTATTATTTTCATGTTTAAAAGTATAATTTTACATAAAACTTTTTAAAATAAATTTTAAAAGAAATGTTTTTCAAAAATGTTTCAAGTTTACATTATAATTTTTAAAGGGAAAATGTTTTTCAAAAGTTTTTCAAGATCCTTTAAAAGTTTTTTAATGAAAAGGGATTTCAATATGTTTTCAATGCATCCTTTATAAGTTTTAAATTTTATTTTTAGGAAAATATTTTTCAAAAGGTTTTATATTTTATGAAGAATTTTTTAAAGGATAAAGGATAATTTCATCATGAATTGTTTTTAAATGATCTTTCAAAATTATTTCCCATCTAAGATAACATTTGTTGGTGTTACTCAAGCCTTTATGGGGAATTATACAACGTTTACATTCATATTATTTCACTGAATGGTTTAAATTTTTGGGGATGATGTTTATGAAATATGTTTCTTTTTCAAGGGTTATATTCTTATAAAACCCACTTCTTTCCATAGGATATGATTTGATGAAATTATTATGAAACCTATCTCGTTTCCACATGTTAAGATATGATTACAAGTTTATGAGACCCATTTCATTTCATAGTTTATTATTTCATTGCTTATAATCTTCTGGCACATGTATGTACGATTTAATTATCTATCCAATGAATTGGGTAATGATAAATGTTTTATGATCTCAAAGTGTACACAGGAGGACATCCAAATCTTAGAATAAGAGGGTACATAGGAGGACATCCAAATCCCAAAACAACAGGGTACACAAGAGGACATCCAAATCCCAAAACAAGAGGGTGCATGGGAGGACATCCAAATCCCAAAACAAGAGGGTACATGAGAAGGTATCTTAAGCCCGAAGCATGTACATGGGTGATTAGACCAAGCCTAACATGTTACAAAGGTCTTGGTATGTAGCCTTGACATTGGGTTTTTATATGCATATGTTCCTACCTCAGTTTCATGTCTTATTCTTATTTTATTATTTCATGGATTATGTTATTTATTTCCTTATGATTCATGTCTTATGAACTGAAAATCTTTATTACATGACTCCTGTTTGAGATATTTGATATATAGGGTATGATCTTCTATTTTCACAATTCTATTCTTATAACCTTATTCTCTAGATTATGTTTACATATCTCCCTTGTTTACCCTTATTGAGCATCGGAGATCACCCCCTTTTTATATTTTATTTCCCTCAAGTTATGAAGATATGTATTATGTTTGATGAGTCTAGAAAGGGTTCTAGTTAAGAAGAACCTATTGTGAGATTATGTAGATCACTTATGTATTAGTGTTAATGTTTCCATGTTTCCAAAGGCACTAAACTCATATAGTCTTTGGGCTTTTATTTTTTTAATGTTTTATGTATTTTGAAAATGTGACGTAATGTCTATGTATGTTAATATTGGGTCGTTCTAAGAGTTATAAACTTTATAATGTGATATTAATACTTAGAATTTGTCTTATGGATGAAGTGTTTCAAGTAGATGTATTTGGTGCTTGAGAAAAACTTGTGGGCATTCCTATTAATGATAGATTGGGTTGAGCTAGTCTACCCATTTTCCTAGGCTAATCAAAAAGTTACACATTCACCAACCAGTTGTATAGAATAATTGTGTTTGAAGAACTCTTGGAAGACTTTTTGGTGTCTTAATGTTCCTTTTGGGCTCACCAAAATTATTTCACATGGTTTTTGGCCTCTTATATGTCTTTAGTTGGGATATTGATAGGATATTGAGCACATTAGTAATGGTGTCTTCCCCTATTTCCTCAGCTTCTATGTCATATTTCTCCTTGTTTAGGTATAGGGAACATGGTTTCATATGCATATTCATCATCAAATAAGGGTTCTACCAAGTGAATGGAGTTAAAATAGATCAATATTCCTTATATTATGAGGATTACATTTAGTTTGGTGGTTACCATGCTTCATACAATGGGGAAAATAAATCTATAAGAGTAGGGTCTAATGTGGGATTTGGATGAGACTCTTCTTCTTATGCCTTATTTTGTTTCTGATGATTGCATCTTACTCTAGACAAAAATTATAACAGTGTACCTTCAGATGATGTAGGGAGTGATGGATCCATGACTAGTTGAAAAAGTTGATCTATGATAATGGTGTGAGCCTAGTTTTCTATATTTTGGGTCATCCATTTATAAAAAAATTATTTATTCATATCCATAACTTCATTCTAATCACATTCTTCTTATGATTTGGTGGTGTAAAATGGGCCACTTACATTAGGTATTTTCCTAGTATCCCATATTTAGATTAAACCATTACCTAGATGATGCATTTAAAGAAAACGAAATATTGGATAGTGTGACAGAGCCTCTAATGAAAGGAGTAGTAGTTGAGATGATCATTGAGATAGACTTCACAGATTTTATTAATCTTAGATAGATTAGAGAGTTTTTTTCCCATGGATGTAATAAAATAACTAGGAACCCATTCATGTTGGAATGAATATATTTGTTATTACCTTCCACAAATCATGGGTGGTTTTTCTATTGTTATAGTTTTAAGGGAGGTTTCGGGTGATGAGAAGCACTCAAAGTTGATCTAATAGTAACTGTCATTGGATTGAGTGTGATATTGGTATTTTTTACCTTTTTATACCTTTTCCCTTATATCATAGGAGTGATCCTAGATTTGTCCTTGGTTTTGCGAATGATATCTGCCAGACACTAGGCCATGTCTAAAAACTCCTAGAACTCGCTCAAATAATTCAATGTAATTAGTTGTGTATTTAATTCATCAAGGATATTTTTGGGAAAAAATTCTAGAGAACTCTTCTCTGTGAATAGTATACTAAGAAAGTATACAAGATTTCCCATTTAGTGATAAAGTAAGTGAACCATTCATCTTCACCCTATTTGCAGTTCATGAGGTTGATGATTGTCATCTTCCTTAGTGTTGATATGAATTGATATGTGGTTTTATGAAGAAGGTATTAATAACCTATGATAGACCATTCTAAGATACTATTATACTAGATGAAATATATCCCCACAAGAGTCTCTAAAAAGTGCTTTAGTTTTTCAACCTCTTGTTGGTCTTATAGGCTCATCATGGGGTCATATTAGGACATTAAGTGTGAGATATATTCCTCTTGATATACCATTACATATAATTTTTATATAACTGGATTCCTAAAATGGATAGGGGTAGGGTGTAATCCATCTATTCATGATATGGATTCATCTTGAGATTCAAGGGGGTGAGCCTTCCTACCATGGCTTCCATTTGGGTAGTAAGAGACACTATGGTGTTGAAAATTTCTAGTATTATTATTGGTTGAACTAGATCCTAAGCATGAGAAGTTGTAAAGGCTTGATATATTCACCCTATATTCATCATTTATTTATTGTCAGTTCATACTTGGACTAGATGATTATCATGATATGGGGAGGTTGTTATTTTAATAAAGGAAAATTTAGGTCTCCCCTAATTCCCATATTCAGGTTGACTATATTTCTGGATCCAACACCAACTTAATGATTAAATTCCTTCCTTTTAGGTAGATTTACCCCCTTTATGGGTGGGATGAGGGTTGTTCACTTCTTCTTGGAGGTGATACTTGGTGGGGATATTTCTCCTGATAAATTTCTCATTATGTTATGTGAGATTGTATATCTAATCCCTATACTATGCCAACTTATCTTCTATAGAGGGGAATTATAACTTTCATAAAGTAAAGTGGGTTTTATCCATGTATTTTTTTTATCCCTAATGGAATAACATTTAGGGGGTGGAAAATCCTCATTTATAGGATCCAAGTTGTGGTTCTTCCTCTAATTTCGGGTACATGTGGCCTCGACTTATGTATTGATGTAACCCACCTATTGGGGTAATATTTCTATATTTCATGCATTGATTTACACATCTCTATTTATGTCATCCAATGTATTGATATTAATTATTTTCACTAAGGCATATTGGGTGGAAAGAACCATCTCATCATTATAGGAGTTATAGAGTGATTTTGTGTTGCCTACGTCCCCTTTGAGAGTTATGTCAAGGTCTTCTCCCCACCTATTTCTCTTACTAGGTCATTTTGTATTGTGACCTTTATGGGTTTTAATATTCTTCATTATATATTCCTTTGATTTTGGTATGTGAATTGTGATCTTAAGGGAGTCTATGATTATCCTCCTCATGTTATCCCTAATTAAAGGGGTGTATCATGTGGTAGTAGGAATAGATGGGGTGTCGATTATTGGTAGCCAATATTCAGTTTAATGAAGACTAATTTTATCAGGGGAGATGGTAATAATACCCCAATATTTAAGGGATAGGGATGATGTGGGGCCACCACTAGTAATTCCTAAACCTTCTGATTATTTCATGACTCTCATGGTGGTAGACATGGTAAATATTCCCTCATCCATGTGGGTTGGGATTGGTTTGGATCCTCTATAAAGACCCGGAAATTTCAAGGAAAATTATTTCTAAATTTTCTTTGGAATTTTACAAGAGTTCAGTTTCTGACGGCACCTCATTCCGAGGCCCGATGTTCCCAGAATCATTTTCCGAAGTTTAGCTCGAGGACGTTCAGTGAACGAACGAGCGGGTTTTTCTAACTTTTGATCTGGTGCTCGGAATTGAAATCTGAGGGCACCGATGAAACCACAGCACTGGTAATTGCTTAAAAATACCTTTTCCAGAGTTGGGTTTTCTCGGGAAGAGTTGTTTAGTTTTGTGGATAAAGACTTCCGAGAAAAAAAAATTGTGAAACTAATTTTATTTCTTTAAAGTGGTTAAAACCTAAGGATGGAGGTTGGGTGAACCTAAATACCTAAGTGAGGTAAAATGTGAGGTGGGACCCACACGAACCCCACCCCTTCACATTCCTTAAACCTACTATAACTCCCCCATTAAGTGGGTGACCTCTCATATTCCTTAACTCTTTAACCCCCCTTTAATGTGATACCACTCACCTCCTCTCTCACTTCTTAAATCATGCCAACTCATTTAATTAATTAATGTATTAATTCAATTTTTTTTTGAATTTCAAACTTAAGTCATGATTAATAAAATAAGTGAAGAAATTATTTAATTTTTGGTTGGAGCTTGTTGTGTTGAGAGGGGATTGGGAAAAAAGGGGAGTCTTGAAGTTCTTATTCTTCGTCAAAGAACGCGAAGAACGCGAAGAACGCGAAGAATGCGAAGAACGAGAAGAACGCATCGATCTCCGATGAAGAACGCTGGATCCTCTAAGATCGACTACGCGATGCCGTGTACCATGACGCCAATGACCCTCTCATTCCATGATTCCTTCTTCCGTGACGATAAATTCTCTGATGAACCTTCACTCAACGAATTCGACGAGGTAGGGGTTTAATTTGAGAATATTAATAATCCCATGATTGTTTTCCTTCTAAAACAAGAATGCAGATCAACTCATTATTAAGTTGATCCGCAAAATTATTTGTTTGCGGGTTGGGAATTTTTATTTTGAGTGTGGGAAAACCGTAGGGGATTTTATTGTTGTTATTATTCGTGAATTCTTCCGTCGTCGTTCCTCATTTAAATTGGACTGCTTGCTATCGATTCACGGGAGGGGGCCGGAGCGCACAAACATGGCCGACCCTCCTCCCTTGTATGTTGTGTTGTTGTGGTTAGAAAGAAAGCGGCGCGGAGAAACAGCACCGCGCGGGATCATATGGAAAGGGTGTGCGGCACCGTCGCGCCGCGCCGGAGAACCCCGAAGGCACCGCTGCCAGAGCGGGGCCACGGCGGAGGGGCGTGGCGCCGTCGCGTCGCGCCGGACGGATCAAGGTCGCGGCAGAGCAGGAAACAACGGCTGGTTTCCGGCTGCCGGCGTCGGAGCAGAGGGACCGGCCCGGGCCGGTCCCGTGATGCAGCAGTCGGCCGGCCGGAGCGGGCTGGCCGAATAGGGGAGAAGCCGGGGGTCGTAACCCCCGGCTAACCGGACAGCAGCGGCCCCCACGTGGGGGATGCGTTTAATGAGACAGGGGGGCAGCCCCCCCCCCCCCCCCCCCGACCGCCCAGCTCGGTATAACCGAGCTGGCCAGTGGTCCGCTAGCATGCCAGCACGCCGGGCTGGGCCGGGCCGCGCCCAAACGGGCCGGACCCGGGTCGGGTCGACCCGGTTCGGGCCGCCCTAGGGGGTCTCGGGCCGGGTCAGTCCGGACCCGAAACCCCCACTTCGCAGACCTCTTACGGTATTTTGCCCATATCATGGTCTACAGACCTTCGATCGACGCACCGTTAGCTGAGATGTGATCCTTGGATTGAAATGGTCGTTTCGGTATATTACACTCAAGGTTTCATACTACTTTGGGTTCAGCCGGGTTGGTTCGAACACGAAACCAACCGGGCCCTCAGAGTGGAAATGATTATATCTTGAGCTCCAGACGTACGATTGGCATGCCGTCAGCTTTGTTGGATTCCTCTTGATGAGACAGAACTTTTGGCATACTTTACCTAAGATTTGGATGCAATTGGTGTATGGCAGGGTTGGATTGTACATGAAATCTAACCGGGCCCCTAGAACGGAAAAGCTAATAACTTTCAAACCGGATGTCCGTCTGACGAACCGTCAGTGGCGTTGGTGATGAAGTTGAGAAACGTACCCTATGAGTATACCCTATGAGAGTTCGGGGTACAGTTGAGATACGGTCGGGTTGGTTCGCACACGAAACCAACCGGGCCCCTGGGACGAAAATGCTAATAACTCGCAGACCGGGCATCCGATTGACGCACCGTCTGTTGCGTTGAGACCCCTATGATGAGTCAGTACTTTGAGATACTTCTTAGTGGGTCTTTGAGATACTTGGAGTATCGAGCAGTAGCTCGTGGAGCAGACCCACCCAGAGACGAGCGTGCGGAGTACAGAGACCGTGTAGCCGACTGAGACCTGACGACTGCTTGACCGACTCGACTTGGAGTGAGTCGACTAGCCCAGTGGATGGAGCACTACTTTGTTTGGGTGCAGACCCATGGCGGACGGAGCACTACTTTTTTGGGTGCAGACCCGCAGTACTCGTCCAGAGAGTACCTCTGCAGGCTATTAGGGGGTGTGCACTACTGTGTTTGGGTGGCATACCCCGGCGGGAAGCACCAGTGTGATTGGGTGGATGGCTCGCGGTACTCGATAGGAGAAGTACCTCAATAGTCTTAGGTTAGTGAGAAGTACCTCGGAGTCGTGACAGGATCACTGTACACTCCAGAGACGGGGCTCTTCAGCAGTTACGGTTTCGATAATGAAAGTCCTGGTTTGAGCTGAGTCTATGACCTTTGTGTTTACCTCATGATTGAGATGGGTCACTTGATAACTTAGGTATATGTATGGGCATATACCTGGGTTGTGGTTATCTATTTATTTCATAATCATTGTGTTTCCTCATGATTGAGATGGGTTACTTGATAACTTAGCTATAAGTATGGGCTTATACCTAAGAAGGGTTATCTATTGTGATTCTGCTTTGTGGTTATCCTTGTTGTATTTAGAGAGACTTTGAGGGTCTAGGGGTCCCTACTGAGTATCGTTATACTCACCCCTTCACGGGCTATGCCCGCACCTCGTTGTGTTGGTTGCAGATGATGGGCAGTGCTGACGGAGGCCGAGTGTTCGAAGACTGGACAGTACCCAGAGGTTGACCTCTCGACGAGTCCGTATCCGGAGGTAGACTTCACGGTGAGAAGATACTTGGAGGAGGTTGACGGAAAAGAGCGTTGTGGAGGCTATATATACCTACCCTTCAAGTAGGATCCGTGGTGGATGATCCAGGAGCTGCGCTATCTGTACCTACCCTTCAGGTAGGATCCGTGGGCGACAATCCAAGAGCTGCACTATCTGTACCTACCCTTCAGGTAGGATCCGAGGAGGACAACCCAGGAGCTGCTTCCTTTCTTCCAGCTATTGTTTTTTCTATTGTACTTTTGTTCAGTTGTAGTTGTACTTCAGATTGGGTTTGTATTCTAGCCCATTTAGTTTTCATCACTTCCTTTTATACTTAGTGTATTACTTCCGCTTGTACTCTGTGGTGTTTGTTTACTTTTATAAAGGAAATTCCTTCTCAGTTATCGGGAATTACGCCTTTGGTGCTAGTCGTCAGCCTCTGGCCTATGGAAGGCGAGCTTGGGGTAGTCACGGCACGGGCCCCGAGGACGGGTCGTGACATCCTCCACTAATTTCTTCAGGAACCGCCAAGGATTTGATAACCATAAGGGAGGATGATGTGGTAATAATTCCCCCAACCCTACAGGTTGGGGTTTCTCCCTAATGGATAACATGGTGGATACTAGTGTAATATTGTTAATTTTGTTCATTTTTACTCATGCATGGGTAGGGTGTAGAACCTTCTCATAATGGGATTTACTTTCCATGGTGAGATATCAAGCATCTTGAGGTTTCAAAATTATAATCTGAAGTGTTTTCTCATTCTATTGAGAGGATTGTTTCCAGATCCTATAAGTTACCTAATTAATTATTTCATATAAATTTTACAACTTTGAAATGGGTGGATTTTGTTGGATTAGCTAACTGGCACCCACGTTGCATGGTCTTGTGACCCCTCTTATAGTAATGGAGTTGTATGATGTCATATTTTGTAATATCTGGTAACCTGGTGATGAGGTGAAGTTCAATTCCTTATTCTCTCTCCTACCTCATATGCAAACATCAAATGATTCTTCAGTTATTATTTTTCGAAGAGCTACTAGGCTATAAAGGTGGGCATGGTGTAGGCTCATGCATTGCTTTTCTAACCTCGAGTCCCAATACATAGAGAAATAAATGATGTCTACTTGATAAAAAATCAAGTTAATGGATTTGATATGGTCCTCATATCACTAATAATTGATTTTATTTCACTTTATCCATCCAAATGTTCCCCATAAGTTCTGGAATAGGTAAGGCATTCATTCCTCTTTTAAATCATTTATGATGTCTTAACAGGAAGTGGAAATGGGACAAAACATAGTCGGAAGTTTTTTGTCATCCAAATATCTCTATATATACATTCTAATTTATCTATCATTAACGGTTTATTCCTATAACTATATAGAAAACAAATTTCTCTTTTCTATGGAAAATAGTTCATGGCTCATAGAAGGAGGGGATGGAGGTCATCACTCTAGGTCGTCTGCTGACCGAGGTAAGGTGCCCCTAGAAATTGATGGGGTAATATATATAGTTAACCCTTATTCTCTAGGGACCTCTCTATATGAATGTTGTTTGAAAATGGGGTGATGTTATTTCTTATGTGATATATCATTGTGGGGAGGTTTTCCATAGTGAATATAAAGGGTAAGACCTTTGTAATCCATCTCTATAATTCCCTAGGAAGGACTTTTGGGGTTGGTATGGCCTTATTCTTCATATAAAGAGTCAGTATATCCTTGAGATTCTTCATATATACACCATATGACTTCAATTATTCTATAATTAAGTAGGGTAATAGTATTATCCTCCCCCTATATTATGGTCGGAATATGCTAACATGTTATTTGGGGTTGAATAGTAGTCTGATCCTTTTGTGTAGTGGTCATCAGAATATGCAAGTGTCTATATTTGGTTGTTGTGGTAATATGTGACCACTATTGAGAAGATGATAAAAAATTCTGGTGAGCTTCTAAATCATTTTCATTAATATAAGTCCTCCTTTGGGTGGCTTCTAGAATATACTGGCCATCCTTTGTTGAAATAGGAATATGATCCTGATTCAGATGTGTATTCCCCGCCTGAATATACTGATAGGCCTCCAAAATGGGAGAATGTATATGATTATCCTCTTGTATATACTTTGAGGGATATTTTTATAGTAATTTATTGGAGGCATCAGGAATATGCATCTGGCTCCTTTCAACTACCATAATATGATGAGTAACATTTGAATTTTTGGTAGTGATATGAACCTACCCTAAGGTGACTGTTAGAATATGATAATAAATCTTATTTAGGGTAGGAATATGGTCCCAAACCTAATTTTCCTTTGGAATATGATGAAGTCATTCTTTGATATAACTATTCACCTATCCTAAGGTAACTTCAAAATTGTATTGATGAACCCATGTTAGAACTGGAATGGGATCTTGGTCATATGCCTCGTTCCTTAGTAGAATATATTGATAATACTCCTAAACTGAAGAAATAATATGTGATTTCTATAAAGTATTTATATATTCATGATGATCACAATGGAATGTTTCTTTGGAAGTTATAATATGAGTATGTTTCTCTCCCTATATAATTTCTATAATATGTCAGAAAATCTCCTCCATTACTACCAGAATATATTGGAACTTTAGAAGGGAGTGAGTAGGAATATAGGCATGTATGCTCTTTTTCTCTAAGACGTGTTAGAAGACATACTTGATTGAATTTGGAATATATTATCACTCCATTCCCTAATTATCCACTGGGACACGCCTATGGGCTTCTTGTGTGAGGGTGGTAATTTGCATCTTCCCCCTCCTTATTATTGGAGTATGCTTGGAGACTTGGTATGGGTGAGAAGGGATATGATCCTAATCATTAGTTTTCAATGAAATGTGTTAGATAGATTCATAAATTAAAGTGGTAATATAGTCTTAATCCCTATGGACCACCACCCTTCATTCTTAGTGATATCTCCTAGGAATCTGGATCTAAGTGTTTGGGGTAGTGAACTACCAAGAAACATCCACATTACATGACTAAGGGGTGGTTGTTTCATGATGATACTAGAAATGGTTGATAGGATCCCTATTGGGTAACATCTAAACTAGGATGGATCCTTAGTTGACCCCCTTATCCACCTTCTTAAGGTATGTAAGTTACTGATTATATTTCCCTAGGAATAGGCTCCAAAAGCAGTTGGTGGTGGAAACAGGATAAAATAGCTTCGTTGTGGTTCTCCTTAGATAAGATGGGTTGGTATTTTTTAGAACTATAGACCATTTAATAAAATATATAGGGGTGTGATAGTTTTTTGTTAGTGATATTTCTTTACCACCGCATTTTCCAACTAGTACTAGAGGCATTGAGTAGGCGATGTCATCTTTTGGTTTTCATAGGTAGTAGCTCTCATGGAAGTTACACTATTAGATTGTTTTCATGATGATGTTGTCATTTCCTTAGAACCAAAGTGAGTTTGTGACAAGTATATATATGTTCACAAATAAAATAATAAACAAGCCCATATATCAATACATCATCATAAGTAAGAGACATACTTAACCAACTATGCATGGGAAAATTAATTTTTTTCTTATTAACGAAAGATTCATATTGGGTTCACCATTTTTGTTTTGACCTAGGATGGGGTGACCCATCATTAGGTTATTTTAGGGGATGAGAAACACTATAAAATCCTTATTCTAGATCACTACTTAAATATTTTTTTTAATAGGGTTTATTCAAGGATCTGAAAACACACAATGTTTCCCACATCTATAACATGCTACGAACCTATTTTCCCAAGGTATAATGTCATTAGGATCTCTTCCCAATAGAACCTAAGAACTCACATTATTCAATGGGATGGGATATTGGTCTCATTAAATCCTTTTGGTGAGAATTATTTTTTACTTCAAGACTCTCTTGTATATTTAATTTATGTTCCTAAATCTTTCCCAAACCCTGATATTGGACTGGTTACCCCAACATTTATAACTTATCATTGACTACTACTGTGAAGATCTATATATATATAAGGTTCTCCATCAATAAAACCTTATATATTTATCAATATCTCTCTGTCACTTTCCCCATTATTTATTAGTGATACTGGTTTGGGGATTTCTATGTTCTAAAGTCTTACAGTGAGGTTCTATAGAGTTTAATATTATTTAAGAAGGAAGTATGTGTTTATAGTGTTTGGAACTATCCCATTAAAGGGATTCTGATGTATCCTTTAGAATGGAATGAGAACCCATGTAGTTCTATTCCACTTAATGAGGAACATTTTACCTTTTAATATCATGTTATAGGGGCCAATCCATATAATTTAACATTATGTGGTAAGGATAACTATGTGAAAGAAACCTAACAATGGTTGGTCTGTGACTTAGGCATGAAAGACCCTTTCTGGTTGATCTCATTGGGAGTATAGCCTAATGAGGATATTTTGTTTTCATAAGAAATATAAACTCATGAATATGGACCCCATTGGGGGTTTTCCCAATGAGAATAGCTTCATGGGACCTGTAAGGAATATATCCCTTTAGGTGGGAGTATGGTTCTATTAGGAATATAGCTTGATAAAAGATGGTTTTTAGGGAATATGGCCCCAATACATGATATAACCAATCTCATAGAAGTATATCTAGGTAAGTAAATGAAATAAATTATCACATGAGAAATATATCTTGATAAGGACAATAATAAAAGGTTAATTATGTCGGTTTTGAACCTCAATGAGGTTTCTTACATATCACATTATGATAGGAATAGAATCCCACATAGTTTGAGTGACATAGTTTAAGGTTTTATAACTAGGCCATACTGTGAATTTTAACATCATGTGGTAAGGATTTTGTTTTTTGTAGTTTAACATCATGAAACTATGAATTATGTGGGGAAATTTAATATTGTTTCTAGTCTTTTGATCCTTCTAGTGTCATCCTATATACCCCATGAAAATGGGAATCATATTCCATGTAGTTTTGAGGTTAAATCCATCTATGTTGTAAAAATATCAACAACATAAGTTTATATGGGGATTATGCATATGAGTATACCCTGAGATGTTTCCTTGGGATTGTGGCACATTGAAGTAAGTGAAGATATAGTTAGGACATGAAAATAAAGAGGAGGCCTTGTTTGAGGAATTTTTATAATGATAATGGCATGATCATTCCAAATATATAGGATCACATGATTCATGCTTAGTGTGAGAAATAAGAGATATAAAAATATCAGACCAATAACTTGAAAGAATAAGATTGAATCTATATGAGGATTACACATTAATGTTGTCCTGATATGCTTCATTAGGAGTATGTCCTATTGAAATAAAATAAAATAAAATAAGGACATACACCTAAGGAGGATTCCCATAATAGGGGTATTTTTGTTAAGCTAATGGAATGATCATTTCAAATATCTAATCCCACACGATTCATGTTCATTTTTATAAATAGTAGATAGCAGGAGATCAAACACATTGTATGAGGGAATGGGGATTGCACACTAAGGTTGACCTATGATCATGAGTCCCATGAAGAATTTTTCCCCACAAAATAAGGAATGATGTTTCACAAGGATTATTGTAATGTGAAATCTATATGGGGTAACATAGTCTTCATGAGGAATATATCTATGTGAAGAAATGGAGTAACATATACCGAATATGGAACTCATACCTTATAAAGGAATCTTATGTATCATTATTATAACAAGAATCAGAGCCCTCATAGTTCATATGTTCATGGTTTGTGGATGGGTAATCAAATATGATTTAACTCACAAGGATTATTACCTCATGAGTCCAGAAATTATTATAAAATTATGGACTTAGGAGTTACACAACTTAGGGGTATTCATTCTATTCATCTAAGTCTTGTATAAAGAGTTTATATTCTTTGACAAAGGTCACCCATTATTCTTAAATTTATTTTAAGTTACTCACTGGAATTTTCCAAGTATGAGGCTTTTAAGTCACATGACTCTCCTAATATCTCCTTCTATTAATTAAATCTCTATGTGTCCACTCGTTTTTCTCTATCCCAAAATTCTTTCCTTTTTCAAGTGTTAAGGAGGATTTTTATAGACATGTACCCTGTATATTTTCTCCACTTCATAAGGTGGGTGATCCATGTATTTAAGCTAAGGAAGTGGAATATTTTAAATATATGTTATCTTAACCTCATATACTACACAATACCAAGTCATAAGTCACCGATGATGTATCCCCAATACATCACATCACAAGTAGAAATCATGAGAGAGTCCCATTATAGATAGCCTCTCCCTAGAGTCAAACAAATGATCATTTTTTCATGGGGTGATCACATGACTCTGTGGGGAGTCATGTAAATAAAAACGAATGCATGATTCTCCCATCATAGACTCATTTTGTCATATGACTCATTCAGAGTTAGGCGATCATATATTTAAGGTGTCATGTGAATATTAGTGACCACATGAAGGCTCCATCATGTTCTTCCTCTATTATCTAGCATTGAGTAATCATTTTAATGGGTTGGGTTAAAGGATTGTGTGTCCCTTTGAGAGTGATAAAATCATGTAACTGGATTATGTATATATCTTTCAATAATTTTCAAATTCCAAGCCTCATAGTTATTATAGATATTACTTCCTAAAATACTAGTCATAAATAGTCAGTAAAACTTTCCAAAATCATACCTTTGAATAATAAACTACTCAAGAGTTGGCTAATCTCTCTTTAAGATATTCAAAGTCACTGAATCTTTGATATAATCCCCTTGATTTCAACACCAATAATATTTATATAAACATGCATGAAAATTTATTGATATTTTTAATATAACAAAATACAATATAAATCCTCTAGATTTTCTATTATAGAATACGATTGATAATATTATCATAAAATGACATTAATAATCCTTCATGTTTATATCTATCATAAATTATGACCTGTAATCTATCATAGATAGTGATAAATATTTTCCAATTACACAGCCTTTTCTACTTCTGGTTCTTTTTCTTTTAGACTTACTCTTCTTCTTTACTTATAAATAATTTTGATCACTTTTAAAACACTTTATTCTAATAAATATGAAAAATAAAACTCCACTATAATTCATAACATATTTCCCTTTTTTGAATTCTCAATACAAAAGAAATTCATTAGTATGTAATATTATTTACTTAAGAAAATTTCCAAAATATTTATACATATTTCCCTTCTACTCTTCAATATATAATATCCTTCCAATATTCAATATGTAAGATATTTCCCTTTGTGAAAATACTAAAGCATAACATATTTCAAAACATTATATTATACATAATATCCTATACTATATATGTGGAATTTGACCTCTCCACCCCTCTACCTGACCAAATTCTCCTAAGAATGGGATCCTTTTCTTAGTGGAAGAAGTTGGTATGTTTTTCCCCAATGAATTTTTGTTCTCATTGCCAGTTGTAAGGACACTCGAACCCAGCTTGGAAGAGATTCACTGCTACTCATCAGGCCCCTCATAATTAAGTTGATCCTCCTTCTCTCAGCCCTACTCTACCTATCTCCTTAAGGGAGGCCTCCTAATCTTTCCCATTTTTCCCATATTCCCTCTCATTATCCAAACATCCCCCACCCCTTGCCTATCCCTCCTCCTCTAGATGTCACTATGATCCATAGAGCTCCAATAATCATCTTGGCTTCCCCCTACCTTCCACCTTCACCCTCCAACCCTTCGACTAGCATAGACCTGGTGGTTTTCAAGCATATGATGCATGATCAATCCCCCCCCCCAAGGAGTTTTTAATATTCAAGGAAGGATAAATCAGTGATTTTATACCCCCCCCCTAGAAGCTCTTATTCTTCAAATAAGGATAAAGAGGTTATGATTTCCCCCTCTAGGCCCCATTTCATGGAAGATTCAGGTACCTTGGGGTTAAATATTATCCCAATCTTTAATAACATCTCATCTCTTCCCACCCCCAACCAGCATCTCCCACCCTTCGAATAGTAGACCCCCCCCCCCCCATCCTCCCCTCTCACTCAAGTGGAGTCCAAAATAGATCCCAGTCAAAACTACTACACTCATCGAGAGCTAACTCCAGCAAACCCCTCATGTCAGTGGCCAAATCCTTCCCTCCCATTTAATCAATATCATCCATCTTAATCTAGAATGTATGCAGCTTAGGTTCCCAAGTTAAAAATAATTTTCTAGATTACAAATTTCAACCCAAAAATTTCTCTATTTCAGTGGTTCTTAAGGAAAAGAAACATCCTTACAAGATAGCCTACTTTTATCTGATTATGAGAGTCTATAATTACATGTAAGATGACCCCCAAAATCAGCAAATTTAGATTTTTTGGAAACTAAACATCTCTATTAATTTCATGGAATATTTAGATCAGTTCGTCACCAAAGATGTTAATACTGGTAGTTTTTTCTTGTTTATGACCTTTTTATGTGCCAATTGTTACATGCACGCAAGATAATCACTCCGGTCTGGTCTTCTATCCTTTGATATTTGGGACATGTTTTGGCTCATTGGCGGAGACTTTAACATCATCTTAGACCCATCAGAAAATAAAGGAGGGGTATTTTTCCTAAGGATGGCTATCCAAGAGTTCTCCTATTTCCTATCTAGAAAGAACCTCATGGATCTGGGATACAATAAGGATAGATTAAATTGGTGTAACAACTATAAGGGGAGATATTTCACATAGTGCTAACTCAATAGATGCTTGGACAATCACTATGCCATTTCCCCCTTCCCTGATGCTAAAGTATCTCACCTATACCATACCCTTTATGATCACTCCCCAATTTGTGTGGACATATATTCCCACAAACCCTCAGGTAAATGCTTCATCTACTCCAAAATATGTATCTCTAGACCTGGATATCATTAGACCATAGCCGACTCATGGACTAATCCAGTCCAAGGAGAACTCTAGATAGGCCTTCACAACAGGTTGAGACGTCTGAGGAGAAACTTTCAAAGATGGAGGAAGAACATACCTTCCCCTCTACCCAATTTGGATACATTAAGAAATGAATTTGAGAATATCTAGTTGAACCTAGAGAATGGATGGGATGATTCTCTTTTCGACAACCTAGTGTTAAAGAAGAAAATCTTGGCAGAATATTTCTTTGAAACGGAACACCGGTCATGCGAGAAATCAAGGATAAAATGTCTTCATGAAGGAGATAAGAATATTTCCTTCTTAAATGCTTGCATCAAGAAGAAATGATTGGTCTCCCAGTGGAATGTTCTTCAGGAGGATGGATCCTATGGTAAATAACAATACGAGGTTGGAGGTAGGGAACATAACTAATTCAATTACCTTCTTGTAGGTCCAAACACGCACATGGTTGATGTATATCCAAGGGGAAAAACTCCCATTTTTATGATATCCCTCATTCTTCCTTGGGCAGTGATAGCTCGGGGATGGAATCGATCCCTATTGATAAGAAGATCTACAAAGTATTGCTCACCCATAACCCTGACAGTGCACCTGGTTTAGATGGCTTCCCAAGATTTTTTTATATCGCTTCCTTGGATCTACTCAAGAACTCTATAATAAGTGCATTGAAAGACTTCTTTCATGGTGGAAACATCCCTCCAGTGTCTAGTTCTACCTCTCTAGTTCTCATCCCCAAGATCAATGACCCATCCTCATTAAAGAACTACAAGCCAATAAGCCTATGTAATTTTTATCACAAAGTATAATCCTTTTTGATCAATAGGAGATTGTCCCCTCATTTGAATCAGTGGATATATGAGAAAAATCATGGATTTTTTCAAGGCAGATCAATCCAAGGTTTCATTGGATTATATAAATAAATGATTGATGATTTAACCTACAAGGACCTTAGATCCAATATTGTTATTAAGCTTGACATGGAAAAATCCTTCGACCGCATAAAATGGTTCTTCATCTTAAATGTACTATCTTTCATGGGTTTCTCTATTCATATGATAAATATCCTATTTAGATGTTTCAAATCTCCATGGATGATAGTATTTATTAAGTCCAAAATGGGCCTAGATACCTAGAGAGGGGGTGAATAAGGGTATGGATATTATTTTTGAAATTATTCATACCCCACAAGATATTGACATATTTATTATAAGGTTCACTTCTTTTTATCTTCAGTTTTTATATTTATCTTATTCTTTCCATATTTATCTGATGATGATGCATTGAAAGTAATGCAGTAAAGAAAACACATTGACACATAGATTTTTTACTTGGATCACCCTCACTAGGCTAAATCCAAGGGGCATACAATGACAATGTGCCAATGTACCAAATAAACTAAAGATCACTAAAAAATTAAACAGTTTATGCTAGATCACTTCTATGCCCAGGCTCACTAACTTTAAAAAATTTAGGGTCATCTCACTAGTTTCCCAAGGGTCACTCCCTATGTCTCTTTCTCTAGTTCACTATTGGTGGAAAGGATCACCATCTTTCTTTTCCTTTGGTCACTACTCTAGAAGATGTCAACACAAAGTTTATAGAATTCTAGATACCTTCATTTTCATCAATGAACGTATCCTCAACATTAGGAAGATGATCATTTGGAGTCTCATTTTCATATGTAGATGAAATCCACATTTCCATGAACTATTAGTTTCCAGAAATTTCATTCATGGATTATTTATCCCATCTGTGAACTTTTTTGAATCATCCATGAAATTCCTAGAGTCCTCTACGAACTACGTTGCATCGTGTTGTGAGAGTGTTTCACATACCACGTCTTCTTCCATGAACCACCCCTACTTCAATGAACTAACAATGATTTCATGAACCATATTTCCTTTCATGAATAAAATATCTTTACATGGACTGATTTTGATTCCATGAACTACCTCTGCTTCTATGGACATCAAATGTTTCATGAAACACCTCTGCTACGCAGTCTCTCTTTTTTTCTAGGCTATAGAGCCCCACAAAATCCTTTCAAAAAAAATGTTCCCATTAACTAATTCACCCGTTTCAGAATCTTCCCTCAGGATCTCTTCCCCTTCACAAAATTATCCCTCATGAACAACTATATACTTCACTGAATTCTTCCAAGAGTGATGATGTTTTATAATGAAATTTTCTCTCTGCAAAATGATCTGAATATCAGTCATTATATAAGGAAATAGATCCACAAATCCAACCAATCTTAGTTACCTAAATCTTCTATACGGTACAGCCTTCACCACATACTGTAATATATAGTCCACATAGCGTTATTCTTCCTTTGCAAAGGCTGATGTCTTCCACGTATGAAACCCCTTTCATCTCCACAAATCACCACCTCATTTTGAAAATGTCAAGCCTCCCATGAACTTAAATCCTCCCACAAACTGCGAGCCTCCCGAAAACTATTTTATCTACGTAGTATATGTAGTGCTTCTATGCGGAAATCCTTATTTTCCATTCTTTAAACCTTCTTTGTGGTCCATGAACTATGCTTTTGACCTTCAAACTATGAAATAATTTTTGAAAACCCTTCCTTTTAGAAAAAACAAACTCCCAATTTTGAAGTCCAAAAATTTGGCAAACACTGGAAAATATCCCCACCTGAAAAAACTTACTTCAGCAACACCAACCATTATGTTTCTCAATCATTTGGATTTTTCAAAAAAAACCCAAAAACACCGTTACAAGGATTTGAGGGATTTCTTCCCAATAAACATCCCCTTTTGGTTTGATGACAACACTTCAGAATTTGATACATCATTAAATATTACTCCATCATTAACCAGGATTCACTTCTTGGGATTATGATAGTGATCGAATATTTAATCAACACACACTCTAATCCCACATGATCATTGATCAGTGTGAGAAACAATATTATAATGAAAATTTTATCAATGATTCACTTCATTCCAAAATCATTAAACTACTTTAATCACAAACCTCATCTTTCATGATATATATCCTTTAATCAAACACATTTAGAATCTTCAGATTTAATACTCCCCCAATATCATCGATCCCCTAATCTACTTCTCCCCCTATCTTGATTAATTCATTTTATCCCTTTTAAGCCACAATTTCTTCCCCTTTTTCAATGAACCTGAAAGTCACTTCGTTTTTGTCTACAATAAGGTAAATAACATAGATCAGTGCTTTAGAGAAAAACAAACCATACATCAGGGAGAGGGAGTCCCCCGTCTACACTTTTTCATGTGTGGGGAGTCAACTGATCTCCTAAATCCAGTTGATTACATTGAAATTCTTATTTCGGTAAGGCATTTTTCAGAATGTTCACAACATGTAGTTCTATAGGCACATACTCTAACTTCACTAGCCCATGCTTCACATTCTCCTTGATAAAATTATAATTGATTTCAATGTACTTTTTCCATGAGAGATGGATTAGATTTTTTCTAAGATTTATATAAATTTAATTTTCATAATGGATTCTGATCAGAGATCTCACTTCAACTCCCATATCATCAAGTTTCTACCTCATTCACAATAATTATGTTCATTCATGAGTAGTTTAAATATATTCATATTCTACGGTGCTCAAAGAAATGAAATATTATTTCTTGCTTAGATAAGAAATACAAAATCCTTTAAGATAGAAATAACCACCCCACATTGATTTTATATCATCATTTGGTCTAGCCCAATATGCATCTGTACAGCCTAATGATTCTTGATATGATTTTTTATTGTACAGTAAAATGAAATCCATTGTTCCCTTAATATAAGGAAGTATTATTTTAAATATAATCATGTTTATTTCATTTGGATTTCATTGAAACCATGATACATGAAATGTGGAAAAAATTATTTGGTTATCCTGCTATTAAGTACAATAGGCTTCCAATGATCTTCATGTATTCTATGACATTAACATATTTTACTTCATCATCCCACGATTGTTTCATCCAGGTAGCCACTCGAGTCATCATCTCCTTGGAATTATCCCTTCAAAATCATATAAAAACCTCATCGGCATATTTATATTAAGAAATTAATGTTCCATTATTTCCTTGTGTCACCTGTAAATCAATGAAAAACTTCAATTCGCCAATCACTGACATTCCAAATTCACTTTTCATGAATTATTTGAACAGATCTCATTGTGATTCATCTGATCTTCAAAATATAAAATCACCAACATATACCAAAACCATCATCCATTGATTAATTTAATTATTGACATATAGATTGTAATAAACTCCAACATACTAAAGAATAATCTTCCTCAAAAACTGATCTAGTCTTTAATACCATTCTCTTGGTACATTCTTCAACCCATATATCACCTTTTTCAGCTAACAAACTCTATTCGCATCTTCATGAATGAAGAAACCATCTGGTTTCTCAATATAAACTTCTTATTCCAAAACACCATTCATAAATGATGACTTGATGTCTATCTATAAAACTTTGAACATTCTTTTCACTACTATGGAAAAGAATAATATGATTGTATCTAGCCTCACAAAAATCTCCCATGTCTGATTATTCTCAATTTGTTCAAGATCTTCACTCATAGCCTAAACCGAATTCTCATCTCCAGCTACTTTATCAAAATATTTTGGATCTATCTATGATAATTCTGATGTTTATTGTAGAGTCTTAATCCTCCTTGTCTGCAATAGATATTTCTAATCACCAATAAAATTTTGTCTGCCAATTTGGGATTTTTTTCAATTGTTGTGTAGATACTGGTGCATGATCATCCTTTTCATTATCTGAATCTTCTTTTGAATCAGCCTTTGGAACTTGAACATCCCATGAACTTCTTATCTCTTCATCGCTATCCTCTTAAGAATTTTCATGTATTTTCTGATGATTATTCTCATTCTCTACTACATTAATATCATTACCTTTAACTACTTTTCCCATCTTCTTGTTGAAAAATTATTGATATTCTCTCACATCTTGTTAGTATCCTGAAAACAATCAGCTGATACCATATTTTTAGAACAAAATATATAATCATGAAATTCATGAATGTTGTTGATTCTCACACAATATGTCTTCTCTCATTGTAAAACTAACACCTAAATTGGGTCATAATACCAATGGTTATATATTAAATGCAACTTATAACCGTTGGATAATCTATGTATAACTTTGACAGCTCTTTAGTTTTAAAGAGAACTCTTCATTGTATCATCTCCTTTTTCAACAGCACAAAACCTTCAGATATAGATTTGAAAAATATAGTTTTTGTGTAACACCACTTGTTGAATATAATATCATATGTGAATTTAAATTGTTCATATTATTCTCTTCGCATGTATCTCCATTCAACTCATGCACTTGTTCCCTTTAAACACACACACACCCCATGGATTGTATCTCCCACTTAGTCCTACACAACTTCCGATATATATTAGAATCATTCAATGCATAGAGAAAGGGGTGCATATAGAGTCCTCAAAAAGAAGATTTTGGTTGATCATGATGGATCAAACCTTCCTTACTTTCTTGCAAAGAGTTGTACTATTTTTCTTCTTATTCCAATTATCCACCAAACTTCAACTACTCTGGCCATATGACTAAACATTATTTACACACATTCTAGGTCTTATTTTGATATTTATATTCTATAGGTTTTTCATTTTACCAATTTGGGGATTAAACACTATAGTATAAATTTCATTCTTTGTTGCTCTTCCAATATTCCATTTTTTCACAAATCATTTTTTGAGATGGGATATTTCAACTTTTCATATTCTCTTGATCCTTCCTCTATTAGGGGGATCTTTCTATTTCTTTCACTTCATGACATGTGGAATGATGTGTAAATTTTTAAAGGAACATTTCATTTATTTATCTTTTATTAGTTATCTGAGTCATGTTATCTTTTCCTCTTGGGGTGGAGTATTCCAATGAATTTACATTATTCTTAATCACAACTAGAGAATATCCTCACTTTTTATTCTAGGTTTGTCCACATTCCATCCAAGAGAGATGTTGTGACTGTATAAGAGGAGGTTATTGAAACACCTTGTGTTATTATCCTTGTGATTCCCCTGAGGCAGTAAGCCTATTTTTCAAATTATTATTTTGTATTTCAATATAGTCTTTATCGTTATACACCATTGGGGTATGGTATCTCCTTTCTTGTTCCTTTTCCTTACCAGCTTTCTTCCCACTACAATATCTTTCCAAATTCCCATTATTAGAACATATAAAACATCACCCATTAAAAACATACCTCATGTCATCATTTCTTGGTTGATACATTGATGAATCCAGTGTTCTTCTTCTTCTGATATTAAATCCTTAGGCTCCTCGAAACATACTCATGGTGTGTCCCTATCTTCCACAATAATATCATCTGGTGAATGATTTCTTCTTAGAGTCATTCCTTTAAGTATTTTAAAGAATATTCTTCTTATTCTCATATTTAAAATTTTTAATATATTCCAAGGCTTCGGAACAAAAACATGAAGTATGACTATGCATCCCATAAATATTGCACATGATGTCATTAATTCCTATAAAATCCTTTTTAGGTCTATCTTTACTACATACAGGATTTTTCCTATTTCTGGAACTGTTCACAGCTCTCTTTATATCATCTATGTGAGAGGGATAATCATATCTAATACAATTTTTTTCAAAATTGGATTTCCTTTGGGATGAGACAATTCTTTCATGTTTCTCCTTTGAAGTATCATATTTTCTTTTCATTTTAGTATTACCTACCATAGGATAATCAAATAGTAAGTGAAATGCATCTTTCAATTGTGGATTTCTTTTTGCATTAGACTACTCCAATTTGTTCATGAATAATTCTCTCTCTTCTCCAAATTGTTGAATTTCTTTTAGAATTTGATTACTCAACTTCCTTCTCGAATGAATCTAGATCTTCTCCCAATTTTTTAGTCTTTATATCCCTTGATTCAATTTGAGAATTAAGTTCTCTATTGATATACTAACCAATACTCATCCCATCTTCTGATTCTTATGTGATCTTATCCACCATGTCACTTACCTCCTTTATTTTAAATTTTTTCTTAGAAACAAAATCAGTATATCATGAATTCTCTTGTTGTAGCCTTTGGTTCTCCTGAACTAGTTAAGATAGTTATGCAGCAAGTTCATCATTTTTAGATATCATATTCTAAATTTCATCCGAGTTAAGATTATTTCTCTTGTCATTATCTTTGAGTTTTTCTATATTTGTAGATATATTTTTTAATTATTTATCTGGGGAAGCATTCTTCACCCTCAGATCAGTAGCCACATCAATAATCCTTTTATTTGGTCCCTTTAGATTTTTGACTTTAATTTCATACACTTGGATCTGGATATCTTTACATTTATTTTCTTCGTCCAATTTCTTATCCAAATCCTTTTTTTGTGGAAAACTTTCTCTTTTAGTCTTCTTGCAATTTCTTCATTATAAGTAGTTCCAACATCACCTTGAATATTAGGTTATTCGCTAATTCCTTCAGCATCGTTGAATGAATAAATTTTTTCGCTGTATGATTCATCCAATCCATTCATCACTGCACTATTTTTTTCCTTTAACTAAATCACACTCTTTCTATAGACACTTCCACACCAATAAATACCACAAAAATTATACTTATTCTTTTTAGTTCTTCTCTTTTTCCTATAACACCGAGATAAGAGAAAATTGAAAATTCAATTCCACTAGTAGATGAATCCTTATTAGATTAAACAAATCAAAAAAAGTAACCTATGCTCTGATACTAATTTGTAAGTCCAAAAGGGGCCTAGATACCCTGATAGGGGGGTGAATCAAAGTATGGATATTCCATTTGAAATTATTCTTGCACCACTAGATCTTGACCTCTTTGTTATAAGGGTCACTGAATTTTCTATACAGTTCTTCTATTTATCTTATTCTTTCCATTTTTATCAGATGATGATTCATAAAAAGTAATTTATGAAAGAAAGCACAAAGACACCCATATTTCTAGTTGTTTTACCCTAACTGGGCTACATATAAGGACCATAACATGGAAATTTGTCAATGTACCATATCCACTAATGGATGAAATTCATGGAAAAGTGAATTTCATCCATGAGTGAAAATGAGTGGACAAATTTCCATGGAAATGTGTCAATTTAAAACTTTCACTCATGGATGAAATTCAATTTTCCATTAACTATTATTTTGTAAAAATTAATTTAGATAAATATTTTATTCCCTCTGTGAAATTTCTTGAATCTTCTGCAAAATTCCTTGAGTCCTCTATGAACTTTGTTGCACCACGTGGCGCAAGTGATTCTCAGACCACCTCTTCTTCTATGAACTTCCCATGCTTTTTTAGACCTACTCTCTTTACACATATTGCCTCTCCTTCTAAAAACATCTTTATCTTTCGTGAACCACCTCTTCCTCTGTGGATAGATGATGCTTCGTAGACCACATTTTCTATGTGGTATCTCTTCTTTTGCGGGCTACGGAGCCTTGAAAAATCCTTTCATAAAACTGTTCTAAAAAACTAATTCACCCTTTTAATAATCTTCCCCCATGAACTCTTCCCCTTTGTGGAATTCTTCCTTTTGAACAACTTTATACATCACTGAATTCATCCCTGTACAATGATGTTTTCTAAAGAAATTCACTCACTACTAAATAATATGATTAGCGGTCATTATATAGGAAAATATATTCACAAATACCACTAATAAAAATTACTCACATCTTCGATGTGGTATAGTCTTCACCACATAATGTGATATATAGTCCGCATAGCGATGTTCTTATTTTGCGGCTACTGATGTCTTCTATGAATGAAACCCTTTATAGATCAAAAAATAACCGCCTAATTTCGAAAACAATGAGCCTCCCATGAACTTCAGGCCTCCTTAAAACTACAATCTTCTCACAAACTATTTTCCCTATGTAGTCTATGTAGTGAACTTTGTGGTCCGCATAGCGTTGTTATGCAGAAATCCTTCCTTTTACATTTTCCCTATGTTGTTCCTAAAACCTATTTTGTATACTTTGAAATATTATTTATTTTCCATGAACTATGAACTCCTTTGAAAAAAACCTTTCTTTTTGAAAATAATAATCCCCTAATTTTGAGGCCCAAAAACTTTCCAAACACTAGGAAATTGTGCCACCTGAAAAACCTATATCAGCAACACCAACCATTTTCTTGTGCGGTCGTCTGGCTTTGTCAACAAACACAATCACCCCAAAAACACCAATATACTACTTAAGGTATTTTTCCCCAACAATATCCTTCATGGGAAATAACCATGGTTTTTTATATTAGTTAGGTGTTTACACCAGGGGGATCCTCTACTCCCACTCTTTTTATATTGATGCAAGACACTTTTAGCAGATGCATTAAAAAGAACCTCCAGGACAGTAATATCATCTTGTTTCAGTGTAGGAGTGACATCCATGTTTTGTCTCACCTCATGTTTGTTGACGACACTATTCTATTTGTTAATGGAAGAAAACATTTGTTTTCTAGAGTTATCCAGCTCCTTGATGAATACTGAAAATGGAGTGGGAAATTTTTTAATCATGACAATAGATGTTTACTTTTCCCTGACTAATTCCCATATGGGAGAGTGAGATCCATGGAATCATTCCTGAGAATAAACCAAAGGATCATCCCCATAAATTATCTTCATGTCCCAATTTCTTCAATTAGACTTTGAGTGCATCATATTGACAAGTTTATAGAAAAACTCACATGTCATATCAACAACTCAAAATGAAACTTCTTATCCTTTAAGGGTAGGATAACCTTGGTCAATAGTTTTCTTTAATATACTCTCATGCATTCACTTTCTACTCTCAATGTTCATAAATCAATTATTTTGAGAGTGGAGAGATTTATGGGATCTTTTATTTCGCATGCCCATGCCGAGGAGAAAAGCATTGGTCCTTTTATCCTATACTAGCTATACTAGTGTGGGAGGGGGCCATAAGAATCTGTAATATCCTTCTAAATATTTAAGGGATGCATACTAAATTGGAATGGGAAACCATTGAGGGGCAGACCCTTTGGAGTAAATTAACTACTAAGAAATACTACATATCTTTAATGGATAAAAAAGGTAAAATATCATCAATATAGTGCTATGTTTATCCTAACATCTGGGATCTTGAGTCCAAAGATCATTTTATTGTATGTAGGGGAGATATTATCTTCCTTCATAGAAACTGGAGTGTTTATTAACTCGGTTTTAAAGGTTTCCCCACTCCACATATATTCATGATAAATATAAATGTAGGGTATTATATTTGATTTATCTCTCTCCTTCCCCTGATTGGTGTGTGTTTATTATTTTGGCCTCTAGAGACTTCTCGATTAAAGACTATTTCAGGATGGATCATTCTACATGGGATCATGATGGTTGGGGAAAGAATATTTAGTGCACATACATCCCTTTCAAACTCAACATTCTAGTGTGGTGAGTCAAAACCCATGCTTTGTCCATGGATAATAATATTAATAAAACTTGTATTCTCTTTTCTTTGAGATTCAACTACTACAGATCTCCCAATGAAGAAACCATGCATCATCTATTCTTTGAAGTCCAATGTGTAAGGAATTTGTGCCATGGCTTGGTAACCTTCATTATAGTGAATTCATATGATTACATGGGGTCCAACTTCCTCTAGTTATATTTCCAATGAGTGCAGATTAAAAGTATTTCATCAAGGAATCTGAGTGTCATCTTTGCAGTAGGTTTCTAGATTTTATTTCTTGTGAGGAAGAAAGATTTCTTTGAGGGCCTATTGAGTCCTATGATAGACATTGCCTTTATTGATAAAGTATTTTTAATTGATCTGCTTCACCTGTTCAATAACTTGGAGGATTAAACATCTCTTCAGTCTCTCATTTCTCCATGTACACCCAGAGAATCTTCTCAAGTACCTTTACCAGGTTTTTGGATTTGTTTGGTCCCTCACTATTATGGGTTGAAGTTAAACATGGATGGATCCTACGCCTTAGGAATGATGTATGGTGGAGGCCTATAGCATGAAGCCAATGGCTCTATTTTGACCAAAATAATGTCCTTATTCGGATAAAGTTACTCTCTCTAGGATGAATCCAATCATATGTTTTCCCACCCTAATCCTTGATAGAATGACAATATTAGGCTATCTATGATGGAAACAAATGCCCATTTGTTGTATAATTCTCTTCATGGTTGTGGTTCCACCCCTTGGTTGATGGTGTATCATGTTTGGAATTTTAATAATATAATCTCCCAAGGCATGGATATATCTCACAATTGGTGTGAGGGGAATAAAGAAGTTGGCTATTTAGCCTCTAAGGCTCCTTTGGATGAAACCTTTTCCTCCTTATCTAGCCTAGGATCCTTCCCTAGTGAGGGTTTTAATATATTTTTTAGTGATGCACTAAGTGTTCACCACTACATACCCCCATAAATTTATAGCTCTTTCCTAGTACCACTTTTTTGGGCTAGTCTTTCATCTTATAAAAAACATATTTTTGGGTGTAAGTGAACAAAGATAGGGATATTATAATTAAAAAATATAATAATTTGATTTATAAGAAGAAAATAAACACCAAAATGGATGTTGGGTTTCCCAAGGATAACTTCTTTAGAGGAATTATGGTGTTGTAAGATCCCGCATCTTTAGGGATCAAAAATTTTTGAAGGAATTTTAATTTTCATTACCAGAAGGGTCAAATCTCAAATCAAGACTTGAAATGGAGTTCCAATAGTTTTAATGTCTCAAAGGGGTTTTTTATATTAAGAATCAGGATTAAGAGGTATACTATGTTCTTTTTAATCTTTGGAGGCTTCTAGTTATGTTTTGGGGATTTCTGCCCAGGTTTAATAGTTTACTGGGAACTGTTTGGAGAAACTGTGAAAAAACTTGATATTAAGTAGGTTTTTAATTCATTCTAAATTGAGAAAGTTTGGGTTGAATGGTTATAAAAAGGTTAAGTAAAAATTATGTGTGGTATAAGAATAAACTATGTGAGGTTTAGGGGTTTCTTAGGAATGGATCATGGGTTGAGCATAGTTTTAGACAAACCATGCACCTTTCTGGATAAGGGAGGTATTTCTAATAGTATGGTTAGTGTATGGTTTCTCAAACTATGCATCCTAACCATGTCGGGCAAGGGTTTTGGATATTATGGGTGTGCATGGTTGGTGCACAGTTTGTTCAACCATGTAACTACCTATAACTTAATTAAAATGGTTTTTTTACCATTTTTCCCCTTTGAAATTTTAGGTTACCCTTCCCCTTTATCTCCCCATTATATGTACAAACCATAAGAGGGTTATCCTCCAACCATACCTTCTTTAATACTTACCAAGGATGTTATTTAGTGTTTATTCTTTATCTTTTTGTGGTAGGATTCAACCTCTATTGGATTCATTGCTTCTTCCTCTTACTCACAACTAATTTTTCAAGTTCTCTGATTTAGGTTTTGTTAAAGATTCCACCAAATCATAGTGGAATCATATTTTTTTCCCATGGTTAATTTTTTAAATTTGGTAGAAGAGATCCTAGGATAGACTCTTCACATCGTTGCATGGTGTTTCATCAAGGTATGTGACCTTTTTTAATTTTATTAGGTTTTTTCCCAATGGTTTAATTTAATTATTGGATGAATTGGTATCAACTCTTAGGTACATAGACCATAATGTAGTCAAGGTTATGTTGTGGGTCTTTTGTGAGTGGTTGGATTTGGTTTCTGTGTGGCAAGATGGCCCATTGAGTTTTTTGGTGTTATTCTAAGTTTATTTTTTCCAATTAATTAATTATAGTTATTATAATTAATTAATTATTATTTTTGGTGTAATAATAGATATTGGGTGATCATGATGAGCTTAGCTGGGTGTCAAGGGGTTTGGATGATTCTTGTATGGGCCTTGAAAAGTCCTTCATGCATTAGAATTGTTTTTGGAATATTCTCTAATGAGGTAGGTGGTCAAAGATATTTACCCATAGTCTTGTTAAAAAAATTTCATGTGTATTTAGTATGTTACATAAATCTTGTGTGTTGTGTGTTTGATTCCTTGGATTTATTAATTTGGTTTTTTATTTTGATTAATACCTTAGACATTCAATGGATCATATTAGATCCATGGGCATTTATAATACCAAACCTATGATTTCTCATGGGGTGTTTTGTTTCAAGGAAAGGGGTAAGGTGGTGTAGTAAAGGGATAAATCAAAATTATTTTATGTGTTAAGATTTTATGAAAATTCCTATGAGGATTTTGAAATAGTTTTAAATATGTATGTTGGGTTTTAAACCAGTTTTTGGAATAAAATGGGGAAATCTATTCTTTTAAATGATCCTTGCTTCGAAATGAGGTATTAACCTCTATGTGGTTTAT
This sequence comes from Viscum album, assembly GCA_963277665.1. Taxonomy (NCBI): domain Eukaryota; kingdom Viridiplantae; phylum Streptophyta; class Magnoliopsida; order Santalales; family Viscaceae; genus Viscum; species Viscum album. Next base: position 276,875,427 of record OY728123.1, on the reverse strand, counting down.
AAGAAAATGGTTTTTAATGGAATTTAAATGTTGGTTTGAAATGGGTGTGTGGTGAAACTTTCTATGAAAATGTATTGATGACTCTTTTGAATGGTCTTCATGGAATATTAAGGTCTTGGACCTTGTTTGTATTTTCAAATAGGAAGACCCATATTTAAGGGGTGGTTTAAAAATTTTAATGAGAATGTTTTATTTGTATTTTCTTGATTTTTTTTATTGGTTGGGTTTTATTTGAGCTATGTATTGAATAAAATCCCCTTTGGGACTAGGAAAAATATTTATATTTCAAAAGGTTATGATAATGGTTTAAAAGGGTTTATTTTGATTGTTAAATGGTTTGAAGAAAATTTAAAAATTATGTATTTGTGTAAAAGTTGAAATGTTTTAATTGTGACCTTGGTTTTATTGATGAAAGTAATGGACCATGGATTTTTTGAACAAAATGGTATCAGTTGATAATGTAATAGTTGGGGTTGGTCAGACATGACATACTAAATCCTAGTTGGATTAATGGAATGATTATCTATGTTCGATTACCTATGACTAATTATTTGGGATGTTGAATTGACACTCCACTCCCCAGTTTTGGGCAGGCCTGACTGATAGTCAAGGTGCCCCAGTGCACCATACTTTTTCGAGGAAAGGACTGAAACTCCTAAACCAAAGGTTATAAACATAGAATCTCATATCAAGGTTAGTATGGTCAAACATGGCATTCTGATTCCCTCTTGGATACTTATATTTATTCTCCTTGTTTACTTACTTGTGACCTAGTGACTGGGATGGTTGGACATGGCGTTCTGGATCGCAGTTGGATTCTTGGACCGAGGCTCCTTGATTTCCAGCCTGTGAACCTTGTGTTATGTGGCTCAAATGACATATTTTTTTTATTATATTGATATAAATGGGTAACCTTGTGGAAAAAATAATAAAATTTATTAAATTAAATATTGTTAAATAATGAAACCTATTTTATTTACCTTCTTGTCTACATTTATTCATTTTCCTGCATGTATTGTTGCACTAACTGGTATTTTCTTTAGACATCATTGGTGGTTTCCTACTTAGTTTTAATCACCCCTTAATCAGGCCACCATTTCACCTGGGTAACCAAGTATATCTCACATGTTTATTACAAACATAGGTTTGGGTTGGTCCCATTTTGTGTATTGATTGACTGAGTATGAGTTCTTGAGTATTATCGAATGACTATATGGATTTGGCTTGGTGATGTAGTGGATCATTTTTATAGTTTCATATATTTTGTTATGTTATGTAACGAGGATCATGGGTAGTTGGTTGTATATATGAAATGGCTATTAGAGCCCTTATTTCATTTTATTTTATTATAGCATTTTTCAGCTTCAGTTTATTTATTCTTTAGACTTAATCTGATGTGTATGATATTTGGTTATTTACTTCTAGTTATTCAATATAATATGGGGTAATAGTATCCTAACAATTCCACTTTATACCCCTACTATTATTTAGAAGCCTCTAAAATATAAGTATTCTCTCTTGAGGTCATGTGGAAAATTGTTTTGGGGCACTGGTTTAGTGTCATCTAGGCCCGGACATTATAAAGTGATATCAGATATTTCTTTCCCATTATTTTACTATTTGGGACATGGTTGATAGGAGGTATGGGAAGGTTTTGAATCTTTTTATAGACACTGGGTTGGTGCGTCATGAACACCTTTTTTGGTATTAAGTCTAGTTTATCATTAGATGGTATTATTGTTCTGATTTATTATGTTACACTTGTATATGATTTTTTCTATGGGTGATGCACATGTGGTTTTCATTTGATGATTTATGATGGATTTCAAGGTCATGGCCCATTGTAAAGAAGTCTATGGTTTTTTTGACTCTTAGAACAAATATTAAATAGGCATATCATACATCATGTTAGGAATGTAGGATCCACATATTATAGGCCTACTGGTGTGTTATTTTTTAGTTTTTTTATTGATGGAAGTTTCTATGGATATATGGTGTGGTGCTCGGTGATGAGGGCGATTGAGTGGACCTCATGAGTGGTTAGTGGAGTGACCTGAGTTGGTCAGTGTGGTATTGGTGTATAGTTTTTGGAACTTTGTGGGTAGTTTTGGTGTGAGTTTGATACTATATACTGGTCCTCGAGGGAGCAATTTGATGTTTAGATGCTCGTAAAGGATGGGTTCCCTAGTTGTGGGTAGTTTGTTGGTATATGACTCCTTTATAGTGTGATAACCTAAAGAAGTATGTTATGATGTTTTTTTGTTGTGTGATGATGATATAGTTTCATTCTCGATGCCCATGATTTTTTAACTTTTTGTGAGATGGTGTATACCTTGGGTGGTTGGATCTAGTGACCTTTTGACCTGACTCATGTTTTTAGATTTGGTTTCAAGTGGCCTTCAAGGGTGAATCATGAGAGGGGTCATCAAGGTTATGTGTGCTCTTGGGTGTGTGAGTTTTAAGATGGATTATTTAGACTTTTGTTCATGGTTCATGAAGGATTCAGCCTAGTATGGGGTTTCTACATGTTGGATGACTTTTGTTTTGAGAAAGATCACTTGAGTGCTAGTGTTTATCCATGAGATTGGTTTATAACGAGGATACTAGTTTGGGTACCCCACTCAAGTGATGGTGGTATAGGAAATATGTTCTTGGTGTTTATGAGTAGGATTTGGATCACAATAGGTGCTTATGGAAATGTGGTTTCATGTGCGTGAGTTCACTTCAGGTGGAAACTGTGCGTGTGGGTATTTTTTTTGTTATGAGGTGCTTGGAGATTTCTTATTACTTTAAGATGAAAAGATTGAAGAAGATATGATGTATCAGGGGAACATGTGGTTTTTTTGCGAATGACTGGATAGGTGTCTAACCTAGTCAACTATGGATGTGTCTTCAGTAATGTGGAGAGAGCATAATTAATCTTAGTGGAACTTTTGAATGATGATCAAGTATTAAGTGTTTGTGCAATTTGTTTTTGTTTAGTGAGTTTATTTGGGCTTGAAGAAGCACCAAGGGTGATATTTTTTGGGTAGGAGGGACATGTGGGAGAGGCATTGATAGTGGATAGTGCTCATGATATAAGGATTCATAAATCCTGACTCGTTAGAGCTGGAATTTGGTTCTGTGGTGGGATCACACAAGAGTGTGTGTGATGGTTGAGAGTTAATGGGATCTTTGAGGCATGAGAATATGGTGATGTGCTATGTAATTTTTTTTATGAATTAGACATTATGAGAACATATTAACAAGGTGATTGAGTAGAGAAGGCACCCATGATTTTTCTGAAAACTGATGTGGGTGTGGTGAGATGCTTTGGGTAGGGAGTCTCGGGACCTTTTTATGGGGTTTTGTGTCCCTGTATTGATAGGTGACATTGGATATGTATAATTGGTTGTGTTATTCATTGACAAACCCATATCTTAATCTTAGTTACTGACTCTCATGCCCAACATCTTGACATCAACTTGGGTATGTTGAGAGATCAATGACTATACACCTAGTTTCATAAATTTATTTTCCGGTTTGATGAGGGGTATCCCTGGAGTTTTTCTTATAGATCAGTAAATGTACAGTTATATGGTGGTATTTTTCAACACTAAATGATTTTGGGGTAGGTCCTCAGGATGGAACAGATGTCAATGAATCTCATGGGTGTCATTCTTGGATGCCTGGAATGGGTGATGGTTGATGTTTCAGTTGGTCTCTCATGTGTGAGTGAGATAGACACATTTGATTCTTGGGTTAGTAGTGGTTGGGGAATGGTATGAATTAGTTGATGTGGTTTGGGTGAGTCATTAATGATGACACTCCTATGGTAGGGATTTATTTATCAATTGTGAGGATACAACCCTTGTGCTATAAGGGTCATAGGTCTGTGGAACTTGTCATGGATTGGTTGTGGTGGAATTTTGATGCTAGTGAATAACCTTTAAGGTGTGTGTTTAAATTCCATAGGGAATTAAATGGTAAATTAGTTGTGTTGGGTGATTGATCCAAACGCGGCCTTAGGATCAAGGTGGTTTTGAAAATAAATCTGAGGTGCCTATGTTTAAGGTGAGTTGATGTGTGCAGTAGGACACGACTGTGGTTTTGAGTCTATAGAGAATCTGACTATGGAATCTCACAGGGGGTTGGGTGTGGACTCTAGTGGTCATGTTTTGGTGGTTGTGGAATGCCTTTGAGATTAAATTTGTTATAATCAAATGATGGAAATGATCCAATAGATGGATACAAGGACTTTGGAAATGAGTCTACTAAGGATAATATGACTAGGGTTAGTGCACTATGTGGTCACATAAGGTTTTGAGCTATGTTTGGTGTGTCATTTGGGAATTATGGGTGTGTTTTGGGTTTGCATTAGGCTTTTGAGGAAAAACCGGCATGTTCTTAGTTGTTGCATGGGTGGTGGGTAGGCATCTGCTATGGTTGGTTTTTGATGACAATGATGGGTGAAAATGATGATTATTGTTCTCATGGGTTTTGGGGTGTGGTATTTTTGGATCTATGATGAGTATGTTGTGGGAGTGTGATTTCATGTTTGGTTTGGTTTTCCTTATATAATGGGTGTTAAGAATCAAAATTTAGCGGTTATAATTTGAATCTTATGGTGGGAATAACCATATCTTGATGATTGATTGGGTGATTTTATAATCAATTTATTCATTTTATGGGATTGGTTAAGTGTCACCGTGGTTCTTTTGTTTTGGAAACAGACATTAGCTTGATGTTTTGGTGGGGTGAGAGAATTGAGTTAGAGGTTATACCTAGGTAATGTTTCAGGCTATCAAAAGATGAGTGATGTGGTTTGATAAAATTATGGTGACTAGCATAGATCAGTTGGTGTATATGGATGACTATATAGGATTCTCAAGGAAAATAATTTTTTTGGTGGTGAGGTTATCAGATCATGCATCTGGAGGGATCAAAAATTTCCAAAGTAATAAGAAATTTTGTTACCTGATGGGTAGAATCTTTAATAAAGACTCAAAAAGGAGTTATGAGTGTTGGAATGTATTTAAAGGGTGTTTTTACATTAGTAATTAGGATTTGGAGGTAAACAAAGTTTTTAGTTGATATTTAGAGGCTTTGGGTTATGTTTTGGAAGTTTGGGAGATTTATACCCAGGTTATATAGTTTGGTGCGCATGTTTTAGGAGATATTGTGTGACACTTTGAGGATCAGGTGGTTTTTAGTTCATTTATAACTAAAAATGGTTGGGTTGCATGGTTAAAAAATGGTTAAGAACAAACTATGTGTGGTCCAAGGGGAAACAGTGTGTGGTTGAGGGGTGCTTGAGGCATAGCGCATGGGTTTCAAAATATTTCAGATAAACCATGAACCTTGATGTAGAAGAGAGGAAATGATGATAGCATAGTTGTCACATGGTTTTTGAAACTATGCATCCTAAATAATAAAGGAATGGGTGTTATATAATAGGGGTGTGCACAGTTGGTTCACGTTTTAGCTAATCGTGAAGCCAAACCTTGGGACTACCCAAAACTTCATTAAAAATGTGTTTTTACCATTTTTCCTATCTAGGATTTTAAGTTACCCCTCCCCTTTCTCTCTCCCCCTTTCTCATATGAACCATAGGACAGTTCTCATCTCTCTATCCCTTCTTCAATTCCCACCAAGGAGGTTTTTTCATGGAATTTATTTGGAATTTTAAGGTAAGATTAAACCTCTAGTGGATTCATTTCTTCTTCCTCTTCCTCCGCTCTAATTTTTAGAGTTCTCTGATTTAGGTTCTATTGATTATTCCACTGGATCATGGTGTAATAATTCATTAATCATGGTTATTTTTGGTAATATTGGGTATAAACGATCTTAATACGTATTTTTCACATTTTCATGTAGTATTTTGTTAAGGTATATGACCTCATTGAATTTTCTTAGGTTTTTTCAAATGGTTAAATTTAATTATTGGATGAATTAGTATCGCCTCTTTGGGATTTGGCTCATAATGTGGTTAGGTTTATGTTATGGGTCTTCAATTTATACTTGATATTCAATTTTTATTGAAATTGGTCTTTATTTCTAGGTTGATATGGTTTTTTATCCTAAGACATTTTCATTTCAGGTGGTGTTTTGTTTGGTCAGAAAAGGGTTCCCACTTAAACTAAAAAGTGGATTTTTCAAAAATTAAATAAAATTATTTTGAGGGATGTGGGTGATCAAAAGGAATCTTTACAAAAATATGTATCTTAGAAAGGGGGCATAGTACCATATATTTTAACATCGTATGGTTATTATCATCAAATTCCCTATAGTTTAGCATTGTGTGGGAGGGTCATATGATATTCCATGTTGTTTTAGGTTATTTGAAAAGTACCAATGCACCATATAGTTTAATTTCATATGTTAAGTATAAAAAACAATAATGTAAATAATAAAATTGTGTAAGGGAGAAAATTAACATGGATAGAACTAAGATATGATTTTTAAGCATCACTACATATCTAGTTATAATAAAAATCAATCCATGGGTATTTCTAGAAAAAATATCCCTACTAGGGGTGAACCCACATGATGTGTGATGAAATAATGGGATATTAACATGAAAGCAGATTATATTTAACATGAATTATCAAGTAATAAATTATCCAAGTTATATGGGAGATAATGTAGGGAAGGAATTTGGTTTGGCCAGATACAGTATGTTCAAGTGTTACTATTATCATGTAAGAACAAGAATCAAGATACATGAAGTTCAAAAAAGTATATTCATTTATGTAGGTTGGTTAATCATGAATTGAAGAGGGGTTTTTTCATATCAATCCATATGTAGTTCTATATATGGAAGAACTCTATGTACATGAAAATTGATAAATGTCAATGTGAATCATGAAAGAGGGAGAATCCATGTGAATGTAAATAAAATTGAAGTCTAAGAAGATCCAAAGGAATCAAAAATTTATGTGAATCAAGTGTTAATATAAATATTTTTAAAGGAATTATCTTTATTGGTTAGGCTCATACACATGGGAATGGTGTTATGTATTTTACTTTTTTGAAATAAATATGATATATTATGAATTTTATGTTTGAGTGGAATGGACCAATGTAGAATATAGTTTAGGTTCATGTGGTAAGGACTCATATGTCATATGAATTAAGTTCATGTGATAAGGAAAAACATACCTTTTAGTTTAATTTTATATGGTTCGGTTGGTTTTACCTTATAGCTTAACATTTTATAGTAAGGATTAATATGATTTGTTATTTTAGGTCATATGGTAAGGTCCTTTTAACACGTACATGAATGTTTATATGTGATATTTATTAATGAATCTCACATTTTTAGGAGGTGAGATGTTCTATACATATGAGATGATTAAGGAATATGATCTATTTGAGTAAAAAAAATTAATAATGAAGAGGTTTCCCCATTTCAATTAAAATTTTAGAGCTTTCTACCCTGAAATCATCAGTGGATTTTATGTTAACACTATTTTCCATTGATTGAATAAATGAAGATAATATTTTTATAAGTGATCAAGTCACATGATTTTAATAGACCTCAAGGTAATGAAATTCTCATATTATCTTTTCATATAGTCTTTAAAACTAATCCTACATGACTTGTGACCATTAATTTTTTCATATGGTAATATATTATTATTTAGAGTATGTGTATCAAGACCTTGATGGGTAACACATCTTCATACATGTATACTAGGGAGTATATAATTTTTTAATAAGGGTGTTTATGGTGGTGATATAAGCTCATATAGAATTGATGATTTTATCTAGATAACTCTTCTTATCCTTTTCTAGTATCTTCTTTAGGATATTTTAAAGGGTTTTTCAAAATGTATATAATTTTTCATTAGTAAACCCATGGTGATGGGAAGAGATACCAGACTAAATCATATACTTTGAGTAAAACTTATTTAAATCATTCACACATAAATTGGTTCCATGTTATCTTTGAGGATGGTATAAGGAACTTCAAATCTATTTAATGATGTTTTACTTTGTGAGTGTAACCATATCCTTTGTCCTAATATCTTTTATGGGTACTAAATTAACCCATTTTGAGAAGAATTTAATGTAAATACTGATAAACTTAAACTATTGGATGATTGTCATAGGGTATGGTATCATGATATTAATTCCTAACATAGATAAAATAAAATATTATTTGTAGTGTTTATTAACTCTAGTGGTTAATAAATTAATTTGGTGTGAATTTTACATGCATGAAACTTCTTTGTAAATTTTATACAATCATGCTCAATGGACGTCTAAATGTACCCAAGCCTTCTAATTATGTGGGAGAGAATATTTTCTATTTTATAGATACCATGTGTATTAGAACACTTGTTAATTTTTTTTCCTAGATGCATTAGATAATGACTCTATTGAATTTTTTCTAGGAGATGTTATTTTTGATGTTTGCGCCATCATAGGGGAAAAATATAATACAAGTCTATGGATTTTTTTTTCTTCTGGTGAAAACATAGGTAAATATTCTATTTTAAAGGTAATTCATTATTGAGTCCATGAATTCAGCCACTTCCTTAACTTATAATAGTGATAATCACTCTGGAGGAAAGGTATCCCTAATATCACCTACCACATTTAACTTCTTATTAGTGAATGGGGTCACTGATCTACAATGTTACATATAAATGATCATCTCATCTTGGAGTAGGTTATAAAGGGAATCTAGGATATCTATTTAATATTATTGCGAATTATATAACCATGGTATATAAGTTGACATTAGATCAGTAGATAATTTCTCTATTAATTGTTATGTATGGTTGGTTAGAGGTATCAATTCCTCCTTATCGATGGAATAATATCCCATGATTTTCTTGATTAAAAATTAATTCTCCCTTTACATTTAACTAGGAAATCAGGATTTGGAATGTTAACTCAAGACCTATTATATGATCTTGTTTATCTACATAATTAGTGTTAAAACCCTTAAATAAGAGGAAATAATATGAAATGATAACCCTTTTTTAATGGATAATAATGAAACAAGGATGAAGTTATATTTTACTTGAATTTTTAAAGGAACATTGGAGCCAGAATTGACCCATTTAGGATTTTATTTTTTTAGCCAAAAAATTGATTTTATATTTGTAAAAGTAAGGGTTTTATATCAATTCTAATTTCTACCACCTATAGTGTAAATTATCACTCCTTCCCATTGATGTATATCAAATTGATTGAACTATGTAAAATAATTTATATTTGCTTTCCTTTTTCATGGTGTACATGTATTTGTTTCATTATTAAAGTTTAAATATTATTATTGGAGTATCCAAGTAATGTTTAATATTCAGGGAATAAATATTAAATCTATGTTTTTGGTTTTAATAAATTTAAAATATATACAATACAAAAAATTTACTTTGAAATTTTCAACAGATTAAATTATTTTCCATTATAGTAGGTGAAGATGAATTCACTTCTAGTTCAGTGAGACTATACATTGTAACTACAAGATTATAAAACGTTTTTAGAATTTCTGATTATGTAATCTCAATTGAATATTATATTAATGACACAAATTGTGATATTATTAAGTTTTTATAATGAGGTTCTTTGGGATCTTATTGATAAAGAGATGGCTCTAGGGATTTAGAAAAAATTACATGAAAAAATTTAGAAAAAACACTTCATAAATAGACTATATGTGAAAAAACATATATACATTATGAAAATGTAATAAATTATATTAGTCTAATATCACTTTGACAATTCTAAAAAAATATCATTGATCTATAAAGAGATAATATAAAGGTGGGAGATGAAGATCGGGTGATTATTCTTATGTATTATTTTCCAACATCCTTTGAAAATTTTGTCATATATATGATTTTTATTAGAGAAAAAAATAACTTCAATGACATTAAGAATTATATGAAATCATAAAAATTGAAGAATAAGGTTTTATGGATAGATAATTCTTATTATCTTGATATTATAGTAATTAGGGGGAGAAGAAATAATAGGTATGGAAAATATAAAAAATATTATTAGTCCAAATAATAGTCGGATAGGATTTTATGATATTTCTTTAAGTAAAAAAAGGAAATTTTAAGTGATATTTCCTATATATATCGATGTATTGTGAGAAAAATTAATCAATTAATAATTCTAGAGTGCTGGTTTTTTTGGGTAGTTTTGGAAATGGTAAGGGTAGTGATATTTTTATTTTCAACACATCAGGTTTGGTTAATGACCGTGTCCTTGAAATTGGTGATTCATATCAAATAACTTTATCTAATAAGCTATTTTCATATACTAATAAGTGGTTTAATAGTGTGAAGGTAATGAATTTATTTGATGCATGGTATGACCTTAGATTTGGGAAAAATATTATTTATTTTTATATCTTATAAATGTAGGGATATTTATTGTTTGGATAGTGTTATTATGTCAAAATATCAAAGGTTCCTTGTTTTTGATGAAATAATATTTATGGAGTGTAGTATTTGTTTTATGGGTAACTCGATGATAGGTACAATGGTAGTTTAATGTTATTTATATCAGTTTGATCAGATAAAGTTTTGGTGTTAAACAATTTGGCACATAATAAAGAAATATCTTGAAATTATAGGTAATAAATTATTTTTATAGTGTGATACTAAATAAAAAATATAAATTTTTGAGGATTTTTTCTTGGTAAATAAAACTTGGGTGAGGTTTAATACTTGAAAATATTCTTATAGATATATCATGATTTATATTCATTTATATTTTTGGGGTCAAACATTATTATAGTCTTAAGGAGTTTGAAGGTACTTTGTTACTTTTATTGATCAATTTTATAGAAATTAATGGTTTTTCTTCAAATATAAATATAAAGTGTTCGGTCAGTTAAAGTAGTGGAAGTACATGGTTGAAAAATATACCATGAAATAGGTTAAAAATATTTGAACTAAAAAAATTAGAATTATTTAATGTGTTTATTGATGGATTATGTAGGTATGATGGTATAGTGAGAACTAAAATATCTAACATATACCACAAAATAAATATGTGGCAGAAAATTTGAACCAAACAATTTTGTAAAAAATGAGATACATGCATGTAACTAAATAACTTACAAAGTAATTATGGGTTGAGGTAGTTAACACTCAATATTATTTAGTAAATAGATATCCATTAACTTCAATTTATTCCATCACTCTACATGATTTATGGTGTAGTAATCCTTGAAATTATTCTAGTTTCACAATTTTTGGTAGTCTAGTTTATGCTCATGTTAATGATGGTAAACATGACCCTTAAGCAATGAAGTATGTATTTTTAAGGTATGATGAGGGAGTAAATGGGTAAAAATTGTGATTTAATGAGAAAAAACGATTTACTAAATTTATTTTTGGTAGGTATGTGACTTTTTATGAGTCTACAATTGGTGAATATAAGGATGATGATATTGATCATGAAGGAAATATATATCAATCTTCTATACAAAAACATAGTTTAATGATTAAAAAAAGTAGTGGTTCTTTAAAGCATAAGGAGTAGTTTATAGTTGTTCAAAATAATTAGGATATGAAATATAGATTAGATGATATCATAGAAGTTATATCTAAAAGATATAAAATTATACTATTATCCAAAAATGTGGATTATTCTAGAATGTTTTATACAAATACTACAGATTTTTTATTTTCGGTTGCAAAGAGTATTGACTTTGATGAGAATAAATAAAATTATGAAGAAATTCAGGGCATATATGGATCATATTGGTTGATAGATATGATTTAGGATATGTATTCGTTGGAAAAAAGAGTTCTCACAAAATAAGGGAATCAGCTATAATGATGTGTTTCTCATATTATAAATCATAAAACTAGTAGATTTATGTTATCAATAGTGAGTATTTTTGATCTTGATCTATATAATATTTATTTGAAAAAAAATCATTATGTATATTTATAAGACCATATTTATATACTAAAATATTATAGGTTTTCAATTTCTAGTAAGGAGGATCATGTATGGCTACTAAAAAAATATTATATGGGTCAAAAGATCTATATGGAAATGGTATAAGTGGTCTGATTCATTTATGATATCTCATGAATTTCCCTATAACTAGTTTGATAAAAACATATTATAGGATATTTATGGATGATTAATTTATATATCTATTTTTTATGTTGATGACATGTTGATTATAGAAATAATAATAACTGATATTGAAACTCTTAAATCTCATTTGAATACTAGGTTTAAAATGAAGGAATTGGTATTGGTAAAGAGGATATCTGGCATGGACATGTGAATGGATAGTAAGGTATGATAACTTTATTTTTATCAAAATAAATATATTGGTAAATTTTTTTTGACAACATTTCAGATTTATATATCCAATAAATTTCGTATTCACTTATCAAATTATTTTAAATTTAATTTTGGCTCATTATCTGACACAAATTCTAAGAATAGCTATATCAGTAAATTTCTATATTCTTTTGTTTTTGGATCTTGATATATTACATGGTTTTCATTAGGATTTTTTTGTATCTTGTGATCAATGTGGAGATCATGTTTATTTGAATCCCAAATAAGGATCACTAGGAGGTGTGGCATGGTACAAAAACTAAAATTATGGAATATATCTTATCAAAATTAATCCTTCAACATTATTTATTTTTACTTTTTTACATATATAATCTAGTCAGAAAGAAATTTTTTTGTCTATGGTTTCTTTATTTACTATTGAGACAGATTTTATACCTTCGATGGAAGGAGTATAAGAATTTTTTGTATCTAGACATCTTTTTTTATAGTTTAAGTTTGTTGTTTTTGAGACTGATTATATTTTATGATACTTAGAGTTCTTTTAATAGGGATAAAAACATAGAATATCATGAGTGGTTGAACTATATTGATATTTGATTTAATTTTAATTGATACATTTTGAGGCATGATTAAATTTTCATAGATAAGAGTTTTTATAGGTCAATATAATTGATTTGTTAACAAATTCATTACCTATTGTAATGTTCAAGAATATATTGGACTTGGTCAATGGTAACATTAACCAGGGCCCTTTGGGGATGTTTTGGAAAGAATGGATATGTGAAATTCAAGTCAAGGTGGATATTTTTTATTTCTGACTTAATTTTTTAAATAATTTCATAACCAAAACTAAACCATTTATCATTTTATTATTTTTATCCCAAAACCAATGTTATATATATATATATATTGGTTAGGTTTTTACATTTAATGTAACTATTACTACCTATAGTGGAAATTATCCTCCCTATCCATGTATTTAGATCAAATTGATCCAACATTATAAAATCATATGTGTTCAAATTATTTTCAATTGGTTTTCATGTGTTTATTTCATCATCTAGGTTTCAAAATTGGACCTTTTGATATTAGGTTTTTTGATTTTCTTCCTATTTAATCTTTGTGACTCACCATGAAAATATATTTCCCATACATATTGATGTTTTTTCAGATAGAAAATAATTCTTTATCAATAAACTCTATGGTTGGGTACATCTTTTACAGTTTTGATTAATCTACCAATAAATATGTCAATATATATCATTTTATTTCATTTTGAGAGAAAACTATATGTAAATCTATTGAATAATCACAACCCAACTTTCTAATCATCTAGGATATATAAGATAATTTTGGATTTACTCTAGTGGGTTAATTTGAGAAATTAATTAAACCTCGTGATAATTAAATTAATAGGGAATCTTTTGTACCACAAAGATTAATTTTGATACATTTTTTTCTTGAAATGGGTAGAAATAATCTCAACCTCAAACATTTTCAAGTGCACATATTATAGATTATCCTCATTTGGTGATGTGGTTACCTTCCATCAGAGAACCTTAAGATTTCTTTACCTAACTCTCAAAATATAGGATAATCTAGTGGTTCATGTTGATGGTCAGACAATGAGTCATGGTTTATAGGATTGGGACCTCTATATATCTCAATACCCCTCCCCCCAATAATCTCCTCATTATAACCAGGCATGGTCAAGGGAATGATTAAAATTTCACAATAGAGTTGCACAAAGCTACCTGTTTTTTATTGTTTTTAGTTTTTGTTTTCACTTGGGGTAAGAAACTATGGTATCCAATAATATATGTGTCATTATAATATTGGTTTTAATTTATAATTCCTTATAATTTCATGTCTCTTCAAAATAGACACTATAAACACCTATCCCTATGCCAAACCCTATAAGGTTAATCTTCATTATGTCTGAACCATCCGGAAACTAATTATAACTAAGGAAATGTCCAAGTTTGAGACAAATTATAGGAATAAATCTTTATAATACTCCTCCCATACCTATAAAATATGATATAGGTTCATTTCTTAGAGGGACTCCATGAATTCATACTCTATATTTATTTCATTAAGAGTCTTTAAATCCATAGTTCTCTTTATTTTGAGGGATTTCATTTGTAACTTATTTAAGCAGTCTCGACATTTTTCTCTCACTAAACTAAAGTAAAGGGTGAGTAAGATACTATGTATCACTCTAATTGGAGGAATAATGTTATTATGAATGGGTGGATGAAGAATAATGGAATGTGGAGGGAGTAGGATAGGGTTTGGTTTTCTTATTCTTTTGTTTCCTATAAGTTTGGGGTTGGTTTTTGGTTGGGTGTTTGGTAATGGACTTTTGGTGAGGGATTTTGGCATGGACTACATAAATTGTGACATTAAGTCTAATTATAATGAAATTATAAGAGGGTGAGATTATTTTTTAAGATGTTGAAAATCAAATATGAAATAACATGGTTGTTTATGAAGGCGAAGGTAATTAGATCAAAAATGTGAAATATATAGGGGAAGGAAATGATTAGTAAAGAGAGATGGGTGAGGGTTTGGGGAAAATAAGAATATGGACCACATATGAAATTTTAGTAAAATGTTACTTTATGATCTTGAGTCTTTTCATGCTAGGATTGAAAATGGAAATCAATTGATATGGGATCTTTAGTGGAGAGTGAAGATGATGAGGCAGGACACAGTGTAGGGTTGCATCGATAAATTTAAAACCCCTAATAGTGTTACATCATCATTACCTTATTCATGTCACATCCATTAAATTTTCAATACCCAAAATTTATGAGATCAACCTATAGTAAATTCTTCATTGTGGATTATATTCTCTGCAGCATGACGAGATAAGTGTATTCTGAGGAAGTGTTGTTCAAATATCTATAGGTATTATCATGGAGTAAGATCCCACTACCTTATTGTGACAATTAAAATGTAAAACCACTCAAATGTAAATTCTTTTTCAATAGTTAATATCACACTATTCTCATTTAACTTCATGTTTCAATGATATAGATGAATTTTTAGGTAGTGCTTCTCGATTATCCTCTAAATCCATTGTAATGTGACTGATTCTTGCCATGTCACACCTAAACTATGGACTTCTAAATTTAGTGCGGAATCAGTTGTTCTATAATTTGGGGAGATGATATTATATTTTTGTTACCATACAAAATTCTCTGACCTTTTTTAAATTCAATCCAAGTCCAAGAGAGTATATAAAACATAACAATAGGAAATACTTTGGTTTCCTCCCAATCAACATTTTATTTAACATCGAGAGCTAGACATACCTCTTATCTAATTTAGTTAATCCAAATTGAATGAAAAAGTACTTCTTGAAATAATTCCATATATAGCTTCATCTTATTCCCATTAACCTTGAATGATGCTTCATTTTCTCTTTATATCTCCACATCTCCATGTGCGAAGACCTTGACAACAATGAATGGTCCCAACCATAGTTACTTCAGCTTACCTATAAATAATTAAAGTAGTGAGATAGATAAAAGTACCTTGTATATAGGGAAAAATTATCTTCAATAAATTCATAGGCCATTCCAATGTTTGGTTTTCCACTTATATATTTTTTCATTCTCAAAAGTATCTCACCTCAACTCTTCAAGCTCATCCAATAACAACAATATTATTTTCCTAGTTTGATGTGTATCCATATTAATCCTATTCAAAAACCAATAACAATAGTTTTCAAGTTTGATTGGAATATGTAAAGTATTTCCAGAGATTATCTAGAATGGTTTCATAAAAAAATTTGTCTTCTAAGATGCTTTTTATGCCCACAAAGCAACACCCAACTTCTTGAACTTTAACGACCCAAACTATTTGAAAAATATTTTGTTTCCTGACAATGTAATTTTTACTGTGTCATAATAAATAAAACTATATAATTATAATTAAAATGTAACCATCTAGTTTTGACCTTTATAAGATCGTTGGTTGATATGATTATTGGAAACAATAACAATTTTTAACATTATAATTAGTGTTTATAAATAAAAATGATAATGGATAATTAATGTAGAAAGAAGAGCTGATAGCCTCATATAGTAGACTCAGGCTATACAAAGCCCATTTTTCAGAGCTTGGGAAGGAGGTAGCATCACTGGGCTTTCCTCTAGATCAAGCCCAAGCTGAGCTTCAACATGTCAAGCTTGACCGAAATTGCCTATGGGATAAGTTCAAGTTGATAGAAATCACCACTCAAGCAATGTTATCTGAGCCACCCCAAGAGTATATCACCATTGCACACATTACCCTTAGATCATATGTAGGTCTTATAAGGGGTTATTTATCAAGATCTTAGTTACTTTATGTAATCCAATTGTATAAATAAAATTGTTATTATGGTAAAATAAACATTATTTTTTGAAATTAAATTATCAAAATCAATCTAGGATGAATTTTTAGTATTTTTCAAAGACGTTTCATATTATTAATGACTATTGAAAAAAAACTATTTTAAAATATTTTTATACTTTAAATAATTGATACTGAGAAATGATTTTCGAAAAACAATCATACACAGTTGTGATCAATAAGAAATTTATAGTCTAATAAGATCAAAGTAATTTTTTATAAATAGTAACTTATGAATAGTAATATTACCCTTATGAATAGTAATATGACCAGTGGAATAGTAACCTCACCTAATAAAGTATAAATATAATTTAGGCACCTTCAATGGTAATGTGATATAATAGTATAAGTAAATAACTATTTTATAAATTTATATTAATTTTTAGTATTTTTCGAGTAAATAGTTATTTTACTTAAATATTAAAATTCTCATATTTAGAAAATTATTTTCATAAAATGGAGGTCATTTTTTAATTTAGAAAATTGATATTAGGTGTGGGTGAATTTTTGATATTTTTATAAAATGTTTTATTTTTCAATCAACAGAAAAAATATCGTTTTTTAGTTTTTGGTGTGTTTAATGGCATCATAATGATGTAATATGTAATTTAAAATTATGGTAGAAACGTTTGTGTTTAATTATGATATTATTTATCCCAAGTGGAAAAAACCATGGGCAAATACCATGGTTAAGCCCATGGTTTTTCAAATACCACTGATGAGTTGTCCTCATAAATTAATAAAAAAACTCACTCTCTTTTACTATAAATACCCACTCATTCCACTATTATATTTCATTCAAAATTATCTATCCTAAAATATCTGATAAAATTACCTCCCAAGGATTATTCTTAAAGTTTATTCAAGCCCCCAAGGTCCCGACCTTCATGTTTTTGTAGTCACTACTCAAGGTAAGGGAAATCTCAACTTCGTTTTTTTTAATGTTCTCTTTTTATTTTATATGTATTTCAAATTTCCATATCATTTTATTCTGTCCATTTTGTTCTATCCTTCTACTGTATTTTGACTCTTTTATTATTTTGATACCCTTTTCCCCTCTTTGTTTAATTTTTTCTAAAACTGTGTTTCATGCTCGTTATGTTACCATATTTTTATATCGAAATTTCTCTCTTTTTATCAAGAAATTATTTTATTTTCCTTTGTGAATACCCAAAACTATATCTTCTCTAGGGGTATTCATAGGGATTTTCAAATGATATATTTTAATTTTGGTATTAACATACATGAAACCCACTTTCCTTTTATGTCGGATTGAAATGAAAAAATTAACTTGTTTTTAAGCACTTTTTAAAATGCCATGATTTTGATATGAAACCCATTTATTTTATTCTCTATTGGTTGTTTATGAAATGTTTGACTATGATTTGTGTGGATCACATGAAAATAAATACATATTAATGGTTCACACTGATAATTCTCCAATTCATTTGGTAAAGAAATTAATCTCTAGATATGATAAGTTTTACGATACCTTGGTGAATAACCTGGGTAATTTTTACAACACCTTGAGGATAAACCTTGGTGATATGATTATGAATGTCTAAAATAGATGTTGTTTCTAGAATTTAAAGTTATGATTCATGTTCTTATTTTTTTGATATTCCTCTTTCTAATGCCTTTATTAAATTCCTCATGTTCTTATTTATATCTCTCAAGTTCACATGTAAACTATTTCCCTTTTTTCCCTTACTGGGCATTATGCAAACCCTTTCCCTTGATGTATGTCCCTAGGTTATGAGATGAAATAAATGTACTTAGGATAAATATTTCAAGAATCCTTTCAAGTGGATAAAAATGCTATTATATTTTTTCATGTATTATGTACCTTATTTCTATGACACTAGACTTTAAAGATCCTATGTTTGTAAAGTGTAATAAAAAGTTATGTAATAAAAATACAGAATTCCATAGTTAGTATAAAAGGATAGTTTAGTTATTTTTAGAAATTAGGATATGAAAACTTTAGTAATAACCCTATAGAAAATTTTAAATCTAGGAAAACGTTTTGAAATTTTTGTTAAATATTTAGTATGTGGTTTCTAAACAAATAAATCCATGTCTGGATATGAACAAGTGGATGTGGCTCTCGCACAGATGTATCTAGGGGTAAAAACTAAAAAACCACTTTGATCTAGACTCAAACATGAACTAGTGCATGACAATGGTCATTGCTGCACTTATAGTTTGACACTCATGGGGGATATTTTTGGTTAATCACAAGCTTTTTATGAACCATTATGAAGGATTTATAGAAAATATAATTTTTGATCATGAATAATGTGTTTAAGCATGATGTTTTAACACATAAAAATCCTTTATAGTTATAATATTATTAAATGAAACAAGTTTCTCACTATGGTTTTTTTATTTTAGAAAATGGTGAGAAATAAGAGGAACCGTGAAAATGGTGACCGCAATGAACCATGCACTAACAACCCTCTGATGGAATTCGGAATGGAATATTTCATGAGAATGAGGAATCAAATGACTCAAGTTATGGGAAATAACTTGAATCAAGATGAGTTACTGATTTCACCAAGAAAGGAACAATATTATTTTGATTCTTTTATGTATCAATGACCACCAAAGTTCAGTGGATCTACCGACCCATTGATTACAGAACAGTGGATAAGCTCTATATAAAAGATCTTTTTTGTACATTGTTGTTCTGAACAATAGAATGTTACTTTGGTTATTTACTTCTTATAGGGAGAAGTTTATTAGTCATGGGAATTGATTAAAAACATGAGGACAATATGGGAGATTGAATCTATGGATTGGTAAGAGTTTAGAGGGATCTTCTTCAATCAGAATTTACCTCGTTCAATGAGAACAAAAATAAAGAAGGAATTTCTTGAGGTAAATAAGAAGGATAATGAATCTTTAGGAAGATGTGAGATGAAAATCACAATACTTTCCCATTACACGTAAATATTTTTCATGGATCATAATGGGAATGTTTATAGATTCTTTCGTGGACTAAGACCTCATCTGCAGAAGAATCTAGCCAACAAAGACTATGATATCTATGAGGAGATCATATGGAGTGCTATGAAAGTCAAACTAGAGTTCAGTGAGATGCAGTAGTCTCACAAATACATTTAATAGAATATATAAATGTATCCAATATTGGTGAGGATCTTTGATTATAAAAGAGGAGGAAAAAAGTGAAACTTTTCACATGTAATAAATGTGTGAAGAAGCATTCAGGGGAACTACTTGCTCAGGAGAGGTAAGTGTTAAAAGTGTGGAAAAGATGTCGATATCGCTCGGAATTGTCATAGTGATGTGAAGCCTCAACTTCCCAACACTAAAGGAAAAGGTAATATGGTGTTTTCCCTACCAAAATTCCAATGCTTCGAGTGTGGACAGTTTGGGCACTTTACCGATCATTGTCTGAATCTGAGGGCAGTGGAGGGGAATAAACATTAGCCTCAGAAAAGGACAAGGAAGAAAGGTAGTGCTTTTGATATCCTAATAGATGAAGTTGAAGCTCTAAATTATTTGGTGTAAGGTACTCTTGTTTTTTTCTCGAAGCTAGAAAGTACTTTGTTCGATTCTGGTTCTTTGCATTCCTTTATTTCCTTTAATTTTACCAATAATATAGAATCAATCCCTAAACTTATAAAAGTAGAGTAATTATCCAAGACTCCTAGAGGGATTATCCAAGAATCAATAGTGTTTATAAACTATAGTATTTACATTAGAATGAAAAATATTATCAAAAATATAGTAGTCATTCCTATGTTGGAATTCGCCATTATACTAAGGATGCACTGGCTCTGAAAGTATAATACTAAGATCAAATTCATAAGTAATGAAATCTCGGTAGTCTTGAGTGGAAAACCTACAGTTATATTCTAAGAAGATATATATTGACCCAATTGTGGTCTAGAATCACTTCTTATAGCCTTATTTATAGAGTTTATTAGTGAAGAATAGGAAGGAAATGAGTGTATAAGGATTGATAATATCCCCATCATTTAGGAATACATTGACGTATTTCCTAAGAAGTTACCTAGACCTCCCCCAAAAATAGATGTAGAGTTCTTCATTTAACTCATTCTAGGTTCTAAGTCTATTTCAAAAACCCCATATAGAATGGAGAATTTGGAGCTGGAGGAATAAAATAAGCAACTCTGATATCTTTTGAAGAAGGGGTTTATCAAGATAAGTGTGTATCCTTGGGGAGAACATGTTCTCTTTGTAAATAAGAATGATACATCAATGAGGTTATGAATTGATTATAGAGAACTTAATGGGATCACAATGAAGAATAAATACCCTCTTCCAAGAATTTATGACTTACTTGACTAGCTTCATGGGGCTCAATTCTTATCCAAGATTTATCTTTGATCTGTTTATCATCAATTGAGGGTTAATAAAGAAGATATTCCAAAAACCTTATTCTGATCAAGATATGGGCATTATGATTTTGTTTTTATACCCTTCATATTAACTAATTCACCTTATATATTTATTTATTTGATGAATATATTCTTTAAGGACTACCTTGATAATTTTTTGGTAGATTTTAGTGATGATATTCTGATATATTTTAAAAGTCACAAGGAGAATGAGGATCATCTCTAAGGGTTATTTTTTAAAATATAGAGAAGAAAAGGCTTTTTGGAAAGTTCATAAAATTTGAATTTTGGTTACAAAAAGTTTTATTCTTGGGGAACATTGTAACCAATGAAGGAATCTCAGGTGACCCTATAAAGAAAATGGTTGTAGAAGAGTGGCCTCATTCTATAATAGTAACTAAGATTTATAGTTTCCTTAGATTAGTGGGATATTATATAAGGTTTTTGAAAAAAAATCACAAATTTCTAATCCAGTAACCAAGTTAACACGAAAAGGGGTCAAGTTCATCTAGACAAAGGATTGGAAGGAATGTTTCCAACATCTGAAGAAGAGACTTGTTACTGTGACTGTTGTAACTCTACCCTCAATCAGATAAGGATTTGTTATTTTTAGTGTTGCATATCTAAAAGGTCTTGGGTAAATCCTCATGAAAAATAACAAATTCATTACCTATGAATCTCAATAGTTGAAGCCTCATGAGTAGAATTATCCTATGCATGATATTGATTTGGATGTGATTGTTTTTTCTCTAAAGATATAGAGGAACTATCTTTATGGGGATAAGTGTAATATATACACAGGCCATTAAAGTTTGAAGTATATTTTCACAGAAAAGGAATTGAACATGAGATATAAGAGATGGTTGGAACTTATTAAATACTATGATTATTCAATTCATTATCATCCTAGAAGAGAAAATAAAGTTGATGATGCATTAAGTAGGAAAGACCATGTTGGTCTAGGAATGATGAGGATTCAAGGACATCCCTTGATCAAAGACTTGGTGAAGCTGGACATGAGAATTGTGAGGTAAGGGACATCATCAACCCTATCGCAAATGATTTCTCAACCATAATTACTATAGAACATCAATAAATCTCATAAAAAGTATCCTTTGTTATAGAATAAGTTTAAGGCAATGAAGGATGGGAAGTTTCTTGAGTTCAATATTGATCAAGAATACGTACTGAAATTTTATACAATAATGTGTGTTCCATCTATTTTGTAAATAAAGAAGGATCTAATGGATAAAGATCATAGTTATGTATTCTCTAAACATACTGGAAGTACAAAAATGTATTGGGGACTTCATGATCATTATTGGTGGGATAATATGAAAAGAGAGATTGCTGACTACCCTATAAGGTTCCTGGTATGTCAGCAAGTGAAGGCAGAGCAACAAATTCCTAAAGGGGTATTACAACCACTACCTATACCAGTATGAAAGTGGGATAATCTCACCATGGACATTGTCACTAGTTTCATGTCAAATTTCAATGGAAACAATGCGATATGGATTACAGTGGACTGTTACACCAAGACTTCCCATTTTATCTCTATTTGGTAAGATTTCTCTCTTAATCAACATTCTGGGATTTACATTAAGGAAGTGGTAAGGCTACATGGAGTTCCACTTTCTATTGTATCTCATCTTGAACCAAGGTACACATCAAAATTTTGGATAAGTTTTCTACATGCTCTGTGTACAGAATTAAATTTTAGTACATCCTCTCACCCTCATACTGATTTCTAATATGCAATGAATATTAAAACACTCAAGAAAAATATTAAAACATGCTCAATGGAATTTAAAGTTGGATGGTATCAACATCTCTAATTAGTTGAGTTCTCATAGAACAAAAAATTCCAATCAAACATTCAAATGGCACCCTATGAAGATCTATATTGGAAGTGATGTATAACTCTTAATTGTTGGGATGAATATGGAGATAGAAATATTCTTGGGATTGATCTTATGAAAGAGATTATAAATAAGTTTCATGTCATCCAACAACACATTAAGGCTACTCACAGTCAGCAGAAGATCATTGTCAATAATGGTCGAAGTGACTTGGAGTTTGATGTTGGTGATAAGGCAGTCCTTTGAATTTATCAATGGAATAAATTCATAAGGTTTGGGAAGAAAAGGAATCTTATCCTTAGGTACATTTCCCCCTATGAAATCATTGATCGCGTAGGCGTAGTGGCATATCGGCTTTCACTTCTTAAAAATCTAGATCAAGTTCATAATGTATTCCATATATCCCTCTTGAGGAAGTACATACCTAAACCTTCACATGTAAAAAATCTAGAGGTGGTACATTTGGAACATGACCTCTCTTATAAGGAGAAGTCGGTGAAGATCTTGGATCGTAGAGATAAGGTTATATGCAACGAGACTACCCACCTTGTTAAAGTGTTATGGAGGAACCACAAATATGAAGAAAACACATGGTAACCAAAGGAGATTATGAGGTATAAGTACTCAAACCTTTTCACTTCTAAGGGTATGAGTTAAAATTTCGAGGTTAAAATTTCTTAAGGTGGGAAGAATGTAACAAACCGAACTTTTTGAATAATATTTCGTTTCATGAAAATGTAAGCTTTACTGTTTAATAATCAATAAATCTATATAAGTATAATTGAAATGTAACCATTGAGTTTTGACCATTATATGATTGTTGGTAAATATGACTGTTGGAAATAATAATAATTTTTAACATTATAATTATTGTTTATAAATATAAATGATAATGGATAATTAATGAAAAAAGAAGAGTTTATGGCCTCATCTAGTAGACTAAGGAAGTACAAAGCCAGTTTTTCAAAGCTTGGGAAGGATGTAGAACCACTAGGCTTTGCTCTGGACCAATCCCAAACTGATCTTCAATATCTCAATCTTGAATAAAATCTCCTATAGGAGAAGTTCAAGTTTATAGAAATCACCACTCTGGTGATGTTATCCGAGCCACCCTAAGAGTCTATCACCATTTCATACCATACCCTTAGGTCATATGAGGACATTATAAGGGGGTATGTATTGAGGCCTTAGTTACTTTTTGCAATCCATTTGTATAAATAAAATTGTTATTCTACAAAAATAAACATCATTTTTTAAAATTGAGATGTCAAAATTAATCTAAGAAGAATTTTTAGTATTTTTCTAAGAAGTTTCACATTATTGATGAATATTGAAAAAAGTGGCTTTTAAAATATTTTTATACTTTAAATAATTGATACTGAGAAATGATTTTCCAAAATATACATACACGGTTGTGATCAGTAAGATATTTAGAGTCAGATAAGATCAACTTATTTTTTTGAATAGTAACTTATGAATAGTAATAATACCCTTATGAATAGTAATGTGACCAATGGAATAGTAGCCTCACCTAAGAATGTATAAATATAATTTAGGCATCTTGAATGGTAATGTGATATAATAGTATAAGTAAATAACTTTTTTAGACATCATTAATTAAGTATTAGTATTTTTTGAGTAAATGTTGATTTTACTTACAGAATAAATTTCTCAAATTTATACGATTATTATCATAAAATGGAGTTCATTTTTGAGTTTAGAACATTAATATTAGTTAAGATTAAATTTTTGTGATTTTTATAAAATGATTTGTTTTTTGGTGAATAGTAAAAATACAGTTTCTGATTTTTCAGTGTGTTTAATGAAATCATAATGATGTAATAAATAATTTAAAATTTTGGTAGAATCATGAGGATTTAATTATGATATTAGTTTTCTCAAAACCATGGTCAAATACCATTTTCAAGCCCATGGTTTTGAAAATACCACCGATGAGGTGTCCTCGAAAATTAATAAAAAAAACTCACTCACTTTTACTATAAATACCCTCCCATTACTCCATTATATTTCATTAAAAATTCTCTATCATAGAAGATCTTATATAATTACCTCTGAAGGATTCCTATAAAAGTTTCCTCAATCTCCCATGGTCTGGACCTTTAAGTTTTAGGAGTCACTACTCAAGGTAAGGGAAATCTCAACTTTGTTTTTCCTTTCATGTTCTCTTTTTTATGTTATATGTATTTCAAATTTACATATCATGTTCTTATATCCATTTTTTATATACCTATATTGTATTATGATTCTTTTATTATTGGTACAACCTTTTCCCTTCTCTTTTTAATGTTTTCTAAAACTATGTTTCATACCCGTTATGTTGCTGGATTTTCATCTCGAAATTTCTCCCTTTTTATCAAGGAATTATTTTATTTTTTTTTTTGGATACCCAAACATATATCTTATTCCAAGTTATTCACATGGATTTCCAAATGATATTTTTTAATTTTGGTATTAATATACATGAAACCCAACTTCCTTTTTTTTGGGATTGAAATGAAAAAAGGAACTTGTTTTTAAGAACTTTTTAAAATGCCGTGATTTTGATATGAAACTCATTTCTTTTATTCTCTATAGGTTTTTATGAAATGTGTGATTATGATCTATGTGGTTCACATGAAAATAAATACATATTAAGACTGTGCCATGATAGTGATTCAATGCACTGGGTAAAGAAATTAATCTCTAGAGATGACAAGTTTTACAATACCATGGTGAATAACCTTGGTAATTTTTGTAACACCTTCGGGATAAACATTGGTGATATTCTTATGAATGTCTAAAATAAATTTTATAGACACATTTCAAAGTTATGATTCATGTTATTATTTTTATCATATTACTTTTTTTCATGACTTCATGAAAATTCTCATGTTTTTATTGATATCTCTCAAGTTCACATGTAAAATGTTTCCCTTGTTTTCCCTTACTGATCCTTATGAACATTCTTTCCATTTATGTATGTCCCAAGGTTATGAGATGAAATAAATTTATTTAGGATGAACATTTCAATAATACTTTCAGTTTTATTAAAATAATTTTATATTTTTTCATGTATTATTTACCTTATTTCCAAGACACAATACTTTAAAGATCCATTATTTGTAAAGTGTAATGAAAAGTTAGGTAATAAAATGTTGGGATGCCATATGCACCAATCATTCCTTCTTGAAATGATTATGTTCTCTAAAATATATTTTAGATATTGATTATAAATATTTTCTTCTCCACTGGTTTGTGAGTGATAGGGGTGTTGGTGTTGTATCTCACACTATACTTCCCAAGTAATACCCAAATTAAGTTGTTGTTAAAGTCAATACTCTGATAACTGATGAGTAATTTGTAGATTACAACTAAGAAAAAATATTATTCTTGATAAAATTCATGACTACCTTTTATGTGTTAAAATACATAACTTTATCCCCCATCCATTTTGACATGTGATCTACATAGATGAGTATGTTTGTTCTTTTCAATGAACTTAGTAAGGTTACCATGAATTATATTCCCCACATATCAAATACCTAGACTTTAATGATTGAGTTTTGTGGTATCTCATTTATTCTTATAATGTTTTAGGTTCATTAATAATAATCATAAATTTTTACAAACTCTCAAGCATATTTATGAGGTTTCTACCAAAATAATCCACTCTGAATAATTTTATCCATTATTTTATTAGGTCCATGATGTTCTCCCATGGGTGAGAAATGATAAAATTGTAACATTCATTGAATTTTAAATTTTTTTACACACCTCCAAATCAGTTAATCTCTACATTGTTTGAAAAGAGGCAAATTAACCCAAAAAAAGTGAGTCGAATTGACAAAAAACATCTCTTTTATTGGTATACTAATTGAGGGTAAAACATCCCAATGGAAAAAGTAATTTAATATATCATAAAACCATGTCATGGATTCTAAACCAACATAAAAAAATTTCTTATTTTATAACTCATCCAAAATAAATAACACCTCTTCTTTATCAACATTCCTCAATTGCAGTCTTGATAAGTGGTCATCTACCACATTATATAATCCCTTCTTATCCTTGATTATGATGTTGAATTATTATATTAATAGGATCCAACAATTTAATCTCATTTTGGCATCCTTATTATTAAATAAATACCTTAAATTTATATGATCAGTGTACACAATCACTTTAGACAGCAAAAGATACGAATAGAATTTACCAATAGCAATTACAATCATGAAAAACTCATTCTCTATATTTTTTTAGTTTATATAATAATCTTATAGTGGTAATATAGTATAGTAAATGGGTCAAAATATGTGTTTGACCCATTTTCCCAGTACATCTACCATAGTAAAATTGTTCACATCACACAAAATTTCAAAATATTTCTCCCATTCTAGAGCTATAACTATTTGGGAGGACACTAGAATTATCTTAAAAGAAGAAAAGGCTTCTTTAAAAGAGTCATCAAACTCAAATGGTATATCTTTCACCAAGACATTTTTGATTAGATGAGTAATCTTGGAAATGTGTTTTACAAAGTGGTGTTAAAATCCAACATGATCAAGAAAATTCTTTATCCCCTTGATCGTATTTTGTTTAGGTACCTCCTCTATCACCTTCATAATTATAAGATCTAATTTAATTCCTTGATTCAAAATTTTATTCTCGACAAAAATTTCTCCTTGTAAAATAAAATATAACTTTTAAAATTCAATAAAAAGAAATTTTCTTCAAATAACTTCAACACTAAGTTAATATTTCTTAAAAAAAGTTAAAATATTTCTTATAAACAAATAAATTATAAAGGAAATTATCCAATAATTCCTCCACCATATCATGAAATATATGTATCATATGCCTTTGAAAAGTGGTTGGTGGATTACACATACCAAAGGTCATCCGGTAATAAGAAAAATTTTGGTATTGGTAAGTGAATAAATTAATGGATTAATCAGTTAGTCGAATCAGTATTTGGTTTGAGCTATAATATTCATTAGAAAAATAAATGAATTCATTCCTAGTTAATCTATCCAACATTTGATCAATGAAGGGTAGAGAGAAGTGAAATTTCTAAGTTATTGTATTTAATTTTATATAATACACAAATACCCACCATATCATGACTATTATTCTGTGGATCATTTCATTCTACTCATTATTCACCACTATTGATCCCCCTTTAATTGGAAAAACTTACAATGGACTCACCCACTCCCTATCCATGATTGAAAAGATAATCCCTATATCCCAAAAATATAAACACCTCCTTTTTTAACTATTTCATTCATGAGTGGTTTTATTCATTATTTAGGTTGATAGCTTGTATATAGTCCATCTTATAGAAACACCTTTTGGGTGCACATACTGTGGATGAATCCCTTTATATCATGTATACTGTATGAAATTTCATTCTTTTTTCTTTGCAAAACTGAAATTTTTTTTCATCTTACATTTTGGATAAATTTAAATTTATGATCACTCGTAGGGTCTCCTTATCTCTTATTAATTATTACCATAGTGTAATTGATAATGGATTTATCTCCAATGTTGGTATATTGATTATTAACTGAATAAACTCTATAGAGTATTCCCTAGATAGTTGTTTTATCCACTCAACAACCTTGGTATTGGTTTTTACATTCCTATTGGTATGGTCCTCTTTTTTCACTACAATTCTATCAATTAGAGCCATCATATTTTACTATTATTATTCTTTTATAATAATAAAAAATTTTGCTTCTGATTATTCTTATTTGGTTAGAAAAATAGATTGAAAATATACTAAATCGGTATCTTATTTCATAGATTTAAAAAAATCACACGCAACTTTCTCCTTGCCAACTATAAATATGATTCAACACAAGTTTACGTCAATCAGTGCCTTATCAATGTAAAGTAAGGGTCTTCATATAATGTTTTTTACATCACCCACTTCCTATATCTATAGTATAAATAAATCAATGAGAAATGTGAATTTACCCACTTTCACGAACATATATTCGTGGATTCCCTATGGGTACTTCACCAAGTTGTTTGGAAGCTATAATTCCACTCCATTCTATTTCATCTCATCCAATACCAAAATTAAAAATATAATCATGGGAAAAATAGAGAAACTTTCTCCAAAATCAAAAAAGTTCCTTGTTGAAATTGTATGGTCCAATGTCACATATGATATAAATGCTCTAAAGATCTATTATTTTTTGTGGAAACTTCTATTAAACAACTTTTGATCAATCTTTAATGAGTAATATAACACTCAAATATTATAACTTCTTCTTTTTTTATAGAAACACTTTCAAAAAAACAATATATCTACATGTTATAAATATCTTCTACAAAAGGAATGCTAATTTTTATCTATTTAAAGATGTAAAAAATTATCTTATTATGCTTCTACTTTCACTTATTATACCATATTTGAGAATATGAGTGGGGGTATATATGGTTTTTATTCCTTATAATTTTACTCTTATTTGGTTTCCTTAACCTGTGTTTCAAAAACTATATTTTATTTTATACTCCTTCCCCCAGAATCTATCCAAATTCCACATCTATACAGTTTCTAGATTTTTCCTCTGGTTCTTCCACTTTTTCTTCTTTAATCACACCCACATCCCCATAATTATTTTTAATCTATCTTTCAACCTCACTTGGATGAATTTGTTCCATCTCACACCCACTTATCATTTTCAAATCCTTATCCTCCTCTCGATTATGTGTTTCCATGTTACAAGTAAATGTACCCAATAACTAGTCTGAGAGTGTTTGAGGAAAAATATCCCTTGATACTTGAGGTTTCATAGGGAAACCCTTTGATTATGCACGTATTTTCGAATATTCTTTATCTTATGATATTCCTTTTAGATTAATTTTTACAATATATATCATGGTTGGATTGATAGTTCTATATAGGTGGTTTTTTTAGGCTAGAATTACTACATGTACTACTATTGTGGAAGGAATTGATGATATCTAGTTATAGGAAGGGTTTTAATGGAAAATAGGGTTGTCATTTTTGTGAATATCCAATAATCAATTGGTTTATATTATAATTTTAAACTCCTTGATACTATTTACTCCCCCATTTTTTCTATTTTTGGGGTTTTACTAGACTTGGTGGTGTGAATACAGTCTAAAACTATTGTTAGACTTGAATGTAACTGATATAGATACATATTGGGTCTAATTGTCCTCTATTCCTTCCCAAAATTCCGAAAAAACATGTAGACCACAAAACATATCACAAGACTATTCCTCAAGTTGTTTTATCAGTGGTGATAGTTATTAGGCTAAGAACAGTAATGCATCCAAATTCTTAGTGAGGGGTTCCACTTGAGTGGTTAAATGAGTAGTCTCATCCAATGCATGCATCCTATCCTCAGTGTCAATATATCACTTTTCCAATGGTTTTCATTCTAATTTATATCATCTAGTATATATTGACCAACTTTTGGGGTATTAATATTATCCTTCCACCATCCAAAGAGTCATCAATGGATTTAGTTAGAGGTTATATGCCATAATAGAAAGTTTGAATTCAAATACACACATCATGCTTATGGTGTGATCACTTATTCAAGATTTATATAAATCTATCCCAAGATTACCAATCTTATTTTCTATCTATTTGGGAAAAAATTTGGATGTCCCTCCAAATATTCCAAGTCTGTGCAGGAGGGAAATACTTTTCAAGAAATATTTTGCACAGCTCATCTCATGTGGTGATTGATCTAGTGGGTTGTATTTTCATCCAGTACTTTTCTAATTCCCAAAGTTAGAATGGGAACAAAAATAATCTAACTATATATACTGAAACCATAATGTGGTCAAAGGTGTACCAAATCTCTAAAAATTTTGATAGATGTCCATGAAACTCTTAAATTTTTATCCCACTAAACTAACCCATGTTCTAAATTATTTAGATAATACTAGGTTTTATATAAAAGTTTATGGATTTTATTAGAGTTCAAACAATGCTTGAGGATTCCCCATAGATGGAGTAAAATCCATAATCCATGAAGGTGTTCTTTGAAGAAATAAATTGCGCTCTGTTCTATTGTTCCATGTGTAAAACTAGGCACTATAACTATTGGGTGTAGCTAGGTTGTTCCTTTCCCCCATTTATAACCTTCGATGCATAAATAGGACATTATCTATCTCTACCTCATATTTAATTTTCTATTAAACATATAAGATACTTTATATAGTTTTCAAGGTAGTCTTATAAACTATTAGTCCTAAATTGATATAAATAAGTTATGTGTGCATGTAAAAAATAATGAAGACCTAAAATATAATGAAGAATAGAAATGGTTAAGTCAATAAATAAAATCTAAAACTATAAAAAAAATTATGGATACATGTGCACTATTAAATTCTAGGTTATATTATAGTCTATAATTTATATAATTTCTTGATCCTTTTCTAACTAAAAAAATGTATAGTAATGGAATTATAAAATCTTCCCAAGAAGAAGCTAATCTATGAGCCTTCCTAATTAGTTGACTTATATTGTTTAAATGATTCCTTATGTGGTTTAGGAAAATATAATCAAAAAATAAATTCTTTATGATTAAAAAAAGTTAGTGAAATCAAATTCATGGGATTAATTTTGAAGGAGTTGTTAAAATATGTCGCATCCCTCACTTATAGATTAGTCAGCCAATTGACTACCAAGTCATTCTATAACTATCAACCTTTTATAACCAAATCATTCGACTCAATATAAACCATTGAACATCCTTTTTCCTATTCCATCCATTAATATTTGATGCATTATGCTTGAATATTAATATAGAATACAAATACATCTTATTTTTCATAGATCAATTAAGTTAATTGGTTTGGGTTTCCACCACCCACACTCCTCTTGATTGGGTTTATATAAAGGGGTTTGATTTATTTGAGTTCCATAACCAATTCCAAATTGATATCTATAACCATAATCAAGATTAGTAAGTCATTAATGAACACACCCTTCTACTCATGATCCCTCACCTCTCAAGTATCTATTCATGCATGATAGAGGGTAGATTCATCACATATAAATAATTCATCTTCAGAGATGATTTCAAAGAATAATTAATACAAAATAAAAAAAAATAAAAATAAAATAAACTTACCTGAATCCATTCACTCAATTTCCAACAAAAACACTAAAATGAATGAAAATAATAAAAAAATCCATAAGAATAAATAAAAATAAGTAAATAAAATCTAATAAATTTGAAACCCCTTTAAAAATCAATAGATTCTGATATATATAGTAAAGAATAGTTGTGTTGTTCCAAAAAGTGTCATGGAATAAACCATCAAGGCCTACTCCTTGGACTCCTCTATTCAAACATATCATGGTGTATGATAGCCTCTCATAGAGTGAACAATAAATCTTCATGTTTGATTTTCAAAAATCACTTAAAATCCTAATGTGAGATTGTAACAACCCAAAATTTTTGAATGATAATTATTTCCTAAAAATGTGTCTTATATTATTTTTTACTCAACAAAACTATATCCCTTTAATAATGAAGTGAGTATAATTGAAATTTTACCATCATGTTTCGACTATTATATGAAAATTAGTCAATGTGACCATTGGAAAAAATACTCTTAATAATAATTTTAATGTTATAATTAGTTTTTATAAGTTGAAATGACAAAGGATAATTAATGATGAAAGGAGAAACGATGGCTTCAACTAGTAGATTTGTGTCGTACAAATCCCATTTGTCAGAACTTGGGAGGGAGGTAGCATCATTGGGACTCTCCCTTGACCAAATATAAGCTAATATTAAACATGATAACTTTGAACAAAATACCCTATGGTAGAAGTTCAATTTAGTTGAATTACCACTCGGGTGATGATAGTTGAGCCGCTCCATGAATCTAACACCATAACAGACCATACCCTTAGGTTTTATGTAGGTTATATAATATGTTATGTGTCAAGGACTTAGTTATTTAATTTATAATCCCTTTGTATGAATAAATTTTTTGTTCCATAAATTCCATTTTGAGTTTATTTTTTCTTAAAAATATGATGAATTTGATAAATTGATTTTTTGGAATTAAATTGTACTTTTTAGAAAAGATATAATTTTATAATAAACTAAGGAATTATTAGTAATATTTATTCTAATTAAATATTATAATTAAAATACACTTGTTTAAATTTAAATGATTTTATTTTCATGTGTCAGAAATTTTACTATGCATTTTACTATGAATTTTATATCAACTATTATTTTTAATAAATAAGTATTTTTATATTTAAAAGTTAAATTTCTCATATTTAGATAACTATTATGATAAAATAAATATCATTTTTTAAATCATCACGTTGAAATTAGGTTAGGGTAAATTTATGAGAATTTTCTAAAATATTTTATTTTTCGATGAATAGTAAAAATACAGTTTGAGTTCTTTGGTAGGAAGTTGTATGAGCCTATAATGGGTGTGCCTCTCTAGAGTTTTCCCCTTGTTTCCACCTCTACTTCCCCAGAATCGGACCATCTTCAGCTTCTCCTTGGTGCTTCTTCACAGTGATCTTGGGGGGGGGGGGTCCTCCTTCAGTGGAAGAGTCGATCTCCGTGGGCTCGGCTATCGCATATTCTCTCACCATTTGTTGGCCCTCTCCAGGCCCTCTGTCTCCTTCACCAGCTAGGGTTCTTTGGTGGCACGGTGAGATCCAGTGGTCAAGATTCACTTTGTTGTCTGAGGGTTTCTGTCTCGAGTTTCAGCTGGGAAGGTGAGGGGTTGTTCGTGGCAGTCTCTATGGCAGATGTAAAGTCGATGATGGTTTGTGGCTTCTGAATTGTGGTGGGTATTCTTTTGTTGTTCCCTGGTGTTTTTTTATTTGCGTTTATGGTTTCTATTTACATTTTTCTATTTTCGTGATTTGGATCTGGATTTTTTTGTGCGTGATGTTTGATTTCGTGGAGAAACCGGCGGTGATGTTGGTTTTGGCAGTGTGGTTTGAAGATGTTGTCATGCGGTCTACAATTCTAGGTCCAAGATTAGGTGCATGTTTTAAAGGATATTGGTAGAGGATTCAGATTTTGATTTCTTTTTACTTGATGAAGGTTGATTTGGTCTGTGGTTCTATGCATGGATGAGGCTTTTGTGGTTTGAATTTTGTTTGTTCTCTTGTGGCATTGCGGTCTTGGTCTTGGGACATTGCATCCAGTTTGATTTCAAGGGCCTGATATAGAATATTTTCATAGCAGAGAGAATTATCCTTATCATCTCTATACAAAATTTGAAGTTTTGAGAGGGTATGGCATTATCCAAAGGATCTATGCCTCTGCATCCTTGTACAGGACTATTAGCTGAGCAGTGATGGGAATGTGGATTGTGATCATATTTTTTTATTTCTAGGGTGGGTCTTTTCCTTGATTTTTAATATATTGTTTTTTTCCTTGAGGATCTTGGATCATGGAGTCTTTTTGTGTTTTATGTCTTGATATCATTCTAGTATCCCACTTTTCCTCAAAAGTACTTTTGAAATATAAAAATTAATTTGCAATCAGTTTGAGTTCTTCGATAAGTTTAATTAAGTCATAATGATATAATAAGTAATATAAAATGTTGGTCTACTCTTGTGGATTAAAATATCTTAATATGTTTCCCAAGTGTCCAATACCAAAGGAAAATACCATGGTTAATCCCATGGTTTTTCATTTACCTGTACCTAGGTATCTAAGGAAATTAATAAAAAAATACCCCTCTGTTTCTATAAATACCCACACATTTATCCATTATCATTAGTTAAAAATTCATCCTCCATTATTCTGTGATATTTTTACCATCCAAGGAGTTCCAAACTTCGAGTTTTAGGAGTTACTCTTCATGGTAAGGGAAATCTCAACTTTTGTATTCATTTTAAGTTCCCTTTTTATGTGGTATGTCTTTCAAATTACCAAAACATGATATTCTATCCATTTTATTCTATCCCTTTGCTATATTAAGATTATTTTATTAGTGTTATACCCTTTTCTCTTTCATTTTACTATTTTCAAAAACCATGTTTCATACCTATTTTGTTGCTGAATTTTCTTCTCAAAAATTTTCTATTCTCCTCAAAAAATTGTATTTTATTTTCTTTATGTGAATACCCAAACCTCTTTCTTTTCTAGGATTATTCACCAATATGTGAAAAATATTTATTTATTCTGGTATTTATATACATAAAACCTTCATTCTATTTACATGGGATATAAATGACGTAATGATCATGTCTTTAAGCACTTTTTAAAATGTCCTTATTTTTATATGAAACACATTTATTTTATTCTTCATGGGTTATCTATGAAATATTTTATTATGGTCTATGTGGATCACATTAGTTAAGAAATACTAATAGTGTTCCTTGATATCACTTCAATGTATTGGGTAAATAATTTAATCTCTAGATATGACATGTTTTACGATACCTTGGTGAATAACCTTGGTAATTTTTATGACTCCTCGGTGAAAAAGCTTACTGATATGCTTATTAATGTATCATTTAAATGTTTTATTCATATCTCCATGTTATAATTCATGTTAATTTTATTGTTATATACCTATTTCTCATGCATTTATGATATTCTTAAAGTTCTTATCGAAAATTCTCATGATCACTTGTAAATAATTTCCCCTAATTTCCCTTATTAGGAATTATGCTCACCCGTTCCTTCGATGTATTTCCCCAGGATATGAGATGTAGTAAATTTACATAGGTTAATCCAAAGAAGAATCCATTCAATTGTATTAAATGAATTTTTTATGTATTCATTTATTATGTACCCTTTTTTCCAATAAACTAAACTTTAAAAAGACCCTCTATTGGTTTAATGTAATGTAATGTTATGTAATAAAAATGTAGGATTCCATAGTTGGTTTCAAAGGAAGGTTTAGTTATTTAATTGAAATTAGTATTTTAAAACTTTAGGAAGAACCTTATAGAAAAGTTAAAATATAGGAAAACATCATGTTATTTTGGTAAAGTATTAAGTAAGTGGTTTTAGAGAAAATAAAACCATGCCTGGATACGAACAAGTGGATGGGGTTCTAGAATATATATACCTAGGGATAGTAACTCTGGAAAGGTGTGTCAAGAATGACTTGTTGTAACCCAGTAGATGACAATGGATCTTACTATACACTTATTTTGACACTCATGGGGGATATTTTTGGTTAATCACAAGCTTTTTATGAACTATTATAAAGGATTTTTAGAAAATGTAATTAGTGTTAAAGAATAAAATATTTATAAATGATGTTTTAAGACATGAAATTCCTTTATAATTATATGATTATTAAATAAAATTTTTTCTCATTAATGTTTTATCCTTTTAGAAAATATAGGAAAATAGGAGAAACCATGTAGATGGTGAGCGCAATGGACCTGGTTCTAATGGCCTTCTAATTGAATATGTAATTTAAAACTTCATGAGAATGATGAATCAACTTATTCGAGTTATGAGTAATAACTTGAACCAAGACAAGAGACCAGATTCACCTCTAAGGTAAAAACTTTCCATTGAGTCCTTTATGCATCAATGACCACCTTCTTTTAGTGGATATATTGTCCGATTAATTATTGAACAATGGATAAGATCTATAGAAAAGATATTTTTTGTACTCTATTATTCAAAACAAGAGAAAGTCACCCAAGTTGTGTACCTCTTTGAGGGAGAAGCTGGTCAGTGGTAGAAACTGGTTAAAAACATGAATCTAAGAGGATATATTGATGAAATGAAGTGGTAAGAGTTCAGGGGAACCTTTTTCAAAAAATATTTCCCATATTCAATGCGGATGAAAATGGAGGACTTTCTAGAGCTGAAGAAAAAGGGAAATGATTTTTTTTGAAGCTATGAGAAGAACTTCACAATTCTTTCCCATTACATCTCTAGTTTTTTAATATATCCTAATTAGAAAGTTTATAGATTCTTTGGTGTACTAAGACCCAATCTATGAAATAATATATCCAATCGAGACTATGAAAACAATGAGAAGATCATGATTAGTGCTATGAAAGTTGAACTAGAGTTTGGAGAGACACAGTGGTACCATAAATTGAATAAAAAGAATAGATCTTTAGAGACAAATTTTTGTAGGATCTTTGATCAAGGAATAGGAGTAAAGAAAGTGCAACTTACCACGTGCAATAAATGTGGGAATAAGTATTTGGGGAACTACTTTCTCAGGAACAGAAAATGTAACAAGTGTGGAAGAGATGGTCATATTATATGGAACGGTAGTAGTGAGGTGAAGCCTAAACTTATCAAAACTAATGAAAAAGGGAATATGTTGGAGGGCCAGTATAAATTTCAATGCTTTAAGTGTGGACAAGCTAGGCACTTTTCCAATCACTATCCAAATCTGAAGACATTAGAGGGGAATCATCATCAACCTCAGCATAGTCCAAGAGAGAAAGGTTGTTCTTTTACTATCATGAAAATTAAAGTTGAATCTTCAAATGATGTGGGGTAATTTACTCTCATTTCTCTTTCAAATCTCTCAAGTACTTTGTTTGATTCTAGATATACTCATTTCTTTATTTCCACTAAGTTTGAAAATAATAAAGAATTAATCCCTGAAATTATATAAGTATAACTATATTTCAAGACTCCTAGATGGATTATCCAAGAATCAATAGTGTATAAAAACTCCAGTATTTAATTTTATGAGAATAATATCATCGGAAATTTAGTATCCATTTCCATGATGGAATTTTTCATTATACTAGGGATAGACTGGCTCTCAAATTATAATTCTACGATCAACTGCAGAAGCGAGGTAGTCTCAATAGTCTTGAATAGAAAACCTATAGTTGTTTCCAAAGGATAGATATCTTGACGTGATCTTTGTCTAGAAGCACCTCCCATATCTTTATTTAATTAAATGATCAGTGAAGATTAATAAGGAAATGAAGTTATAAGAATATAAAGTTTCCCTATCATTCAGGAATACATTGACGTATTTCCTAAGGTGTTACTTGTGTTAGAGTTGGTGCCCTAAAACCAAATTCTATGTTATTTATGATAAACATGTATTCATTGATTTTATTGTTAATAAAATACTTATCAT
The DNA here is from genome assembly GCA_963277665.1 of Viscum album. Lineage (NCBI taxonomy): Eukaryota > Viridiplantae > Streptophyta > Magnoliopsida > Santalales > Viscaceae > Viscum > Viscum album. Next base: position 276,837,422 of record OY728123.1, on the reverse strand, counting down.
ATCATGATTGTTCTTCTGTGTGAAATATTATGTGATAATGTCCTAAGAGTAGCTATCACACTAAAAGTTCATAGCAGTTCCCTACTATGATAAGAACCCGAAAGTGCTATGACACTATTCTTGAATGCATGTTCTACAGCCAAAAGATTTAATTTTAGGGGCACAAATGATCTAGGCTATCAGGGATGGAGACTCACAGGACTTTTAATCACCTTCTCATGGTGTACGCCCTTGGTAATATCCAGTATGTATATTATGTGAATGATACCCGCCATGTCACGAACCAACCCGAGACGACCCTGAACCGGTCACCCGAGCCGGCCCGCGACATGGCCCGAAGGGTGTTCCTGATCCCCACGGGCTGGAAACTAGTGCCATGAATCAAGAGCAAACAGGTGGGAATGATTTGGACCAAAAGAAAATAAATTAAGCATCAGAAATAAATAGAACAAAATAAAATCAAGGAAGAGAAACCAACAACGATGCTGACCAGACCACGACCAAAACTCCATGTGACCCCGCGGGTCACTCTCCAATACTGCAACCAATGTCGCTCAAGGCGAACAACTGAAGCTGGAACCTGCAACATAACTAAAAACAAGAAAACATTATAGGTGTGATTATTAAAACTCAGTAGGTTAGCCCAGTAAATCTATTGTCAAATCACTACCTTTAAATAAAGAAATTTACTAATTTCAGGTTTGAACTAAATATACAAAATATTGGTTTTCACACACACTCTTCCATTTCTAATACAAGTAATAGTCCATTTCCCTTTTTAATTTAAAAACAAGTTTATTGTTTGAAAGGAATAGGTGCATTCCATTTTAAAACATTTCTGAGAACAAGTTAGAAATTCAGATTTCAGTTGTTAGTCAAAGGGTAAAACCACACACAACACACACTAAGGTAAATGGAAAAGAAAAGTGGCACACATTGGCCAGCAACTGAACTAGACCTCTCAATTGTCCGCCACATAAAAATAAACACTAAAGGAAACATGGGTCGAACCTAGGAGATCGTGAACAATCCAGAACATACTATACATCTGACTCATCCTGAAGGCATTCCCTAACTCGATGATGTCATAACGCCCTAAGGCTCGGCATAGCCCTACATGGCCTAACCGAGGGGCCCAATCCCCATAGCAGCAATAACTCATTATTCCCCTACTATGGGGCCACTAGCCAGTGCGTATTCTAAACTAGTGCAGCAATCGTTCTTAGAAGATTCACTCATTATGCCAAGTTCCCATGTCAACACAAGAAATAAAAAGGGGGTACGTCCACAATGTAAATTAATCAGTCACAATGCACAAACATCACATATAGCTCATGCAATCAACGCACACCAAAGATCACACCCAAGTGGGTTTTCCAAAATAATCTATTTTATTAAAGTGCCAAATGGGCCTTCACCAATTTTAAAGAAAGACCTCATTTCTCGAGAAAACCCAAAACACTTGTTCAAAAGAAATAATTTATCTTTAAAACTAGTTCTACATTTTAAATTCCATGAATTATGTTAAAAGACAAAATGAGCATTCTTTTAATACTGGGTGTCCGATCGTCAGGAAAATTTTTAAAGTGTCGCGTATAAAATAAACGGTTCTTTTAAAAAAAATAATCATTTAGAAATTAATTATCTTATATTATTTCTCATTTATTAAAAATTAATAAAACAACAAGAAATTAATAAATTCTGAATCTAAAGGTAAGTACAGGGGGATACCTACCTCACCTCACAGTCCAAACGCAATGGCGCGTCACGCCTCACACAGACGCACAAGCAAGCGCAAGTTGTTGACCGCAATATCACAGGGTAACCTTGAAAATGCGCTGCAACAAACACACAGTAACTAAAATTACACAAACACAGACCGAAAACAATCCAAACAAGCCAACAACACAAAATAACTACCTCGACACAATTTAAAATCACTACCCGCACCATTGAAATTATTTACCAAACCACTTTACAAACATCATACGCACCTCATGATTAAAGCAATAAATCATTTGAGTAATTTATAAAACACCCGAAAAGGGGGAAACCAAGGTTTACCTCAAAACATACTCAGTTTCAGATAAGAAAACACTTTAAAATAAAACACAAAACATCATCACACCAAAACATGACTTGCACCTAACAACCAACCCATAAAACATTTTATAAAATAACACACCCGTTTGCACACACAAAACATTGTCTCTTTCCATTAAAAATTACTTTCCCAAAACTTAAACATGTTCACCGCCTAAAAATAATAATTCACACCCAATAAAAAATTGATTTACACTTCTATAAAGTAACCAAAACATAACCAAAATGAAAAACACACCATTTTCATTATTTCCTAAAACACTTTAAAATTTATAAAATGATTTTACAAAGATTAACCCAAACAACTTAAAAACATCTAACACAACACAAAATAAAAACAAAGAACACAATTGTAGTTTTAAAAAAACTTGAAATCATCAAAGCATATTGACCAATTAACTTGCAGGGGAACGAATCAAGTAAATAGATTAATTAAAGACATGAAAGCATCATATGGACTTATTCGGAAAGAAAAAATGTGCATTCGCCTACCTCAAAGTTGAGCATGGATACAACGACGTATACACAGAAAGATTAACAACACTCAACGAACCATTTGCACACCCGAGAGAATGAGCAGAACTTGCAAAACACATATCGTGGTATTATGATTTAGCCAGAACAAATAGAAAAACACCACAGATGAAATAAAAATAATTAATAAATAAATAAACCAACAAAATATTGATTAACTGATAAAATATACCAAAAGGGAAAAAGGTTGTCGGAAAGGAGGGATGAATGAGCCGAGGGTAAGGGAACAAGTGGGGAGGAGCAACCGGACAGGGGGGTTGCGCCAGCGAGGAGAGGACGGCTGGACTTGGATGCGGGAGGAGGTGGGGTGTGCGACAGCGGGCGGACAGGCAGGAGAAGGGTGTGCGGTGGGGAATCGCTCGCTAGTCCGAAGGTGCGAGGGAGATGAGGGGACCGTTGCTTGGCGCAGGCACGGAAGCAGCTAAGGTGCAGAGGGCAGGAGGTCCAGGTGCACTGCGGTATGCTGGAGTATGAAAGGCCAGAGGCCGGGACCAGGATGGGTGAGGTCGAGTGGAGGGGGAGCATGGCGAGGCTCTTGGAGGGAGAGGTGCGGCCGGTGCATCTGCTCAGGAGGAGGGTTGCGGACAGGGGAGGCGAGCGCGGATCTGGAGCCGCAAGGCTTGGTCAAGTGGTGCTGCGTAGGAGAGAAACAGAATGGGGGGCGGGGGTGATGGCTGAGCGTGAAAAAGGGAAGGGAGTGGGCAGCTGGGTAGACCTAGGGTTAGCCATATTTGTTTTACATAATAATAATAGTACTAATACAAACAATAAAAATAATAACAATAATAATAATAAACGATAATAATAATAATAATAATTATTATTATTATAATAAAAACATTTATAATAATAAAACCATTTAAAAATATAAAAATATATCTATATATATATGTGTGCATATATAGACATATATACCTATATATAAACATATATAAACATATATATATGTACACATATAAACATATATACACCTATAAACATATATATATACACATAACATTAAAACATAAACATATATACACATATATACACATATTTATTTATTTATTTATCCGCTCAACCATCTAATTTAATAAAGTTAAAATTGGATGACCATGCGGTATTCGTGCACCATACGGTACCCAAGCGGACTACAAGTGGGATGCACGTACCCAAGCGGAAAGCACGTACCCAAGCAGACTGCGCGTCTTAAACATACGGTGTTCACGCACTATCCCAAACCATAAACTCATCCCAATATTAAAATTTAAATTGGGACTCACCCTAACTCATGAAAAATCACTCAACACCAAGAGAAATAAAATAAATAAAATGACTAAAAAAATTGGTGTGACAATTCTCCCCACCACAAACACTTTCTTCCCCCAGAAAGTCACCAAGACAGAGTATAATCATTGTCCAAGGTTGAGGGGAGAACACAGGAGGGTTCTCTCCACCATATAAATTTACTAACATGGAGACCTTGAAACTCGAACACACCACCCCAGGGGGGCAACGCGGGAACTCCCCAAACTGAACTCATCCCAACTTCTCAATGCTAACAGAACAACTCCACCACTAGGATTAAAACTATTCTTGGAAAAACTAGCACACTGAGACACCGAAAAGGAGGAATTCCCTACAAAACTCAAACACAATAAATGAAAAGCCACGGAGAGGCGTCCAGGCTATTAAAGAGCCCAGAAACGACACCCATTAATTTTTCGGAACTAAACATCCCCCTAACATACGCAGCTGAGACCATCCTCAAGATCAAAATGGGTTCGTTTAGTCACGGACCCGATGCCTTTCAAAGAATCTGAACGATTTAGAAACTACACCAAGAGAAAATGAGGCCACTTGGATTTCAGTAGAATAATCTCATCGAACAACCACAACAAGTATGAGATTACAACGACAACAGGAATTAAACAAGAAAGCTTTGGATATTTCCCTTACGAAGGCTGAAAACATGGATCGGGCCAAGGTTCCACACGCTCTCAGCAATTCCTGGTTGTGCGCGAGCTTCACCCCAAGACCTGTGGCTGGGGTTCTGATGGCTGAAGCATCTCCTGCCTCACAGTCAGGCACTGGAATCTCTCGGTCACAACATCTTCTTTAGGCGATGCTTTCTGAAAAAATTCTCTAGATGACCCAGGCATCCACAACGATGGCATGTCTTCGAAGGGATGCGACATGACGGCTTCACGTGTCCGAAATGGCCACACTGGTGGTACACCACTGAATAGTCCAACGAACTAGAAGTCAGAACCAATTCAGACGACTCTTTAGAAACAGGTCCCTCTGGAACACCCTTCTCGCTAGATGGGGAACCTCCACGAGTAACTGGATTCACTGGATTGTCAAGCACCTCCGCTCTAGAGACCAACTCAGCTAAGAACACCTCGTGCACAAACTTCTCAAAAGTGATGCTCCCAAAAAGGGAGGACTCGCTACTTGATCTCTGGACGAAGACCCCTGATGAAGGGAGAAGTCTTCATCTAGTCTTGCGACACTACCCCCGGAAAAAGAGACACAAGATCCTTGAAATGGTCAACATACGCTTTCACTGTCTGCTAGCCATGTTGAAAACACATGAGATCTTCCATTTTCTTCGTCTTCACCTCCATAAGTATAAGCCGTTGAACGAAGACAGCTTTGAAGACATACCACATCATCCTAAATTGCAGTAATGGTGGGGCGAACAACTTCTACTCGTCCAGAGCTGGACCTTCGAATAGACCCAGGACAGCATGCACTCTAACAGCTTCGGGAGTTCCCAATACCCTGAAGATGCGCTCGACCTCTTCAAGCCACTCCACTGTCTCTAACAGACTTCAATCACCGTGAAGGATAGACGACGTCCGAGAAAGACAAAAAACTGGGCATGACTCATCAAAACTCTGGGGACCTTTCTGGGCTGCATTTCTGAACAACATATAAAACACAAAACCGAAACTGATATCATTTGAAGAAACATCAAAGAAAGCGCCTACATCCAAAAACAACCAACTCAAACAAACCAAACAACCAAAAACACAACTTAAAATTCCCCATCCAAAATTCTCGTTTCATTTAAGATTACAAAACCACTTTTTTTTCAAAACCACTTTCTTTCAAGACCACTTTCCAAATACCAAATCCACTTTTCAAACCAAAATCACTTTCCAAAACCATTTTCCTCTTTAAAAGTCAATTTAGAAAACAAGGTCATGCCTTTAATTTCAAACACACCTTGGTGATCCCATGAATCATTGCACATGTATTCATCCAATTTCATTCATACGCACCAACACGCCCTTTCCACGCATCCTCTCACATGTGAAAAAGTTCATAAGGAGTACGTGAGGTTTCACCCCAAACCATTCTCGACCAATTTGCAAGCAAACATCGGTTTTCCAAACCAAAATCTTTCAGTTTTAAAACTCATTTCATAAATTTAAAGTCATTTAAAATAAATCAGTCTCATTTTCAAAAACCGTTTTTGCATTTCCAAAAACTCACTTACACCAACCAGAATGAAAACGACACTCAACTTGCATCAAACCACCGGAGTGACGGACTAGCGGTCACACTTAACTTGGCGACATGGTAGTGGGACATTCCCCAAGTGTCAATGACTAGGAAGAACTTAAACTGTGTATGCTGACTCCACATGGGTCACACCTCCATGTAAAACCACAATGCAACATCGGTTTGCATCCTTTGTCATCCCTCAATCCAAAACAAATCAGAACGAGACAAGAACTCAATTCCCAGACTATCCCTGGTGACTTGAGGTGTGGAATGAGCAAGGGTTCATGAAGTAATTCTCGTACCTACCTCTCGACTCCTGACACACCTAATCTCCATCTACCAGACACCCCAAATAACAAGGGCCTCCTCTGATACCATTTTGTCACGAACCAACCCGGGACGACCCTGAACCGGTCACCCAAGCCAGCCCGCGACATGGCCTGAAGGGCGTTCCCGATCCCCATGGCCCAAAAGAAAATAAATTAAGCACAGAAATAAATAGAACAAAAGCAAATCACGGAAGAGCAACCAACAACGCTGCTGACCTGACCACGACCAAAACTCCATGTGACCCCGTGGGTCACTCTCCAATACCGCAACCAACGTCACTCAAGGCGAACAACTATAGTTGGAACCTGCAAAAGAACTGAAAACAAGAAAATTCTATAGTCGTGAGTATTAAAACTCAGTAGGTTAGCCCGGTAAATCTATTCCCAAAGCACTACCTTTAAATAAAGAAATTCACTAATTCTAGGTTTGAACTAAATATACAAAATATTGGTTTTCACACACACTCTTCCATTTCTAAGACAAGTAACAGTCCATTGCCCTTTTTAATTTAAAAACAAGTTTATTGTTTGAAAGGAACATGTACATTGCATTTTAACACATTTCTGAGAACAAGTTAGAAATTCAGATTTCAGTTGTTGGTGAAAGGGGAAAACCACACACAACACACAACACACACTAAGGGAAATGGAAAAGAAAAGTGGTACACATTGTCCAGCAACCGAACTAGACCTCTCAATTGTCCGACACATAAAAATAAACACTAAAGGAAACATGGTTCGAACCTAGGAGATTGTGAACAGTCCAGAACATACTATACATCTGACTCATCCTGAAGGCATGCCCTAACTCAATGTCATCGTAACGCACTAACGCTCGGCATAGCCCTACATGGCCTAACCAAGGGGCCCAATCCCCATAGCATCAATAACGTAATATTCCCCTGCTATGGGGCCACTAGCCAGTGCGTATTCTAAACTAATGCAGCAATCGTTCTCAGAAGATTCACTCACTTTGCCAGGTTCCCATGTCAACACAAGAAATAAAAAGGGGGTGCGTCCACAATGTAAATTAATTAGTCACAATTCAAAAACATCACATACAGCTCACGCAATCAACGCACACCAAAGATCACCCCCGAGTGGGTTTTCCAAAATAATCTATTTTATTAAAGTGTCAAACGGGCCTTCACCAGTTTTAAAGAAAAACCTCATTTCTCAAGAAAACCCAAAACACTTGTTCAAAAGAAATCATTTATCTTTAAAACTAGAACTACATTTTAAATACCATGAATTATGTTTAAAGTCCAAATGGGCATTCTTTCCATACTGGGTGTCCACTCATCAGGAAAATGTTTCAAGTGTCGTGTATAAAATAAACGGCTCTTTTACACCAAATAATCATTTAGAAATTAATAATCTTATATTATTTCTCATTAATTAAAAATTAATAAAACAACAAGAAATTAATAAATTATAGATCTAAAGGTAAGTGCAGTGGGAGACCTACCTCAGCTCGTAGTCCAAACGCAATGGCGCGTCATGCCTCGCATAGACGCACAAGTAAGCGCAAGTTGGTGACCGCAATATCACTGGGTAACCTTGAAAACGTGCTACAACAAACACACAGTAACTAAAATTACACAAACAAAGACTAAAAACAATCCAAACAAGACAAAAACGTGAAAGAACCACCTCAACACAATTTAAAATCACTACCTGCACCATTGACATTATTTACCAAACCACTTTACGAACATCATACACACCACATGATTAAAGCAATAAACCATTTGAATAATTTATAAAACACCCACAAAAGGTGGAACCAAGGTTCACCTCAAAACATACTCAGTTTCACATAAGAAAACACTTTAAAATAAAACACACAACATCATCACACCAAAACATGACTTGCACCTAACAACCAACCCATAAAACATTTTATAAAATAACACACCTGTTTTCACACACAAAGCATTGTTGCTTTCCATTAAAAATTATGTTCCCAAAACTTAAACATGTTCACCGCCTAAAAAAATAATTCACACCAAAAAAAAATTGATTAACACTTCTATAAAATAACCAAAACATAACCAAAATGAAAAACACACCATTTTCATTATTTCCTAAAACACTTTAAAATTTATAAAATGATTTTCCAAAGAGTAACCCAAACAACTTCAAAACACCTAACGCACCACAAAATAAAAACAAAGAACACAATTATAGATTTAAACAAACTTGAAATCATCAAAGAATATTGACCAATTAACTTTCAGAGGCATGAATCAAGTGAATGAATTAATTAAAGACATGAAAGCATCATATGGACTTATTCGAAAAGAAAAAATGTGCATTAGCCTACGTCAAAGTTGAGCACAAATACAACGACGCGTCCACGGAAAGATGAACAACACTCAACGAACCATTTTCACACCCTAGAAAACGAGCAGAACTTACAAAACACATATCGCGGTATTATGATTTAGCCAGAACAAATATAAAAACACCACAGATGAAATAAAAATAATTAATAAATAAATAAACAAACAAAATATTGATTAACTGATTAAATATACCAAAAGGAAAAAAATTTATCGGCAAGGAGGGATGAATGAGTTGAGGGTTATGGAACAAGAGGGGAGGAGCAACCGGACAGGGGGGTTACACCAGCGAGGAGAGGCCGGCTGGACTTGGATGCGGGAGGAGGTGGGGTGTGCGACAGCGTCCGGATAGGTAGGAGGAGGGTGTGCGGTGGGGAATCACTCGCATGTCCGAAGGTGCAAGGGAGATGGGGGGAGCATTCCTTGGCGCAGGCGTGGGAGTGGATGAGGTGCAGAGGGCAGGAGGTCCAGGTGCGACGCGGTATGCTAGAGTATGAAAGGCTGGAGGCTGAGACCAGGAGGGGAAATGTCGAGTGGAGGGGGAGCGCGGTGAGGCTCCTGGAGGGAGAGGCGCGGCCAGTGCATCCACTCAGGGAGGAGGGTTACGAACAGGGGAGGTGAGCGCGGAGCTGGAGCTGCAAGGCTTGGTCGAGTGGCGCTGCGTAGGAGAGAAACAAAATCGGGGGATGGGGTGACGGTTGAGCGTGAAAAAGGGAAGGGAGTGGGTAGCTGAGTAGACCTAGGGTTTGCCATTTTTTTTACTTAATAATAATAATACTAATAAAAACAATAAAAACAATAATAATAATAATAATAAATGATAATAATAATGACAATAATTATGATAATCAAAACATTTATAATAATAAAACCATTTAAAAATATAAACATATATACCTATATATAAACATATATATATGTACACATATAGACATATATACACCTATAAACATATATATATATATACATAACGTTAAAACATAAACATATATAACATATATACACATATTTATTTATTTATTTATCCGCTCAACCATCTAATTTAATAACGTTAAAACTGGATGACCGTGAAGTATTCGTGCACCATACGGTACCCAAGCAGACTGCAAGAGGGTTGCACGTACCCAAGCGGAAAGCACGTGCCCAAGCGGACTGCGCGTCTTAAACGTATGGTGTTTGCGCACTATCCGAAACCATAAACTCATCCCAATATTAAAATTTAAACCAGTACTCACCCGCACTCACGCAAAATCACTCGACGCCAAGAGAAATAAAATAAATAAAATGACTAAAAAAACGGGTGTGACACGCCAGTAGGAAATTCACATTTCCATGTGTCATTAGATGTTTCTATCTGTGGACATGTGTATTGGTCCTTAGACATTATTATTATTATTAATGAGTATTATGAGTCATTTATTTAGATTTATTGATGAAAATGGTGATGATATATGTATGCGGTGAGGTAGGATACGTTGGGTGCGTCACAAGTAATATTGCATTAATAAATAATGCGAAAAAGGATTTATCCCTTACAATATTTAATGGAAGTTAATATCTCTGTCCCTTTGATGTAAATGATATATCCTAAATAAATCCATGTCTATGGTGTACTTTTGTAAGGTTCTATTTTCATACATTCAAAGAAAGAGACATCGAGCACATAGGTTGATGAAATTAGCATGCAACCTACTTGATTTGAGATATTTTGATAAAGGGGTTATATTACATAGTAAGTATTCGTATGAACTGACATGTCATCGCAGCATTATCTTATTTATCTATGGGTTCCTTGCCATGTTGCTAGATTCTAACCATAGACTTTTGGATACTTCACTTAATTCCACTGAGAAAGTATCCTAGAGGGTCACACACTAAGTGTATCTAGAATCTCAATTAAATAATATATATTATTATTTATTATTTAATAGTTTGAATTAATATTATTCTCATATGTGGTTTAATAATTATTCATATATTCTTGAACGCATATAAATATTTATTTTTTGTATAAAAAATATAATATTTGTTTATTTAATGGTGAATAATACAGTAATATTTATTTGATAAATAAATAGATATTATTCAAGGTCTGATAAATATTGTGGAGGAATGGTGGACCGAGTTTAATGATCTGTTGAGAAATAATAATATTGAATATTATTTTATTAAATAATATTTAATTATAATTCACAAGTTAAGTGCATGTCAAGAAATAATAATATTAGTATTATTATTTGACATGGTGGTTTTCTAGGATTAAATAAAAAATTATGGGTACTTGTGAAATTATTTTATTTTAACCCTAGTAATATAAATACCCAGTTATGTTATTTTTTAAAGTGATCCAATTCATTTTTTGTGTTTTGTACAAAAATACTGGAGAATCCTCTCAATCCTAGAGAGATCCCTTTCTCCAAGAAGGCTCCTAAGAATGGAGAGAAATCATCCTCCACTGGATTAAGAAGAATGCTTTGGGAGTGATTCTCGAGGTGATCAAGGCGGATGAAAAAAGTGATAGGATCTTCCATGATACCACCTGGAAACTCCTTCAGCGACATCTGGAGATTCTTGGAACACATATGGATCACCACTAGATGAAATCTACACTTGGTTTATAAAACACAATGACGGTTCACTACAGATCTGTCACTGGACTCATCAATGAATAAAGAATTCCTTAGAGGTGATTATTTATCTAATTAAATTAATTATAAAAACTATGTGTTGATCTATTTCCTATTGGTTAAAGCACAATTCTTTATTTTCTATTTCTTTGACTCAACTCCATGGATCATGAATTTTATCATCGTATAAATCTCATATTGATCATCGATTATGGAAAAAAATTAATTTGTGCACCGCCCATCACACACTTCTGCTGCGTTCAGAACCTACGAGTGGTATTAGAGCAGGAATATAATTTTTTATAATTATTTACAAATCATTGTTGATTTATGAATTTATAATTTAGTTTATTAATTCAAGATTAATCATTCTTTTAATATGAATTGTGAGATATTTTTATTCCTCCTTGTAATCAGAATTACACATTGTGTACTCGTGGTCAATTTTCTAGAAGTTAATTCAGAAATTACTCAAACTATGTGCATTGATGACATATGATGTAGTTAATTATTACACCATATGTTGACCAGGATAGACTGGCAAACTGTCATGTAGATTTCAAACCATGTATCCCATGTATAGGGTATGCAGTCCCTTTGAGTTAGAGATTATCCATATATTCCATATACGACCTACCTAACTAGTGACTATGTAACATGTACTCAAAACGGTGTGTGGACCATTGTACAAACCATGTACTCCAAATTTCCCAAGGTACGTTTTATATGTCGATTCCCTAGGCGTGTATCTTGGATAGATGGTGAGAGGTTTACATTCCATGTAGATCAAATCTATATGTATTTAAGCATAACACATGACCAAAAAATCAGGTAATTTGTGTCATCATTTGTGAAGTACATGTTTTTAAAGTATGTGATAAATCATGTATGCCATATGTTACAAGAGTAAAACAGTATACGAATATAATACATGTTGGTAAGAATCACACATGTATTCACCATTTTTCCTCCAAGGTACATTTATGTACAAAGTAAATTTTAAATGAATTTATTTAATTTGTTTAAAATTATAATGGATGATAATCTCAAGTAAATTTGGATGATAATTAAAATAAAAGGATTGATTAATTAAAGGTAATAATTGATTTATTTGTGTGTGATTTATCTTAAACAAGAATTATTAAGAATTTAATGCTAGTTTTATTAAATATCTAATTTGTTGCATGAATGTGGAAGATCATGATCTGGACGAAACCTTTTGTATGTGATTTGTTTCATTTAATTTATTATTAAATTAAATTTTTGGCATGCATTCCTTCTCTCCTCATAATTATGTAGGGCCTACGTGCTCATTTTTTCTTTTATATGAACCCTTTTTCCCTTAATCTATATGTCTGTAAAATGAATATGTAAGGGATGGATCTCCCTAGCTAGTGGAGGTGGTTCAAGTATAGAGCCAATGTGAAGCCAATCCAAGGATATACAAAGTTGGATAGGTAGAAAGTTGTAAACATGAACCTCAATTGATTCAAGGTGTTTCTCCCTTAGTTCATTGGTTAGTTTATCAACCACGAGATAAAATAACCATTAGCATAAGCTCATTATCATACCCTTTATTTTATTTCTATCAGTTGTTGGTTATTACATTATGGATTTATTTTCCTGATCACATAATTAATGAATTAACAAGAATGCAATATGGAACTAAAATAAACTAACTTATGCGTAAATATTTTCTAAGACACGGTTAATCACTAAAGTAATGCCACATAATATTAACAAGCATGTGATAAAGATAATTATTATAAATTTATTCATAAAATGATAAAATCCCTAAATAAAATATTAAGTCATTATAGTCTTCCATTACTTTGGTTAGAACCGAACAGTAGTTCAAAGTGCTTGACCAACCAAAGTTGGGGTGCTTTTAATTATCAGGGAATTATAACATGAGGTTTTGGGTTGACTTAAATTGGTTCACATCAAGGTTTGACTACCAAACTAGGACTTGGATAACTAAGAGGAAAAGGATGATGAAATCTAAAATTAATGATTTCAAGATTGGGGATTCCACTTAATAGATCAAGGAACTGTTAGTTAATGCAGTTGGAATTTGGAATTCCCACCTAAAACTATTCTAGTTTCTTGACCAACCAATGTTAGGGTAATGAGAAGGGGAATATGGATTCTTGACACTATGATGTCCAAGAAATAGGATATTCTGATGCAAATGGTGAGGGATGTAGGGTTTTTGATAAAATAGTAATATAATAATAAATATAATATTTATTTATTTGTATAAATTTTATCAAATAAAGTACTAAAATTATTCTTATATTATTTTGTATAAATAGTAATAAAATGAAATCATACATATCATTGTTATCTATAATTGAGAAGGAAAACCTTCTCACCATCACAAATTTCCAATAATGGAAAAGGCTCCTACATTTCATCCTTCAACGTGAAAGGAAATTGTATATTCTAAAAGAACCTTTACTAGTTGCGCCTAGAAATGAGGCAAGTGATAAAGAAATATCTCTTTATTAGAAAAAACTAAATTATGATTCAAATGATCAGTGATTAATGCTATCATCCATGTCCAATGATTTTTTTAATCAACATGATGATATGGATTCCTATAGCATGATGTCTTTCCTTTGGGATCTCTGTCAAGAGAAGGCAAGAAAAGAGAGGTATGGGATCTCCAATGTTTTTCTCACAACTAATATTGGAGAGTGTGCACTAGTTAGGCCTCATGTAGTCAATATTATTAGTTACATTGAATGCTTGGACATCTTAGGGATTAAATTCCTAGATGAGTTTTATATAGATATCATACTTTCATCACTTCCCAAGACCTTATCCAGTTTTATTGTGAATTATAATATGAGAAATAAAGAGAAGCATCTATCAAAACTTTTGACCTTGATTCTCCAAGTGGATAAGGACATGGGGCATGATAAACTTGTGGTCCTTATGGTAAATAAGAAAATAAGGAACTAGGAAAATGTTCCCAAGACTTATAAATAGTCTAAATATCCTGAGAATTATTCTTTCAATAAAAAAGAAGATTCAGAGGTAGGGAAAGGAAAAGGAATCCGTGTGTTTTTCATGTGGAAAGGCAGGCCACTTGAAGAGGAACTACACCTAAAAGAAAGGGTAAGATAAATGTGTACCCGTTATTGATTGAAATATTTCCATTTATACACATTGGGTATTAGATAAATATTGTGGTTCCCACATCTATATCTGAATTCATGAACCAAGTAGATTCTGGAAGATTTCCAAAGGAGGGGTGGATCTGCGAGCTACCAATAGAGTGAGGCTGGCTACCCTACCTATTGGTGACTACCACCTTTCATTGCCAATGGTAAAGATTCTGGTTTTTAATGATTGTTATTATGTACCTATGGTTACCAAAAACATAATTTCTGTATCATGCCTAGATACAGATGGGTTTATTTTCAAATTTGTAAATAAAAGTTGTTTATTTTATAAGAACAACAGATTTTATGGTATGGTACTATTAAATAATGGTCTTTATGTTTTAAATTACAAAAACTAAGTTTTTTAAATTGATAAAGAATCATTTTCACATGACTCATATAACACCCATTTGTGGAATCACCATCCCAGTCATGTAAACAATAAGTGTTTGAAAAATCTCTATCAAGATGGTTATTTAGACTCTTCTAAGCTAAAACCACTTGATATATTTCATGCTTAATTACAAGGGAAAATGACCAAACCACTATTCAGTGGATAGGGTGAAAGGTCCATAGATCTTCTAGGATTGGTACACATTTATGTGTGTGGACCATTTCCAATAGAAGCTAGAGGTGGATATTCTTACTTCATCACTTTTACTGATTACTTGAGTAGATATATCTATATCTACTTGGTGAGGTATAAGTTTGAGTCCTTTGAGAAATTCAAGGAATTCAAGAATGAAGTGTAGAATTATCTTAGTAAGAAGATAAAGAAGCTTCAATCGGATCAAGGAGGTGAATATATTAACCAAGAGTCCATCAAATTTTTATGAGAGTTTGGGATTCTATCACAACTCACTCCACCTTATTCACCATTGTGGAATGGTGTTAGTGAAATGATGAACTATACCTTATAAGACATGGTAAGGTTGATGATGAGTCATGAAAATATTCCATTATCCTTTTGGGGATATTCATTTCAAACTAAATAATATACATTAAACTGAGTACCAACTAAATCATAAAGTGGATTTCCCTTCATTATATAGAGTGTAAAGAAACCAATTTTATCATATACACATGTATGGGGTTGTGAGGTATTTGTTAAGACCTTCTCAGGAAACAAACTAGAACCTCAGGGCATGAAGTGTATCTTTATAGGGTATCCCAAGAAAATAAAGGGATACTACCTATATATCCCCTCATACAAGAATGTGATTATCACCAGACAATCCATATTTATTGAGAGGGAGAACATCCTCAAAAAGTATAGTGGGAGTAAGATTGTATTCAATGAACTTGATGCTCAAGATACAGAAGATTTGGTATAGGAATAGATTCCATATATCCCCATGGAAGAAGTAGTTCCTAAAACACAGGTATACGTACAAGTGTAAGAGAGGTAAGAGAATCAGAGATATATGGTTTTCTAGACACCAAATATGGTGATTCATTAATGGTTGACAATGATGATCCTCTCTCCTACATGGAGGAAGTAGAGAGCCTAGAACATGCAAGATGGAAATAATCCATGAATTCTGACATGGATTCCATGTATCAAAACCAAGTTTAGATTCTGGTAAATGTGCTAGTTGATGTAAATCATGTTGGATTAAAATGGGTATTCAAGAGGAAACTGTACATGGAAGGTGAAGTACCTATAAAGAAAGGATAGTGGCTAAAGGGTTTAAACAGTGTCAAGAAATTGACTATGATGAAACCTTTTCACCAATTTCCATGTTTAAATCCATTATAATTCTACATGCTATAGAAACTTACCATGACTATGAGATTTATCATATGGATTTCAAAACTATATCCCTTAACAGGAACCTTTAGGAATATGTCTATATGACACATCCAGAAGGTTTTGTGACTATAAGTGGTTCCAAAAGTATTTTCAAGTTGTATATATCCATTTATGGATTGAAGTAAGAATCTAGGTCATGAAACATTCGATTTGATGAATCCATAAAATAATTTGGTCTCCTTAAGAATAAATGTGAGTCATGTGTTTCCAAGAGGTTTAGTGATGATACAATCATTATCCTAGTAGTATATGTTGATGACATATTACTTATTGGAAATGAAATACCAGTCTTACAATCAATTAAGGGATGGTTAAACAAGTGTTTCTCCATGAAGGTCTTAGGTGAAGAAGCCTATATTCTAGGGATAAATATTACTTGTGATAGATCCAAGAGGCTTCTTGGACTAAGTCAAAGTAAAAATGTTGACCAGATACTAAAGAGATTTAGTATTGAACAATCCAAGAGGGGATTGGTTCTAATGTCACATGGTAACATATTTATAAGAAAATGTGTCCTCAAAAACAAAAATAAAATGAGTGAATGAGTAAGATCACATGCGCTTCAATGATAGGATCAATCATGTATGCCATGTTATGTACTTGACTTGATGTTGCCTATGCATTGAGCATGGTAGGAAGATATCAAGAAGATCTAGGAGAACAACATTAGACTACTGTTAAGGATATCCTTATGTATCTGAAAATAACTAAGGATATGTTCCTAGTGTATAGAGGAGATGAGGAGCTGGTCATCTAGGGTTATACTGATGTTGGTTTTCAAATAGAAAAAAAATTATCTGAAATCGCAATCAGGATATGTTTTTTTTCTTAATGGAGGAGTTGTGAGCTTGAAGAGTTCAAATCATCTAGTTTTCATTGATTCTACAATTGATTCCAAGTATATAGCAGATTTTGATGCATCCAAGGAAGCCTTTTGGATTCATAACTTTGTCCAAGAGCTTTATGTGGTGCCTAGAAGTAAAGATCTTATCACATTGTATTGTGATAATACTGCAGCGGTCGCTCTTGAAAAAAGAGCCAAGGTCATACCAACAGAAAAGGCAGATACTTCAAAAGTATCACCTCTTAAGGTATTTCTATCATAGGGGGGATTTTATTGTAAGAATAATACCCAGGGAAGATAATTTGTTGGAAACCTTAACTAAAGGATTATCTCATTAGAATCATGAGTATTGTGTGAGATCCAGCGGACTAAAGGTTGTTAGAAGTTGGCTCTAGTGCATGTGGGAGTTTGTTAGAGTTGGTGCCCTAGAACCAACTTATTTGTACTTTATGATAAACATTCATTAAATGCTTTTAATATTAATAAACTACTTATCACATCATGGTTTTTCTTCTGCGTGACATAGTATGTGATAATTTCCAAAGATTAGTTTCCATGCTAAAAGATCATAGCAGTTCCCCAATATGATGAGAACCCAGGAGTGCTACAACATTATTCTTGAATATATGATCTATAGCCAGAAGATACCATTTGAGGGATACAAATGATAAAATATATTAGGGGTGTAGACTTGTAGAACTTTGAGGCACCTTCTCATGGTGTACACCCTTGGTAATATCCAATATGTTTATTATGAGAATAAGACTTTCCAGTGTAAAATCAACATTTCTATGTGTCATTGGATGTTTCAATATGTGGATGTTTGTATTGGTCCTCAGGATTTATTATTATTAATGATTATTATGAGTCATGCACTTAGATTTGTTAATGAAAACTGTGATGAAAGATGTTCATGGAGAGGTAGGATATGTTGGGTGCATCACGAGTAATATTTTATTAATGAATAATGTGAGAAAGGATTTATCCCTTCCATTATTTAATAGAAGTTATTATCTTAGGAACTTTTATGGAAATGATATAGCCTAAATAATTCCATGGCCATGGTGTACTATAGGAATGTTTTATTTCAGTAAATTCAATTAAAGAGACATCGTGCACATTGGTTGATGGCACCAGCATGCAACCTACTTGATTTGAGATATTATGATAAAGGGATTATATTACATAGTAATCATTCATGTGAGGTGACATGTTTTTTCCGCATTAACTTATTTCTCTATGGGTTCCTTGGAATGTTGCTAGGTGCTAACCATATACTTAAGGCTACTTTGCTTAATGCCACATAGAAAGAGGCTTAGAGGGTCACACACTAAGTGTATCCAAAATCTCAGTTAAATAATATATATTATTTTTTATTATTTAACAGGTTGAATAAATATTATTCCCATACATGGTTTCATAACTATTTGTGTATTTCTGATTGCATTTAAATGTTTATTTGATGTTTAGAAAATATAACATTTATCTATTTATTGGAAAATAATGCATTGATATTTATTTAATAAATAAATATACATTATTCAAGGTATGATAAATATTATAGGGGAATGGCAGACCGAGTTTAATTGTCTAGTGAGAAATAATAATATTAAATATTATTTTATTGAATAATATTTAATTAAAATTCATAAGTTAAGCGCATGTTGAAAAATAATGATATTAGTATTATAATTTGACATGGGGTTTTTCTAGGATTAAATAAATAATTAAGGTAACTTGTGTAATTATTTTATTTTAACCCTATCGATATAAATACCTTATTATATTATTTTTTTCCAGAGGTCTAATTCATTTTGTGTATTGTGCACAACAATATTAGAGAAACCTCTCAAGACTATATATCTCCCTTTCTCAAAGAACACTCCCAAGAACGACGAGCATTCCTCCTCCACCGGATCAAGGAGAATACATTGAAAGAGATTCTCAATGATATCAAGGTGGATAATGTAAGGAAAAGGATCTTACATGATAGACATGTAGAATTCTTTGGCGATGTCTGGAGATTCCTAAAACACATGTGGATCACTACTAGAGGAAATCTATACTTAGTTTCTACAAAGCAATGATGGTTCACCAAAGATCAGTCACCAGACTCATCAATGAATAAATAATTCCTTAGAGGTTATTATTTATATAATTAAATTAATTATAAACAATATGTGTTGATCTCCACTCTCTTGGTTCTGTCACAATTATTTATTATCTATTTCTTTGACTCAATTTCATGGATCGTGACGTTCATCATCGTATAGATCTCAGATTGATCATCGATTATGGAAAAAATCAAAGTTGGGCATCACCCATCGCACACTTCTGCTTCTCCCGGAACCTACAACCAGGACCTTTCCTAGAAACAGAGGTATATTTCTCCATTTAGATCATTCCTGATTCCAAACTGATTTCAAATACCCCATATAGAATGGAAAATGTGTATTTTTATGAATTAAAGAAATAGATTAATGATATTTTGGAGAAGGGGTTTGTTCGACCAAGTGTGTCTCCTTGTGGAGAACTTATTATATTTTTGAATAAGAAGGATGGATCAATGAGGATATGCATTGATTATAGATAAATTACTGGGATTATAGTGAAGAACAGGTACCCTCTTCCAAGGATTAATGATTTATTTGACCAGCTTCATGGGGCTCAATTCTTCCCCAAGATTGATCTTCGATTAGGTTATCGTCAATTGATGGTGAAGAAGAAGATATTATAAATACCACCTTTCAATCAAGGTATGGGAATTATGAGTTTGTTGTTATTCCCTTTATCTTGACTAATGCACCTGCTATTTTTATGGATTTGATGAATAGAATCTTTAAGGATGACCTTGATAACTTTCTGGTATTTTTTATTGATGATATTATAATATATTCCAAAAGTTGAGAGGATAATTAGGATTATTTAAGGGTTATATTGAAAAATATGAGGAAGTAGAGGCTATTTAGAAAGTTTAGAAAAAGTGAATTTTGGTTATAATAAGTATCTTTCTTGGGGTACATCGTAACCACTTAAGGAATCTTATTTGGCCCTACCAAGACAAAGGTTGTAGAGGAGTAAAATCATCCTAAAAAAGTAACTGAGATTCATTGTTTCCTTAGTTTAGCAAGATATTATTAGAGGTTTTTGAAAAACTTTTCAAGAATTTATAATCCACTGACCAAGTTAACTCAAACAGGGGTCAAGCTCATATGGATAAAGGAGTGTGAAGAAAGTTTCCAAGAGCTGAAGAAGAGATTGGTTACTGCATCCTTGTTAACTCTACCCTCTACCAGATAAGTATTTGTTATTTTTAGAAATGAATCTATAAAATGGTTTGGGTTCATCCTCATGAAAAATGACAAGGTGATTTTTTATGCATCTCATTATTTGAAGCCTCATGAGATGAACTATCCTATGCATGATCTAGAGCTAAAATCAGTTTTTTTTTCTCTGAAGATATAGAAGCACTAACTTTATGGTGAGAAATTTTATATATAAACATATCACCAAAGTTTGATGTATATTTTTATGAAAAATGAGTTGAAATGTGACAGAGTAGATGGTTGGAACCTTTTAAAGACTATTATTGTTCAATTCATTATCAACCCAATAGAGTAAACAAAATCATTGATGCCTTAAGTAGGAAAGACCCAGTTGTGCTGACAATGATGAGGATTCAAGGAGATCCTTTGATCAAAGACATAGTAAAACTAGACACGGGAATTGTAAGGGAAAGGACGTCATTAACCCTATCCAAAATTATTTCTTAACCATCATTACTATATAAGATCAACAAATCTAAAAGGATGATCCTTTTTCGAAAAACAAGGTAGAGGTTGTGAAGGATGGAAATTTTCATGAGTTCAATATTGATCAAAGTGTACTGAAATTTCATACAAGTCTATGTGTTCCATCTATTCCAAAAATAAAGAAAGAACTGATGGATGAGGCTCATAGATCTACTTTCTCTATACATCATAGAAGAACCAAAATTTATAAGTAACTTAGTGATCATTATTAGTGGTATAGCATGAAAATAGAGATTTCCTACTACAATACAAGGTGTCTAGTGTGTCAATAAGTGAAGTAAGAGTGACAAATTCCTAAAAGGGTATTAAAACCACTACCAATACTAGCATGGAAGTGGGACAATATCACTATGTGCTTTGTCACTGTTAACCTAAAAATAACCAAAGGAAACAATGTGATATGAGTTGTACTGAACTATCTCACAAAGACTACCCATTTTATCTCTATTCAGGAAGATTTATCTCTAGACCAACTTTCCAAGATATACATGAAGAAAGTGGTAATGATGCATGGAGTGCCACTTTCTATATTTTTTTATTATGGTCCAAGGTTCATGTCAAAATTTTGGAGAACTATTCAACATTAATGGAGTATCGAATTGAATTTTAGTACTGTCTAGCACCCCTAAACTGATGGCCAATATGTAAGGACTATTAATACACTCAAGAAAATGCTGAGAACATGCTCAATGGAATTTAAAGGTGGATGGAATCTACATCTCCTAATATTTGAGTTCTCATACAATAATAGATTTTTTTTGAGTGTTAAAATGCAACCCTATGAATCTCTATAATGGAAGTGATATAGAACTCATAATTTTTTGGACAAATTTGGTGAGATAAATCTTCTTGATCCTGATCTTGTGAAAGAGATGATAGAAAAGGTTCATTCCATCCAACAATACATAAAGACTTCTCATAGCAGGAATAATATATATGTTTTACAACCATTAAAGGGACTTCTAGTTTGATTTTGGTGAGAAAATCATCCTTTTAATTTCACCTTGAAAGAGAGTCATGCAGTTTGGGGAGAAAGGGAAGCTCAGCCCTAGGTACATTTGTCCGTAGGAAATCCTTAATCTCATGGGAGCAGTGGCCTATCGGCTTTCACATTCTCTAAATCATGCTCAATTTCATGATGTTTTCCACATATCTCCCTTAAGGAAGTACATACCTAACCTTTCACATGTACTGAATCCTAATGTGGTAAACTCAAACATGAATTCTCTTATGAGGAGTAGTCGGTGCATATCTTAGACCATAGAGACAAGGTTCTATGCAACAATACTACCCACCTCATCAAATTTTTGTGGAGGAACCACATATATGAAGAATAAACATGGGAACTAGAGGAGTAAAAAGTACCCACATCTCTTCTCAACTGAGAAAACAAGTTGAAATTATAAGGACAAAATTTATTAAGGGGGAATAATGTAATGAACCAAACTTTTTGAATGATAATTGTTTCTTGAAAATGTGTGTTTTATTATTTTATACTAACCAAAAATATATCCCATTAATAATGAAGTGAGTATAATTGAAATATGACAATTGGTTTTCTAATATTATATGAACATTCGTCAATTATGACTGTTGGTTAATATGACCATTGGAAACAATACTCTTAATAATAATTTTAGAATTATAATTAGTGTTTATAAGTAGAAATGACAAAAGATGATTAATGAATAAAGGAGGAATGATGGTCTCAACCAGTAGAGTCATGTTGTATGAATCCCAATTGTCAGAACATGGGAGGTAGGTAGCATCACTGTGCTTTTCCAATGACCAAGTCCAAGCTGAGCTTCAGCATGTTAATCTCGAACAAAATTGCCTACGGGATATGTTCAAGTTAGTGGAAATTACCACTCAGGCGATGTTAGTTGAGCCACCCCAAGAATATATCACCATCACACACCTTAACCTTAGGTTTTATTCAGGTTTTATAAGGTTTTATGTGTCAATTACTTAGTTACTTAATGTGTAATCCCTTTGTATAAATAAAAAATTTTCCATCAATTTTGTTTTTAGTTATTTTTTTCTTAAAAATATGATGAATTTGATAAATTTATTTTTTGGACAGAAATAGTACCTTTCAAAAAATTTATAATTATTATAAAAAACTTAGGTATTATTAAAAATGTTTATTTTAATGAAATAGTATGATTAAAACACTCTTATTTAAATTTAAATGATAAAATAAATTTATTTTTTTCAAGTGTCATAAATTTTACAATGCGTTTTACTATGCATTTTCTATCCTCTGTTATTTTTAATAAATAAGTTTTTTTATCATGTTTATATAATTATTATGATAAAATAAATATCATTTTTCAAATCATCGCATTAAAATTATCCTAGGGTGAATTTATGAATATTTTCTAAAATATTTTGTTTTTCAGTGAATGGTAAAAATATAGTTTGAGTTTTTCAGTAAGTTTAATGACATACTAATAATATAATCAGTAATATAAAATTATGTTAGACTCTTTTGGATTAAAATATCATAATATGTATCCCAGGTTTCCAATACCATGGGAAAATATCAAGGGAAATCTCATGGTTTTTCATTTACCACTACCTAGGTGTCCAAGGAAATTAATAAACAAATCTTCCACTTTTTCAATAAATACCCACCCATTTATCCATTAGAATTCACTCCAAAGTAATCCTACAAGGATATATAATAGTTTTACCTCTCATGTGTTATTCCTAATGTTTCATCAATTCCCAAGGTTTCAATATTATAGTGTTGGGATTTACTCTTCAAGGTAAGGAAAATCTCAACTTATCATTTCCTTTAAAGTTACCTTTTTATGTGGTATGTATTTAAAATTTCAAAAATATTTTCTTCTATAAATTTTATTCTGTTGGGACCAAGTTGAATGGAGAAGGACGTTTGAAGAGTTATCCTTTGCAGAGTGTTTTGTTTTGTTGTCAAAGAAGATAAATCAATGCACTTTGTAAAAGGACCAGAAACCAGACGATGATTTACTAATATGTATTCAAAAAATATCATAGGTTGGTAGAACTTGTGATGCAAGCCTTATGATGGAAAGGGGGAGAAATGATGATTCCATCCATATACAGTTTTGATTGGAAGGAGTGATGCTGCTAAAATATAGGGAAGTTTCTTTACTTCCCATTGTAATTCTGACGATGCTAGATCTGATCTATCAAAGGATACATATCACGATAGTGGAATTCGTGATAAAAGCTGAATAATGGTTATGAGAATTAGTGAAGAGAGAAATTAAAATTCAATGGATAATCTGGGGGCGGCATAAAATCACAGTTTAAGGTGGCATCGTTTGCAAGTGTTTGCCAAATTTTAGGGCCTGAAAATTGGGAGATGAAGATGTGTTTTTGGCAATGGATGTTGCGCGAAAGGTTGAAGATGGTTTATAATTTTGGGTGCAAGGAATGATTTAAGGTCAAAACATCTAATAATGGAAAAGGCATGGAGTGCACAGAAATTTAGTCAGGTTGCGTGAAAAAAAAAGTGGTGCACAAAATAGTAGCGGGATACGCGAAATATCAGCAGGATGCACGAAATATCAGCGGGATGCGTGGAAAAAATAATGGTTGCGCAAAATAGAGGAAATAAGTTTTTCGTGAAAAATGTGTTTCAAGATCAGAAGCTCAAAAATCGACAAAGGCATGAGTTGTGTGAAATATTAGAGCATTGCGCGAAATATGAAGTTGCGTGAAATAGTTTTTACGCGCATGAAAGAGGTTTACGCGCAGATTAGTGTTTTTAGTGTGGGGTCAAAAATGCCTATAAATATGAGTTAAACCCCTCTCATTTTTTTTTGCTTGAAACTTAGAATAAATCTCGAGCTCTGATGCGCATAAAATCTTACGCTAAGTGAGCTACGTGAAAAGAAATTAGTTTGCGCAAAAAGAGGACAGCTGCATGAAAAGAGAAAAAGTTGCGCAAAAAGGGAAGGTTGCGCGAAAAAGTTTTTCACGCCAAAATGGAATTTTTACGCACAAGGCATTTTAATTGTGCGCAAGATATCCTAAAGGTTGCGTGAAAAATTTGGGGTCTTCGCACATATTTAGTTGTGCATATGGGAGTTCTTACCAGCTTCTGGGTAGGAAAGTGAAGATCTGTACTTTAGAAAATACAACAGTCCAATTATAAAGAAGTACTGAAATATTGTAATTCCCTATTTGTGATAAGAGGGTGCACACGTTCTTGTGGATTTTTTTCCAAGTGCTACACGAGTGTAAGGGTATATCCTACTCGTTGTATTCCACATCAAAGGATTATTTTCTAGTGGATTGTGTGGTACTGGATTATTTCCATACCATACCAAGGACGTAGCTACTCTTGTTGAGTAGTGAACCTTGTAAATATTGTGTTCCTATGGTTGTGTGTGTTTAGCAGAGAAGAAACTCTTTAACAGGAGGTGAAGGTTGTTTCAATTTGAAGGAAACATAAAAAGAAAAAGATATCACTGATTCACCCCCTCCCCCTCTCAGTGATACTTGGATCCTGAATGGGAACTTAATATTCCATCTATTTACTATATTAAGAGTATTTTATTATTGGGAGACCTTTTTACCCTCTCTTTTTACTATTTTCTAAAACCATGTTTCATACATGTTATGCTGCTAAATTTTATTCTAATAATTTTTATCTTCTCCTCAAGAAATTCCCTTTTATTTTCTTTATGTGAAAACCCAAACCTATTTATTTTATAGGGTTATTCACCAATATTTAAAAATTATTTATTTTATTCTTTTATTTATATATATAAAATTCTCATTCCCTTTCCATGGGTTATAAAGGATATAAAGATCGTGTCTTTATGAACGTTTTAAAACATCATGATTTTTATATAAAACCCGTTTATTTTTTTCTCCATGGGTTATTTATGAAATCTTTTATTATGTTATATGTGGCTCAAATTAATTACTACATATGAATGGTATTCCTTTATATATCTTCAATTAATTGGGTAAATTGTTTAATCTCAAGATATGACATGTTTTATGATACCTTAGTGAATAACCTTGGTAATTTTTATCGCACCGCTGTAAAAAAAAACCTTGGTGGTATTATTATGAATGTATCATTTAATTGTTTAAGATGCATTTTGAATTTATTTTTCTTTTTTTTTATTATATGCCTCTTTTCAGTCATTCATGTAATTCTTCAAGTTCTTATCAAAAAATTTCATGATCACTTGTAAAATATTTCCCTTTCTTTCCATTATTGGGTCTTACAATCAACCATTCCTTTAATGTATGTACCCAAGTTATGAGATGTAGTAACTTTACATAGGGTGAACAAATTAAGAATCTATTAAAATAGACTAAATGAATGTTTTATGTTTTCATGTACTATTTACCTTTTTTTCAAGAAACTAAACTTTAAAGGATCCTTTGTTTGTACAATGTAATGTTAAGTCTAGTAATAAAATGGTAGGATGCCACAGATATCCCCAAGAGTTTTTTGGGATTTCATCATATTTTATCTCTAACCATGGTCATCATAGAATGGTATATATGGATATGGAATGAAACATTTATATGACTCTTCTTACTTGATTGTACAATAATTCCATCAGTCATGGTGCAATAAAATTCCTACATTTTCCCACATTAGAGTCGGAATAAAATAAACATCAACGTTATTATTATAGTCACTCCTCTATTGATCGTTACCTCAACATGGGATTGCCTTGTACCTCAAACCCCTACTGATGTTTCCCTACATCAGTTATATTCTCTTCACATTCTAACACTACCATATGTAGTCTCATTACAATCTTCTCTACCACCTCAGTGCCTAGAGCCTATAGTTAGATTGTCCAACTTCCTCATAGTGGCTAGCCTAATCTCCTTTGGGTGCTGGCTATAAGGGTTGTCCCTATTTTTTCTCTTTGGAGTTAACTAATTTTTCAATTTTAGGATATGAAACAACATGATCTTTTATGATGAAAACCACTCATCCACAATTTAGATAACTTTGATGTAGTTTTGGAATCACTCTTACACAATTTATAAAACTTATCCATTTCTCCTCAAGTTTCATGGGAGTGTCATGAAGCAGGATGTCATAGAATGCAATAGTGTCAGCCTCACTCGAGTTTCTCTATTTAGGATCTTTCATGGTGAAAAAATCTAACTCCATGGTATGAAATCATCTGATTCCTTGTTCAAACATATTATTTAACCTAAATTATTCCCTAAACATATCTTTCATGGAATTAACAACTTTCATTTTCAATAGATTCCTCTAATAATCTCACATCTCCCATTCTTATAAAACCTTTATTAGTTTATTACAATTTCATCACATTAAGAAATATTAGGCATAATAATCCTTGAAAATAACACTAAAAACATGTTCATGATTCAAAATTATCAACACCCGAGTTAGATAACCTTACTGATGCCCAAATTTTTTTGGCTCTATGTTCTTTTCATAACATTCATGTTGGTTAGGGAATATATGGGTGAAAACTCCATATTCCACACTCAGCCTTCTAGGTTTGGTGTAGTTGATTGGTTATGTGGATGTGGTGGGGATACTTGGGGGGGTCATCCATTGTAGGAGGAGGGAATGAGGTTGATTCCCTTCATGTTCATGATACCCTACTAAGATAGATATGTGATGATGTTGTGATGTGCAATGGAGATGTGTATGTGCGATATATAGTTGTGGTTATAGTTATTTTATGGTTGATATTGGTTTTAACTCGAGTGTTTGACCCTGTGTAGGTTGGGGTAGGTAGGTCTATGGTACAACCCATAACAAATGTGATGAGATTGGTATGGGGTATTTTGGAATGGATATAAAATGTTTGGGAGAACTAGCTATTTGATATCATGGTGTGATAGTGAACACCGAGTAGGGAAGTTGTGTAGCATACCCTTTTTTATATGATTTCTATTATTTATTTACACTTGGATGAAATATTTTATGAGTGGGTCTTTTTGAGGTTGGGTAATATTTTTCCTAATAAGTGCTTGTTGGTTCTATTGTTTATTCATTGGAAAATTAGTATACTTCTTCCATGTTTTCTTAAGAGGCCTTATAGAGGATCCAACTATGTATACATCTATTCTCTCAAGTATATATATATATATATAATATATTTTTCAAGTTTCGAGGGTGATCTTGGAGATCAATCTAGAGATTACTTGCTTATACTATAGAGTTATAGTTAGAGTTGTTTCCTTAGGAGTTTTAGTTTGGTATTTGTATCAGAGACTTGTATTTGTATGAAATTTCATGTATTTTGGTTCACTGTGGAATCATGGTATTATTTTTTGTAACGGAGTTTATTATTGAATGTTATATTATGTTCATGGTATATATAAGGGAAATTCCTCCCATTTTCATGTGTTATAACCTTGATTCTTAATGCCAACTTAGGGCCTGTTGGAGGTGGGCCTCGAGGATCACTCTTGTCTTCACTACATGCCCATAAGGGGTTCTTGGTGAGGGATGGTTGTGACACTCTTGAAACATATATTCTAACAACTACCTACTCAATTCATCAGTAACTATATTCCCCTTTTCTGAGGTTTATGAGATATCAAAGTCTTAGTCCTATAAGAACTCCATCCACCACCACTAACATTGATTTAGGTCTCTCAGATATAAAATATACCTTAGGATCTTGTGATCTGTGAAGATCGCAAAGCATTCATCAAAGAGGTAATGTAACCACATCATTAGAGAAAATACCACCATCTCCAACATAATATCATGGGTGGAATATTTACTTTTATAGGTACATAACTACCTAGATCCATATAAAATCACTTCCCTTTACTACATCAATATGGAACCCAACTGAAGATGAGAAACATCATGGAAAATATAATACATCACTCCATACTTTTGGAGTCAAAGAATGGAAGCATTGATCAACCTATCCATAAAAAGTTGAAAACTTCCTAAAACTGATCAATATATATAAATTCCTAGTCCTTCCTAGTCATTTCAACCAATGGGGATACAATCTAAGAGAAATTGGACATAATCCTCTAAAAATAGCTTGTGATGCCAAAGAAACTATATAACTCTACAACATTATTGGGTAATTCCTAAGAAACAACCACCTTGATCTTTAAAGGATCAACTTCCACTTCATACTTGGACATCAAATTATTGAAAAAATGAAGATCTTGTATCTAATTATTACACTTAGATAACTTTCCATAAATTTTATGGTGTTGAAGGTCCTATAGAACAATCCTAAGATTTTATTCATGATCCTCCAATAACATTGAGTATAAAAGAATATATTCAATGAACATTACCTTGAAATGTTCTAAGAAATCATGGAAAATGGATTTCATGAGTACCATAAAAAATCTGTTGTTTTTATAACCCCAAGAAACATAAATAGGAACTCTAACAGCCCATAAAGATGCATAAAAGAAAGATTTGGTATATCATCCTCCTCCACCCTTATTTGGTTATATCACTTTCACTTATTAATATTTAAAAACGAGGTGTCTCAATTTAACTATTCAAAAAACATCCATAATAATAAGGGGGAAACAATTCTTGGTCATTATCTAATTTAGCCTCTAGAATTCTCTACACAAACTCAGACTACTATCCTCCTTATAGAATAACACTAGATCACTCGAAAGTGATACATTGATACTGATGAATCCTTTATACGTTGAATTTTCAATCTATATCATCCAATCCCATAGATAAAAAGGTATTATCATATAGGGAACCATAAAAAATAGAGAGATTCTAGGTTGAAACTCTATCCCAAACTCAATGTCACATCAAGGGGGTTGGCTCACAACTCCTTAGAGAAGACATTTGGGAACTTCTGGATGGATTCAGTAAACTCCACAACTAAAACCTACACTAAATAAAAAAACACTTATAAATATAAAAAAATAGGCTTTTAAGTCCTAAGACCATCTGATAATCCCTCTCACTAATGAATACTACAAGCTAGTCCTCTTCATCATAGAACATCACTCTCCTATATAAATAATAAATGATGAAACATATGGAATAAAAACATTTGATTATAATACTTCCATTGTATGGTTGTGTATAAAGTATAAATAAATACCTTGATGATTGATGCATCCCCATCATCAGTTCACACCCCTAGAAAACATCAAGAAAGCTCATCAGACCTCCATCTATAATAGTAAATTGTAGGGAAACTAGAAGCCTCTCCACCCCGATCCCCAAGGCACAGACCAATGTCGGTGAAATTAAAGTGTGTTATTCTATAGAATCAATTAAATCATAATGCATGGTGGAAAATAAAAAATTATAACCTTGGGAAATCTTAGGACCATCTGGTGCTAGAATCTTCATAGCATGCAACTGTCCACATCCATCTTCCCTACAAAGATAATAATGACCACCTTTGTATTCATGTTCATCACAAGGTCCCTAAAGATAGGGGACATCATGGGGATGTCATCTACTAGTTATATCTCCTTTTGGTGGAACATAAATATGTTGTCCCTATTTTTGATACATCATCTAAGGAAATTGTTGTTGAGGCTAAAATGGGAACTGACCACCCACACCACACTGGTCCCCAAGGATGTTCGGTCACTAGAACCACCAATAAACATGTCCAATATAAGAAAATAATATAGGATTATTTCTCCATGTATATTCAAAAAAACCACTAGATCCAAAAAAAATAGGAATAAAATAATTGATTTTAGCTCCCCGCTCATTGAAACCTCGATAGCCTGGACACCAAATATCATCCACCAACAACCCTTCTCCTTAGGGAGATTTGATTACTCCCCACTTGAAATGATCCTAATTATTCATTAATCTTATTAATCACCTCAAAATTATTCTTCAACTCTAAATAATTGGGTAGTATAAATGGAGTTACCAAATATTGAATAATCGGCAACATTTCTTCTTACAAATGTTGGGATATGGAAAAATCATCTAGGAAAATATCAGGGGATAAGTGAAGAAGGCC
The DNA here is from genome assembly GCA_963277665.1 of Viscum album. Classification (NCBI taxonomy): domain Eukaryota; kingdom Viridiplantae; phylum Streptophyta; class Magnoliopsida; order Santalales; family Viscaceae; genus Viscum; species Viscum album. The sequence continues at coordinate 276,806,391 of OY728123.1, read as the reverse complement.
ATTAAATTAAATCATAAGCTCCATCACACTTAGTATCCTATAATAAATAGAGACCAGGTACTTCCTCTTCTCTTACCTCATCATCGATGATAAAAACTCAGCATTAAATGACCTATAAAATCATCATGTAAAAAATTTTCCTACTTCCTGTCCTCATGATACAAAATCCTCTACTCTAATATTTATCATCACATATAAATAAAAGCTAACGGAACCTAATACTCTACTCAAACTTGGATCAAACTAAAGGATATCTTGATATCCTCTATCCTTTGATGTGTCTCCAGATTGAATTCACTACCCCCATACTTTGATAACCCCAGGTACCGGAACTCAAACACCTACTTCCACTAAGCCTAATCATCCTCATTTGGATTAATCTATTGTCAGTAAATATGTAACATCCTAGCATGAGTTACCATGAAATTGGTAGCCTAACCATTGGGTTTCATGGCTTCATGTGTGTCTCCCCATATTCTAGAGGTTACTGACTAGCAGTGAGAGTCTCAGGAGGTGATAGTGAGGATATTATACCGTAATATAAGAGTAGCACAATGTTAAAAGAGAAAGTGAATAGAAGATAATAGCAGAAGTAGTAAATAAATAGTTAATAGTAAAGTAGTATAAGACAAATATTATATTAACTGAATTAAAGTGGCCAACACCAGTTTATACAAAGTATTCATGTACAGTTGATGACACATAACTAAAAACAATGAATATATAGCATAATTTACAATTCATAACCATACTGGACTCAAATGAATAAATAACTAAAAATCCATAAGGTGATATCCCTGAGAATCCTGATCTCAACCCCAATACTTTGTTTGGGACTCCTAGGTATAGGTACACAGCAATAATAAAGGTCCAAGGCCCAGCAAACAGAAGATCTACTTGGGTACCCTTGTGTAATGGTGGTCCGAGTAGGCTTCAATTCTCCAGGGAAAGATGACAAGGCAGCAATGACTTTGGGGATGTTTTACAGATGTATGATGGCAATGGTGAATAGTTTGATTTTGGATTAAGATGTTATTCTGCTATTCATGATTTGGATTTGGGTGATTTTTTTTACTTTCTATGAATTATTGTTTGTGGTTTGAATTTCATGGTACTGTTATTTTTCTTTTGGACTCTATGGTCTGTGGTTCAAGGGTTTCTACAACCAGATCATCTACAAGAGGTTTCTCCAGATGAGGTGAAGGGCAAGGATTTTTCACTGTCCATTGATTTTCAGAATTGGATGTTTGAGAAGGTATGGATTTTTTTCATCGGTACCTAGCCTGTGTGCCTTTTCATGGGACAGTTAGCCGAGTAGCGATGGATGGTGGAAGCTGGACTTTATGTTTTTTGATGCTAGGATGGTCTTTTCTCTTATAATGTGGGTTTCTTATGGTCTTGGGATTTTGTACCATTGGTGTCTGGTTTTTTTATGACTTTGATTTCATGATAGTTTCATCCTCATCCCTTAAAAGGGATTTATCTTAATTAAAAAAATTAATTTTCAGTCAGTATTGGCGGCCCGACCAAGGTGTGAGATAATAATCTCAGTAGGTCAGCACCCACAATGTCTAGCCCAATATAGATAGTGAAACATAAATTAAATAGTGTACATGTATAGAGAATTAGGAAATATAACAGAATAAATAAACAACCACCCATCCAAGGTCCTAAGGGACAGCTGATGGTTATACCTACTTCGTCTCACAACTAGAATAAGAGTCTGATCATGTCACTATATATATAATAGAATATATATATATATATATATTTTATTATTATTTATATTATTATATATTTTGGGATTGATTGGGAGCTGACTCATATACTACTAATATCAGGGGAAGATCTCACAGTCTAACCCCTAGACAAAATCCAAGAGCTATCACGATCTCTTAGGATGCATGTGCTGGTAAGACTAAGATGTAACCCATTTTCATCCATCACTAAGGGAGATCTCATAATTAATACCCTATCTCAAACTAGGAATCTCACATAGTCTCCCCTCCCAATGTCTCTCGCAGTCCCTTGGCTCCACATGCTGGAAGGATTGGGATGTAACTCAAAGACATCCATCACCAAGGGTTCTCTCACAGTTAATCCCCTGGCTCTAGTTGGGAAGCTCACATAGTCTTCCCTCAAAAGGGCTCTCATGATCCCTTGTCTCCACATGCCTTTATGAAATAATCAATTATAATATATAATTCATGAGGCATTAACCTCTCATTCATATAATTATCCCATTCTTTTACATATAAGTAGGAATGTTTACAATTATACTTAATGAAACATATCTTAAGAATTTATATGAACACATTATCATAGGCTTGGTCACATTTAAAATTCAATTCATGAGGAAGGGACCTCTCATGTATGTCATTTATCAAACCCATATAAGTTTATTATCACATTCATAATGCAATCCATGAGTAAAAACATCTCATGCTTTTCATTTATATAACCAATTAAAACTACTATTTACATTTGTAAAAATATAATACGTAAGGAAATACATCTTATTCATTTTAATATCCATGTCTATATTTATAATTTAATAAATAAGGCATAACCTCTTATACATTTCAATTAAACATTAGAAAAGGCATGGTCAATTCATTAAGAAGGATGTTATTATATAGCTTAAGCCACCCTACAGAAATCATTTACCAATTCACGCACCTTACCTAAACATGGAAAAGTCATTTATAAGACTCAAAGGGTCAAATGGAAAGTGCCATAGTAATAAGGAATATTCATACTAGGGAAATGTCATTTAAACTAATTGATCATGACAATTCAGTTCATATTATTCAAAGGGGGAAAAGTCTAACATTCCCCAAAACAAAAACCAACAACAGGCATATGGAAAAATCAAACCAAAACTAATCATGATATAAATGGATATCACTAATTTTTTGTTTAGAATACATATCACCTATGTTGGAGTGGTTTTATTATAAAATCATTACACTATTCTTAAAACAATTCATCTGTTCAATTAGGCATCACATCCCGTTCATTAAGGAAAATAATTTCAGAAAACTACAATAAATGGAAAAGCATTAATTAAAGGTGAAAATAATGTGAATTTAATTAATTAATTTATTAATTAATTAAAATGGAAAGGGATGGGACCTTACCTTAAATAGGAACCAAGATGAACACCCTATCGCTTGACAACTTGGATGATGAAAACTCGAATTCTCTCCACACTTGCATGCACATACATTCTTATATATATAACCCTTAATAAAAATCACATATTCCCCTCTCCATGAGGGAATATGTACAAGGAAAATATATATATACATACCTATGTATATTATTTCAATCCTTCACGAAGTCATCAAATGTTCTACAAACAAATACTAAGGAACCTAAATCACCAAAGGACCCAAAATAAAATAGGTGAGACCAGGAAGTGGAAATAAAACATTACCTCAGATGGCGGCGGCAAGCCAAATTGAACCAAACCAATTTTCCTTCGATGGAGGTAGCAAGAATACACACAAGGGAGTCCTGCGAGACCTTTATCACAACCTAAAAACAGAATAAAACTAATAACGGGTCAACCCCTAACCCTAGGGTTTCATTCAAACCTCACTAGTTGATGGGGAGAGCGAAAAATATCCAGAATAGGTAATAATAAGGGAGGAGGGATATTACCTTAAAGTTTATAAGATAAATCGGAGGGAGATCCATATGAAATCAATTATCCAAAGAGGAGCTGTGGAGGGGGGTGCATCGCACACCTAAAGCTCCTAGAAGGGGGGGTGTCACATGAGTGAGGTGAGGGGAGAGGTATATTTAGGTTTTAATTATTTTTATTTTTATTTCTATTTATTTAATTAAATTTCTAAAATAGGGTCTTGGTGTATGGTTTTGGTTGTACAGTTTTTCAAACTATACGCTAACCAAGCACCCTTTACTAGGCACCTGAGTCACCCCGCATGGGTTGGCTACAAAGTTTGGAAACTGTGCGCCAACTATGAAGTGAATAGTGCTTACGTACTGCCTTTTTCCACTAACCATGTGGGCTAGGGACATGTTGTGGTAAACCATTCACATTTCTTATGACATCCTCTTACCACCTACAAAAGGCCGCATGGTATTCTTTATAGGTCTGCACATATTTAGATAAACCATAAACTCTATGCAGACCCTCAAAACTTGGGTTTTCTAGACCCCAGTGCTTCCAAAACTCAACAAGACTTCTGAGGGACTTAATGGTCCCTCACCCAAGTCCCAAAACATTACCTTGAAGGGTTCCAACTCTCAAAATTAAGTTTATAATCTTTTTTTAAAATTTCCTATCCAATAAATGAAAAGGTTCAAATTCCTATGCTTTTTTTCAGTTCAAAACATGGGACATTACACAATCAACTCATCCTTGTTCACTTCTCATACATGAATCACATTTAGATGATGACCAATAGGTATCTTTGTAAACAATGAAAAAACTCATAAGTATGATAGTGAGGAATTCATTTATTTAGATTTGTTTAATTCAATTTTTTTTAATTTCCCTAAAATAACCCAAATTAAAATACAAATGTAAACAATTATGATGCATGTACCTCCCCTAGGTCTCTACCCCTCAATCGGAATCAACTTACCTAGTGTGTTTAGTAATATTAGGGCACTTACGTCAAATCGTAAGAGACCCTAATCACATGTTTCATAGTTTTCCTCCCTTGTTACATCACACACTATGTTTGATTAATATTGGTTCACAACCAACTCATGTAATCCCCACCAATGCCTAACTCCAAACTCTATCCTAAATCACATCCATACATTGACACCACTTTTTCAAAACTTCTCCATTGGGAATCCCACTTGGGCCTACAGTGAGGATGGGAGCGACCCTCGAGTATTTCCTCTAATTGGATTAAGGTTAGTGACTATCACTAAGGGTATAAAACATTAAAATGGGAGGTATTATGCTCATATATCCTAGGAAAATAATAATAAATTCACCAATAGACTCAATAATATAAAATAAAACCAATATCCCAAAATACTTGAAATGTCATAAAAATGAAAGTCTCCAAAATGGATAACAAAATAAAACTCATGAGGCAGTGGATCTAACCATGGCTCCAATCTCCAATCTAGTAATGCACATATTGATCTCTTAAATTACTCAAGAAGCCTCAAAAATAGATTATATATATAGGGGTTTTCCTAACATAAAATCTCAATGCATACTTTGACCTATGATATTTTGGCATCAGGAATGCTTAATTTCCAAAGGTAGGTAGTTACTAGGAATTAACCAGTGATAATATGGAATGTTCATTAGTCAATAGGATAGGAGGGTAGGAGAATCCATAAATTTTAAGGGGAAATTATTTCTTATTCCTGAAATATCTTATAGATTTGTGATATATTTTTAAATCCTTCTCAAATACCAGTGCAGGGATGGTTACCCCTTTTCTAGTGAATCAATTGAGATCATGTGTTAGAGATGATATATGTCGCATATCATACATTCATAATCAACATGGACATCTATTTATATCATAAACTCTCTATAAATTTGATAATATATGTGCATTATACCATATCCATATTTATATTTTTAGTTTTATTATACTATTATTTAAATCCATGTAGCTGGGAGTTCTAGAGTTTATCTCCATCCAAATAGGTGATAAGTGTTTATGTCATTGGGACTGAGCCCCTAAGAAGGGATTCATATGTATCACAATAAAAGGAATCAGAACCCACATAGTTCAATGTCACTTAATGGGACTTTTCATCCCTTTTATGGTCATGTGATAAGGACGTATTTCATGTAGTTTAAATTCATGTGGAATGTAAATTTAAGTAAAATATGCATAGAAATGGTTGTGTTCGGATTATATATGAGAATCCCTTTCCAGTTGATATCAAAGAGAATATGGACTAATAAGGGTGATTTTGTTTCATGAGGAATATGGCCCCATGGGATATGTGATTTTTATGCTCGTGGGGATAAGTCCCACTGAGTATGATGGTTTCCCCATTAGGAATATAGCATAATGATAAAATTACCCAGAGAATATGGTGTTAGTGAAATGGAATTCAGGCTCATAGGGAATATAGCCCGATAAGTAAAGACGTAAGTGATTTTATATGGAATATGGGCACAAGAAGATGGGTTCACCTGGAATATGGACCAAGTGAAGGTATATAGGGATCTTAGAGGGAATATTTCCCAATTAGTGGAGAATTCTAGGTTCATAGAAAATATATCCCATTGAGGAAGGGTGTAGAGAGTCATGATGTTTAGTTTGAACCTTAAAAAGGCATCCCATGTGTCTTTCTAAAAGAAGAATCAAATCTCATTTTATTCATTTTTCATGGTTTTGAAAATGTGTGATGGGATTATACCATGTTGTTTAACATCATGAATTATGGACGTCATCATTTAGTTTTAAATCATCTCACTAAGACGAATGTGTTATGGAAGGGGTGAAATTAGAACATTGAATAGGGATTTCACATGGACTACTTTGATGGTTCAACCTATCTATTGGTAATTGGATAGGATAAAATATTCTTTTGGTTTATACTTAATAAGGAAAAAATTTATGCTACTCAAAAACTGAGAGATCATAATTGGGGATTGCACATGGATATGAGTTTCTTATATAGATACTATTGGATAATTAAGATCTATTGGTGGTGAAATCATCAATTAAAACATGTTCAAGTATTACGCCTATGAAGTAATCTCATTACCTCTATTATCTCATTGGTTGGAATCAGGTTGACCTACTCGATACTTCAGTATCCATGATGAGCGTGATGAGCTAGGAGAGACTGCGCAGGTTTTCTCATGATGAAGACATTGGTAACGTGAATATGCTTACCCTGAGGGTTAAACTAATCTTGGATAAAATTCAAGAGCATCTGTGTATCAAAGGAACACATGATCAAAGTAGTGAACTCTGGTGTGCCTAAAAAATTCATCATGTATGTATAGTGGCTTCACAAAAGGTCTTGATTTTTCCATTTTGGGGTTTGGCCTTGGTTAAAGGAATCTATAAAGGTAATTTGAGTTGGAATAGTTAAGGTAAGAGACCTAACTAAAGGATAGGACACAATAAAATTTTATTTACTCCTTATTTTAGTACATCATGAAGTGATTGTGGAGGGTTCAGATGATAAGCAGTAAAAGTGTGTTGAGTATATGACTATAAAAACCCTAAGAGGCTCCAATCTCTTATAGGGCATTTTTTATGAAAATAGGGTAGAGGCTCACAAAGAGATTTAATTCAAGGACTATCATTAAGGGGACTCATTGGAATCATTTTCTCAAATGATGTCATGGGATTTACATTTTAAAAGGTACCTACACACCTCTCCATTCATGAAGGTTGTCATGGTCCTTTCATTAGTGAAGGGACTTGAATATATTTTCATTTACAAAGTCATCATTAACCTTTTATTCATGGGCCTACTATTTTGGTCCATTATTTACCCATGATTTCTTGTTGAATGGAAATTTGAATCTCCTTGAAATTTTTTAAAGTATATATCTCTCTTAGAGGGAATTATTTTATCACTCCTTATTCTATTCTATGATATGCATGGGGTATTTATAAGAGATATTGGGTAACTTGTTTTTTTGAAATGAGTCTCCATATAGGGAGTATGTGATAATATATAATGATTGTGAATGGAGGGGGTTTTTTTATGACTTCATCTTCACAAATCATTATGTTATGGACAAGAATCCTATCGTGTGAGCTATAAATGATGAAGGCGTGGAGCATGAGGTTTGTGGTGGGTGATGAATCCCCATATTCAATCCATAAAAAATTAAATCTTGGAACTAGAGGTTCATTGTGGGTTCCAAATACCTACCTTTGATCCATAAATGAAGAAGTTTGGTTGGATTTTTTAATTCATATAAGGGTGGCTTACATGGTTTATGAATCATATACATAGTTTACTATCCAAGTGATGGTTTCTTAAGTACTTGAGTTTCTTTGAGGAAGTTGTTACTTCTATAATTTTCATCCATATTTTTACATTGAACCTAATAATTGAATTTATTTCTAACTTTTCTCGAGTCTTGGTGACTTTTTTGTCCCTAAAAAATTCCCCCATTAATAATTAGGTTCAATCCGTATGAATATAGGCTGATTTGGAGGAACTAAAGTGACCCTTAGTAATTCTAGGCAGTCTGTGTCAAGGTAGATCCCTCTGTATAAATTATTCTAGGCCCCTTAATTCATTATTGGTGACTTTTAAATTGTTTCATGAATGTTTGAGATCCCATGAACTCAAAAATTACTTTTCATCGGGGACTCCCTTTATGGTCGCTCTATCGTAAACCATCAGGAATCAGTCAAATACTTGATATTTTTTGAAGTTTCCCTTCAATCCAAAATGTTGGTTTTAATAGTCACCATGTATATTTAATATCATCTATGTGGTTTTTGTAGTGCCTATATGGATCATGTAGGTGCTACATGGGGATTTGTACCTTTCTATTTTTCCATTTTTTGAATATAAACTTCTAAAATTTGACACTTTTGTAGGAAATTACTCTCAACTAAATCATTCATGATACTAAGAAGATAAGTAAAACCATGATTGAAAGTGTCCATGTATACTTTAGAATGAATTTTCACCCAAAAAACACCTCCTATCAAAACTTATGGGGGATAGGTTCAAAGATTATTTGGTATTAGACATATTGTTGATGTATGGTTTTTGGATTCAAACTAATATACATATTTCTAAACTACACTCTTATAATTAATCGTTTACATAGAACTATCACCATATAGAGATAATTTGAGTGAATATATCATCATAAGTACATTCCATTAGTGATATCAACCACTTCAAGTAGTATTTATTATGGTATACTCCTCTATTTCCAGAGGATAAATCATAGGTTCAAAAATTAGAAACTTGCAGTTATAGTTCTACTATGAAGAAATCTATGGATGATAAAATATTGGGATGGTTATTGAGATCGGACCTTCACCCAAGGGGATACTTTGACAAGGACTAGGGGTGGACTTTTTAAATGAGTAAAATCTATGAAGAATTTTGTGAAGGGATTTGAGTCATAAAATTATATAAGTTTTCTTGATTCTGAAATTCATTTTCACACCATAATAAATCCATCCTCCCATACTTTCTTAGCAGGTGGAGTCCATATACAAAGAAGTTCCACCTGATACTCAAAAAAATTGTATTAGTATTTAGGATGTATTTATGATCATAGGGGTACCAATCATGGGTGATATGTATAAAGAGTTCGTACACCCTCTCTTTGTATAAACAAACTTGGAGAGGACTCCTCCAATTGCAAGGAATTTTCTCATAATGGAAAAAAACTTCTTGGGGGAGAGGTTCACCCAAATATCAACGCTCCTTTGGTCGGTTGGTCTTATAATTTCATCACACCAAATGGTTGAGAGCCATAAGCGTAGAATCCAATGACCTTTCCAACCTGCAAGACTTGAATTTTTCTTGATGTATATTGATCAATAGAATAATAGGTCCATTTTGTTAAATAGGGTTTCAAGGATTCTCCTAGGTTTGTTCGGCTGTTATGATTAATCTCCTTTCTAGCCATGTTCCTAAGTGGATGCTCACTACAAGTGTGTGAGTCCTATATTGGTGTTAGAGTCATGAAATTTTTGGTATTGGCCTAATTGGTGACTAGGAAATTCATTAATCTTGATATTCCAATCCTAGTGAAGTTATACCACCTTTTCTGACATGTTAATAAGTTGAAGTATCCATTTAGAATTTTTTGACCATTCTGATCGCTCTAGTTTTGAATTTCATCTCACATGGGAGAATATGAATTTATAAATTACTAATTTATCTAAATGGCCCATATTATGTCATACCACCAATGGTTAAGTGGAGTTGAACCATAAAATTTGAGTGATCCAGACATGAAAAGTCTATTTAATCAATATATATATATATCATACACACCTATGGTTGGAGATAATTCAATGGGTAGTCACGAGGAATGTGGATACCTCATTTCCATAAGGGAATGTATTTTGGCTACCCAAATTAATGGAGAATTTATTTATTAATAGTATTTACTTTTTATGTTTTGAAAATAGTTCCTTTTTAAATAAAATAAATATATTACCCCCCCCCCCCACAAATTTGTGAGTAAAGAATAATATAATGGTTGTTGAGTAGTTCTAGTTAATTTTCACCCAAGAGGGGGTAGGTATTAGAGTCATCCTACTAACTACTAAAGTTATCATTGGACTTGTCATGGAATATGCTGAGAGTATGATAAGTTCATATCTATATGATCAATTGGATATCTCAGGTCCCCAAGTCTATATTCCACCAGTAACTAAATAGGATGAAGACTTTCTGTCACAAATGGAAGTGAGGAAGCCTAATAAAATATATACTTCTAAAAACCTCTAATCTCACAAATGTTTAGGAAGAAAAATAGGTGGTTGGATTCCAATTAATTAATAATAGTGGTGTATCCTCCTCCAAACATTCATGTTTATGCCTAATTCATAATTAAATGGAAAGAATAGGATGAATAGAGGAGTATGTAGTTTAGTGAGGAGGTAGGGATAATACTCCAGACAAAGGAGATCACATTAACATATTTTAGTCATGTGACTTCCCATATAACTGTTTCATATAAAGACCAATATGAGGAGGTGTGGGACTAACTTATATATCTTTATGTCATAATACATTCCCATAAATGTAGGACCTTTTATATGTATTAGTTATTTGAGATGTTGACATCTTGGGTGGTCATAACTATTGAAAAGGAGAGAACTTCCTGGAAAAGGTAATATAGTTTTTTTCTTTATAACCTTTCATGATTTCATTGGAAGTAATCGTTTAACTTCATATATTAAATTTATAAGATTCATATGAAAAAAGTTTTTATGGAACAATTTCACCTATAATTTCTTCAAACTATTCTTCTAGAGGAACAATAATCAATCTCGGTACTCCTTATGAAGAACAAGTCAAGTATAAAGACTCCCCCTCTATGGTGGAGCATATATAAGAAGTAATTTCCAATCATAATGGAGAAATACTACCTCTAACAAATCCATTTAATCTTACCATGGGATTATACTAATCGGAGACTACTGTAGGGAGGTGGTAAAATATTTGTTTATGCGTATTCACTCAGGACCAATGAGTAAGTGATATGATTGCTTGATTGTTTCTTAAAACATTAATGTGAATTCATTTATGTAGTGGTCTATATAGAAAATGTTTTGAGATATTCATGCTTAAGGGTATCAACCACTCAAAATCATACAACCCTCATGCTTCCAAAAGGGGCATCCATAAAGGTGGTGTCGGGGGAAGTCCAGGGAAGGTCAGATCTAAATTAGGACCCAAAAACATATTTCATACACTCTATGGATCATAGTTTAGTGTATAATTCTACATAGATTCTAGATTCAAGGGTATCATCCTCCTAATGAAATATACCCCATGGTATTCTAGAATGGTTCTCTGTGGGAATAGTACCTTGTGAAGCTTATGGGATTTTGGACCCCATTGTGCTAGATATCATACTTGTAGGGAGAATGATAGTAGATAATGTTATTGGGGATCTGAATTTAGGAGAAACATATTACAAAGAATGAAGATATTTTGTTCTTCTAGAAGTGATTATTATGGGAGCATAAATAGTGTTCAAAATCCAAGAATAATCATAGTTAGTATTTGACCTTAATGATTTGTTCGCCATCCCCATTCATCAAAAACCACTAGATGATCTCATAGAGATTGTGGACCTATGTTGTACTTCATCTGAATCTAGGAAATGTGGTGATTCAAACATTCCTAGATCATTTGTTTTTCCTAGAACTTCTTCTTCGATAGAGGATGTGATGAACTTTGTGGTTGATACAAAATCCCAGAGACCTATATGAGAACCACCTAAAGAGGACTATTTTATTGTGCCAATTTATGTAGTGAAAATATTTAAGGGGATGACATCCCAATAGATGATAGTAAGTATTAATATATTTAATCACCTAAATTAACTTGTTTCCTATTAACTAACATAATCTAGGTTTCTATTTTAGAAATCCAAACATAGGTATTTGAAATTCCAAAATTCATTACTTCAATATGTCATCCCCCAAAAGTTTCAAGGGAATTGAATGATCTGGGGTCCTCTCATTCAGGGGGTGCTAAGGCTAGACCCTCGCTGAATGAGTTGATCATTGAACATATTTCACCCTATGAAAGTGACTTCAAACCTAACCATGAGGTTTTTAATGATGTATGCATCCCCCTAAAATATGTATAGAAACATATATAGATGGTAATATCACAAACTTATTTGGAAGAATTGATGGGGAAACTTCACAAGATTCTTTATATGTCCATGATATTGGGATATATTGGGTTTGATTACCATGCCATTTATTATTCCATGAAGGAGACCCTTCAAAGGTGAGAATAGGAGAAAGAATCACAAAAAAATCTCATCAAGGAAAAAATATCATAATAATATTTTGGTCTTCATTCTATAGTATACCAAGAGAATACCCATTATAATAGGGAAACAGTAAAATATAAATTTCATATTGAAGAAGATATCATCCATTTAAACCATCTTCAGTAAGATATTAATTCCACAAAGAAGATACTAGTATAACACCAAAGTATACTTGAAGAATACCAAACATAGGAGAGGAATTTTATAGCTTCTATAGTGGAGAGTCTTCATTTTTTTCAAGAATATGAGACTATGAATATGTATAAACTTCAACACAATGTTAATGAATCCCAGAAATCAATTGGTAAACTCAAAACCTATGTTGAGGTAAATTTGTGATATGCCACTACTATAAATATTGACTCTAGCTTCTGGATATGATTATTTATTTTCCTTAACAAATGAAAATAGATTTATTTAATCACTTTTTAACTATTTGATCCTTTCTAAATTTTAGATATTGATCCCCGATTACCTTCGATTCCTTCGGAGAAAAATATCAAGATAACTTTAATCCACTTGAATATTGAATTTGGAATGGATTAAGTCAATCATGGTTCCCAAACACTTGATTCATAAACATTCTCGTATAGGTTTGTCTCAAGGATGGTTGAAGGGGTAGATTCCATCATTGTAACACTAGAGTTGGTCTATTTGGATATGACATGATTTTCTCTTGGTTTTGACTCATCAATGAGTATAGTCATATATACCATCATCATGACACTATATTTGGGGAATTTTTATATAGAGATTATTTACACAATGTGATGAGGTTCATAAAGTTGGAATTTAGAGTGAGGAATATAATGTTCAAAAAGGACCTATAGATCATGATTTTGTGGGATTTACATAAACATCTAAGCTGATATGTCAAGAATGGAGGAACACTCTAATTGTTTTCCCTATACCAGTGGGTCCTGTGAGAATAGCTTGAATTTTTAAGGTCTATATAGTGGACCCAATAAGTTTTTAATCTTTTCTTTTTTATATCCCTAACATTGTCCTAAGTCTCATACCGAAGAGTATTAGTGGGAAAGAACTCATTTTTTGATTATTCCATCCTTTTTTTATTTTCATTATGATACATTTTATGACTTCCCTATTTTTAGATGCTCACTTTTTTCTAGGTCATGTAAGAAGAATGCCCAATGAGTAAAGACTAAAAATTTTCCCAATATACCCATTATAGGTTTTCGGTTAGGTAAACCAAGAAAAACATAACTTTATTTTATATTATTTTCATAAGTAAAACATTACATCTCATAAATAATACCTCATTCCCAAAACCCAAAGGTTTAGTGTATTTTAGGGCTATAAATATGAACAAAATATTTTACAATACTTATGAAAATTTCTTCATAATTGATCCACACTAGACTCCCTTATAGATTTATTTAAAATTATACTCATCTTTAGAAGTTGGGGAATGGAAACATTAGACAGTGGTAATGTCAAATGCTCAGTAAGGTAACAACTCATCAAAATTTTATCAAGGGTTAGATCATAATCTTATAAAAAAACAAGGTAATAGATAAATGTCTTATTAAAAAACAAGGAATAATAAGGGATGACCATAAGTTACGATTGAAGGACATGTAATCTCTAATTAATAAACATATACCATGTCATAAGAGTTTCAAATAAGAAACATAATCCATAGAGGTTATTCATAGGCATACGATATAGAAATATGTAATATCATTAAAACATAGTATAATAAAAAAATGTGGTGGATGAATAAGCATATGTAAATATAATATTGTCAAAAAATATAATTATATACACTCTTTATATTTTAGAAATATCAAATTATGTCCAACTTTTAAGTTATTAACAAATCTAATCATTTTCACCCTTTTAGTTATGAATAAATCCAAGAATTCCCATGATTCATTATCAAATTATATAGAAAAGTACAAACAATTAATTGAATGAAAATATAGGACCCCGCCCATAAATAATTCATACATATGTGTTCCACTTGAAAATAAATCATCCCTAATATCATAAATAACCCATGGAAAATAAATTGGTTTTTGTAAAATTTCCAAATGGTTTCATGTAATTTGATTTCAAGAAAATGATTGGTTGATACAAAAAATTCAATTACCCAAAAGGATTATTCCATTAAGTAATTTAATGGATAATTAATTGAAAATAACTCTAAATAAGGTAAAATAAATTCAAATAAATAGGAAAATGGAAGAAATAATTGAAATTGTCTTTAGAAAAAATTTCATAATGTTATTTTAAAAATAAGAAGTTATGAGACACTTTAGAAAAGATCACTTTTTAGAAATTAAAGAGAAGTAATTTTCAAAATAATTATTTGGAAATAAATATCAATAGTAAATCCTATAAAAATACATAGAGGTCTCAAAAAGGTGAAGTGAAAACATTTTGAATATTTTTTACATTTAAAAGGAATCATCAATAATAGAGCCTTGAAAAGGATATAAAGGTTATCTTGAGGAAATGTGGAGTAGAAGATGAAACATACGATCATGAAAAGAAAACCTTTTAATATTTTAAAATAATTTTTTTGAAACCCACATCATAAAAAGGGATAATAAAAGTTTATTTTAAAAATAGGAAAATTTAAAAATTAATGTGACATTAGATAACACATAATTAGGTTACTAAATATAAAGGATAACATTAGCGGGAAGAGACAATATGGGCATGGAAGAAAAAAAGAATTATTTCTAGAGGAATATAATTATTATTAACATCATAAACTTTTATGAAAAAATAAATAAATCAATGTAATTTCATAGAAAATGAGTAAATTAATTATAAAATAATCATATAATAGAATAAAACCATATTATAAAACCATAGTCAAAGAGTAATCATTATGACTCAATAAAATAAGTTGAGTAAAGAAAAAAAACCTTTATTTTTCTCCCAAATTCCATGAAAGATTTTTAAACACCAATATAATGAATATAAATATCTTAGTAACCTATCTTAAAACCCCATTCATATCTATAAATATTTTTAATCTTTATTTATAATCATTTATAATACATTCATTAGTACTTTATCACTTATTTACATTATCAAATGTTGTAATTTGTTTTTTTCATGAATGGGTTGTAAAGTGTCAATGTCGATTTAAATTTTTTATATAATATTTATCACTATTAAATTATCCAAGATATTAGAATATATATTACATAATTATTTATAAATTTTTAATTTCATCCCATGATATTTTCATTTATGATATTTAATAATGAAATTTAAAATAAGCGCATTCCAATAATTTTTGACAAACATAGGTCGGCATACTAATAATGAGTTAAATAGTAATATAAAATTTTTAGAACCAAATAAAAAAATTATTTTATCATTAATGAATAATAATTCTAATATTTAATTTTATATAGTCATCCATGATAGAAATTTATATCATTATTCATGTAGGTGGTTAAATTGGCTCAAACAATAACATATTATAGTTAATGGGTGAGTATGGTTAAGAAAGTTCTTATTTTAGCATAATATCATTATTAAAACAGAATAATGATGTTTTTTATAATTTTTTAATGTTTTGAATTATATTTTATAATAGTTGGATAAATAAAAACAGTCAATATGAAAAAATAATCTACTTCGTGGAGGAGATATTCTTCACGTACGCACAAACAATGTATTCTTTTTCCATAGAACTTGAGGATAGTAAGAAGTGTTTTATCCTTTTAGGATATTAATAATTATATTAATATCATATTATTTCATTAAATATACTTTTTAACCAACCATGTATGGTGTTAATGAAAAATCAAAAACATTTTTCATGGAGGCGGTAGTCCGCACATACACATGATGACGTTTTCATTTTTAAAGGAAGGGGAAAGAGTAGAAAATGTTTATCCCATGAACATAAAAACAATTCAGTATATAATTAATATTTATGTTCTCATGTTATAATTTATAATATAATTTTATAAGGATAAATATAGATAAGGGGAAATTTTGGAGAGAGATTAGTACTTATGTCGAGACTTTAAACTCTCTCTTGATGTACTGTTTGGAAACGAAAGACTTAAGTATTTTCCTTGGGTAAAGGGGGTGATAAAATTAAGACAGGGGATAAGGGAAGTAAAAAAATATTAGATTTTCAAGGGTAATTCTAGATTATAGTGTCTTTCAAGTGGTGGTGGAATTCTCCTTTCATAAGTGAGGAGAGAGAAATTGTTTGTAATAATATAGAAGGACCATTCATTCTTCAAGTGTAAAATGGATATAATAATAGAGAATAATGTTAGGGGGGAAGGATTAAGATTGATAAATCCAAAAACATAAATTTTCACATGTGTTTTTAACATTTGTTAAAACTCTTATATTTTTCACTTTTACCATTTTTGGTTTTTAACATGGTAACTTATTTTTACTTAAGTAATTTACTTTTAATGCTCAAAATTAAAATGGGTATTATTATATAATTTATAAAGAATGATTCCAAATGTAAACCCCTTTTTTAAAATAAAATTTATAAGGGTGAAAAAAATTAATTTTAATTATTAGTTCAAATAACTCATAAAAACTGTTTTTTGAAATTATTTATTTATTTATTTATTTATTTATTTATTTATTTATTTATTTAGTCAAAAAAATTGTGTAGGAAAAAATTATCAATGTTTAGATTTTCATGAACTAAATTGATTTATTATAACACAAATAAATTTTATGTGGATTTAAAAGTGATCCAAAATTTAATTTTACCAAATGAATATTTAATTAAATGAAAAGAGAAAAACAATTTTTTATTAGAGAGAATTTATTAATTTCTTAAAATATTAAACATAGGTTTTATTAAATCAATATAATATTTTAAAATGCATGGTTTTAATTATGAAATGAATCTATGATTAATTAAATGTTTTTATAAACTTTTAAATTTTTATTATATGATAATAAAACCATAAAAGCTACATTTTTGGTAGAAATATATGTTTTTTAAAATTCACCTTAAAATAAAATATTTCATAAAAATATTAAAAATTATACTAATATATTCATTACATGATAAATCCAAAAATGAAGTTATTTTTTTAAAATTCAAATGGTAAAATTTTTTAATATATCTTTTCAATTTAAATATAAGATATAATTAAAAATAGTTTTTATAGAAAAATGAATTTTAAAATATTAATTTTTTTTATTCCTATCTCCTACTAATTAAATTAATGTTAATATTTCATTAATATAATAAATTTAGTTCTTTAAAATAAAGCTCGTAAGGATATGATTGTATAAAAAATAAATTTTTAAGAATAATGTGATCTTATTAGTTATTTAGCTCCACTAATAAAATTATATCAATGCATTAGTATTAAAAATGAAAAAAAAATATTACCTTAATAATTTATTACTAACAAAATTCTTTTCACTAAAATATATTACTAATAAAATAAAATTAAAAATATATTAATAATTTATTACCTTAATAATTACATGTCTATATCCTCCTAATTTATTATTACATAACCCCTCATTATTTTTTTATAATACCTAAAGATAAGATAATCTCTTGTGGCAGCCATGGGTGGTGTTTCAACTAGCAGGGATCCCGTGGAAATTTCCACAATCTTGAACTTATCTCACAAATGATTTCTATCGCACTATAATTGTTGAAGTTAATCTTGTCATTAGTCTATAAAAAAACAAGTGAAGCTACCTCCCTTCCAAGCTTGAAAAATGATCTTTATAATACATGTACAACCTAATTCCATTTCTTTCCTTTTTCTAAAAAGATTTTATAATTTGGATACTTTTATTTATATACATTAATTTGAAAGCTATTTTATAATGGTAAAATTTAATAAATTTATTTAAAATTATCATGGTTTTATTTTAGTTTAGTGTTTCATATAAAGAAAGATATTAAACCTAGTATTTATTTTAAAGTTAAATTAATAATAAGATATCATGACATTACATTCTCTCCCCTTAAAAAAATTATATCCTAAAATTTTGAATTATTACTCACTAATGAAAATATAAAAGGCCATCTAAAAGGTAAACATGAATCATGATATAATTTCTGGAGTTTTATCAACATTAAAACTTAGGAAACATATATTTTCCCTTAAAATAGGTTTATCACTAAAAATGAGTTTTTCTCAAACCATTTGAGTTAAATACCTCTCATGATTGGGTGTTAAAACCAACATAATGGAATTAATTTTTCATATAGAGTTCATAGTCATCCATGTACTGATAGATAATCATAATTTGATTTGAGATATAAAATATGATTTCCCATTTTAGTTAATATATATTCTGTGTGTACATTTCCAATCCATTTCCAAAACACATCAAATACATCTTAAATAAAGAATAATAAGATTCATATTCACAAAAAAGTCCAACTTGTAATATAATAATCTAACAACTAAAATCTTTCTCCAATAATAAAATATTTGGGGCCATGATTTAATGCTTTTAGAAAACATTCTAGATATACTAGGGTGTTTATAATCAAAAACTAAAAATATGTCCATAACTCTATAGTGTAAGATAATTTCCAATTAATTTGCATGATCCACTTTAGTGGTAATCATTGCATAGTATCCACCTTGTCCACATGCTCTAGAAGGTTGAAGAATTATTTCATCCTTATTATCCCTTGGGTTAAGGCATTAACTTGGATAATTCTCAAGTTTCCCACATGTAAGTAATTAAACTATTAGTGGTTCTCGAGGATAAACTTGATTTCCCTTTATTGTGTAAATTGAACTCTTCGTTTTCCCTATACATTTTACTACTCTCAGCCCACCTTTTTCACATAAAAAATATCTTATATTACCTTTGAAACATCCCCCTTGTTATTTATTCCCGCATCATTGACACTTGGGAAATTATATCTTCATTCCTCCATGGTTATAATTACTTAAACTTCCATGTGACTACATCATTATTTTATTTATTGTGGTTTTATATTCAAAAAAAATAAAGTTGTTAATCATAATTTGAGATATCTGGATAGGTATAAAAATTATTACTCCATTTATCATCCCATTTTGTTTTTCAATGGGATAACCTTGTAATTTCCCATAACATCCTTCATTAACATGGTTCCCCATATATTAATCCATTAATAAAACAAAATGGGGTTAATGTGAGTTATGAACAATTAACATCATAATATAATTATCATAAATACTATAACAAAAAACTAAAACTTGAAATTTCTTACCTTTTTAAACCATAAAATTTGATATTAGTTCGACATAAATTACTCTTAGTTCAATATAGGTTTCCTTTAGTTTGTTTCTTTTATACTTCTTAACCTAATTTACCAATATAATTAATCCTTCTTAATAGTTCATAAAAATAATGTGATTCGCTCAATCATATCCCTTGATAGTGACAAACTAGGTATGCAGTTAGTCCTCATTGGCATGTATTGAGTAAAAATTTAGTTAATGTCTAATAAACCCATTTTGGGGTTACTAAACCTAGGTACATCTATTCTAGAGACTGCATTTACTTGTAGTATCTAGATAGAAATTTCATTACCATGAAAACCACACAATCTCTACTTTAAAAAAATTCAATATGTTCTCATATAATCAAACATATCCCTAGGGTTTTCACTAAATTTCCCTCATCATGATCCCCAAAATAACTAGACTAATACACAAAAATAAATAAAATAATCCCAAAAAAATAAACCATGTTATATACCAATTAAGATGACCTAATCTAAATATATCTTTATTTTACATCATTTCCACAAGTTAAAAATTACATTTCACAAATAATCCCATGGAACCAAAACCATAAGTTTTAGTGTATTTTAGGACTAGATACATAAGTAAATTAATTTAGAATACTTTTAAAAATTTCTACATAATTTATCCACACAAAAATCCCTTATATACTTCTCAAAAATGTATACTTGTATTAATAACCTAGGGAACAAAAACATAAGAAATGGATTATCTCAAATTCTTAGTAAGGGAAAAACTCATCAACATTTCAACAAGGGTTAGTTTATAAGAATATGATAAAACATGATAATAGGAGAAATATCTTATAAAAATAATATGTAACAATAAGGTATTCCTATAAGTCATGATAGAAGGAGAAGTAATCAGATATAGACAAACATGTACCATGGAATAAGATCATGAGATAATATAAATGAGTCATAAAGCTTAATTATAAGTATATTACATATAAATATGGTATTCCATTGAAACATATAATAATAAAGAATTATGTCACAAACATAAGCATAAAGAAACATTATATTGTGAACAAATCCAAGTATATCCACCTTTCATGTTGTGAGAAAATATTTTTATGTCCACCCATTAATTTATGATCAAATCCAAGCATGTATTCCCTTTAAGTTGTGTACAAATTCAAGCATGTACATTCTTATTTATATCATGAGATACAAAACCTTGAACAATGAATTATAGGGTTATATAGAACTCCACACATCAATAATCTATAAATAATTGTGCTACTTGAAAATAAATCATCAATCATTTCATAAAGAACACATGGAAAATAAAATGGGTTTCATAACATTTCAAAATGGTATCACATAATTTGAATTCAAGAAATAGATCAGTTAATACTGAAAATACTATTACTCTAAATAACTAGTTCATAAAAGAATTTAGAGGGTAACTCATGAAACATAACTCCTAAGAAGGTTAAATCATTTTACATAAATAGGAAAAATGAATCAAAGAATAAAAGAGTCTTTATAAAAAATTTCACAACATTGTTATAAAAATTTGAATTTATTCATCACTTTCAAAAAGATAAATTTTGAGAAATTGAAAAAAAAAATAGAATTTTTTAAATCATAATTTTTAGTGAAATATAAATAATAAAGACTTAAAATGCATAAATATCTAAAAAAAGTGAACTAAAATCATTTTTAATACTTTTACATTTAAAAATAATACTCAATAATAGAGCCATGAAAAAGGCATAAAGGTTATATTGAGGAAATATGGAGTGTAAGATAAAATATATGATCATGAAGGGAATTTTTTTTTAATATTTTAAAAAACATTTATTGACAACACACATCATAAAAAAGGATAATAAAAATTCCTTTTGAAAAGAGGAAAATGGGAATATAATGGTCACATGACAAAACACGTGATTAGGTTCCTAAATATGAAGGAAAACATTGAAGGGAAAAGAAAATATAGAAATGGAAGGGAAAGAGATTATTTTGTTTCATGACCCCCTCCCTCTAAACGTACCTTGCGTGGGCTGGTAATAAAGGAAGAGAGAAATTATTCCCAAAGCCCACCTATAATAATTAATGTATTGTTGACTAGCACCAAGTGTATACCAAACACACACATGAGAGACATTTCCCTCTATAAAGTTTAAGGAATAAGATATAAAAAGGATAAACCATCAATCATCACTATTTATATACAAAAATAAATCACAATACATATAATTTTATATATAAACTAAAAGTATTAAAACTAAAACTAGATAGAGAAAATGAACTCTAGAAACTCCTAATAGTTGTTCAATGACTCCTCTGAGCTAGTAATGTTCATCTTGATCACCAACGTGTTTCCTACCGACCTAAAAAAATGTTATATATACATAATATGAGAATAAAATGTATAGTAAGTAGGATACTCCCTAAAATATCTCAGTAAAAATATGAAAAAAAGTATAATAAAGCCTAGTGAGTAAATAAATGAAACTAACTCATCACCTAAACTAGTAAAATTATTTTCCCATCCTCATTTTGCCTCACTCCCCAAATAACACACAGATTTAAACCATTCTATATAAAAAGCATATATATATATATATATATGAAGATACCCTACTTCCACTTCACTAGATTTTTTTCTCTCACTTATAAATGTCAAACATATTTTTCTTATCCCTTCAATAAGTAATTCATCCCTAATGTGATTTGGGCCTTGACCCTATATAACTCAGTCCCACACAAGGCCTAATACCTCATGTTTGAATTTGTCCAAAAGTCCATCTTTTCATCAATATCATCCCATTTATAACCAAGTGTATTCACAAAACCCATTGTATCCAATATATGTACATTATACCTTTAGCTATTACATCCCATGCATGTACACTCATGGGAAGCAAGATCCATGCTGACAAAATACAAGTATTTTCAATACCTCAATCCATTACTTCACGTGCATAAATGTAAAATAAACTGTGATCCATTAAAACCATGGAATGATTGTACCCTAAACTATAAGACATTATAGTCTAAGTTATTCCTACCCATATACATCAAAATGGAGAGTAGGGCAGAGGGAGAAGTTAAACATTCGTTCTCTCACCATCCAATATATTAGATAAATCACCCCTATAAAACATTTGGGTGTTTGTTTCCATACAAACATGGGTGGCGTAGTGTATGACATCAAAAAATATAAATAATATCACACAAAAACAACACTAATATAAAAGAATAGCCTTAGAATCATCTACCTCTATCATTCCATAGAACCCCCAACTACCACTGTCAAGGTCTAGGCTATAAACAAGCACAAAAGAATGAGAGATATCATTAATTATTTAACCATTAATTGATATAATTAAAAGATTTACATTTTAATTTTCTTAATCCAAGAGATGATGACACTATTAAATTCTCTTATTTATATTCTCAAGTATTCCATCACAATTAATATGATATTACAAATTTAACATTACACCCATCAACAACACCCTATCCCATGGGTTTATTATTTATTCATTTATCATTGAGAAATTATCTAGGTACTCTAGGACTCTACCTAAGCTACAATATCAGAACTTCACACACCATGCAAAGATTTTAACTATGTCAAATATTAGGAAACCAAAAAATATAATTCATCCTACAGGCTATGTAGAAAATATCAATCAAGAAGAACAAGGATGATCAAGACCTTCTCTAAAATTATCTCAACCACCCTAGTGTCGCACACCATTGTTGAAAATATCAACTATATCACCATCACAGGCATCAACAATCACCATATCCAAAGCTCCCATTCCATTGATCATCCATGGTTCCCAACCATATCAAAACAACCATCATTAAAATAGCCCCAGGATCTCAGCCTATTGCTCATTAAGGAAAACTAACCACACTATATTATCAAGAAATCATAACAAGGCTATAAATTCCTAGAGTACACATACATTCAAAAAGTATTTTCTATATAAATAAAAATTCACTAAGTCCATAAAACCAAGGATTAAAATCCTTCTACAATAATAACGGGCTCACACAACCCCAAATAATTTATCTTTAGTAGGAAACTATTTAAATTATCATATTGAATTAACTAGTTCATTCTGCGTAGGTTTTAGCAATAAGAAACTTATAACTTATTTGTTATCCAAAATAATGAATCAACTTAAACATGTTTTTAACATTACTTTCATATTCAATCTAAAACAAGGAAGAACATATATCAAATTAACATTCCTCTTTATTTAAGAATGTCATTAAAATTATCCCAAAATTATTTTTTATTATCAAATTTTCAAAAAAACATGCTAAGAACAACAACAGCCACAACACAAAGATAGCACTCTATCAAAACACAAGTAATCAACAAGCATAAATTTTAAATGGATCACAAACCAAAACCAAAACTTCATTATTCCTTTATATTAAATGGTTTTGACTTTATATAGTTAATTCCACCATAACCCAAAGGATTAAAGAATGATAATCCCACTCTTGAACTATGAATGGGATAAATGTGATAGATCCACTACCTTAATGCAAATATCTCAATGTTTTTCAACAAATAACAAAACACCATGTGCCAAAATCTGATTAGATCTTCCACATGGAGCCTAAGATCCCTAAAAATCACACTAACAATTTATATATATATATATATATCATTTTTTAATATAAACCATAATAAAAACAAGGATAATAACCATACATAGAATGGAAAAGGGGGCACATAAGACAGTGGAAACATAAGAGAAGAGAAAACTAACATTGGATCACCAGGAATCAACCTATTAAGGAAGATATTTTAAACCACTGAAAAGGGGATGAAAAGCCTCTCAAAAAACACCTAGATCACCGAATAATCAAGGTAAAGGGTGGAATAAGGATTTGGTTTAAGGTGGTTTGGGAATTTATAGGCAAAATTTAAATTATAAGACCATGGCATAACACCCTACATTGTGCTATAATGGGATAAAGTGGAATATATTCTATGGTTCAAGGCAAGAGACTATGCCATAGAACACTTGGTAAAACCCACATGTGAGATCAACAGTGTAGTAAATGGTAAGATCTTATAAACCTAGAAAAGAAACCACACCATAATGGGACCACCATACCACATGAAGATAATACTAAATAATAAGTACATATTGAAACCCATCTATATGGTACAACAACCTCAAAATTAGTCGAACCACTAAATCCTTTACTCCTAAGAATCCATGCTTTGTCCTACCCATCATGCCCTAGTCATATTGAAATAGGAAGAACCACAAAAATTTATCCTCTCTTAGAATATACTTCACATCCTACTGTTTTTTCTACAACCTCATCTTCCAACGGGACTTCACATCGTAGCACACACCTTCACATCATAATCCCACCCTTAAATCATAGTTAAGGGATACATGACATAGAAACTCACTATAGATGAAATTTTAGGTCAACTAATCTTAATAACTTCCATCTTCTTCCTACACACCTCCAACCACCATAAATTAAAAGGAATCAATTGAAAAAAACTGGGCCTTTATATCAGATACCTCTCAAAAAAAATCTGCCCTTGATAATTTAAAAATAGACCCAAAATGAAAATGGGGGTTCAAACAACCACCCTATAAGATACCTCTCAGGGTTCTCAATATAATAGTAACACATCCATCGGAGAATATGAACACATAATAAAAATTCATAGCATCACCAACCAACCTCAAAACACACTCCTAAGGGAGATACCACTCAAGGGAAATTCCAAAATAAGCACAATACCATGGAAGAGACACAATCTCATAAAAACATATAAATGTTTAAAAATCATCCTAAAAAGGATTAAATTGAGCATAAACACAACATAGGATATTTATTATGCATATATTACTCTCTCTCCCAAGTAATCTCTTTTAAGACATCATTCCACCATAGGACATGAACCAAGGGAATATCATGCATGCGTAACACCTTCTACTGATGGTCTTTAATCTTGACAGGTTTCTCCTCAAAGGTCGCACCATCTTCAACATCTAGTTCACCCTAATCACATGTACATCAATAACTAATTTCATAATGATAGTTAAAGTATATTTTTCTAATCACTATTTAATTATTTGATCCTTTATCCATTCTAAATATTTCTCCTTGATAACCTTTGATTCCTTTGGAGAGAAATATCAAGGTAACTTTAATACACTTGAATATTGAATTTGGAATGGATTAAGTAAATCATGGTTCCCAAAAACATAATTCATTAAAATTTATTTATATACATGTCTCAAGGATGGTAAAATTGATATATTCCATCATTGTAACACTAGAGTTGTTCTATTTGGATATGAGATGATTTATTATTGGGTGTGAATCATGAATGAGTATAGGCATAAATAACATCATCATGACACTATAGTTGGTCTATTTGGATATGGGTATTATTTACTCAATTTGATGAGGATCATGAATTTGGAATTTGGAGTGAGGGATCTAATGTTCAAAAAGGCTTGAGAACCTAGAGATCATGATTTTGTTAGATTTAAATAAACATATAAACTGATATGTCAAGAATGGAGGAGTGCTCTAATTTTTTTCCCAATACCAATGGGTCTAGTGAGCATAGCTTGACTTTTTCAAGGTTTATATGGAATTCCAATAATTTTTTCTTATTTTATTTTTTATAGCCCCAACTATGTCCAAAGTCTCATATGGGAGAGTCTTAGTGGGAAAGAACTTGGTTTTTTCTCAGGCCACCCTTTGTGTATTTTCATAATGATACATTTTATGCCTTCTATATTTTTAAATGGTCTATTTTTTCTTGGTCACATAAGAAGAATTCCCAGTGAGAAGAGACTCAAACTTTTCTCAGTATTCCCTTTTTTTATTTTTTATTAGGAAAACCAAGATAAACATAACTTTATTTTATATCATTTCCATAAGTCAAACATTAAAAGTCATAAATAATACCGAAATACCAAAACCCAAAGTTTTAGTGTCCTTGAGGACTATAAAAATGAGAAACATATTTAACAACACCTATAAAAATTTATCCATAATGGACCCACACTAGACACCCATATAGATTTATTTAAAATTATACTCTTCTTGAGAACCTGGGGAATGGAAACATAAGAAATGGGTAAGCTCAAATGATCAATAATGAAAAAACACATCAAAATTTCAACAAGGGTTAGATCATAATCATATGAAAAAACAAGATCATGGGATAAATGTATTATTAAAAAAAACAATGAATAATAAGGGTTTCCCATAAGTTATGATTTAAGGACATGTAATCTCAAATTAATAAACATTTAACATGTAATAAGAGTGTTAGATAAGATACATGATCCATAGAAATTAATCATAGGCATATAACATAGCAATATGGAATATCATTCAAACATAGTATAACAATAAATTACGGTGAAAACATAATCATATGAAAATATCATATTGTTAACAAATATAATTATACACTCATTATATTGTATAAAAATCCAATTATATCCCCACATTAAGTTATGAACAAATCTAATCATGTTCACCCTTTATGTTGTGAAAAAATCCAAGAATATCTATGATTCATTATCTCATGAGATATAAAACCAAAACCAATGTATTGAAGGAAAATATAGTACCCCACCCATCAATCATACATATATATGTGTTCCACTTGAAAATAAATCATCCAACATATCATAAAAACCCCATGGAAAATAAATTCATTTTTGTATCATTTCTAAATGGTGTCATTTCATTTGATTTTAAGAAAATGGTTTTTTATACCAAAAATTCAATTACCCAAAAGGATTATTCCATAAAATCATTTAAAGGATAATTCAATGAACATAACTCCAATGGAGGTAAAATAATTTTAAATAAATAGGTAAATGGAATAAAAACTTGAAATAGTCTTTAGAAAAAATTTCATAACATTATTTTGAAAAGTAAAAGTTATGTGTCTCTTTGTAAAAGATCACTTTATAAAAATTTAAGAGAAGGAATTTTCAAAATAATTATTTGGAAATAAATATCAATAGTAAATCCTTGAAAAATTCATAGAGTTCTCAAAAAGGTGAAGTGAAAACATTTTGAAATATTTTAATTTTATAAATAATCATCAACAATGGATCCTTGAAAATGGAATAAAGGTTATCTTGAAGAAATGTGGAGTGGAAGATTAAACATATGATCATGGAAATAAAAACTTTTAATATTTTAAAATAATTTTATTGAAAACCCAAATCATAAAATGGGATAATAATAATCTCTTTTAAAAATAGGAAAATTTGAATATTAAGGTGACATTAGATAACCCATAATTAGGTTCCTAAATATAAATGCTCACATTGGAGGGAAGAGAAAATATGGACATGGAAGAAAAAAAATATTTGGTGAGGGTGATAATTATTCTTAACATCATCAAATTTTATGAATAAATAAATAAATCAATCAGTTTAATTCATTAGAAAAGTATTAAATAAATTATAAAATAATCATATAATACAATAAAACTATGTTATAAAAAATAGTCAAAGAGTAATCATTATGACTCAAGAAAATAATTTGAGCCAAGAAAAAACCCCTTATATTTTTCTCCCAACTTCCATAAAAGATATTTAAACACCTATATAATGAATATAAATATCTTATTAGCCTATATTAAAACCTAATTCATATATATAAACATTTTAATCTTTATTTATAATCATTTATTATACATTAATTTGTTATTTATCACTTATATTTATAATTAAATGTGGTAATTTGTTTTTTTCATGCATGTATTATAATAATCATGAAATTTATTACACACTTAAACATGATTTATTACATAACATTGAACTTAAGAAAAATATGAGGATTTATAGGTCTAGTGTCTTGGTAAATTAGAAACATTACATAACAACTTAGAACATAAAACACAACATCTTTACTAAAAGATTCCTTTACATGACCACAACATTCCCCCATACTTAGAATTGCATGAGATAACCTGAGGACATGCATAAAAAAAGTATTAATTTAGTATTAATATTTAATTAAAATGTCATTTAATTCAAAAATCCATTAATTCATCAAAATATATTTCTTAATTAATTAAAAATGTTATTTTTTTTCTTTTAAAACAATTTACAAAGTAAAAATAATAAAATGAATGTATATTCTCTATACAAAAATAATGTACATAATTAGAGTAATAGGGTCTTGTTGTGTAACCCCTTATAACACCCACATAATAATGAAGGGTAAGGTGTGCGATGGTGATAGACTCTTGGGGTGGCTCGAATAACGTCGCTCGGGTGGTAATCTCTATCAACTTTCTCTTCTCCCATTGTCCATTCCGTTCAAGCATAATGTGTTCAAGCTCATCATGGGCTTAGTCAAAATCAAATCCAAATGACGCCACCTCCTTTTTTAGCTCTGAAAAATGGGCTTCGTATGGAGCAATTCTACTAGATGAGGCCATCTCTTCCTTTTTCTGAGTAAATTAGATTTTTTAAAACCCTATTATTTATACTAATCATGTCATCACTGTTCAACGTCTATATTAGAAAATGGTCACAATTATTAACCGTATTCTAAAATCCAAAATTATAAAACCAAAGAAGTGAATATGTTATATAACCATTTTACATAATAATACATTCAATTAGATCAAGAGTAATTTTCATTAATAAAAGTTTGGGTCATTACAATCTTCCCCCCTTAAGAAATTTTTCCCTCTAAATTTCCTTTTCCCACACTAAAATAGATGTGGGTAACTTTGCTTCATCACTACCTATGATTCCCACATCACATCTTCAAACTTTTGGTTTCTCCATAACACCTTGACGAGGGGCATTGTCTTATTTCATAGAAATTTTTCTCTATGATCTAACATCTTCACTGGCTTCTCTTCATAGGAGAGGTCATTCTCCAAAGGTACCACCTATGGGTTGAGTACATGTGACGGATAAGGTATGTAATTCCTCAAGAGTGATACATGGAATACATCATGTACTTGAGATAGGTTCGGTGGGAGTTCTAGTCAATAGGTCACTGCTTCAATGTGATCAAGGATCTCAAAAGGGCCAATGTACCTTGGACTATGCTTTCCCTTCTTCCCAAATCTCATAACTCTCTTCCACAGTGATATGTAGAGGAATACCATGTCTCTGACATCAAACTCTAGGTCTCATCAATGATTATCAGCATAGCTCTTTTGTCATCTCTGAGCAGATTTAATGTGTTATTGGATGGTCTTAACCTTATCCACCATTTCTTCAACCATCTCCGGGCCTAGGAGATTTCTCTCCCCAAATTCATCCCAACATGTCGATGTTCTGCACCTCTTCCCATACAGGCTTCATAAGGATCCATTTGGATGCTTGAGTGGAAACTATTGTTGTATGAGAACTCAAAAAAAGGGATATGTTGATCCCATCCTTTTTTGAATGCCATTGAGCATGCTCTTAACATGTCCTCAAGTGTTTGGATATTCCACTCAGATTGGGAATGAGTTTGAGGATGATAAGTCATACTGAAGTTTTGTGCAGTATCCAGATCATGTTGAAGACTCTTCCAAAATTTATAGGTGAATCTTGGATCTCGGTCAGATAAAATAGATAGTGGTACTCCATGCAGCCTTACCACCTCTTTGATGTATATCCATGCCAGTTGATTTAGTGGTAAATCCTCCCAAATTTCAATGAAGTGTGCAGTCTTTGTAAGAAGATCCACAACAACCCAGATAGCATTGTTTCCTTTGTATGTCTTTAGTAGTCCGGTGACAAAGTCCATAGTGATGTTCTCCCATTTCCATGATGGTATGGGTAATTTTTCCATCATCCCCTTATAATTTTGCCTCTCATCCTTCACTTACTGACACACTAGGCACTTTGATGTATACTCAATGATCTCCTTCTTCATGTTATCCCACCAGTAATGATCTCGGAGATCCCGATACATCTTTGTGTTTCCTAGGTTAATGGAGAAATTTGGACTATGTTCATTATCCAAATGTTCCTTCTTTAACTCTAGATTATATGGAACACAAATTATTGACCCAAATCTCATAATTCCTTATTCATTGACATTGAACTCTGAGGATTTCCCTTTTCTAATAGTTTCCACCTTCTTATGAATTCTTAAATCATCCTTTTAAGCATCCTTTAACATTTCCAAAAGAGATGGTTGAGAAATCATTTGAGAAAGGATTGATGATGTTCTATTATTTATGATTCCCATATCCATCTTCATCAAATCTAATAAGATTGGATCCCTTTCAATTCTCATCAATGATAGAATTGTTGGGTCCTTTATAATTAGATCATCTTCCACCTTGTTCACTTTCTAAGGGTGGTAATGGATTTAGAAGTCATAGTCTTTGATCATCTCTAACCATCTTCATTGGCACATATTCAACTCTTTATGTGTGAATATATACTTGAGGATTTTTTGGTCCATATATATTTCACACTTCTCCCCAAAGAGGTAATGTCGCCAAATTTTTAAAGTGAAGATCATTGTAGCCAACTCCAGATCATGTGTTGGATAGTTTTTCTCAGGAAATTTCAGTTGAGTTGAAGCACGGGCAATGACTTTGTCATTTTTCATCAACACACAGCCCAGGACCTTCTTTGAATAATCACTAAATACCACAAAAAGTTCTCCACTTGTGGGTAGTGTGACTACAGAAATAGTGATAAGCCTCCTTTTCAACTCCTTGAAGCTCTCTTTGTATACATCACTCTAAGAAAACTTTACTCCCTTCTTATTTATCTTGGTAAGAGGGTTGGACAATTGTGAGAAATTTCTCAAAAATCGGCAATAAAATCCAGCTAACCCTAGGAAGTTATGGATATCCATTATGGATGTGTAGGACCCCGGGACACCCTGAGAGGGGAGGGGTGAATCAGGGTGGCAACTTTTTCTTCTTTTAGTTGTAGATCTTGTTCCCACGTTGGTAGGAACTACTTAAACCTGTATGATGGATATGATCATCAATTAAACATTCACATGCAGAGAGATGACACAGCTATTTTTACTTGGTTCACCACTAAGGGCTACGTCCAAGGAGCATACGCCGACAGGTTGTCGGTCGTACCTAAATCCACTATGCTTCACTAGCTGTGGATTACAAAGGTTCGGGTACAGTCACTCTGTCCCAGGATCACTGCCTTTACAATTGTTCAGGGATAGCTCACTGCATCCCTCGGGTCACTCCTGTTGACTCCCCCTGGCTCACTGTCGTTGGTGAAGTCTCACTCAGTTTATAGACGTGAAGGTCTCTTCAATAGGTGTGCATTGAAGTTCTTCGTCTCTTTTTCATCATGAGACATTGCTTGCATTAGGGTTCAGATTTGATGCTCCTTTTAGTTCAATCCTTCTTCTTTAGTGCAATGAATGAATGCACTAGATCCCCTTGTCTTCGTTTTCCTGAATCACAATCACTGATGTGATTGCTTAATGAAGCTCAGCTTACTCGGCGTTGTCAGAATCAGTTCTCCATGTATGCATGAGATCATGCATGTATCATTTAGATTTCTTCTTCAATCTCACTTTTCACCAGAAGTATCAGGAAATATTTCAGCTCTTGTGCAGCTCCAGAAAGGCGGGCGTGCTTTAACAATATCTGGCTCTTCTTTTCAAGCCCGGCGTGCAAGTCTCCCCCGGTGCGCAAGTCTTAGGCGCGCAAGTATAACCTGGCGCGCAAGTGTCTCCACAGCACCTGCGCGACTCTGCCTTCTTGAACTTCAAACCTGCGTGACTCACTTCCTTCCTTGCCCAAATCACCTGGGGCGCTCAACCATCAGTCGGCGCACAACCTCTACTTGCGCGACCCAAATACCACTTGCGCGGTTTAACCACCAGCGCGACGAGAGCTCGAACAATATCAAAGTCTTGAGCTCCGTGAGAAATGAGGAGGGGTGGTCCAGTATTTATAGGCAAACTGGACCCCCTGCGCGGCGGCGCGCAAGTCATCCATCGGCGCACAAGTCTCGGCCCCTGCTAGGCACTTGCGCGATCAACATCCAAACTTGCGTGAACATCTTTCCTTTGCCAAATTTGGATCTTCTGATCTCGAAAAACCATAGGCGTGCAAGTTATAATTCATTCAAGGCGTCGGCGCGCAAGTCTCTTCCCGACATACAATTCACCTGCGCGACCCCACCAAAACTTGCGCGACCCTTATCCCTTTGCCATATTTTGATGCTATGATCTTCAAAAACATATGGCGCGCAAGTTTCCTATCCTCCAATAGTATGGCGTGAAAGTCCCTTTGCCAAAATCACTCTTCTTCATTTGTTGATTTTGAGGCCCTGAAATTTGGCAAACACTGGAAAACGGCGCCACCTTGTATTTGCTCTTTTTGTACCGCCTCCAGATCATCCATTCCTCTGTCGATGTTCTTGAATCAAACATAGATTGTTGACCACAACTCTTGAACTCGACATGTCACCATGGAATCTCCTTTGTCAACAAATTTGTCTGTCATTTGTTTTCTTTGTCGACAAGCACGACCACCTCAACAACACTTCTTCTTGGTGATCTGTATCCTTCAGCAACTCTTTTGATTCTATCACAAACTCCACTATTGTGATATGTATTCTTTGAAGGAACAACTTTAGTACCATCATCTTCTATGACAATTTGATGTGCATGGCCATTTCATAAGTCAACTCATTGGAACATTGCCTCCTTCATCAACCGTCATGATCAACTTCATGCAAACCATGTGATTCAATCCGTCAAGGAAGTCTCTAGCATGGTTCTCACGCAATCATGAGTAATTGTATGGTCTTCATAAAAACCCATTGTTCTCATGAAATAATGAGGAATTTCATGGTCTTCATCCAAAAACACCGTCCTGCTTTAATCATCCTTGGATGGATTACTCCCCACATTCTTCATTGTTGTAAACAATGTATCACCTTTGACACATGTTCTTTGAACTTACGATCAGCACAACAATCGTCTGAATCACTACTCCTCTACTTAATCGGAGTACTTCATGATATCCTTCATTGTGAGCTTCCATTCCTCCATTTTATTGGAGTACTTCTTGATCTCTTTCATTTTGATATTCCATTTGCAACTATTGACAACAAATACAAACCTATACACAAAGTGGTTCCAACAATCTCCCCTTTTGTATTTTGTTGTCAATACCTTATACATCTTCTGAAATGAATATGTCAATGTCAAAATGAGAATCTTCTATTCATAAACTTTTCTTTTCAAACGTTCATTTCACTTTCTCTCCCCCTTATTGACAAGAAATACAAATCATAGGGTATTAAGGGTATCAATCCACACTTAAGCAATGTTTCATTAATCATTTCACTCTAAGTCTACTTGAGCAATGCTCGATGTAGAAAACAAGAGGATTTGATTAAGTCAACAAGGTTGTCCATTATCCACAGATCATGATACCAACATGAGATGATAACTCATGTATCTTGTATTCAAGGTTTTACCACTTTAATTCTAGGTAGAAGAAGATCAACTATGATAGGGAATAATCAACCTGAAACTCCTTCACTCACATCAGCAAATAGATCAAAAACATTCAAGTGCAATCGGCAGGATAAGTGACCTTAGGGCACTTCCATTCTCTTTATGTCACTGATCAATTCAGTTACTCCCCATTTGTAAAATAATCTTTGATCTGAGTAACCAAGGGATAGTGATTGAGAAATGACATACCTTATCCATTGACGTGTTCTTCAAGAAATTCACAGAGTAACTGCTTTTGAGTCCAGCTGGAGTTGATATTGATTGAAACAGTGATTATGGAAGCTTCTTCATTCTTCTCCCCCTGAAGGGAAACACTCCTCATCATCTTCATCAAGAGTGATCCTTCATCATCATAATCTTTGAATATCAATTGAATAATCTACTAAGGATGGAAACTTCTTCAGCTTGGCTATCAGGAGTTGACAGCATTCACTACTTCTCAGGTTCTCCCCTGAGAGCATGCTTCACCTTCAATTCCCTGCATTATTAGCACAAATACAATACACAAATGATTACAGGAATAAGGTGGTTTCTTTTTGCTTCATCAAGAAGACTTTCTTGGTTGAGGTCCTTTTCTCAACCAAGTTCCTCTGTTCACTCCAGTCTTCATGCCTACACATTTGAACATATGTTCTGACATCTGTCGGTGTGGCATGGCTCTGTTCACGTTCTCTTCTGCTTTGTGTGGAGAATTGTTCTACTTAGCATCCATCATGAATGTTAAATTCTTACTCCTCTTAAGGACTGCTTCTTGCTCTGGTATTAAGGTTAGGCAACCTTTTGCAATGTGACCAGATTTCTTGCATCTCTCACACAGAACATCTTTGACACG
Source organism: Viscum album (assembly GCA_963277665.1). NCBI lineage: Eukaryota > Viridiplantae > Streptophyta > Magnoliopsida > Santalales > Viscaceae > Viscum > Viscum album. The sequence continues at coordinate 276,771,351 of OY728123.1, read as the reverse complement.
TGTGTTTCTCTTTGTTTGCAAACTCTCCTACACTGTGTCTTCATCATGTGAAAGTTTTCCTTTTCCTTTGTCACTAGCCTTGGCCTTCTCATATTCAAGATTCCTTATTCTTTTCAAATCTTCTGGCCAGATGACCAATATGTCATTTGGTACTTTTGCAGCTGGTTTAGGTCTTCCACATGGGTTCATCCAAGATTCATCCCACTTAGTGTTTCTTTTGGATGAATGACCCTTCAATTTCATGGATCTAAAATCCTGGGTCTTCTCAGCTTCCCTACTTGAGATCTTCTTGGGGAAATGTGTGTTCACAACATTCTTCTGATTTCTCCCCAAGGTAGCTGCTTCATTATTTGACGACATCAGAGGTCTTCTTTTCTTTTCGATAGTGAAAGCATGTTGATGTGGACATGTGCCTGCATTGTGACCATTGTCGTTGCATACATCACAGATGTTATCAAGAATTCCAAATCTGTTTGCAGTAAACAGATGCTTCTGGACCTGCTGATGTTTCTTCTTTTTCTATGGCTTCCTCCCCTTTGATATAGGCTTTCCCTGTCCTTTTCCATGAAAGATATTATAAAAACAATCCAGTGCATAGTGCCCAAATCTATTGCAGCACCAACATTGGCCCACAAATCTTTTCTTCTTTGTTTCTTCAGTATTAAGTTGTTGGGCCATCTTCTTAATCGTTTGTGCTCTATTTGAGGAAGAAGCTTCCTCCTTTTTCTTCCTATCCACCCTAGTCATGGTGGTAGGTTACTTCTTCTCACCTTTCCTCATACATACTTGTTTATAACTTTTCTTCCCACCTACACTAATTGTAGGAGTGTATTTAGAAATATGAGTACAAGATGGTTTGGATGGTACCTTCACTTTCTCAGTTTCTTGTGATAGATAAAAGAGTGAAGTCATGATCTTCTTATCACATGTTGGAGGTCTTTTGACAATAGAATCCTCCAGTGAGCATTGAGTACCAGCAGAAACTGATTCTTGATGTGGATAATCAAGAGTGGTCATAATCTTCTTATCACATGTTGGAGGCATTTCAGATTTAGACTCCTCCAACGAACATTGAGTGCAAGCATCACTCATTTCACTCTTTTGTGAAGTCTCAATATGTGTGTTCTCAATCTTGGTCAACTGAGCTCCCAATTTTTGACCCACAATATTGAGGATGATCTTCTGATCTTCAATCGTGATCATCTTCTCTTCACAAGTCTTCTTCAATCTTTCAACCTCATCTTCATGCATCTTAACTTTGTTTTGTAACAAAGAGTCAAGTTCCCTGAATTTAATGGAAGTTTCTTCTAAACAAAAACTCTTGACTTCATTGCTATTATTCAGCTCAGCTTCAAGTGCATGGATCCGTTCTTCTAGAGTATTGCTGACTTCACCTTTTTCTTCAAGGGCTTTCACCTGTTTGGTGAGCTTCATACTTTCCATAATTTTTCCTTCTAGCCCCTTTTCCATATTGTCCGCTTCCCTTTCAAGTATAGTGATCTCAACCTACATAGATTGAAATAGGCTACAGATAATAACAGCCCTTTCTTCTGGAATATCATGCAGATATGTTTTGAGTTTTCCTTGAAAGCGTGAATTGGGGGTGTCATCCTTTCCTCTGGAAGAATTCTGAGTCACCTGCTCGATAATTTCCATGCCTGATGTTTCTTCATTTTTGGAATGGCATGGAGAACAAGACATTGCATCTTCTTTGGATATGAGGGACTTCTTTAGCTGTTTTTTCTCTTTCTTTTTCATGTTTGTCATGGTGTTGATAGATGTAGATGTCTGCTCAGAAACTTCATCAAGACTGCTTTTCATTGTTGACTTTAGGAAAGAAACTCAAATCCTCTTATCAATAGAATTACTGGAGAATATCCAACATACGTTAACCTTTCCCTCTGATACCACTTGTAGGACCCCGGGACACCCTGAGAGGGGAGGGGTGAATCAGTGTGGCAACTTTTTCTTCTTTTAGTTGTGGATCTTGTTCCCACGTTGGTAGGAACTACTTAAACTTGTATGATGGATATGATCAGCAATTAAACATTCACATGCAGAGAGATGACACAGCTATTTTTACTTGGTTCACCACTAAGGGCTGCGTCTAAGGAGCATACGCCGACAGGTTGTCGGTCATACCTAAATCCACTATGCTTCACTAGCTGTGGATTACAAAGGTTCGGGTACAGTCACTCTATCCCAGGATCACTACCTTTACAATTGTTCAGGGATAGCTCACTGCGTCCCTCGGGTCACTCCCGTTGACTCCCCCGGGCTCACTACCGTTGGTGAAGTCTCACTCAGTTTATAGACGTGAAGGTCTCTTCAATAGGTGTGCATTGAAGTTCTTCGTCTCTTGTTCAGCATGAGACATTGCTTGCATCAGGGTTCAGATTTGATGCTCCTTTTAGTTCAATCCTTCTTCTTTAGTGCAATGAATGAATGCACTAGATCCCCTTATCTTCATTTTCCTGAATCACAATCACTGATGTGACTTCTTAATGAAGCTCAGCTTACTCGGCGTTGTCAGAATCAGTTCTCCATGTATGCATGAGATCATGCATGTATCATTTAGATTTCTTCTTCAATCTCACTTTGCACCAGAAGTATCAGGAAATATTTCAGCTCTTGTGCAGCTCCAGAAAGGCGGGCGTGCTTTAACAATATCTGGCTCTTCTTTTCAAGCTCGGCGCGCAAGTCTCCCCCGGCGCGCAAGTCTTAGGCGCGCAAGTATAACCTGGTGCACAAGTGTCTCCACAGCACCTGCGTGACTCTGCCTTCTTGAACTTCAAACCTGCGTGACTCACTTCCTTCCTTGCCCAAATCACCTGGGGCGCTCAACCATCAGTCGGCGCACAACCTCTACTTGGACGACCCAAATACCACTTGCGTGGTTTAACCACCAGCGTGACGAGAGCTCGAACAATCTCAAAGTCTTGAGCTCTGTGAGAAATGAGGAGGGGTGGTCCAGTATTTATAGGAAAACTGGACCCCCTGCGCGGCGGCGCGCAAGTCATCCATCGGCGCGCAAGTCTCGGCCCCTGCTAGGCACTTGCGCGATCAACATCCAAACTTGCGCGAACATCTTTCCTTTGCCAAATTTGGATCTTCTGATCTCGAAAAACCATAGGCGCGCAAGTTATAATGCATTTAAGGCGTCGGGGCGCAAGTCTCTTCCCGGCATACAATTCACCTGCGCGACCCCACCAAAACTTGCGAGACCCTTATCCCTTTGCCATATTTTGATGCTCTGATCTTCAAAAACATATGGCGCGCAAGTTTCCTATCCTCCAAGAGTATGGCATGCAAGTCCCTTTTCCAAAATCACTCTTCTTCATTTGTTGATTTTGAGGCCCTGAAATTTGGCAAACACTGGAAAACGGCGCCACCTTGTATCTGCTCTTTTTGTACCGCCTCCAGATCATCCATTCCTCTGTCGATGTTCTTGAATCAAACATAGATCGTTGACCACAACTCTTGAACTCGACATGTCACCATGGAATCTCCTTTGTCAACAAATTTTTCTGTCATTTGTTTTCTTTTTCGACAAGCACGATCACCTCAACAACACTTCTTCTTGGTGATCTATATCCTTCAGCAACTCTTTTGCTTTTATCACAAACTCCACTATTGTGATATGTATTCTTTGAAGGAACAACTTTAGTACCATCATCTTCTATGACAATGTGATGTGCATGGCCATTTCATAAGTCAACTCATTGGCACATTGCCTCCTTCATCAACCATCATGATCAACATCATGCAAACCATGTGATTCAATCCGTCAAGGAAGTCTCTAGCATGGTGCTCACGCAATCATGAGTAATTGCATGGTCTTCATCAAAACCCATTGTTCTCATGCAATAATGAGGAATTGCATGGTATTCATCCAAAAACATCATCCTTCTTTAATCATCCTTGGATGGATTACTCCTCACATTCTTCATTGTTGTAATAAATGTATCACCTTTGACACATGTTCTTTGAACTTACGATCAGCACAAAAATCGTCTGAATCACTACTCCTCTACTTCATCAGAGTAATTCATGATCTCCTTCATTGTGATCTTCCATTCCTCCATTTTATTGGAGTACTTATTGATCTCTTTCTTTTTGATATTCCATTGACAACTATTGACAACAAATACAAACCTATACACAAAGTGGTTCCAACAATCTCCCCCTTTGTATTTTGTTGTCAATACCTTATACATCTTCTAAAATGAATTTGTCAATGTCAAAATGAGAATCTTCTATTCAACAACTTTTCTTTTCAAACGTTCATTTCACTTTCTCTCCCCCTTATTGACAAGAAATACAAATCACATGGTATGGAGGGTATCAATCCACACTTAAGCAATGTTTCATTAATCATTTCACTCTAAGTCTACTTGAGCAATGCTCGATGTAGAAAACAAGAGGATTTGATTAAGTCAACAAGGCTATCCATTATCCACAGATCATGATACCAACATGAGATGATAACTCATGTATCTTGTATTCAAGGGTTTACCAATTTAATTCCAGGTACAAGATGATCAACTATGATAGGGAATAATCAACCTGAAACTCCTGTACTCACATCAGAAAATAGATCAAAAACATTCAAGTGCAATCGGTAGGATAAGTGACCTTGGGGAACTTCCATTCTCTTTATGTCATGATCAATTTAGTTACTCCCCATTTGTAAAATAATCTTTGATCTGAGTAACCAAGGGATAGTGATTGAGAAATGAAATACCTTCTCCATTGACGTGTTCTTCAATAAATTCACAGAGTAACTGCTTTTGAGTCCAGCTGGAGTTGATATTGATTGAAACAGTGATTATGGAAGCTTCTTCATTCTTCTCCCCCTCAAGGGAAAAACTCATCATCATCTTCATCAAGAGTGATCCTTCATCATCATAATCTTTGAATATCAATTGAAAAATCTACTAAGGATGGAAACTTCTTCAGCTTGGCTATCAGGAGTTGACAGCATTCACTTCTTCTCAGGTTCTCCCCTGAGAGCATGCTTCACCTTCAATTCCCTGTATTATTAGCACAAATACAATACACAAATGATTACGGGAATAAGGTGGTTCCTTCTTGCTTCATCAAGAAGACTTGCTTGGTTGAGGTCCTTTTCTCAACCAAGTTCCTCTGTTCACTCCAGTCTTCATGCCTGCACATTTGAACATATGTTCTGACATCTGTCGGTGTGGCATGGCTCTGTTCACATTCTCTTCTGCTTTGTGTGGAGAATTGTTCTGCTTAGCATCCATCATGAATGTTACATTCTTACTCCTCTTAAGGACTTCTTCTTGCTCTGGTATTAAGGTTAGGAAACCTTTTTCAATGTGACCAGATTTCTTGCATCTCTCACACAGAACTTCTTTGACACGTGTGTTTCTCTTTGTTTGCAAACTATCCTGCACTGTGTCTTCATCATGTGAAAGTTTTCCTTTTCCTTTGTCACCAGCCTTGGCCTTCTCATCTTCAAGATTCCTTATTCTTTTCAAATCTTCTGACCAGATGACCAATATGTCATTTGGAACTTTTGCAGCTGGTTTAGGTCTTCCACATGGGTTCATCCGAGATTCATCCCACTTAGTGTTTCTTTTGGATGAATGACCCTTCAATTTCATGGATCTAAAATCATGGGTCTTCTCAGCTTCTTTACTTGATATCTTCTTGGGGAAATGTGTGTTCACAACATTCTTCTGATTTCTCCCCAAGTTAGCTGCTTCATTCTTTGACGACATCAGAGGTATTCTTTTCTTTTAGACAGTGAAAGCATGTTGATGTGGACATGAGCCTGCATTGTGACCGCTGCCGTTGCATACATCACAGATGTTATCAAGAATTCCAAATCTGTTTGCAGTAAACAGATGCTTCTGGACCTGCTGATGTTTCTTCTTTTTCCCTGGCTTCCTCCCCTTTGATATAGGCTTTCCCTGTGCTTTTCCATGAAAGGGATTATAAAAACAATACAGTGCACAGTTCCCAAATCTATTGCAGCACCAACATTGGCCCACAAATCTTTTCTTCTTTGTTTCTTCAGTATTAAGTTGTTGGGCCATCTTCTTAATCGTTTGTGCTCTATTTGAGGAAGAATCTTCCTCCTTTTTCTTCATATCCACCCTAGTCATGGTGGTAGGTTTCTTCTTCTCACCTTTCCTCATCCATACTTGTTTAGAACTTTTCTTCCCACCTGCACTGATTGTAGGAGTGTATTTAGAAATATGAGTACAAGATGGTTTGGATGGTACCTTCACTTTCTCAGTTACTTGTGATAGATAATAGAGTGAAGTCATGATCTTATTATCACATGTTGGAGGTCTTTTGACAATAGAATCCTCCAGTGAGCATTGAGTACCAGCAGAAACTGATTCTTGATGTGGATAATCAAGAGTGGTCATAATCATCTTATCACATGTCGGAGGCATTTCAGCTTTAGACTCCTCCAACGAACATTGAGTTCAAGCATCACTCATTTCACTCTTTTGTGAAGTCTCAATATGTGTGTTCTCAATCTTGGTCAACTGAGCTTCCAATTTTTGACCCACAATATTGAGGATGATCTTCTGATCTTCAATCGTGATCATCTTCTCTTCACAAGTCTTCTTCAATCTTTCAACCTCATCTTCATGCATCTTAACTTTGTTTTGTAACAAAGAGTCAAGTTCCCTGAATTTAATGGAAGTTTCTTCCAAACAAAAACTCTTGACTTCATTGCTCTTCTTCTGCTTAGCTTCAAGTGCATGGATCCGTTCTTCCAGAGTATTGTTGACTTCACCTTTTTCTTCAAGGGATTTCACCCGTTTGGTGAGCTTCATACTTTCCATAATTTTTCCTTCCATCCCCTTTTCCATATTGTCTGCTTCCCTTTCAAGTCTAGTGATCTCAACCTGTATAGATTGAAATAGGCTACAGATAATAACAGCCCTTTCTTCTGGAATATCATGCAGATATGTTTTGAGTTTTCCTTGAAAGCGTGAATTGGGGGTGTCATCCTTTCCTCTGGAAGAATTCTGAGTCACCTGCTCGATACTTTCCATGCCTGATGTTTCTTCATTTTTTGAATGGCATGGAGAACAAGACATTGCATATTCTTTGGATATGAGGGACTTCTTTAGCTGCTTTTTCTCTTTCTTTTTCCTGTTTGTCATGGTCTTGCTAGATGTAGATGTCTGCTCAGAAACTTCATCAAGACTGCTCTTCATTGTTGACTTTAGGAAAGAAACTCAAATCCTCTTCTCAATAGAATTACTGGAGAATATCCAACATACGTTAACCTTTCCCTCTGATACCACTTGTAGGACCCCAGGACACCCTGAGAGGGGAGGGGTGAATCAGGGTGGCAACTTTTTCTTCTTTTAGTTGTGGATCTTGTTCCCACATTGATAGGAACTACTTAAACCTGTATGATGGATATGATCAGCAATTAAACATTCACATGCAGAGAGATGACACAGCTATTTTTACTTGGTTCACCACTAAGGTCTACGTCCAAGGAGCATACGCCGACAAGTTGTCGGTCATACCTAAATCCACTATGCTTCACTAGTTGTGGATTACAAAGGTTCGGGTACAGTCACTCTGTCCCAGGATCACTGCCTTTACAATTGTTCAGGGATAGCTCACTGCGTCCCTCGGGTCACTCCCATTGACTCCCCCTGGCTCACTGCCGTTGGTGAATTCTCACTCAGTTTATAGACGTGAAGGTCTCTTCAATAGGTGTGCATTGAAGTTCTTCGTCTCTTGTTCAGCATGAGACATTGCTTGCATCAGGGTTCAGATTTGATGCTCCTTTTAGTTCAATCCTTCTTCTTTAGTGCAATGAATGAATGCACTAGATCCCCTTATCTTTGTTTGCCTGAATCACAATCACTGATGTGATTGCTTAATGAAGATCAGCTTACTCGGCGTTGTCAGAATCAGTTCTCCATGTATGCATGAGATCATGCATGTATCATTTAGATTTCTTCTTCAATCTCACTTTGCACCAGAAGTATCAGGAAATATTTCAGCTCTTGTGCAGCTCCAGAAAGGCGGGTGTGCTTTAACAATATCTGGCTCTTCTTTTCAAGCCCGGCGTGCAAGTCTCCCCCGGCGCGCAAGTCTTAGTCGCGCAAGTATAACCTGGCACGCAAGTGTCTCCACAGCACCTGTGCAACTCTTCCTTCTTGAACTTCAAACCTGTGCGACTCACTTCCTTCCTTGCCCAAATCACCTGGGGCGCTCAACCATCAGTCGGCGCGCAACCTCTACTTGCGCGACCCAACTACCACTTGCACGGTTTAACCACCAGTGCGACGAGAGCTCGAACAATCTCAAAGTCTTGAGCTCTGTGAGAAATGAGGAGGGGTGGTCTAGTATTTATAGGCAAACTGGACCCCCTACGCGGCGGCGCGCAAGTCATCCATCAGCGCGCAAGTCTCGGCCCCAGCTAGGCACTTGTGCGATCAACATCCAAACTTGCGTGAACATCTTGCCTTTTCCAAATTTGGATCTTCTGATCTCGAAAAACCATAGGCGCGCAAGTTATAATGCATTTAAGGCGTCGGCACGCAAGTCTCTTCCCGGCATACAATTCACCTACGCGACCCCACCAAAACTTGCGCGACCCTTATCCCTTTGCCATATTTTGATGCTCTGATCTTCAAAAACATATGGCGCGCAAGTTTCCTATCCTCCAAGAGTATGGCGCGCAAGTCCCTTTTCTAAAATCACTCTTCTTCATTTGTTGATTTTGAGGCCCTGAAATTTGGCAAACACTGGAAAATGGCGCCACCTTGTATCTTCTCTTTTTGTACCGCCTCCAGATCATTCATTCCTCTGTCGATGTTCTTGAATCAAACATAGATCATTGACCACAACTCTTGAACTTGACATGTCACCATGGAATCTCCTTTGTCAACAAATTTTTCTGTCATTTGTTTTCTTTCTCGACAAGCACGATCACCTCAACAACACTTCTTCTTGGTGATCTGTATCCTTCAGCAACTCTTTTGCTTTTATCACAAACTCCACTATTGTGATATGTATTCTTTGAAGGAACAAATTTAGTACCATCATCTTCTATGACAATGTGATGTGCATGGCCATTTCATAATTCAACTCATTGGCACATTGCCTCCTTCATCAACCGTCATGATCAACTTCATGCAAACCATGTGATTCAATCTGTCAAGGAAGTCTCTAGCATGGTTCTCACGCAATCATGAGTAATTGCATGGTCTTCATCAAAACCCATTGTTCTCATGAAATAATGAGGAATTGCATGGTCTTCATCCAAAAACACCATCGTGCTTTAATCATCCTTGGATGGATTACTCCTCAAATTTTTCATTGTTGTAAACAATGTATCACCTTTGAAACATGTTCTTTGAACTTACGATCAGCACAACAATCGTCTGAATCACTACTCCTCTACTTCATCAGAGTACTTCATGATATCCTTCATTGTGAGCTTCCATTTCTCCATTTTATTGGAGTACTTCTTGATCTCTTTCATTTTGATATTCCATTGACAACTATTGACAACAAATACAAACCTATACACAAAGTGGTTCCAACAATCTCCCCCTTTGTATTTTGTTGTCAATACCTTATACATCTTCTGAAATGAATTTGTCAATGTCAAAATGAGAATCTTCTATTCATCAACTTTTCTTTTCAAACGTTAATTTCACTTTCTCTCCCCCTTATTGACAAGAAATACAAAGCACATGGTAGGGAGGGTATCAATCCACCCTTAAGCAATGTTTCATTAATCATTTCACTCTAAGTCTACTTGAGCAATGCTCGATGTAGAAAACAAGGGGATTTGATTAAGTCAACAAGGTTGTCCATTATCCACAGATCATGATACCAACATGAGATGATAACTCATGTATCTTGTCTTCAAGGGTTTACCACTTTAATTCCAGGTAGAAGAAGATCAACTATGATAGGGAATAATCAACTTGAAACTCCTGCACTCACATCAGCAAATAGATCAAAAACATTCAAGTGCAATCGGCAGGATAAGTGACCTTGGGGCACTTCCATTCTCTTTATGTCACTAATCAACTCAGTTACTCACCCTTTGTAAAATAATATTTGATCTGAGTAACCAAGGGATAGTGATTGAGAAATGAAATACCTTCTCCATTGACGTGTTCTTCAAGAAATTCACAGAGTAACTACTTTTGAGTCCAGCTGGAGTTGATATTGATTGAAACAGTGATTATGGAAGCTTCTTCATTCTTCTCCCCCTCAAGGGAAACACTCCTCATCATCTTCATCAAGAGTGATCCTTCATCATCATAATCTTTGAATATCAATTGAAGAATCTACTAAGGATGGAAACTTCTTCAGCTTGGCTATCAGGAGTTGACAGCATTCACTGCTTCTCAGGTTCTCCCCTGAGAGCATGCTTCACCTTCAATTTCCTGCATTATTAGCACAAATACAATACACAAATGATTACGGGAATAAGGTGGTTCCTTCTTGATTCATCAAGAAGACTTGCTTGGTTGAGGTCCTTTTCTCAACCAAGTTCCTCTGTTCACTCCAGTCTTCATGCCTGCACATTTGAACATATGTTCTGACATCTGTCGGTGTGGCATGGCTCTGTTCACATTCTCTTCTACTTTGTGTGGAGAATTGTTCTGCTTAGAATCCATCATGAATGTTACATTCTTACTCCTCTTAAGGACTGCTTCTTGCTCTGGTATTAAGGTTAGGCAACCTTTTACAATGTGACAGGATTTCTTTCATTTCTCACACAGAACTTCTTTGACACGTGTGTTTCTCTTTGTTTGCAAACTCTCCTGCACTGTGTCTTCATCATGTGAAAGTTTTCCTTTTCCTTTGTCACCAGCCTTGGCCTTCTCATCTTCAAGATTTCTTATTCTTTTCAAATCTTCTGGCCAGATGACCAATATGTCATTTGGGACTTTTGCAGCTGGTTTAGGTCTTCCACATGGGTTCATCCGAGATTCATCCCACTTAGTGTTTCTTTTGGATGAATGACCCTTCAATTTCATGGATCTAAAATCCTGGGTCTTCTCAGCTTCCCTACTTGAGATCTTCTTGGGGAAATGTGTGTTCACAACATTCTTCTGATTTCTCCCCAAGGTAGCTGCTTCATTCTTTGACGACATCAGAGGTCTTCTTTTCTTTTCAACAGTGAAAGCATGTTGATGTGGACATGTGCCTGCATTGTGACCGCTGTCGTTGCATACATCACAGATGTTATCAAGAATTCCAAATCTGTTTGCAGTAAACAGATGCTTCTGGACCTGCTGATGTTTCTTCTTTTTCTCTGGCTTCCTCCCCTTTGATATAGGCTTTCCCTGTGCTTTTCCATGAAAGGGATTATAAAAACAATCCAGTGCACAGTTCCCAAATCTATTGCAGCACCAACATTGCCCCACAAATCTTTTCTTCTTTGTTTCTTCAGTATTAAGTTGTTGGGCCATCTTCTTAATCGTTTGTGCTCTATTTGAGGAAGAAGCTTCCTCCTTTTTCTTCCTATCCACCCTAGTCATGGTGGTAGGTTTCTTCTTCTCACCTTTCCTCATCCATACTTGTTTAGAACTTTTCTTCCCACCTGCACTGATTGTAGGAGTGTATTTAGAAATATGAGTACAAGATGGTTTGGATGGTACCTTCACTTCCTCAGTTGCTTGTGATAGATAAAAGAGTGAATTCATGATCTTCTTATCACATGTTGGAGGTCTTTTGACAATAGAATCCTCCAGTGAGCATTGAGTACTAGCAGCAACTGATTCTTGATGTGGATAATCAAGATTGGTCATAATCTTCTTATCACATGTTGGAGGCATTTCATCTTTAGACTACTCCAACGAACATTGAGTGTAAGCATCACTCATTTCACTCTTTTGTGAAGTCTCAATATGTGTGTTCTCAATCTTGGTCAACTGAGCTGCCAATTTTTGACCCACAATATTGTGGATGATCTTCTGATCTTCAATCGTGATCATCTTCTCTTCACAAGTCTTCTTCAATCTTTCAACCTCATCTTCATGCATCTTAACTTTGTTTTGTAACAAAGAGTCAAGTTCCCTGAATTTAATGGAAGTTTCTTCCAAAAAAAAACTCTTGACTTCATTGCTCTTCTTCAGCTCAGCTTCAAGTGTATGGATCTGTTCTTCCCGAGTATTACTGACTTCACCTTTTTCTTCAAGGTCTTTCACCCGTTTGGTGAGCTTCATACTTTCAATAATTTTTCCTTCCAGCCCCTTTTCCATATTGTCCGCTTCCCTTTCAAGTCTAGTGATCTCAACCTGCATAGATTGAAATAGGCTACAGATAATAACAGCCCTTTCTTCTGGAATATCATGCAGATATGTTTTGAGTTTTCCTTGAAAGCGTGAATTGGGGGTGTCATCCTTTCCTCTGGAAGAATTTTGAGTCACATGCTCGATACTTTCCATGCCTGATGTTTCTTCATTTTTGGAATGGAATGGAGAACAAGACATTGCATCTTCTTTGGATATGAGGGACTTCTTTAGCTGCTTTTTCTCTTTCTTTTTCCTGTTTGTCATGGTCTTTCTAGATGTAGATGTCTGCTCAGAAACTTCATCAAGACTTCTCTTCATTGTTGACTTTAGGAAAGAAACTCAAATCCTCTTCTCAATAGAATTATTGGAGAATATCCAACATACGTTAACTTTTCCCTCTGATACCACTTGTAGGACCCTAGGACACCCTGAGAGGGGAGGGGTGAATTAGGGTGGCAAATTTTTCTTCTTTTAGTTGTGGATCTTGTTCCCACGTTGGTAGGAACTACTTAAACCTGTATGATGGATATGATCAGCAATTAAACATTCACATGCAGAGAGATGACACAGATATTTTTACTTGGTTCACCACTAAGGGCTACGTCCAAGGATCATACGCCGACAGGTTGTAGGTCATACCTAAATCCACTATGCTTCACTAGCTGTGGATTACAAAGGTTCGGGTACAATCACTCTGTCCCAGGATCACTGCCTTTACAATTGTTCAGGGATAGCTCACTGCGTCCCTCGGGTCACTCCCGTTGACTCCCCCTAGCTCACTGCCGTTGGTGAAGTCTCACTCAGTTTATAGACATGAAGGTCTCTTCAATAGGTGTGCATTGAAGTTCTTCGTCTCTTGTTCAGCATGAGACATTTCTTGCATCAGGGTTCAGATTTGATGCTCCTTTTAGTTCAATCCTTCTTCTTTAGTGCAATGAATGAATGCACTAGATCCCCTTGACTTCGTTTTCCTGAATCACAATCACTGATGTGATTGCTTAATGAAGTTCAGCTTACTCGGCGTTGTCAGAATCAGTTCTCCATGTATGCATGAGATCATGCATGTATCATTTAGATTTCTTCTTCAATCTCACTTTGCACCAGAAGTATCAGGAAATATTTCAGCTCTTGTGCAGCTCCAGAAAGGCGGGCGTGCTTTAACAATATCTGGCTCTTCTTTTCAAGCCCGGCGCGCAAGTCTCCCCCAGCGCGCAAGTCTTAGGCGCGCAAGTATAACCTGGCGCACAAGTGTCTCTACAGCACCTGCGTGACTCTACCTTCTTGAACTTCAAACATGCGCGACTCACTTCCTTCCTTGCCCAAATCACCTGGGGCGCTCAACCATCAGTCGGCGCACAACCTCTACTTGCGCGACCCAACTACCACTTGCGCGGTTTAACCACCAGCGCGACGAGACCTCGAACAATCTCAAAGTCTTGAGCTCCGTGAGAAATGAGGCGGGGTGGTCCAGTATTTATAGGCAAACTGGACCCCCTACGCGGCGGCGCGCAAGTCATCCATCAGCGCGCAAGTCTCGGCCCCTGCTAGGCACTTGCGCGATCAACATCCAAACTTGCGCAAACATCGTTCCTTTACCAAATTTGGAACTTCTGATCTCTAAAAACCATAGGCGTGAAAGTTATAATGCATTCAAGGCGTCGGCGCGCAAGTCTCTTCCCGGCATAAAATTCACCTGCGCGACCCCACCAAAACTTGCGCGACCCTTATCCCTTTGCCATATTTTGATGCTCTGATCTTCAAAAACATATGGCGCGCAAGTTTCCTGTCCTCCAAGAGTATGGAACGCAAGTCGCTTTGGAAAAATCACTCTTCTTCATTTGTTGATTTTGAGGCCCTGAAATTTGGCAACCACTGGAAAACGGCGCCACCTTGTATCTGCTCTTTTTGTACCGCCTCCAGATCATCCATTCCTCTGTCGATATTCTTGAATAAAACATAGATCCTTGACCACAACTATTGAACTTGACATGTCACCATGGAATCTCCTTTGTCAACAAATTTGTCTGTCATTTGTTTTCTTTGTCGACAAGCATGATCACCTCAACAACACTTCTTCTTGGTTATCTGTATCCTTCAGCAACTCTTTTGCTTTTATCACAAACTCCACTATTGTGATATGTATTCTATGAAGGAACAACTTTAGTACCATCATCTTCTATGACAATGTGATGTGCATGGCCATTTCATAAGTCAACTCATTGGAACATTGCCTCCTTCATCAACCGTCATGATCAAATTCATGCAAACCATGTGATTTAATCTGTCAAGGAAGTCTCTAGCATGGTTCTCACACAATCATGAGTAATTTCATGGTCTTCATCAAAACCCATTGTTCTCATGCAATAATGAGGAATTTCATGGTCTTCATCCAAAAACACCATCCTTCTTTAATCATCCTTGGATGGATTACTCCTCACATTCTTCATTGTTGTAAACAATGTATCACCTTTGACACATGTTCTTTGAACTTACGATTAGCACAACAATCGTCTGAATCACTACTCCTATACTTCATCGGAGTACTTCATGATCTCCTTCATTGTGAGCTTCCATTCCTCCATTTTATTGGAGTACTTCTTGATCTCTTTAATTTTGATATTTCATTGACAACTATTGACAACAAATACAAACCTATACACAAAGTGGTAAGCCTCCTTTTGTGGGTAGTGTGACTACAAGAATAGTGATAAGACTCCTTTTCAACTCCTTGAAGCTCTCTTTGTATTCATCACTCTAAGAAAACTTTACTCCCTTCTTATTTTTCTTGGTAAGAGGGTTGGACAATTGTGAGAAATTTCTCAAAAATCGGCAATAAATTCCAGCTAACCCTAGGAAGCTATGGATATCCATTACGGATGTTGGCCTTGTCCATCCCTCAATTGCAGTTGTCATAGAGGGATCCATAGATATCCC
Source organism: Viscum album (assembly GCA_963277665.1). Lineage (NCBI taxonomy): Eukaryota > Viridiplantae > Streptophyta > Magnoliopsida > Santalales > Viscaceae > Viscum > Viscum album. The sequence goes on along the minus strand of OY728123.1, from coordinate 276,756,139 downwards.
ATTGCTTGTGATGATATGACCCAAGAATGAGACATCCTTTAACTAGAACTGACACTTTTTGTACATTTCATAGAGATTCTCCTTTTACAAGGTCTCTAGTATAGTGATTAGATGCTTCTCATGCTCCTCCTTGGTTTTGGAGTATATTAGAATATCGTCTATAAATACTACCACAAATTTGTCAAGGTAATATCTAAAGACTCTATTCATCAAGTCTATGAATATTTTTGGATCATTAGTGAGTCTGAAAGGAATTACTATGAATCCATAGTGCCCTTATCTTGTATTAAAAGTAGTTTTAGGGATATCCTTCTTCTTCACCCTTACTTGGTAATATCCTGAATGAAAATCCACCTTGGAGAAGCATTGTTCTCCACGCATCTGGTCAAACAAGTCATCAATTCATGGTAGAGTATACTTTTTCTTTATTGTGATTTTATTGAACCCATAATAATCAATGAAACGGAGCATTGATCCATCCTTCTTCTTGAGGAAGAGGACTGGTGCACCCCATAGTGAAGTACTTGGGTGTATAAACCCTTTATCTAGATTCTCCTATAGTTGTTTCTTCAGCTCATCAAGCTTCACAATAGCCATTCTATATGGAGTATTGGATATTGGAAACGCCCCAGGTATAAGGTCAATTGAGAATTAAATATCTCTTCTAGGAGGAAGACCAGGAAATTCCTCAAGAAACACTTCAGTGAATTCCCTCACAATAGGCATGTTTTCAAGGATGGTTGCTTCCTTGGGCTCAATCATCTGATCCAGATACGTGTTCTCATAGGGAAGTAATATCCACTCTTGAGATAATGGTTCTAAATAAGATTCATCTTCCTCCTTGAACTTGAATAGAATTGGGGGTTGATTCTCCATATAGAGAGTGATTTCCCTCTCACAGAAATTTATGTTGGATCTATATAAGGAAATCCAATTCATTCCAAGAATTGAATCAAATTCCACCATAGGGGGTATGATGAGGTTCTCCAAGAATTCCATACCACAAATTGTGATAGTCTAGGAGTTAAATTCATGGGTTGCAATGATTTCCCCATTTACCGTTCTCACCGACATCTTTACTTCCATGATTTTTGGTGGTGTTGGGATTGTTCTACTAAAATTTTGGGATATAAAAGAATGTGTAGAACCAGAATAAAAAATTAAATTCTCTATTATTGAATGAATAACTAGTTTTCTTATCATCACTTCATTTTCGTGGTTCACTTTGGTGGTAATGATGGAAAAAGATCACCCTTGTTGCCTTGGAGGTTGTTGGTTGCCACTGAAAACTCTTAGCTTAGGGCACTGGTTGGAAAGGTGCCATGGTTCTTTATAGTTGAAGTAATGAACATTGTGTTGAAGGTCAAATAAAGAATTCCTATCCTCTATCATAGCCACGGGTTTTTCTTGTCGCCAGTTAATGGCTAGGTGCCCTTCTCTTCCACGCATAAATCATTTCCTCGTCCTATTTAGGAAATTTCTGGGGTGCTTCTTTCCACACCTTTGGCAAGTGGGATGCTGGATTTTCTTAGCACTATTGGATTTATCGATTGGACCACCAGAATTGAATTCCACCTTACACTTCTTATCCCCATGATACCCCGGGGATTCTCTGATCCCCATTTTTACTTTGAGGGAACATCAGAAAATTTCCTCATAGATACCGAAGTCACTGATCACCAGGTATTTACATTGTCTAGGTTTCAGCCCACCAAAGAAGTGTTCAACCTTGTATTCGGGTGTAACGACAAATCCAGAGGCATATCATGCAATCCTTGTAAATATTGACTCTTACACTCTGACGGATTTTTCATTTTTTTTTCTTGAGGGCAAGGAAGTCCCTTTCCATATTAAGTTAGATGGTGCGCATAAAATATTTATCAAAAAACATATTCTAGAAATCCTTCCATTCCAACTCCTCTATCTCCTCCTCAGGCTTCATATTTTTTATCAATTTACACCATTGATCAGATTCACCCTACATACGATAAGCAGCTAGAAGAACCTTCTCTTGTTCAGAACATTGAAATATAGAGAATGTCTTTTCAATGGAGTTGATCCATTGTTCGGAAATTGAGGGATCAGACAATCTATTAAAAGTAGGAGGTCTTTGTCTCATGAAGCTCTCGATTGCAACTTGTTCTTTCTTAGGGGGGGTTGAACATTCCTCTTGACCCATGTTTCTATCCAAGATTGAGTTAACTAAGAGAGAATCATGACAAAGTTCGTGATTCCAACTCCCATCAGATTGGGAATCTCATTAGAACAGTCATCACATTGATCTTTGCATTGTTTTTTAGCCTGAGTCCTCCTATTACTGACCATTGGCTAGAATAAAAGGAAATTTAGGGGTAACACATAAAGGGTAATCCGAGGAAAAAAATGGATGACTTATAAATAACTTGTATTTCCTTAACTTATGAATCTATAGGCTTCAATCTATGTTATCCATGATCTAATTCCCAACATATATTCTTAGGGATTTTTTTTATTCCATTAATAATGGTTCATAATAAGCTTGTGAATTTACCAAATCATATCCCCTAGGAGTGTCGTAATCAAAAGTGCAGCAATGCCCATTGTCGTGTACCAGGATACCTAGGTCAAGCCCAAAACTCCTTTTCCGAATTTTCACTCCTAGGTACATTTGTGCCAGCTCCACCTCTACCTGCTCATATCCAGACAGGGATTTATTTTCTTAATAAACCACTTACTCAATACTCACTAAAACTTAGGTATTTTTTTATTATACTTAGTCTTATCCCTAAGGATTTCACTAGTGTTTTCTAATCCTAATCCCAAAAATAACTAAACATATCCTCCAATACCAACTACAATAACCATGGTCTGTATTACACACTTAAACAATATTTATTACATAAACTTGCACTTAAGACAACTCTGAGGATCGATAGGTCTAGTGTCTTGGGAAATTATGAATATTTCATAACAACTTAGAAAATAAAACACAACATCTTTATTGAAATATTTCTTTACATGACCACAACATTCCCTCGTACTTATCAATGCATGGGATAACTTGAGGACACGAATAATAAAAGGGTGATCTATAAAGCCCAATAAGGGAGTAAACAACATATAACATGAATAATATATTACATGTTAGGTAATATACATATCAATGGAGTGAAAGAGAAACATGAACATAAAATTCATGATATAGCATGAGTATCATAACATGTAAATGTGGAAACAACACTTAACATGGTATTAGAATGATCCAAGGCTCATTGCACATGAAGCATGAGTAAGCCCTCATTGTAATTGAATTATAATGAGTAAAACCTCATTTCAATTTTTGTATCATGATGCTAATCTTTACCCAATGCATTGGAGCGCTATCAGGGCACACCCTTCTTAATCATTTCATTTCATGCATAAGTGTGCCACATAGATCATACAACATGGATTCATTAAACATAATCATTTATTACATGATAAAGGAATGTGGAATTAATATATGAAACTCTTTAAACAATAAGTAAATGTTCATAAAGTTGAATACCCTTGATAGAGAAATGGGCATGGTATTCACAACACAATGACTTTGGCTTGGAAAATCACGGTGCAATTTTGGCAGCATAACGGCATGACATAAAAATTCATAAAAATGGTTTATGAGAGGGAAAGGGATGTCTCATAATATTTAAATTAAATGTATAGTAATTGGATCATATATATACATGTCCCAACAATTTTAATGGAATTTAGATTCATGATAAAAATAATTGCTTGAATGTGAATTAGGAGAGAGAAATCCCTTACGGAATTTTGGCATGGTAACAGGTGTACATAGGAGGCATTAATGAGATAGAAAGGGTTATATCATCATTAAAACAAAAATAGGTCAGTATGTGTGAGGTGATAAATCATACCCAAACATTTATAATTGAAAATAAAAGGGAATAACAATATTATGAAACTTGGATAAAATGAGAAAGGAAGGAATCCTTTACTTAGAAGTATGATCCCAAAGTCTTTGGAGGGGCTTGAGAGAGGCTTATTGGGAGCTTGGGGAACCTTGGGAGGATTATATAGAGATGAGGGGAGAGTTTTTATGAACTCAAAAGGCTTTTAGTAAAGAGGAAGTGGGAGATATGGTGGGTTTATATAGGAAAATAGAGGGAATTATTTATTATTTAGGTTTGGGACACCACACTTTAAACTAATAAAAACCATAAAAAACCCATGGTTTTTGCCTATGGTTTTATCCAAAGAGTATTGGAAGAAATTATTTTATAAGGCCAATGGCCTAATATCTTAAAATAATAGGGTTTCTTATGTCGAGGTGAGTCACACTCTCATGGAAATCAATTTAAAAAGTTAAATTGTTTTATAAGTCTTGGAGGGTCCACTAAGACTTTGTAAAATAAATAAAACAAACCTAAAATCACATTATTTTAATTGAAAAACATATATTTTCAAAACATAATGTTTATAGTATTTTATTACATCACTATTGGGTCATTATGATGTCGTAAAACACATTATATATTTAAACGGTATTTAATTTTTACTTAAAAATTTGAATGTCTCAGAAAATTATGAAAAATTCACCATTGGATAATTTCGACATCCTGATTCAAAAAATAATATTCATTTTATCTAATTAATTTTCTAAATATGTGAATTTTTACTTTTAAAATAAAAACCGACATTTATCGAAAATTCATGGGTATTGACAAAAATAGCTTTCAAACCTTAATAAAAATCACAATCGTATTCATAATAATTATACGGTAATTTATATTATATAAAAAATAATTTAGTAATAATATTTAATTAAAATCTTATTTAATTCAAAAATCCATTACTTCATCAAAATAGATTTTTGAATTAACTGAAAATGCTATTTTTTCTTTAAAAACTATTTACAAAGTAACAATAATAAAATGAATTTATATTCTATATAAAAAATAATGTACATAATCATAGTACTAGGGTCTTGTTACATAACCCCTTATAACACCCGCATAAGATAGAAGGGTAAGGTGTGCGATATTGATAGACTCTTGTGGTGGCTCGGCTAACATCGCTCGGGTGGTAATCTCTTTCAACTTCCACTTCTCCCGTAGGATATTCCATTGAAGCATAACGTGTTCAAGATCAGCTTGGGATTGGTCAAGAGAGAAGCCCAATGACACCACATCCTTTCTTATCTCTGAAAAATAGGCTTCGTATTGATCAATTATACTAGATAATTCCATCACTTCCTTTGTCTAAGTAAATTAGATTTGTTAAATCGCTATTATTTATACTAATCATGTGATCACTATTCAACGGTTATATTATCAACGGTCACAATTCTTAATGGTATTTTAAAATCCAAAATCATAAAACCAAATAAGCACAAGTTTTATATAACCATTTTACATAATAAAACAATTAATTAGATCAAGAGGAATTTTCATTAATAAAAGTGTGGGTCATTACATGGATTGTAAAGTTTTAGTGTCGATATCCATTTTTATACAATTTTTATCACTATTAAATTATCCAAAATACTATAATATATGTTCCATAATTATTTATAAATTTTTAAGATCATCCCATTATATCTTTAGTTATGACACGTAATGGTAAAATTTATAATAAGCATGTTTCAATAATTTTTTACCAACATAGGTGGGCATATTAATAATGAGTTAAATAGTCATATAAAATTTCTAAAACCAAATAAAAAACATTATTTCATCATTAATTAATAATAATACTATTATTTAATTTTCTATATTCATCCATGATAGAAATTTATATCATTATTCATGTAGGTGGTTAAACTGACCCAAACAATAACATATTATAGTAGATGGGTGAGTATGGTTAATAAAGTGATTATTTTAGAATAATGTCATTATTAAAAAGGAATAATAAAATTATTTATATTTTTGTAATATTTTTAATCATTTTTTATAATATTTGGATAAATAAAAATATACTAGATGAAAAAAATTCTCTACTTCATAGAGGCGATAATATCCATGTATGCACAAATAATGTATTCATTTTCCATAGAACTTGAAGATAGTAAGAAGTGTTTTATCCTTTTAGGATCATAATAATGTTATCAATATCAAATTATTTCCTTAAATACCCAGTTTAACTAACCATATATGGTGTTAATGGAAAATAAAAAAACATTTTTCATGGGGGTGGTAGTCTGCACATACACATGGCGACGTTTCCATTTTTAAAGGGGAAAGGGTAGAAAATGTTTGTCCCATGAACATAACAAAATTTCAGTATATAATTAATATTTATGTTCTTGTGTCATAATTTTTATTATAATTATGGTAGTATAAAGATAGATAATGATAAAAATTTAGAGTTATATTAGTACTTACGTCGAGAATTTGAACTCTCTCTTCAAGTAAATCTTGGAAATAGAGGAATTGTGGATTTTAATTGGATAAAGGGGCTGATGAAATTGGGAGAGGGACCTAATAGAAGTAAAAAAAATTATATTTTCCAGGGTAATTCTAAATTATAGTTTCCTTGAAGGGGTGGTGTAAGTCTCCTTTCATAATTGAGGAGAGTGCCATTTTTGTAATAATATAAAAGGGTCATTCATTATTCGAGTGTCAAATGGATCCAATAGTGTAAAATAATCAATTTGGGGAAGTATTAACGTTTATAAATCCTAAAACATAAACTTTCAAATGTGTTTTTAACATTTTTTTAAGCCTCTTATATTTTTCACTTTTACGATTTTTGGATTTTACTGTAGTAACTAATTTTTATTTAAGTAATTTACTTTTAATGCCTAAAAATAAACTGAAAATTATTATATAATTTGTAACTAAAGGTTTTAAATATGAAATCAATTTTTAAAATGATATTTATAATGGTGAAAAAAAATAATTTTAATTATTAGCTCACATAACATGTAAAACCCATTTTTGAAAAATATTTATTTATTTATTTATTTATTTAGTCAAAAAATTATGTGTAGGATAAAATTGTCAATGTTTATATTTTCATTAAATATATTAATTCATTATAACAAAAATCAATTTTATGTGAATTTAAAATTGATCCCAAACAAAATTTTACCAAATGAGTATTTAATTAAACGAAAAGTGAAAAAATAATGTTTTTATTAGAGAGTGTTTCTAAAGTTCTAAAAATTTTAAACATAGGTTTTATAAAACCAATATAGTATTTTAAAATGCATGGTTTTAATTTTGAAATAAATATATTATTAATTTAACGTTTTTATAAACTTTTAAATGTTTCTTATATAATAATAAAATCATAAAAGTTATAGTTTTGGTAGAAATTTGTATTTTTTAATATTCACCATAAAATCCCCTATTTCATAAAAATATAAAAAATTAATACTAATATAATTGTTACATGATAAATAAAGAAATTAAGTTCATTTTTTAAAATTGAAACTGTAAAATGTTGGATGTTATATTTTCAATTTAAATATATTATATAATGAAAATAGTTTTTATACAAAAATGACTTTTGTAATCTTAACAGTTTTTATTCCTATTTTATATTAATTAAATTAGTGTTAATATATCATTCATATAACATATTTATTCCTTTAAAATAAATCTCATAAGGTGCTAATTTTATAAAAATTACATTTTTAATAATAAGGTGAACTTATTAGTTATTTAGCTCCACTAATTAAATTCTATAAATGCATTAGTATTAAAAATGAACTTTCTTTTAATTAAAAGTAAAATTGAAAAATATATAAATAATTTATTACCTTAATAATTACATGTCTATATCCTTCTAATTTCTGATTACATAAACCCTCATTATTTTTTTAAGACCTAAGGATAAGAAAATCTCTACTGGAAGTCGTGGGTGGTGGTTCAACTAGCATGGATCTCATGGAAATTTCCAGAAGCTTTAACTTATCACACAAATGATTTTTCTCATACTATGATTTTTGGATTTAATCTTTTGATTAGTGTAAGGAAAACCCATGTGAATTTACCCCCTTCCATGATTGAAAAAATGAGCTTCATAATACTTGTACTACCAAATTCCATTTATTTCCTTTTTCTAAAAATATTTTTTAATGTGGATACTTTTATTTATACACATTAATTTAACAGTTATATTATAATGGTAAAATTTAATAAATTTATTTTAAATTATCATGGTTTTGTTTTAGTTTGGTGTTTCATATAAAGAAATATATTAAACATAGTATTTATTTTAAAGGGAAATTAATACTAAAATATCATGGTGTTATATTCTCCCCCTTAAATAAATTTTATTCTAAGAATTTGAATTATTACTCACTAATGAAATTCGATAAGGCCATCTAAATGGTAGACATGAATCATGATATAATTTCTAGAGAAATATCAACCTTAAAACGTAAGAAACATTAATTTCCCTCAGAACAGGTTTATCCCTAATAATGATTTTTTCTATAATCATTTGAGTTAAATACCTATCATGATTGGGTATTAAAACTAACATAATGGAATTAATTTTTACTAGAGGTTTCATAGTTATCCTCATACTGATAGATAATAAAAAGGTGATTTGAGATATAAAATATTATTTCCCTATTTATTTAATATAGATTCTATGTGGAGATATCCAATCCATTTCCAAAACACCTCAAATTCTTCTTAAAAGAAGAATAATAAGATTCATATTCCTACAAAATCAAACTTGTAATATAATAATCTTACATCTAAAAGTTTTCTCCAATTATCAAATAATTGGGGTCATTATTTAATGATTTTGGAAAACCTTATAAATATAATAGGGTTCTTAGAATCAAAAACTAACAAGATGTCCATAAATCTAGAGTTGAGGATAATTTTGGATTTATTTTCATGATCCACTTTAGTGGTAATAATTGCACAGTATCCACATTTTCCCCATGGTCTATGTGGTTGAAGAGGTCTATTATCCTTTTTATCCCTTGGGTTAGGTAATTGACTTGTATAATTCCCAAGTTTTTCACATTTAAGTTATTTAACTATTAGTGGTTCCAGAGGATAAACTCAATTTCCTTTCATTGTGTAAACTGAACTCTTCATTTTCCCTCTATATTTTACTACTCTATTCCCCCATTCTCCACATAAACAATATCTTTTAGTACCTTTGAAATATACCCCTTGGTGATTCTTCCCACATTATTAACACTTAGGAATTTAAATATAAATTCATCCATGGTCATAATTTCTTAAACTTCCATGATACTCCTTACTTATTTTCTTTATTTTGGTTGTAAATTAAAAAAAATAAAGTTGTTAATCAGAATTTTTAATAGCTGGATAGATATAACTGTAAGACTTGTTACTCCATCTCTTATCCCATTTGGTTTTTCAATGGGTTACCCTTGTCATTTTCCATAACAACCTTTATTAATATGGTTCCTCATCGATTCATCCATTATTAAAAAAATGGGGTTAATGTGAGTGATGAAAAATTAACATAATAATATAATTATCCTAAATAATATCACAAAAAACAAAACCATGAAACTTATTACTTTTATAAACCATCACGTTGGCTTTCACTTCAACCTAAATCACTCTCAGTTCAATATAGGTTTATTTTAGTTCGGTTATCTTATACATTATAATAAAATTCCCTATTATAATGAATCATTCTTAATGGTTCATAAATAGAATGTGGTTCACTAAATCATATCACTCAAGAGTTCCAAACCAGGTATGCAGTTATGCCTCTTTTTCTTGTAATAAATGGAGATTCATTTAATATCTAATACACCCCTATCAGGGTTACTAAACCTATGTACATCTATTCTAGATCCTGCATCTACTTATAGTATCTCGATAGAAATTTAATTTACATGAAAACCACACAATATCTACTTTAAACAAATTTCAATATGTTCTCCTATAATTAGAATCAAACCTTGGGTTTTCACTAAATTTCCCTCATCATAATCCCTAAAATAACTAAACTAATACTCAAAAATAAATAAAATAAACTCCAAAAAATAATCCTTTATCTATACCCATTAAGGTGATCCAAGATAAAAATGTCTTTATTTTACACCATTTATGTAAGTTAAACATTACATGTCACAAATAATCTCATAGCCCCAAAACCATAAGTTTTGGTGTCTTTGATGACTATATACATAAGTAACTTATTTTATAATACTTTTGAAAATTTCTCCATAATTGATCCACATAATAAACTCTTATAGACTTCTCAAAAGTTATAATAATCTTAATAACCTAGGGAATTAAAACATAAGAAAGGTCATAGTTTAAATTCTTAGTAAGGGAAAAACTCGTCAACATGTCATCAAGGGTTAGATCATAATCCTATGATAAAACATGATAATGGGAGAAATTTATTATAAAAATAATATATAACAATAAGGTATGACCATAAGTCATGATAGAAGGACATTTAATCTAATATTAACAAACATGTACCATGTAATAAGAGTGTGAGATAATATACATGATTCATAGATATTAATCATAGGAAAATATGGTATCTCATTGAAACATAGAATAATAAGGAATTGTGGAACAACCATAAGCATAGGGAAACATTATATTGCGAAAAAACCCAAGTATGTCCACCCTTCATGTTTTAAGAAAATATATGTATGTCCACCCATTAATTTGTGATCAAATATAAGCATGTCTTCCCTTTAAGTTGTATACAAATTTAAGCATGTCCATGCTTCATTATCTCATGAGATATAAAACCTTGACCAATGAATTGGAGGGTGATATAGGACTCTACATTTCAATCATCTATTCATAAGTGTGCCACTTGAAAATAAATAATCCATCATATTATAAAGATCTCATGGAAAAGAAAATGGGTTTCATAACATTTAAAAATGGCATCACATAATATGATTTCATGAAATAGATCAGTTGATACTAAAAATACAATTATTGAAAATGACAATTTCATAAATTAGTTCAGAGGGTAACTCATGAAACATAACTCCCAATGAGGTAAAATCATTTTACATAAATAGTAAAATTGAATCAAAGAATAAAAGAGTATTTATAAAACATTTCATAACATTGTTATAAAAATATGAAGTTATGAATCACTTTAAAAAAGATCACTTTTGAGAAATTGAAAAAGAAAATTATTTTTAAAATCATCATTTAGATTGAAATATAAATAATGAATCCTTAAAAAAATTAATAAAGATATCAAAAAGGTGAAGTGAAAACATTTTCAATGCTTCTACATTTAAAAATAATCTTCAATAATGGAGCCTTGAAAAATACATAGAGGTCATATTGAGGAAATGTGGAGTTTAAGATAAAACATACGATCATGAAAGGAAAACTTTTTATTATTTTAAAATAAATTTATTGAAAAAACACATCATAAAGAAGGATAATAAAACTTCCTTTTTAAAAGATAAAAAATACAAATATGATGGTCACATGAGATAACACATAATTATATTCCCAAATATAAAGGCAAATATTAGAGGAAAGGTAAAATAATTACATGGAAGGGAAATAGATTATTTGGTTTCATGACCCCCTCCCTCCAAAGGTACCTTTTCTGGGTTGGTAATAAAGGAAGATAGAAATGATGCCCAAATCCCACCTATAATAGGTCATGGATTGGTGACTAGAACCAAGGGTATACCAAACACACACATGGGAGTCATTTCCCTCTATAATGTTTAAGGATTAAGAGATAAGAAGGATAAACCATCAATCAACACTATTCATAAACCGAAATAAATCCCAATACATTTAAATTCATATATAAACTAAAAGAAAAACTAAAATTACCAAAAGTAAGACTAGTTATCAATAATGAACTCTAGCAACTCCTTCCAATTATTCAATTACTCCTCTGAGCTAGTAATGTCCATCACATCCACTAAATTTTTTCCTACTTACCTAAAAATGTTATATATACATAGGATGAGAATAAAATGTATAGTAAGTAGGATCCTCCCTAACACCTCTCAGGAAAAATATGAAAGAAGCATAATAAATCCTAGTGAATAAATAAATGAAACTAACTCATCACCTAAACTAGTAAAATTATTTTTCCATCCTCGCTTTATCTCACTCCCCAAATAATGCACATATTTAAACCATTATATATCAAAAGCATATATATATATATATATGAAGGTAAAAAAATACAACTTATCCACTAGATTTTTTCTCTCACTTATAAATTCCACACATCTTGTGATTATCCCTTCTATAATTTAAGTTCCAAAGGATTGGATAACTACTAATAAGAGGGGGTTGAATCAATTTTAAACTTTTTATGAGTTCTAAAACATTTAGAAACTTAACCCATACCACTTATTAAGATTTATTTCCTTGTCAACATTTAATAAATACTCATGCATGAAAATGTAGGAAATAAAGTAAAGCACACAAGATTTACAATGTTTATCTTTAGTGTGAGAACCTACATCCTTTCCATTGCCACTCCTGTGGGTCTATGGGAATTAACTTTTATGAATAAGTGAATACAACTTGTTCCAACTCCCATTATACACCTTCTATATCCCAATAGGAATGATTATACTAACTCCCATCAGTTTACAATGTTTGGTTATAAAATAATTGATCTAAATAAAATAATAAATAATTTTTTGAAAATGATCCACAATTTCCCCATCTGAACCCCCAGTTTGATTTGGCTAGATCAGATTTTATGGATCTGATGAAGTCAATACGATTCTCTCTTATTTAATATTCTCTTCTAAAACTCTTCTCAGAAAATCAATATAATGGACTCAATACAATGAACCAATTCTCAATCATCAAAACTCAAACTATGCACAAATGATCAATATGATCTTCTTTAGTCTAATTAAATCAATTTGATTGACTCAATACAAACTTGATCAATCTGATAAATAAACATTCAACTACCTGATCCTCCTCATGAGATGTCTAGATGGAAATGAATTTCACTTGATTTATTCGGTGATCTACCTTTTCTGATTATGTGAAAAGTTATAATGAATGAAATATCTGAGCAATTATTTATAGGAAACTCAGAAAACCAGGGCATGAAACTTGAAAAATTTCCCCACTTTTTCAGATTTCAAAAACTCCAAAAATCTCTCACATTTAAACTTCAACTTTGAATTCTTCAATACTCCTTATATCTCTACAATATTTATGAAAAATTTAATTTCATGTTTTACCTATTCAACTCTTCATAAAACTTATAGAATATTATTTTTGAGGTTTCTTTGTAATTATCTCATTAAAATATTCATTTCTTTCGCAGTTTATTATGATTTCTTTCTTTCTTATCTCATTGTGATCTGTTTCCTACTTAGCTCATTATAAATTTATTTTCTTTCTCAACTCATTATGATTTATATTTCTTTATTATATCATTAAGATTTCTATTTATTTATCATCTCAATTAGATGTAATCCACATAATGATGGAATTCTCATTATGATGGAATGTCAATATGATGGAATTCTTCACTCTACAACTTTGGAAATATTAAAACATCACCATAATTATTTTTTCAAAAAGATTATTCCTCCGATGGATATTTCATAATTATGGAATCCCTATTTTGATGGATTCATCATTATGATCAATTTTATCTGATGATAACTCCACTCAGAAACATTAACAAGCTTCAAGCCTCCTTATCTATTACTCATTATCAAACTTTTTATCAATTTATGGAACTGATAAAACCATTATGATTCCTCCATTTCATCAAAATATTTTATAATGAGAGTTTTCATTATTTTTTATAACTCCATGATCAGAAAATTATCATCAAATTATTCTTTAAAAAGTATAAAAACTTTCTAAATCCTGACAACACAATATTATTTCAAAACTCTGATTATGGAAAATGAAAACTTCTACCAATCATTAATCTCTACCTAAAATTATTCTAAATCTGATGATTTTAATTCAATTTTTATGGATCTGATGATCTAAATTATATGTTGGTAAGTCATATTATCTGATTCTGGAAAAAATCTTTCTTAAAAACAAAAAATTTCTTCCCCTTTATGTTTGGGTTCTAACTTTCAGAAAATTTGACCTTTCTTACAAATATCAGTACGATGGATTGGGTCTGATTCCTAAATAAAAAAAATTATTATACAAAAAGTTTAGTAGTCAAAAAATAAAATAAAAACTTTGTTAAAAAATTATCAAAAATTTTCTTCAATGACTCCCTTTGTATTTGTTGAAAACCCTTTTTAAAAACATTTTTAACTCTTAGAAATTTTTCACAACACAACTTTTGAAAAAACACATGTTTTTTACTTTTATCAAAATATATCCTTTAAAAAAGAGTGTCCTGACACCACACTACTGAATAAATTAATGTTTTTAAAGGAATTACATCCCTTGTAGAAATAAAATTTTATGTCCATGTAAATATAAATTCCTCCTCGCTTTTATATTTTTCTCTCACTTTTCTTTTACACTTCACCATTTTATGATAACCACAACTTCATATTCATTAAATAAATATAAGTAAAAATTTCTTAAAAAGAAAAATAGTTTTTACTTTATTATCCCATTTTTAAACATAATCCAATTAATAGTGAGTGTTATTCCTTATGAGGTTTAGAATGTCATGGGAGGAGGTCAAACCTGAAGTTACAGCCACAATTCCACAAACCATTCTTCGGCATTGATTTTATAAAGATATCAAAAATTTGATACTTTGTTGAAATTTATTCCTAAAAACATCTCCAGTAGAAACTTTCTCTTTTAAAAATTGAAAATTTATATCAATGTGTTTTGATCTTGAATTTTGGAAAGGATTTTTAGAAATATCAATTGCACTCTGATTATCAAAAAGTATCTTCAATGGTTTAGAAACTTTTAAATATTCCTGCTAAACTTTCATCAAAAACATTTTGTTAAAGCCTAAGTAGATGTAACATATTATGATTTAATTTTTCTTAAAGTTACTAAAAAAATCTTACTATACTAACACACACAACATTCACCCAGAAAAATGTTCCTCCTTAGATTTATTTTCTATCACTGAAATCTCCAGCCCAATGTGCATCAGTATAACCATGTAACTTCATCTCACAATTTCTTTTATATAACAACCCTTGTGAAGTTGTTCCTTTTAAATATCTCAAAATCATATTTTCTTCCAATATATATGATTATTTCATATTACATTGATACATGGCATACAATGTCACAACATAAACAATATCAAGTCTTGAGGCTAAAAAGTAAAGTAATCTTCCTATCAGCTTCCAAAAATATTTCTGATTCACACTTTTTTAGGATTCATATTTTACTCAACCTTGTTCTCACTTAAATAGGAGTATAAATTTTTTGGATTTTTCCATCCCAAACTTCATTAAAAATTCCCTTGAATACTTCTTTTGAGATAAAAAAATGTATTTTTTTAATAAACTTGTAAGCCTAGGAAGAAAGTTAATTCTTACAACATTGAGATTTCAAAATTATTCTTTATTTATTCCAAAAATGTTTTAGAAACATCATCTCTATCCCTATAAAAAAATATTTATTCCACATAAAAAATCACAATTAGAGATCTGGAGTCAACATCTTTCACATATAAGTTTCTATCAACTTTTCCTTTAGAAAATCTCGACATTCTCAAATAATTGTCATGTTTATAATACCAGGAATGTGGGGATTGTTTCGATACATACAAGTATTTATTCAATCTACAAACCTTGTTTTCATCATTATCAAGTTTAAAACCCCAAGGTTGTTCAATGTAAACCTCTTCCATAATCTCACCATTTAAGAAAGATAACATTATATCCATCTAATAAAATTTTTAATTCTGATGTACGGTAACTGAAAGAAACATTTTAATAGTTTCTAATCTTGTAACTGGGAAAAAAATTTCTTCAAAATTCACACCTTCTGCCTATGCATATCCTTTACAAACAATTTTGTATTTGTTTCTTGAAATCTCTTCATGTTCATTCAACTTGTTTCTATAAACCCACTTTGTTCTGATAACATTTTTATTTGTTGGTTGTGGAACAAGTTCCCATGTTTTATTCTTCTCAAACTAATACAACTCTTTATTCATATAATCCATCCATTCTTGGTTTTGAATAGATTTTGTAACTAATTATGGTTTAAATTTTGAGATAGGTTAAGTCTAGTTTTCTAACATCAACTTCCTTTTGGTCTGAACTAGAGCCTTCTAATTTTCAATAATGTTTTTAGACTCAACATGTTTCTGTAAGGTATGAAATTTTAACATTTATCTTCCACATAAACTTCCTCAACATGTGATTCCCCTGAATCTTGGTAAGGATGTTTTAAATTAATTCACTATTATTGGAAATCTCTAGTTTATGCTTCTCATAATTCTCAACAACTTTTGTTAAAGAATTTTTATTTTCAATTACTTTCACACCATATGAGTCCACCAACTTTTGTAAATGTTTCTTCCAGCATTTTTAACTCCTTACATTGGGTGAATAACCTATAAAATTTAATTACTCATATTTCTCATCAAACATTCCAAGATCCAAATTTTTTATTTTGATCAAACATGGAATTCCAAAAACATTGAAGTATTACAGTGAAGTTTTTTTGTTATACCAAATTTCTTAAGAAGTCATATTGGTTTCATATATCAAAAATCATTTATTTTTAATATGTAAAGTAGTACTAATAGCTTCTATCCAATATAATTTGGAAATTTTGTATTCAAATAACAAACTTCTTCCCATTTCCACTAAAATTCTATTATTTATTTTTTCTACTCCATTTTTTTGTGGAGTATAGGGAGAAATATACTGATGTTTGATACCTTGATTTTTTAGACATGTTTAAAAAAAATATTATGAATTAAGTAACACTACCTACTCTCAAATTTTTTATAAAATCCCTCATTTCTCTCTCAACATATTTTCTGAATAATTTGGAAATTTCAATAGCCTCTAACTTGTGCTTCATAAACTTGATATTTATCATCTGAGTGAAATAATAAATAAAAGTGATAAATTATGAATATCATTTTGTTGATTTATGTCTCATATTCCCATAGATATTGTAATTAATAAGCTCAAGTGGTCTGGTAGATTGAATCTCAATTATTTTATGACTTTTTTTAGTCATCTCCCCTTTTTGAAAAGTTACAAAAACATCCTCTTCTATTATTTTCAATTCTAGAAGGTTTCAAACAGCATAAACTTTAGAAAGTTTTTTCATAATTTTCATTCCAATGTTCCTAAGTCTTTGGTGCCATAATGGTTTTTCATCACCATAACTCAAGTAACAGGAGTTGTTGAATTCTCTTATTTAGAATAGATTCTCACCAGTTCTTTCTCCTTTTATAATAACTTTTCCACCTTTCACACATTTTATGATAAAAAATATTATATAAAAACAAATTAATTTCCATCATTACAAAGTTTACTTACACTAACTAAGTTATGTTTTATCCCATCGAAAAATAAAACATCTTTATATTTCAACTTTTCCACTTCAATCTCAACCGTTTTGATTCCTCTAATTTTTTAGAAACTATCATTACCAAAGGTAGCTTCTCCTATATCATGACTTTTAATATGTTTCAATATTTTTATGTAACCTATCATATTTTAAGAACAACCACTATAAATTATCCATGATTTTTCCTTTTACATTCATTCAAAGTTTTCTCAACAACAAAATCTCTTTCCTAAAATTTATTCTTTTCAGTTTTTTCTTTTAAATCATATGAAACTTGTTTTTAAAGGAGTTTCATTCATCTTTTGGCATGATTAATAACTTGATCACATCTTCCAAAAAATTCTTCCACACATTAAAATTAATTTTTTGTAAAAAAGTTTCTAACATCTTGAGAATTCACCTTTTTAACTTTTTGTAAGTTATGAAATTTAATCATTATTCTTTAACTATTTTTTACACTTTTCTCAAACCATATTATAGGTAGAGATAATTTTTGGAAAAAAATATAAGTGTTGTTCCCATATATTCCAAAACACCAGAAATAGCCATCAAATCTTGATTTTCTATCCGATAAAGATCTTTATCTATAGAAACTTGGTTGAGTTTGGAAACTTATTTCAGTTATAACATACTCAGGATGTGGACCATGTTTTATTTTGAGTGATTTTTCTACTTTTTTATATTTGATAGGTTTCTCACATCCTTTCTCCACCCAAGCTTTCCCAACACCTTTTATGAAAACTAAAATGTTATAAAAATTAGATGAAACATTGTTTTTGGTGGTTGAGGATTTCACCTAATTCATGGTCTAAGATTTCTCGGAAACTTTATAAGACTCATATTTTACTTATGAGACTTTGTTGAAGTTTTTATTTAACTTCCTTGGGGTATTTTAAAACATAAGAAGTTTTTATTGAAACATTTTAACTCCTTCTTCCTTATCCGTAATCTTTTTATTGAGATCTTAAAATATCTTTCCTTGTTCAGCAATTTTAAGTTTGTAACTTAAGATATCCAGAATGTATTTATCCTCCTTATTAATGACATATTTTCTTCTTTCAACAACTACTTTTCAATATTTCTTTATTATTATGATTTCTTTCTTGAGAGATTTGTTTTTCTCAAGACATGAAAGAATTTCAATTCTAAATTGATACTCTCTGTAAGATTCTTCACCTCCTTCTTCTTCGCTATTTGAGGACTCTTCAACTTTCTCAACTTTTGCAATGAAGGTTATGAATATTTCTGAATGTTAATATTTTGAAGAATTATTTTTAGTTGAGTCTAATTCATATTTCTTACTCAACATAATTATTTTTTTTCTAGTAAAATTATTCTTGTATTTAGTGGATGACTTTTCTTCTTTATCATTTTGTTCAACTTCTTCCATCGAGGTTTTTCATCAAAATCATCTCGATATTCACCAACTTTATTCTTGTGGAAATTTATATCAAAGTGTCTAATTCCACCACACTCAAAACATTTTATAGTAATTTTACCTCCATAATTTCCTCTTCCTCTTTGATAGTTCTTGGATATAAGAGACATGATTTTATCATTCATCTCATCATCCTATTTACCTTCAAAGTCCTAAGGATAAATATCTTTTATATCTTGAATTCTCATCATTCTAATGGCTTCAAAATTAACTTTATCTTTCATATTCTTTTTAAAAATTAGATCTTTTATCATTTCATAATATACAAGAAAGTTATGAAATTCATAAATATATAAATCATCCTTATCTTCTAAAGAATAAATTTTTAAATCAAACCTATCTAGGAAGTTTTGAATAAGTTTTTTCACAATTGTATAATATTCCGTGGAATCTATAAATCTTATAATGTTGAAAACAATTTCATTTACTCTAGTGAAGTATTCATCAATAGTTTCATCATTTCTCATTTTGATGTCTTCAAACTTACTATACTATATTATTACCTTTGCTTACATCACTTTAGACACATTCTATCTCCCTATAGGAAAGATTATACTGACTCTCATAAATTTAAAATGTTTTCTTATAAAATAATTGAGCAAAACAAAATAATAAAGACTTTGTTGAAACTTCTCTACAATTACTCAGTCTGAATCCTCAGTCCAATTTGGATGGATCCGATCTTATAAATCCAATGAAGTTATTATAATTCTCATTTACTCAATATACACTTCTAAAAATATAAACAAAAACCCAATATTATGGGCTTGATAAGATGAACTCCTTCTCAATATTCAAAACTCAAAATCTACGCAAATTATCAATATGTTATTATTTAGTCCAATTGACTAAATCTTATTGAATCAATATGATCTTCTCAATATGATCTTACTCAATCTAGTAAACAAAAAATCGGTGGTCTAATCCTCCTCATGATATCTCTAGATAGAAAGGACTTTCACTTTATTTCTTTACCACTTCTATTTTTCTTATTTTGTGAAAAGTTACAGTGAATAAAAGATCTAATCAAGTATGTATAGAAGACTCATAAAAGTAAGGTTGAGAAACCATTTAAACTTTAACTTTGAATTCTTCAATCCTCCTTAGATTTCTCCGATATTTATGAAAAAATGAATTTAATGTTGGACCTCCACAACTATTCATAAAACTTATGCAATCTTCTTTTTGAGACTTCTTCAAAATCAAATCCTTACAATTTTCCTTTATTTCTCAGTTCATTAGGATCTATTTCTTTCTTAGCACATTACAATCTATTTCATACTCAATTCATTACGAATATTTCTTATTTCTTAGGTAATTATGATTTTTTTTTCTTAGATCATTATGATTTCTATTTATTTCTCAGCCCAATATGATGTAATCCTCATAATGATGTAATTCTCATTATGATGTAATCTCATTATGATGGAATTCTCCACTCTGAAACTTTGAAATTATTCAATATTCACCATTCTTCTTGTTTTTTAAAGATTATTCCTATGATGAATATTTAATAATGATTGAATCCCCATTAAATTGGATTCCTCACTACAATCAATTTTATCTAGTGATAACTCCACTTAGAAACATTGAGAATATTCAAACCTCATCAGTTATTACTCATTGGAAAACTTTGTCTCAATTTATGGAACCAATATAACCATTATTATTCCTCCATTTCATCAAAATATTTTATCATGATAGTTTTCATGATTTTTGAGAACTCCATGATCATTATAGAATCATCTAATTTCATTTAGAATATATGAAAATTGTTTAACTCCTGAATTCAAAATCTTCTTTCAAAACTCTAATTACATCAAATGAAAACTTCTAACAATGAACAATTTCTACCTATAATTCTTTTGGAACCTGTGATCTAAATCTGATGTCGATGAATCTGATGATCTAAATATGATGTTGGTCAATCCAATTAACTTAGTCCAGAAAACAACTTTCTTTAAAAAAAATTCTTCCACTTAATTTTTGGGTTCAAATTTTCAATAACATTCAACTTTCTTACAAATCGCATTACGATAGACTGGGTTTGATTTCTCAATAACAAAAAAATATTATACAAAAAGGTTCATTTTCAAAAAATAAAAAAAAACATTTTTAAAACAATTAATTACAAAGGTTATTCAATAATTAATTCAACCCTTATGTGGGTTGGGCCTTGAACCTACATACCTCTGTCATACACAGGGCCTAATACCTCATGTTGGAATCAGTCCAAAAATACATCTTATCATCAATATCATCCCATTTGTAACTAAGTGTATTCCCAAAATCCTTTATAGCCTATGTATGAACATTATACCTTTAGAAATTACATCCCATCCACATACACTCATCGGAAGCCAAGGCCACCCCAACCAGAAACAAGTATGTGCTATACCTCAATCCATTACTTCACGTACATAAATTTATAGTAAACAGTGATCCATTAAAACCCTAGAATGATTGTACCCTAAACTATAAGCCATTATAGTCTAGGATATTCCAACCCATATATGTATAAAGGGAGTGTAGGGGAGACAGGGAAGTTAGACATTCGTTCCCTCACCATCTTGGATATTAGATAAAGAACCCCTACAAAAAATTTAGTTGTTTTTTCCTACAAACATGGGTAGAGTAGTGAATGAAATCAAAAAATATAAATAATATCACACAAAAACAAAACTGAGAGAAAAACATAGCCTTATAATCATCTTCCACTATCATCATATAGAATCCCTAACTACCACTGTCAGGGTCTAGGATATAAACAAGCACACAAGAATGATAGATCTCATTAATTAATATTATTACATGATTAACATTTTGATTTTCTTAAGATAAGCGATGTTGAAGATATTAAACTCTCTTGTTTATATTGTCAAGTATTCCATCACTATTAATATGATATTAAAATTTTAACATTACACACATCAATATCACCCCATCCAATGGGTTGTTTATTTATTTTTTTATCATTTTTAAATTATCTAGATACTCTAGGACTCTACCTAAGCTACAATATCATAACTTCGCAAACCATGCAGAGGGTATAACTATGTCAAATAGTGGGAAACCAAAAAATAGCATTCATCCTATAGGATATCTATAAAATATCAATAAATAGGAACATATATGATTAATCCATTCTCTAAACTCATCTCAACCTCCCTAGTGTCGTATGCCAGTGTTCACAATATCAACTATCTCACCATCACAAGCATCAACCATCACCATATCCCAATCTCCCATTCCATTTCCCATCCATGGTTCCCAACCATATCAAAACAACCATCATTCTAATAGCCCCGGGATCTCATCCTATTGCTCATTAAGAAAAAATAACCACATAATATTATCAAGAAATAATAACAAGGATCTAAATTACTAGATCACACATAATTTCCAGAAGTATTTTATGTACATAGGAAAAGTCACTATGTCTATAAAACTAAGGCATAAAATCCTTCCATGATAAGAATGGGATCACACAGCCTTACAAGAAACGATTTAAATTACCATATTTAATTTTCTAGTTCATTATACATAGGTTTTAGCAATAAGAAACCTATAACTTATTAGTTATCCAAAGAAATGAATCAACTTAAACATGTGTTTATAATTACTTTAATATTACATCAAAAAAAGAAAGAGAATATATCAAATTAAAATTACTATTTCTTTAACAACATCTTTATAATTATCAAGATGTTATTTTGTTTATCAAATTTCTAGAAAAAAATATGCTAATCAAAAAAACATCCACAACACAAAGATAGCACACTATATTAGAAAAACACAATGCATCAACAAGCATAAAGCAGAAAGTGATCACAACAAAACAAAAACGTCATTATTCCTTTAGATTAAATGTTCTTATCTTTATTAGGTTAATTCCATCGTCACCTAAAGGACAAAATCATGATAATCCCACAATTTCACTTTTAATGGGAGAAATGTGACAGATCCACTACCTTAATACAAGTATCTTAATGTTTTTCAAGTAATAACAAAACACCAAGTTCCAAAATCTGATTAACTCTCCCACATGGAGCCTAAGATCCCAAAAAAATAACCCCAAAAAGATATATCTATCATTTATTGATATAAACCACAATGGAAAAGAAGATAATAAACATACAATGAATAGAGAAGGAGGACCATAAGATAATAGAACCATTAGAGAATAAAAAACTAACATTGGATCACCAATAAAAAACCTACTAAGGAATATATTTTAATCCACTAAAAAGAGGATGAAAAGCCTCCCAAAAAACACATGGATCACCAAATAATCAAGGTAAAAGGTTTAAGAATGATTAGGTTTGAGGTGGTTTGGGAATTTATAGGAAAAACTGTAAATTAGAAGACCATTTTGCAACACCCTACCGTATTCCATAATGGGATGAAGTGGAATATATTCCATGGTTTAAGGAAAGAGACCATGCCATAGAACACCTGGAAAAATCCACATATGAGATCCATTTTGTAGTCAATGATGAGATATTATAAACCTAAAAAAAGATACCATGTTGTAATGGAACCACCATACCATGATACTATAATTCTAAAGAAGAAGGCAATGTCGCAACACATCTCTATGGTGAAACAACCTCAAATTTAGTCAAACCACCAAATCCTTTACTCATGAGCCTCCATGCCACAACCTAACCCTCTTTCCCTAGTCATATTTAAATAGGAAGAACCACAAAAAATTATCATCTCTTGGAATATATGCCACAGTCTACCATCCATCATACAACCTCATCTTCCAACTAGACTCCATATCATAGAACATGCCTGCACATCATAATCCCACACTAATATCATATTTAAGGGATCCATGGCATTGAAACTCATTATAGTTGAAATTTTAGATCAAAGGATCTTAAGAAATTCCTTATTCTTCCTACACACCTCCAACGACCAGAAATGCAAAGGAAGGGATTGAAAAAAATGGGCCCTTATATCAAATAAATCTAAAAAAAAGTTCACCCTTGATAATTTAAAAACAAACCCAACAAGAAAATGGGGTTCAAATAACCACCCAGAAAGATACCTCTCAAGGTTATCACTAAAATAGGAACGCATCCATCCAACCAAATGAAAGATCCTAAAAACTCATAGCATCGCCAACTAACCTCAAAACACACTCCTAGGGGAGATACCTATCAAGGGACAAGACAAAACAAGCACAATACCAAGGAAGATAAACAATATCATAAAAAATCTAAATTTTTAAAAATTATCCTAAAAAGGATTAAATAGATCATAAATACAACTTGGGATATTGAATATGAATCTATGACTCTTGATCCCAAGTACTCTCTTATAAGCCACCATTCCACCATAAGACTTAAACCAAGGGAATCGCATGTCCACGTAGCATCGTCTCCTGATGGTCTTGAATCTTGACAGGTTGTTCCTCAAAAGTCACACCATATTAAACATCCAGTTCACCCTAATCGATGATGTAAGAATCATCATGAAGATTCTGGTGAAGATAAGATACACGGAATACTTTATGAATCCAGCTCATTTTAGGGGGGTAGTTCTAACTGATAAATCATTGGTCTAACCTGATCCAACACCTTTAATGGTCAAAAAAACCTAGGAGAAACCATACTCCCATGAATAAACTTTAACTACCCATGATGTGGAGATACCTTCAAGAAAAAATGATCTCCAGCATCAAAATATAGAGGCCTCCTTCAATGATCATCATAGGAATTTTAATAATCTTTTTCCACCTTCATTCAATCATAGATCACATGTACCTTATTTATCATACCTTTCACCAATTACGTTCCAATACACTGGTTAAACCAAGACATAAAGCATCATAGTTAACCTCAAATGAGATTCCCCACTTTGGAAGATGAAGAATTGGATCACTTACTAAATTCTCCTTTAAAATACTCAATGGAAACCAATAACTAATTAGTCCACACAAATTTTTGATACTTTCTAATCAATGTTGTTATAATAGTTTCAATCTAGGAGAAGTTGAGTATGAACCTCCAATAATATCCAACTAGACCAAGGAATATTTTCACCTCTACAACAATCTTAGGGGTTACCCAGGAAACTACCACCTCAACCATTGAAGGATCAATGGTTACTCCATACTGAGATGTGACATTCCTTGATAAATGAATCTCATGAGCCCATAACTCACACTTTGAAAACTTCTCAAACAACTAATGATACCAAATAACTCTTAACACAACCCATGAATACTCTGTATGCCCCCCATATGATTCTAAAAATACAAGGATTTCATTGATAAAGGCCACCATGAATAGGTCTAGAAACTCATGTAATACTATATTCATCAATCTCATAAACACCAATGGATCACTCGTTACGCCAAAATACATCACTATAAAATCATAATTCCCATAACTATGTCTGAAATAAGTTTTCAGAATATCCCCATCATTTAATCGCATCTAATGATACCTAGAAAATAATTAAATCTTTGAGAACTAGACTCCCTTTAAGTGATTGAATAAATCGTTAATCCAAGGTAGAGGGTATTAGTTCTTCACTATCACGTGATTGAAATGGTTATAATAGATGCACAACCATATATTTTCATCCACATTCTTTGAAAATATAACTAGATCTCCCTATGTCGACACACTAAGTCAAATAATTCCTCTCTATAAGAGATCATTAGCCTGGATCTACATCTCCCACAAATTGTAAGGGGTTATCTGGTATAGAGACATCAATATCAGAAGAAACACCAGGTTTTAGCATTATCTCAAAATCGGTATCTTCTCAAGGGGGTAGTATCTCAACCTCTTAAATAAATACATCAAAGTACTCTTTAATAACCATGGGAAATAACACTAGATGAACCTCCCCAAAACTCAACACTAACTCATTCATAAAGGAAGATAGAGACTCAACTCACCTCTAACCCATACAAGGGTATCACTCACTAATAGACATGGCTTGGTATCCATCATCATCATAGAATATGATGAACCAACTGAATAAGTCCATGATATCCTACACCAAATTCAACTAGTCCATCTAGAGGATAATATTTTATGGAAGTATTTAAAATATAGTAAATATCCCCAATAGTGGTTCTTCCCTAGCACTAATTCACAGTCTCTACACACATCAAACAGACTAGCTTAACCTCTAAATGAAATAGACAACACTAAGGGAACTGGAAGCCTCTCCACCTCAAGTACCAAATCAATGAATAAAGTGGGTGAAATTAAGTAGTGCATAGCTATATAATAAAATAATTGATAAACCCAAGTATAAAAAATGAAGATTGTAACTTTCACAATGTTGATATTTCTAGAAACTGGCAACGCTGAAGCATGTATCAGATCACATTTTGCTCCACGACCTCCTTGGCCCTAATAGATACCACCTAAATGACCATGCTTAGCCTTCCATCCTTAAGGATGAGGGATACCAAAGCACCATCTTCTTCTTTCCCCATTAACTCTTTTCTTCTTAAAATATGTAATACCATGTTATAGTTATTTCCTCATCTAAAACTACTGCAAAGGTTGGGCCATAAAAGGCCACCAACAACACATTGACTGATGAGGAAGGTTTTTAACTCTCTTTTAAGATGTAAATGACTTATTAAAGACAATAAAACCACACAAAAACCATTATAAAAGGACCAAGAATAGATATTTTTGTGTAAAAGGTTGAAGAGGGTAGAAACCTACTTCTTTTTTATAGAAATTTTATCTAAATAGAAAATTGAGAACTCTTGGTAATAGATTTACTCCATAAAGAGTCATGAAAACTCTAATTCCATGATATTATATTCCTAGTCTCAATATGAACATAGTGACTTGGTGCTATATCTTTAAATAAAAAATATTCCTTGTAATTCCTCTCTCTAGCCTCAACATCTAGAAAAAATTCTAAATAATATCATGGAAGGTTCTTGTCAAAGATACTAAACACTTGAACACTAGAACTACCCTATCAAAGTAAAAGGATATTTTGTTAGAAAGACACTTTAGTAGTCGAAGAAAAAAACTTATCTTGAAATTGAACCTTGAACTTGTCTCACAAAATAGTTGACTCCTCGTGATCCCCAAGGAACAAAAACCTCCAGTTCTGAACAGAACCACATATCATAATCACAACTAAAGAAACATGGTGCTCTATATGAACATTGATCAAACTAAAGTATATATCCACCTCCTATATCCAATACTATATATCTTTGTCTAAAATTAAACCTTCATATATTTGCAGACTCTATCACTAGAACTCTCATATATTCCACCTACAAGTGTCATCATTGTCAACCTCCACTCTACGATGATCCACTGGAATATTCTAATGACCATCTTCTACATTAACCTAATGGGGAAGTCAACCTAGTTCCATATATATAAAATAAGAAACAAAAGTACTCATAAACCTAGAAAAAAATAATATTTTAAGGTTTATTAATTATCTTATTTCATTTTAACCAATTTCCTATCGTGTATCGAAATTTAAACTTGACACAGAATAATCATGATGCATGGTCCACTTCTAGGTCTCTACCTTGAAATAAGATTCACTTATCTTAGCATGTTTAGTAAACTTAAAGGTCCTTGTTTTGGATCATAAGTGGCTATAAAATCTCATGTTCTAGTCATTCACCCTTTTTTACAGCATGTACTAATCCCAACAGATATTTTTTACCTACCAACCCATGCATCCTCACTAGTTCCTAACTCTAAAATTCATATTATCTCTCAACCATCACCTTTTATACCACATTATCATGACCCCATCCCTCCAAAGGTACCCCACTTAGGCCAAAAAATAAGTAATAGAGATAATGATGTTTGAATCCCACCTTCAATATGTAAGGGGTTGTAGAATGGAACCAGGGGTATTTCAAACACACACATGGGAGGAATTTCCCTCTATAAAGTTTAATGAGTAAAAGATAATAAGGATAAACTACCAATAAAATTCATTCATTAACCATAATAAATCCCAATACATGTAATATAATTTATAAAATAAAAGTAAAATATAAGTACTAAAAGTAATATTAGGCAGCAACAATGAACTTTATCAACTCCTCACAACTATTCAATGAATCATCTAAGTTAGTAATGTCCATACCGATCACCAACCTATTTCTTGATTATCTGAAAATTTTATATATATATATATATAGGGTGATTATAACATGTATACTTAGTAGTATCCTCCTTGAAACCTCTAATGAAAAATGTAAAATAATCACACTAAATCCTGGTAAGTAAATAAATGAAACTAAATCGTTACCTAAATAAGTAATACTAATTTCCCATCCTCTCCCTAGCTCACTCACAAAATATAGCATAGAAGTAACCCATTCTATATAAAAATCATATATATATATATATATAAAGTTATTAAACTTCCACTTATCCATTAGTTTCTCACTTTCATGCCCCAATTCTACACATATTATTCTTATCCCTTCCATTAATAAGTCATCCTTGATGTGAGTTAGGTTTTAGGCCTGCCTAACTAATTCCTGTGCAGGGCCCAATATCTCATTTTGGAATCAGTACACAAATCCATCTCATCATCAACATCATCTCATCTATAACCAAGTGTGTGCATAGAATCCACTACAACTTATGTGTGTTAATTATACCACAAGACATCATAGACCATGCATGTACACCCATGGGAAGCCTGATCCACCATGACTAGATACAATTATTCCCTATTCCTCAAGCCATTACAAACCGCACATAAATTTATAGTAAAACATGATCCATTATATCCCTAGTAGGATCACACACTAAACTATAAGACATTATATCCTAGGATATTCTTACTCATATACATCCAAAGTGAGATCAAGGGAGAGGAAGAATTTATCCATTTGTTCCCTCTCTATCATGGATATTGGAGAAACATCTCCACAGCCCAAAAATTTGGGTGCCAATTTCCCTGCCTATGTTATAGGGGTAGAGTATGAAATCTTAAAATATATATAATATCACACAAAAACCACACTAATAAAAAAAATATAACCTTAGAATCATCTACCACTATCGTCACACAGGACCCCCAACTTCCACTACTAAGGTCTAGGATATAAAAAACTATGAAAGCATAAGAGCTATCATTAATTGATTAACCATTAATTAATATAATTACAAGATTAACACTTTAATATTATTAATCCAATTTTCGATGGCACTATTAAATTATCTTTCTTATATTCTCAAGTATTCCATCACCATTAATATGATATTAAACATTTAACGTTACTGATATCAATAACACCCCATTCCATGGGTTGATTATTTATTCATTTATCATTCATAAATTATCTGGGTACTCTAGGACTCCAACTAAGCTACCACATCATAACTGCACACACTATGAATAGAGTATAACTACATCATGTAGTGGGAAACCAATAAATAACATATGGACTATAAGACATCTAGTAAGCATCAAGCAAAAAAGAATGTTTATGGGAAATCCCAACTCTGAAAGTATCTTAACCTCCTTGGATCCCCAAACCATTGTAAACCACATCAATTGTCTCATTGTCACAGGCATCAACCATCACTATAGATCAAGATCCCAGCTCATCGCTCATTCACAGTTCCCAGTTATATCAAAAAAATCTTCAGTAAAATAGCCCTAGGTTCCCATCCCATTCCTCATTATAGACAACCAACCACATAATTTTATCAAGTAATCACAATAAATCTCTAAATTCCTAGAGAACACATACATTAAAAAAGTATTTTCTTCACTTAGGAAAAGGAACTAAGTCCATAGAACCAAGGAATATGATCCATCAATAATAATAATGGTATCATACATCCCCAAATAATTTATCTTTAGAAAGAAACCATTTAAGTTATCATATTAAGTTAATTAGTTCATTATGCATAGATTTTAGAAACAAAAAACTTATAACTTATTAGTTATCCAAATATTCGAAAAAAAATAAATGTGTGTTTAGCATTACTTACATATTCCATCGAAAACAAATAAGAACATGTATCAAATTAATATTTCTCTTTCTTTAACCATGTTATTAAAATTATCTTGTATTTACGTTGTTTATAAAAATTTTAGAAAAAAACTTACTATGAACAATAACAACCACAAAACAAAGATAGAGCACTATCATAGAAAAACATCAGGCATCAACAAGAATAAATTTGAAAGAAATTAAAAGCCCAGTACAAAACTTCATTATTCCTTTAGATACCTTGTTCTTGTCTTTATTATGTTAATTCCAAAATAAACCAAAGGATTAAATCATGTTGATCCCACACTTCCACATTTTATAAGGGAAAGGTGACATATCCCTTGTCTTAACATGAATATCTCAATGTTCTATGAGTAAGAATGAAACATTGATCACCAAACTCTAATTACCACTTCCACAGGAACCCATGATCACTAAAACATCTCCCCAAAAAGATCCCTATTTCATTTATTGATAAAAACAATAATAAAATCAAATATAATATCCTATATTAGAATAGAAAAAGATGAATGGAAGAGAAAAGAATCATCATTAAAGAGAAAACTAACCTTGGATAACTAATAAACAACCTCCTAATGTTGGGATTCAAAGACACTTAAAAGGGTATGAAATCCTCTCAAGATAAACCTATATTTCCCAAGAATCAAGAGAAAAAGGTGAAATAAGGATTAGGATCAAGGGGGTTTTTGAATTGATATGAAAACTGGAATTAGAAGACTATGAGGAAACACCCTTCATAACACCATTTGAGATCCATAGCATAGTCAACAGTGAGATTCTATAAACTGGGAAAAGATAACATGATATAATGGAACCACCATTATAAAAAACTCTAACATCAAATAATAAGGTCATGATGCAACCCAGATTTATGGATCAGCAACCCAAAAATTGATGGAACCATCAAAACCACTCCTCCCAAGCCACCACATTATAGCCTACCCCTCATAGTGTAGTGATACCAAAATAGAAAAAACAACCAAAAACTCTCCACTCTAATACTCTATGATAAAGAATTGTCTCACAAATATAATCCATGGTATAGCACACACCTACACATTACAATACAACCTTTACATTATAAATAAGGGAACTATGTCATAGAAACTCACTGGAGTTGAAATTTTAGTTAAACTACTATTTAGATCTTCTATATTCATCCCAAACACCTCTAACCACCCAAAATGCAAAGTTTGGGCTTAGGAAAAAATGGACCATTATATTTAGAGTGGATAGGAATTTTTCTTAACATTGTTAACTTTTTTGAAGAAAAAAATCCATAAATGTAATTCCCTAAAAAATAAATATTAAAGACATTATAAAATCATCAAATAATAGAATAAAACCATATGGTAAAACAATAGTAAAATATCAATCACTGTGACTCAATAAAATATGTAGAATCAAGAAAAAAACCCTTTAATTTTTCTTTTAAAATCCAAAAAACCTCTTTAACCATCTATATAATAAACATAAAAATATTAATAAATTATTTTTGAAATACATTCATATATATAAACCTTTTTAATTTTTTGGTTATAATCATTTATTATACATTCATTAGTTATTTATCACTTATTTTCATTATTGGATGTTGTAATTTGTTTGTTTCATGCATGGGTTGCAAAGTGTCGATGTCAATCCCCATTTTTTTTAAAAAAATTATCAATATAAAATTATCCAAGTTATTATAATATATGTTTCATAATTATTTATAACTTTTAATTCCATCCCATGATTTTTTTATTTATAACATGTAAAGGTAAAATTTATAGTAAGCTTGTTTCGGTAATTTTTTGACGAGCAAAGGTTGTCATTGTAATAATGAGTTAAACAGTAGTATAACCTTTATAGTACCAAATAAAAAACATAATTTTATCATTAATTTATAATATTACTAGTATTTATATTTCCATATACATCCATGATAGGAATTTATGGGATTTTTTATATAGGTGGTTAAACTGGCCCAAATAAGAACATATTATAGTCGATGGGTGAGTATGGTTAAGTAAGTGGTTATTTGGGTATAATATCATTATTAAAAAAATCATAATGGTATTATTTATAAGTTTTTAATGTCTTTAATTATATTTTTAAATAATTGTAAAAATAATAAAATACAATATGAAAAATAAAATACATTTCTTCATGGAGGTGTTAGTTCACACGTACGCATGAACAATGTATTCATTTTCTATAGAACAGGGGGAAGGTATGAAGTAATTTATCATTTTAGGATATTAATAATTTTATAATTATTATATTATTTCATTAAATACCCTTTTTCAAACAACCATGTATATATTTAAGGAAAAATAAAACATGTTTTTTTATGGAGGTGTTAGTCTTCACGTACGCATGATGGCATTTTTATTTTTAAAAGGAAGTGGGGAAGGGTTGATAATATTTATCCCATAAACATAACAACATTTTAGTTTATAAATAATAATGATGTTATCATTTTATAATGGGTAATATATTTTTGGGATTTGAAATATATATAATTAAAAGTATTATATAGGGATTAATAATTGCATCGAGAATTTGTACTCTCTTCTGAAGTACTTCTTAGAATGGAGGACTTAGAGATTTTCCTTGGATAAAGGAGATGAAAAACCTAGGATGGGATTTAGGGGAAGTAAAAAGGGTAGAGGTTCAATATTAATTTTAAATTATAGTTTCTTTGAATGTGTGTTGTAGTTATCTTTTTATAAGTGAGTAGAGTGTAATATTTTGTAATAATATAAAAGGAAAATAACTATTCATGGGGAAAACGGATCCAATAATGGACACATGTTTTTAAATATTTTATTGTAACATATAGTTACCTAATTTTTGGTGTTTTAACCCTTTGATTTGATCATACTTTGATTTGATCTATTTTCATGTTATTTTTTAGGACTTTTTTAGTTTTTGGAAGGTTTTTGGCCCTATCCACAGTTGGTGCATGATTAGGTAAAATTGTGTGGTTTGTCCTAGAAAATTGTGCACCCTATAATGGTGCTCTAGAGGGATGCAGACATTTTTTCCAAACTATATGGCCTGACCCTCCAAACCACATGGACTTAGATAGTGGTATTATTCACGGTTAAACTAACTCTATGTCCTAACCATGCACCACATCCAAAAACCTGATAAGGGCACACGATTCAACACACAGTTAGTATTAACCATCCGACCTACCTAGAAAACCATGAGAATGGATTTTTCATGCCTATAAAATTTTAATTAAAATCAGGATATCCCCCACTTTAACACTAAACACCTTCCATTCAAATATAACTCGACCCTTTAGGTTTTAGGATCCCTATAGAGGTGTTTTTCTCTCCCAACCTCTTCTATTGGTGGATTGAAGTGTCAATAGAAATGGTAATCCTCTTATGATAATATCTTATTATCTTTGTCGTCAATATTTTCTCTTATCATGATTCATTATTTATATAGGTTATATAATCCTTGTGATTAATTGGATCATGGATGATTTATGTGGAATTATGTATTTAGGGTCTTTTATCTTCTCTCAAGATCCTACTTCCTTGATTCGGTGATCGCCAATAGAGACAACACATCTCAAATTTGTGATGTTTGGATCTCATATTTTCCATGTACATGTTCCTAGGATTTTGATTTCTTTTTTAAATAATTTTTTCTTAATAATCCATGGAAATGTGTTTATTATTCTTAATATATGTCATGTGTATGTGTATTTGTATTTCATTTTTAAGATATTTTAATAATTTTATGTGGAAAGTGAAGTCTTAGGACCATGTTTTGATTTTCAAAATAAAATGTCTTAATTGGAATGAAATTAATTGAAAAATGAAATTATTTTCAAAGGGTTTAAAATTATTTAATTTTTGAAATTATCAAGAAATATCCTTTTATGATTTACCCCTTTGTTTTAAATGTGTGTTCTTATA
The DNA here is from genome assembly GCA_963277665.1 of Viscum album. Taxonomy (NCBI): domain Eukaryota; kingdom Viridiplantae; phylum Streptophyta; class Magnoliopsida; order Santalales; family Viscaceae; genus Viscum; species Viscum album. The sequence goes on along the minus strand of OY728123.1, from coordinate 276,722,356 downwards.
TAATTTTAAATGAGTGACTTGATCACTTGGAAAGAGGGTGTAAAACCATGTTTTAAAATGAATTCAATAATTTTATGTTGTTAAACATCCATTGAATTAAATACATGGTTTAAAGGCCTATTTTTTAATTTGATAATGAATTTTGAAAGTAATTGAGTATGAATACCCATTTAAATGTTGATTTTGAGGAATGCTTATGAATGGATATTGATGATTTTTTATGATTTGGTTGTCACTTTATGATGATCCTCTATTATAATAATACCTTAATGTAACTTTATTAATTCCAATAATTCCCATTTATGGGTGTTTAAAAATGGATTATTTACTTCAATGGATCTTGGAGTGAGAGTGATGGGTGATTTGATGGTATGTTCCCATGATTGAAATGTTGAGGGAATGATCCCATGATTGATATTGATAAGGATCCTCATTGTGATCATCATAACTTGATTATATCACTCACCTATTTTGACTAGTCATAGGAACCTTGGTAATTCGATGATATGAAAAAGATATATTCTTTACTAGTGGACTCACACCCCTTCTAGTGGATATGTATATAACATGATGGGTTCAAGCTATAGATGTGCATCTAGGAAAGCGGGTGTGTGTGGAACTGGTTCTCTTGAGACCTATGAAACTAGATGTAAGACCAGTGATTAGTCATGATTTATTTTTATTATATTGACTATGGTTAATATCATATCTAGGTTGTACCCATGAAATCCATATACATTATACTCGATACATAATAGTGTTTTTTTCACTGCTAGGCACTGAATTTTCCATGCTTGATTTATTCCTACTTCTAATTGATGTGTTTATTAAAGTGATGCACCTTGACTTATTTATATTGACTCTTGTAAAGGTATTGATATCAGCTGCAAGTTATTTCTTTCCTTGACAAATATGACTCTATCTTGTGAAATATTTTTCAAAACTTTATAAGAAAAGGTTTGGTTTTCAAATGGTGAAATGGAATGTTTTTCAATTTTGGTTTTGTAAATGATATTCAAATGTTTAAACTTATATTTTAAAACTATATTCATTATAAAATGATTTATATAGATTTATTTTCCTTTATAAAATGTAAATTCTTATACGCATATTATTTTAATAATTTTATTGTACTCATTTTATTGCACTCCTATTTTAGAATATTTGAATTACCTTATATAGTAATTGCATAGAATCTGGTGAAATACTACTAGGATATATATCTCACACCCTAATTTTATCATTAGTGTTTGAATCCTTTATGTTCATATAACTAGTTCTCATGCTCTAATCATATTCCTTAGTGGGTTCGTGCATGGTTTACTGAGGGAAAGTGGGACTTGTTGGGTGGTCATAGACCACCATGAAATGAGTTTTTGTAGTTTTATTTTGATTTTTTTTTTCATCATATCCTCGTACTCTAAGATGTATGTATCTATTTATTTATCTAAAAAAATTTGTAATTTACTTTTATTATTGTTATCCTTTTTGTGGGTGAAATCAATCCCAAAGGTTTTTTTATGGATTCCTAAGTGATTTTCATCGTTCCATGGAGATTGGAAATACTCTTCAGGATGGTGGTGAATTAGCTTGGATACCGGTTTAGATGGTACTCTAGGTTGGTTCGTTGAAAATGGTATTAGAGGAATTCTTTACTTTAAAGGAAGTACATCTCATTAAAATCCCTTACATTATTTTGGGTGATTCATAGTAGGAAGAAGATTAACGATGTGTCATGAATCAAGAGGCAGTTCATGAATGGGTGCTTGATCACCACCTCTTCATATTGAGACTTATGTTAACATAAAAATTGGGTAATTTAGTATTTCTTTTGATTTATTAGTTTCACTATGATTATTTATATTTATATTCCTGATGATATTATCTTTGATTTTGGGAAACTCTTATGAGTTTTCGGATGAAATGGAAAGATGACCAGAGCTTCACTATGCCTTCACGGTCTGGTAAACTATAAGGAATAAGTGTGACTATTATAGAAGTCAATCAAGAAGATATTTTGAGGTTGGTGTGTGGTTTACCAGCCCATGAAACCAAGCCATGTATAGTTTTACATTAACTCTAAAATTGGTTCTTTATCCATTTGTTTCCAAAATAACCCCACTTTTGTTAGGTTAGTTTGGATTTTTATTTCTTTGAATGGACATCTTGTGTTTTTTCTATTTCATTCTCTTGTGTGGTTAATTCATCTTTAATCAATTTTTTTTATTATAAATAATTTTTGAAAACCAAATTGTGGCTTAAAAAAAATTTATTGAGTGATTTGAAAAGTTTTTTTAATTACCAAAATGTGTTTTCTTATGAAATTTTTTGTTTAGAAAAACTTATTTTTAAATACTCTGGTGTGATGTTATAAATAACGTTTTAATAAGAATTTTGGTTGGTAATGGGTTTGAAATAGAAATGGTTTTGATATTTGGAAAATGGTATTAACATATTTGAAACTGTGAAAAAATTTATGTGATATGGTAAAGGATTTTTGGAACTAAAATGGATTTTTACCTAGATTTCACATCTTGAAGAAAAGTGTAATGTTTTAAAATTTATAAAATCTTGATTTCATTGAAATATATGATTCTAGTATAAAATTGGGTCATGTATTTTTAAAAAAAAAATTGATCTATTTAAGTGTTTATTTTTGCATGGTTTGGTGAGAATATGTTTTTTGATATCCAGAAATTTATCCCATGAAGTATCCTATGAAATATATAAAGTTCATTCATCAGTTTGATTTTCATAGTAGTCCTTCAAATTTTCCAAAAGAGGTGTCTCTTATTGACAACTCTACCCATACTCTATATTGAGTGGTAGAGATGGAGACTTTATATCCTTTTGACCCCATCCAAGACTTATTTAATTGGAATCCACATTCTTATAAAGGTGAATGAGGTTCTCTTGAGGAACTAAAGTGGATTAAAGAAGTTGATGGGATATTCAATTCTCTCAAGACTCTTGACGATATAAAGTTCAAGTCCATCAACTCATTATTTGAGGGACCTGTCTAGGAGTGGTGGGAAGTTGCGATTCCCTCTCATCTTCATGAAATAATTTCTTGGGAATTCTTCAAGTCGTTATTCATTCATTTTAATTATCCTAGTAAAATGAATAAGGATAAAGTTTTTGAGTTCTTATGTTTCAATCAATATGAGCAATTATTTGTAGATTATTCCAAGAAATTATCATGTTTGGTATATTTTGTACTTGGGGTTTATGGTAATGACTTTAGTATGGTTGTGTTTTTTAAAAAAGGTCTTCAACCAAACCATGTAACTGCCATGCCTGTGGGCTGGTCAACCACTTATTAGGAGATAATTAAAATGTAATTTTTATCTGAATTGGAGCAAGAAAAATGAAAAAAAGGGAATAATTCCTCATTTTTGGTTGATGAAGGATAGTCTTCTTAGAGAAATAATAGTCATGTAGTGTTATTCTAGTGTGAAGCACCTAGTTATCCTAAGAAGTTTTGTTTAAAGTCTCTAAAAGTTTTTAAATGGTGTGTTTGTTTAGGTCCCCTTAAATTTTATGTAAGCTAAGAGACAAGAAAATGTATGTTTCAATAAAGTATCTTTAGCTACTAACTATAGGCTGAAAGATGATTCAAGATAATAAGGCTCAATCCATAGGCCTCAAAGTGAATCTTTTCATGCAGTGGGGGGGTCTATCAGTGGTGTATGATCACTTTTTACCTTGGTTGTGATCATATGGATGGTTTTTTTCTTGATACCTCTATGGTTTTTCCTTATGGATGTGAAATATTTAATTCATAACCTTAATTTTGTAATTAATTTAGTTCCTTTTTGTCCATTATGTTCTTGGTGATAGATTGGAATTTTATGATGATAAAACTCAAGAAGTTTATGGGGTTTTATTCTTAAAAATCCATTATGTTTTCATCCATGTATGTCATACTATGGTCATTGTTGGATACCATTAATTTTGGTTGTAATTACTTAGCATCATCTTATTTTCCCTTAGTGGTTAGAGCTCATTTTTATGTGATAGATGATCTCCCTTGTGAGAGTGTAGTGCCTTGTTGTGCACTGATCTTGATGTTTGAGTTCTTTTTGGATTGACTTGTAAAGACCTTCAGAATATACTTAGGTAACTAGGATGATGTGATTCCTTGATAGACCATACACCTAAAGGTTTTGGAGTGTGATTTGACTACCTCATCAAGGGGTGAGTCTTGGGGTTGAAATCCTAGGTTACAACTGAGTACTTTCTAGGGGTAGAAATATTTTTTAGTTTCATGCATTATTTGTGGATGTTTCATCATAGATGGATATTTATAGTGTCGTCTCTTTTAATATTTTTGAGATTTTTTGTTGTGTCATTCCCTTTAGAGTTCAATTTTGGCTCCTAGATGTCTCTCCATAGCGAGTGGTAGAATCTATTATTTGGGGTTTAAAGGGTGTTCTTTTCTCATGTTACACCATTTTGATGAATCTTTCAATGGTGTGGAGACCTATGCTAGGTCTTTAGTCTTTCTCTAGTTTTTAATCTTGTTATGATCTTGGTGTGTTGATCTTGGATTTGTGTATGATGTTAGCCTTTAGGTGAGTCTCTCTTAAGAACTTTAGACAATCCACCTCACAAGATGAGCGAGTGAGTTCTTGTGTATTCTTGTTCTATCTTTCATATTAGAAGCTTTATTGTGAAAGAAATTTCTTTGGTGGTGATTTTATAACATATTGTTACCTTATTTTAGGTGTTTTAGCCCTTTTATTTGAGAATAATTTGATTGGATCTCTTCATAGTTTGTTTTCAAGGAATTTTGAATTTTTTTTTCAAAGGTTTCTAGACCAATGCATGGTTGGTGAATGGTTTGGAAAAACCATGTAGTTTGGCTTAGAAAACTGTGCACCCCATGATGGTGCTCTAGAGGGAGGTTCACGGTTATTTCAAACTATATGGTATAACCCTCCAAATCATACAGCCTCATATAGTGGGATTATATGCTATTAAACTAACCATGTGTCCTAACTATGCACCCCATATAAAAACCCAGTAATGTCACATGGTTTGGGGCATAGTTAGTATTAACCATGTGACTTACCTAGCAAACCATTTGAATGGGTTTCTAATGCCCTAAAAATTGTAATTAAGATCCCGAGACCCCCCCCCCCCCCTATTTAACCCCAAACACCTCTTATTTGAACCTATGACAACCATTTAGGTTTTTGGAGCCCTCTAGAGGTGTTTTTTCTCTCACAACGTCTTCTCTTAGTTGATTGAAGTGCATATAAAAGCGGTTATCCTCTTCTGATAATATCTACATCTCTTGGGGTTCAATATCTTCTATTATCTTTATTCCTTATTCCTAGATGATATCTAAGCCTTGTGATTCATTGGATCATAGATTATTGATTTTTTATTTTGGATCTAGGGACTTTTCTCTCTTCTCTTGTGACCCCTCTTCCTAGATTCAGTGATCACCAATAGAGGTGACACACCTCATATTCATTATGGTTGGATATCTAATTTTCCATGTATTTGATTCTATACTTTTACTTACTTTTGTAATAATTGTTTCTTAATAATCCATGTACAAGAATTTATTATTCTTAATATATATCCTATGTATGTTGATTTGGATTTCATTTTTAATAGATTTTAGGAATTTTATGTGGAAAGTGAGGGCTTAGGCCCATGTTTTGATTTCTAAAATGAAGTGTCTTGATTTTAATGAAATGAGTTGATAAAAAATTTATTTTAAAAGGGTTTAAAATTACTGAATTTTTTAAATGAATAATAACTTTCCTTTTAAGATTTACCCCTTTATTCTAAATTTGAATTCTTGGGTGATTTAAAATTAGTTAATTGATCACATAGAAAGAGGGTGTAAACCCATGTTTTAAAATGAATTCAAAAATTTTATGTTGTTAAACTTTAATTGAATGAAATTCATTTTTTAAAGGCCTAGTATTCCAATTTATAAATACTTTTTAAAGGAAGTAGGTAAGATTACCCATTGAGATATTGATTTGAAGTAAGGGTTTTGAGTGTAAATTGATAAAGTTTGACATCCCAGTAGGCACTTTATAATGATCATATCTTGTAATAATCCCTTAATGCAAATTTATTTATTATTACACTTCCCATTTATGGGTGATGAAATATAGATTATTTAAATCAATTTATCTTGGGGTTAGAGTGATATCTTATTTTGGGGAATGTTACAATGATTGAAATGTTGATTGCATGAGACCATAATTGATATTGATAAGGATACCTATTGTGATCCTAGTAACTTGATTATCTCACTCACCACTTTTGACAAGTCGTGGGAATTTGGTAATTAGATGAGATATCCTATAAATATGATTTTATAGTATAATCACACCCCGTCTATTAGACCAATAGAGAACCAGAAAAGTTTAGGCTATGAATGTACATCTAGGAAAGTAGGTTCCCATAGTACTGGTTCTCTTAAGATCCATGAGACTAGATGTAATCTTGGTGATCAGTCATGTTGTATTTTGATTATCTTGATTGTGGTGGACTCGCTATCATATCTAGGTTGTACCCATGACATCCATATACATGATAATTGATACATGAAATTGTTCTCTGTCACTAATTGGCACTAGATTTTAATTTCTTGATTGATTTCTACACTTGATTGATCAGTTGATTGAAGTGATCCACCTTGACTATATTGTATTGACTCTTGTAAAGATATTGATATTAGGTGAATGTTATTAATTTTATTGAATGATATAACTCTATCTTGTGAAATGTATTTCAAATAATTTTAAGAAAAATTTTGGTTTTCAATTGATAAAATGGAATGTTTTCAAACATTTGTTTTCTAAATAATTTTTAAATGATTAAACTTCTATTTTAAACCCAGGTCTATTTTAAAATGATTTCTATGAATTTATTTTCTTTTTTGAAATAAAAAGTCTTAAAATAAATTTATTTTACTCCTTTTTAAGAATAATTTAATTACCTTATGAAGTAACTACATAGACTTTTTGGTGAAATCCTATTGGGCTCTATATCTCACACCATACTTGTACTGTTAGTGTTTATAGACTTTATGTTCTTATAGTTGGTGTGTGTGCTCTCATCATCTTCCTTTATGTTTTCATGCATAGTTGACTGAGGGAAGGTGACTTGGGACATGGTGGGTGGTCATGGAGTACCAAGAGATAGGTTTTGGTAGTTTTATTTTTATTTTTGTTTTTTTAACATCTCTGCATACTCTAATATATAAGTATTGATTTTTTTATATGGAATTGTTTCCATAGTGTAATTTGATTATTGTTATCCTTTTTTTGGATGAAATCATTCCCAAATATTTTTTTGGATCCCCGTATTTCTTTCACCAGCCTATAGAGATTGAGAATAATCCTTGGGTTAGTGGTGAATTGGCTCAAATACCAGTTTAGATGGTACTCTAGTTCGGTTAGTTACATTTAATCTTAGATTTTTTACTTTTACCATTTTTTGTTTTTATAGAGAAAACTAGTTTTTACCTAAGTAATTTACTTTCAATGACTAAAAATAAAATGGCCCTTATTAAAAAATTAGGACCTAATAATTACAAATATGAAGGACATTTTTTCAAATAAAACTTCTAAGGGTGATAAAAATTAATTTTAATTATTATCACACATAATGTGTAAAAACAATTTTTGGAATATATATAAATATAAGTAAAAATATATGTTTAAGATAAAATTATAAATGTTTTCAATTTTCATGAAATAAATTGATTTATTATAACACAAATAAATTTTTTATGGCTTTAAATTCAATCCAATAACAACTTTTACCAAAATAATATTTAATTAAAAGATAAGAGTGAAATAGTTTTTTATTGGAAAATATTTTTGAAGTTATTAAAATATTAAACATAGGTTTTCTAAAGTTAACATAGTATTTTAAAATGTATAGTTTTAATCTTAAAATTAATCCATTATCAGTTAAAAGGTTTTATAAAAAAAAAATTCTTTATTATATATTAATAAATTCATAAAAGTTACAATTTTGGTAAAAAAATACATTTTTTCAATATTCACCTAAAAATTAACTAGTTTAGAAAACTATCAAAAAAAATCTTACTGAGCTAATTTTGACTAGTTAAATCCAAAAATAAATTTTATATTGTCAAATTTAAATTCTAATATTTAAGAATTTATTTTTTAAATGTAAATATAAGATATAATGAAAAAAAAATTATAGAAAAATTAAATTTCAATATTAACTATTTTTATTCCTATTTCATACTAATTAAATTAGTATTAATATATTATTCATATAACACATTTATTTCCATAAAATAAATTTAATGAGATAATTTTCGAAAAAAAATATATTTTTAAGCATAAGGTGATCTAATTAGTTATTTAGCCATAGTAACAGAATTTTATCAGTGCATTAATATTAAAAATAAACTTCCTTTACATTAAAAGATTTAATGAAAATTTTATAAATAATATATTACCTTAATAATTAGATATTTATATCCTCCTAATTTATACTAAGATAACCCCTTGAGATTTAATCATAAGACCTAACTATAAGATAAACTATGGTAGAGGGCATGGGTGGTGGTTTATCTTGCATGGATCTCATGGAAATTTTTATGAGCTTGAACTTCTCTCACAATCGATTTCTATCATACAATAATTATTGGAGTTATTTTTGGGCTTGGTATAGGGAAAACCCTTCAAAAGTTTTCTACCTTCTAAGATCAAACAAATGAACTTCATAATGAAGACTTATAATACATTAGACTATTTCTTTCATTTTTATATAAAGATTTCATAATGTGGTTACTTCTATTTAAACCTACTAATTTAATGGTTATATTATAATGGTCAAATTTAATAAATTTATTTTAAAGTATGATGGATTCATTTTAGTTCAGTTTTTCAGGTGAATTAAGATATTAAACATAGTATTTATTTTAAAGGTAAATTAATGATAAAATCTTATGGATTTACATTTATCCTGATAAGTTTTATAACTTCACCATTTTTAAATGATCAATTTTATCCAAGTTAGGTAGGACGAAATCCCAATGAGCAGAGAATTGAAATTTTCCTAGATTTTATTTTATAGGTTTTATACCTTGAAAGTTTTACATCTCTTTCCTTGGGTAGTTTTAGGTCTTGTAAAATAGAAAAATGTAGTTGGGGTTTAAGGTCATACAACTTTGAAAAAAATGTGAAATGGTCTATATAGAACCATAGGTGAAGTAAACCCAACAAAAAATAAATAGCCTAATGTCACAAATTACCACCACCTTGAGGAATGGATCATATTGTTTAAGGTGATAGTGCTCGGACTAATGGGTGATAGAGTATAAATTCATGCATATTTTAATAAAAAGGTGAGGTGCCCTATCCAATAACGTGGGTGTGATAAACCTGATGTGAATTGAAAAATACTATTTCTACTAACAAATAAATCTCCATGGATAGGTGCATGAATTTTATTTTCATGATGTTTGGACTACTGTGTCGTGTGGTTTAGGATCACACGACAAGAACCATAAAAGGTTTAATAATTGAATATCATATTCTTACCTTGAAAATTATTGTGATTCATGTATGTGTAACATCGAGGGTATTAAAATACACATTAATATTTAGATCATATAATATGTAAATCATAAGTCAAAATGTATGAAATGGTAAATGATGGTATGGAAGAGGTACACAAGGTATGACCACTAACCACATTGGAATGATGGGTTCTATTATGTTGTTTTAGGGAATATGAGGATAATAGGACCTTTTACTCAAGACAAAGATACTTCTTGTTGGAAAGGATTGATATAGTGGCACTTATTATCATTAAAAACAATAGGTTTCCCTTAGAGCTGGAAACACTTGTTTCCATTTTTCTTGAAATATTAGAAAGGATTTAAACACTTGATGAATGAAATGGTATTTTGGAAAGTAAGGGATACTCAATAAGGGTTCAAACATCATGAATGTTAAGCCACCATGTATTAAACACATATCTAAGGTGAAGGATTACAATATGAAATTTCTATGAACTTCCTTGGACCAGTAGGATCAACGAGCATTTCTTGGATTTTTATAGGGTCGTATGGTGGGACCCACAATCTTTATGCATATTTTTTTTGTACTCTAAAATTTTTCTAGGTCATAAAAAGAGTGACCTATTGAGTGGAGACTTGACTTTTTATCAATCCACCCTTTATGAGTTTTTGACCTAGCCAGATTTATAGATTTTATCCTTTACAGTTTAGGGGTCAGGAAATTTAGACCATTGGGGGATGGGGTTTAAGTTCATTAGGATTTAACCAATTATGGTTGGGGTATAAGATTTCTTGTCTTTCATCATGTGTGATTAGGGTTTAAGGTTTCTCATATTTGACCAAGTATGCACAAGACAGTATAAATAATGAGGGAAAAATGAAATTTAATGAGAATTAAGAGTTCAATGTTGGTGTATACTACCACTAAAGGGGATATACAAATTTTATAGTCATAGTTCTTGGACCAAAATAAGTGAGACAGGTTACATGGACATAGAAAAGTAAAAATCAATTTGAATTAGAGAACCCTTGGGATACTAGGGACTTGTCATGAATGGGAGAACATGGTTTAAGGAAGTGGTGATTGGACCAAAGTAAAGGGTATAACATGAAAAACTAGATGGGGGTCAATAGAAAAAATAATTCCAACACCTTTTAATAGAGAATGGAACATATGTAAATCAGTACCTAGAGTATTTAAATTAGGAATTACACATAGGAAAAGTATGTTGAGTATGGCCATTGAATAATGTTTGAATTAAAGTTTTCAATTCAATGTTGTTAGAGTAATATGGATATTATAGGGACTTTTCCTTAGGATGAAGATGCCTTAGGTTGGTAGTTTACATTGGGGGTGTGTATGCAGATCCATGTTGAGGGCATGTATGCATAGTCGAATAGAGGTTTCCCTTAGATTTGGGAGTGATTTTTATTGATATCCATGAAAGTTTTATGGAGATTTAAACACTTAAGGGATGAAGTGTGACATGTGGAAGGAAACATCCAAAAAATGGTCAGAACATCATAGCCATAAACTAAGAATGACTAGGTTTTTCAAGGGATGATGAAATAGTGGAAATTGATAACGGCTTATGGATGAGTTTGAAATATATGGTTCATACATCACTATATTTCATAAAATAACAAGAATCAGTCCAAATGTAGTTATTATAATGGATATCCCCTATATCAATCTCTCTCAAATGCATGGGAGGGGAATTTTTATATCTTTTTATGTGATTGAAAATAAAAAGAGACTCATGATTACATCTAGGGAAACATGCCTATGTATTGACAAATATGAATATAGGATAACCCAAAATGAATAATTTTAGGGGGAAAGGGAATTTTGACATAATTTAGGGTTACATATTTCATACACCCTTACATGGATCTATATATCATGTAGGAAAAGGTGTGTAGTATGGCATGGACCACTGTAATAAGTTTAAGGTCATGCAGGATAGACCATACATTGTGTATTTTATCATCATACAAACGATTTGGAAGTGTTATATAGTTTAATTATATATTATGAGGACATTTACCATGAATTTTAACTTCATATGGTATGGAAATTTGTGAATTCCCCAAGAATTGATAGTAACATGTTCTTGAGGAATATTTAAGGTTATATATTAGATGAACCACAACATTTGTAGAGGAAAATCAAACTATATACATAGTGTTTTTATGTAAAATTGGATTTTGTGGGTGGATTAATTTTTTCATCATAGGGTTAAGGATGAAGTGCCCTATACTGAAAAATACCATGTGGATCTACCACTTATGTAGGATGGGGGATTTTAAAAAAGGAATAGGTTTATAGATACAAAACTATATACTAGATTTCATGCATTGGTTTGTCTTATGAATAGTATAAGATATATTCATTTTAGGGTTGGACCCATTGAAGGTAAATTTGATATGAACAAAGAGGATCCAAGTATTAATATGAAGTAGGGATTTTATTAAAATCAGCAGCTGGGCCCAAGATAAGAGAACCATATTTCACTATGTATCTAATGATAATTGGAATAAATTCATATGTATTTCTAATATATAAAGGATGTTCCATATTAGTGTAGATTCTAATGAAAAAATACCTAATGTAAATCATGAGACCATACATTGGGAGGTAATCGGATATTGGGGGGTTTGTTTTTCATCTAGGCTTGGAATAAAATTTTTGGGAATCACTATATATCCCAAAATGTGGGAATCAATCCATGAATAGTTCTATTATATAAAGGGATATTTTTTTCTTAGTGAAAACTAATAAATGAAATAAATTTATGTGGCAAGAACTCCTACACAGATATCGATATTATATAAGGGAGTTAGGTCATGTGAAGTAGGATGCTCTAAGAAATTTAATATCTTATAGGGTGGATCAAATGTCATGCATCTTAATGTCATGTGATGAGGACTGAGGTGTTTCATATTTTATATCATGCTAATTAAACATCCATTTTGTCTCATCAAAATATAGGGCCTATAAGGAATATTGTTCACATAAGGATACCCAAAAACTATGATAGAAATGGGGACTGGTTCATGGATAGATAAACTTATGTTGAAGTGGGGATATATCATAGATCTGGCTCATATGTGAGAGACTAAGGTATCAAAAAATGGGTTTCTCTAAAAATTTTAAGTTTATACATGGTTGTACATTTTATGGTATTTTTCATCGATCTTCCTCATGCATAAAAATGATATAACATCCCTCCAATGTTGATTCTATGGAGGAAAACTTAATGTGAGTGGATAGGTCCAATTGTGGAGACAAAGTGGGAAATTTGGTAGGAATTCATGGTTGGGATCGAGAGAGGAGATCCAATCATACTACATATCATGTGTTAACAAGAATCAAGACACACATAATTATTATAATATTCCATTCCTCTATATAGATCTAGCATATATATAAGAGAAGAGATGTGAAATGGATACCCTAATGAGAAAAAGAAGGATACAATATGATGTGAATTTAAAAGGGTCTACTAACTAGGTCAGAATAACTATGGATAGAATTTTCAGTTGGTCCTAGAATGGGAGATCATAGTTTCACTACATATATAAATATATAATAATAAATCCAAATATGGTTCTTATTATATGATATAAACACACTTTCTTTGTGTCTAATAAGGATAGGGAATCCAATATGAATAGGATGGGGTTTTGGCACCAAAACAAGGGGGGATTTTTGAGTTAAGCTTGTAGATGGGTCTAAAAGTTAATATATCACTAAATATCATGTTACAATAGGAATTAATCCTCATGTTGTTATTTTGATAATGTAATTTTACCTCTATGGAAACTGATAGATACACTAAGGATTCTTATAATTATTAGGATATCATTTAAGAGGAATGGGTATCACAAAAAGGATAACCCAAAGTTTCAGAGGTCATGTATAGTGTAATTTATTCCATGAAATTTATTTCCATACAATGAGGGAAAATGTGTTTTATATTTTAGGGTTTTATGATGATGACCTTGGTTATATAGTTTAATGTATTTCAATGTGGATGAATTATATATGAGATTATTTTTTCATTAGTGAAAACTGAAAGGTGTGGAAAAAAGATGCACCATGAATTCCTATATTAATATTCCTCTCACATAATGGAAACAAGGCCATAGATATTGGGATAATCTAACTAGTTTAAATTCATGTAGGGTGGACTCATTCCTATGTAGTATATATAGTCATGTGGCTAGAACTTAACTCAATGTTCTTGGAAAATATATCGCTCGGTCATGCTAACTGGGGAAATAAACTAGAACCTTTAAGATCACATGATTCATGATCAGTGTGAGAAACATGAAATGATTTTTAGACTACCTGAACTGTATAAGATTATATGGAATAGGTGAAAAATGAGCATTTATTTTAGTATTATATATTGAGGAAATATCGTGTAGTTTTTTATCATGCGATGAGTATATTTTTTAATAGTTTTACATTATATAAAAATTATTGTGGTGTTATGAAGTTTAACTCCTTTCCATCAGGAAGTTTTTGTATAGTTTAATGTCATGTGACCAGGATATAGGTTCCATGCAGTTTAACATCATACCACAAGTATGATGTTGAACCTGATGTGATATTATACAATGTACTTCTTGAGAAACCTCTCACTTGTGGTTGGAGTGATACATTCTCCAACCATTACGATCAAGGAATATTATTTTTTCTAATAGAAATTGAGTAAGGAATAAGTTCCCTCCCATTTTTGCTCAAGATTTAGAGGATTATTCCCTGGTATCATTAGATTTTTTTAGGTATAAAACAATCTCCCATTAGAGGAATGAGTGAATAAAAAATTTCTTATTGAATGATCATGTAATCCTATCCTTATAGATAGTGTACAGAATATTTTCTCTCCAAGACGTTCCAATTTGTCAATTCACTTTTGGGACTACTCATATTTAGAAAACTGATTTCATATGGAAACATGAAGTGAGGGCAGTTGAACCTTTATAGGTATAACTACCTATATTATGTACATAAGTGAATATGGGGTTAATTTTGTAACTATATGGGTTGTGGTATGATAAGTCTAAAAAATATATAGTAGTTTTATGGCTAGAATTTTTTTTCTATGCCCACCATTTTTTATAGGATATTTGAAAATTTATATTGAAAGCCTATATATATCCATTCACCACTACATGGTAGTGGGATTCAGGTTGGACTAAATATTGTATTCCTAATACAACATTTTCAATTCAGAAGATAAAAAAATTGTGTTTTTATACATAAATATTGTATGAGGCACACCAAATCTAGTAATAATTATTGACTACATGAAATTGAAGATATCCGTTATTCTGACTTTATTGAGGTCTATATCCTTGGCCCATTTGGAGAATAATTTGGTGGGATTAAGGATGTATTGAACTTATTGGATATTGATAGGTGATATGGACCCATGAAATCTATTCCTCATATAGAAAATAACCAATAATATATAATGGTATGAAAAAAGTCTATGGGTTTATGGACGAAATTGGAATTTATCTAGAAAACATGCTATTTTCTGGTGAACTCCAGGCATTCTTAGTTCATCGATCACTAGAAGTATCCAAGACTCTTGATTTGATGGAAGATCTTGGTTCCTAATTGATGAGCACCACGTTCACCAATGTGGACTTCCTGTATAGCAGTGAGGGTCTCTCTTTCATCAATAAATCTAGGGAGGACCCCTATAAAATCCTCATTTGTAAATTGATTTCTTAGAATTTAGGTCATCATAGAGGATGAAGTTCACTACTCTCCATCGGATCTACTCACTCTTGGCTTAGTCAAATAGAAGAATTATACTTTGGAGATATTCCATTGTGTGGATATACATCCAATGAAGGTAGTATCTAGTGATTATAGTGTCTCTCCTTGCCTTGAGGTGGTGCTGATCTCATTGATTTATTCCATTTCATTACTAAATAATAGAGAAACCGCCCTATAGTGTGTGATATGGATTCTTATTCTATCCTAGTCTATATCCACTAGGGTTTTTTCTATATTATCCAATTCATCGGCTTTGGAATTATATGAACATAAATTTGAGATATAATATTTTCATAGAGGAATCCTTCCATCAACTCACATATATAATTAATCATAGGGATCAATTCTTCTTTTTTTAATGGTACATTCACCATTAATAATATACTTGAAACCAACTCTGAATCACCCTTAATACTCAATCAGGACATAGGTATCTGTAGAACTATATCCAAGCCCAAAATGAGATCTTGTTATTCTATTTCATTGTTAGTAAATCATTTGGATAGAAAGAAGGTATAGGGAATAACTACTTTTTTGTAGAGCTGAAAACAATTCCCAATATAGCTCTATTTAATTTTGGATTTTCCATTATTCTTTATGTTGGGCTTCTGGAAGCATAGTCAAAATATATCTCTCATTTTTAAGGAGTATCATGAATGGAGAAAACACCTTTATTTGGGATTTTTGTATCTATCAGTGCACTTTCTGGGGTAGGTTGTGCTACAAGACAATCTTCCAACGCCTGCCCTTTGGTTGCCTTCTAAGGCATTAACTGGATGTGGTATTGTTACAAGATGACCACCCACCATTCCATACATATAGTTAGAATTGGATTACTATGGATTTATTTAAGTGGGTATGAGAGGTCAAATTGACCTCATGATTCTGAAATTAGTGACTTTTATTATAAACCATGAAGATTAATGCATGATAATTCTTCTCAATATCTGAGTATCAAACATGAGTAACCAAAATTTCCTTACTAAGATATTAGAGAATATTCTCCTTCAATGTATCATTTTATTATGTAATAAGGGGACTAAGTAATCACTATAAGTCTTCCACATACAAAATGAGTGTATTTAATTCTACTAGAAGCATTATGATAGGTGGATGTGAGAGATAATACTTAAGATCATTGAAATCTTTTAGACAATATTCTACCCACTTATAGGTGACTCCCTAATTTATCTGTATTATAAAGGTTAATAATTTTTTAGAGAGGTTATCTATGAAGAATATAATATAATAAAGGCATCCCTATATCCATCTAAACTATTTTAGGTTTCAAGGTGAAATGTCAAGAATTTCATTGGTCTTATCAGGGTTGACTTCTATATCATGATGGAATACCAAATATATAATGAATTTCTCTAATTTAATCCTAAAAACACTTTTTAGGGGATTTATCTTTAGGTGTGTAGCTGCAATTTGTTGAAAAATATTTCAAGGTTGGTAGGAGATCACAACAATATTGTGATTTGACCATAAAATCATTAACATATGATTCCATGGTTTTCCCCATAAGGAGATTGAAGATATGGTTCATAGTAAGTTGATATGTAGTGTTATAATTATTCAAGATAAATAGAATTACTCAATTGAAATATACCCCATGGGGTTCCCTAAAATTAAAATACTCATTATCTTCTAGTTATATATAGATTTAGTTGTAACTGGTGTATCATCCAATGAAAAATATTACCTAGAAAACAATGGTTTCATTAATCAAAATCTTCATGATCAAGACTATGAAATCATCTATTGGGAAGTGTTAGTTGATATCCCTAAAATCAATGTAAATTATTATCCTTCCATTATTATTATTTTTTTTGGGATGATATTGGTGATCCATTTCAGGTATTGTACTTCTCAAATAAATTTTTCTTTTATAAGATTATCAACTTTGGATTCTACTATAGTGGCATGGGTAAGATACATTATCCTGGATTGATTCTTATAGCCATTATGATCCTCAAGAAGAACTCAAATGATGATTTCATACTTAGGTTCCATTCTATACATTTAATTTTAATTCCAAGAGAATATATCCCTATTTTTTTAAAGGTAGGTCCAAGTCCCTTTTTATTGAATCAAAATCAAACAAAACAAATAGCATCATTATCATGGGAATCCCAGATATTTCCACATTCATCAATAGTGGTATAGACACCTTCCTCAAATACTATAGGAGAACCTCGGAGATATTATTCCTCTTCTTTCTCTATCCCAATTTCATTGTAAATGAGAGATGAAGGAGAAATATTGGATCTAGAAGATGATATGGGTGAGTTTTCATCTCTTTTCGATGAGGAGTCATCTATGGACCCCAAGGACGTTGTTGAATGAGAATCATTATCATGGGCATCCAGGATATATTCTCATTCCTCTACACTATAATCAAGGGTAATCAAGGTATTGATATCGTGAGACTCCGATGATAATGTGGGGGTATTATCCACTCCCATTAATTATAATGGGGTGTCTTTGGGTCCTATAAATGAAAATGTTTGGGGATCTTTAGATAAAAAATAAAATAGGGAAATATTTTAATTGGGGGAATCTTTATCTTTTCTATAATAATATCCTTCTTCCAACTAGAAAGGTTCGACTGACATAGATAATATCATGAGTATGGGGTGAATGTGCCCAAATATATAGTTATTCTCTTGATTTGATTAATAGGAAGTACATATTATTCACCAAACTCATTGAACTGATTTAAAAGAGATATTTCTAGATCATTTAGGGTATTAATATGAATGGAACTATATTTTTCTAGATACTTTCCCTCCCTTTAGTAGAATCATGTGTCTATTTATTGAGATTCATAAGACTCAAAAGTGGAATTATCACTATATAGCACTCAGATGTGTCCATTGATAAATTACTTGAGACTCTAATAGTATTATGAAGGGACTAACATGTGAGAATAAATCCATGGTCTTTCCAACATAGTATTTAAATTCATGACCTGATAAACAACCATGAATTCAAAGTTGGAGACAAGGTCTCCAAATTAGGCATAAATCATAATTCAATATAGAGTATTTTTCATTGTCTTATTATAATATTGAATTATTAGAGTGGGGGAGAAAATTCAACCACTATATGGCCTAGACATATTAGGGTCTGAACTAGTATGATATTAATTCCATATCCATTATCAATCAAATCCTCACAAACATCGATGTCATCATGTTTTCTAGAAATATACAAGGGTCTAAAGTTTCCCTATTTAGTTACTACATGGTATTATTCTATAAAGTAGATGACCATATGGAACTCAACAAGGTCAGTCTCTTCATGATATATCTTTGTTGGATAAAATTCATCCTCAAACTCTCAAGGTCATAATAGGGCCTTAATAGTGCTTCTTAGAGATCCTATGAGAGATAGTCGGAAACCAGTATTGAAAGTTTGTCTACAAAGATATAAATTTGATTCAAAATATCAAAATTTTAGACCATGGGCCTAAATTTCTTATCAATAGGATTCTTACTGTTCTAATTCTTAGAATCTAAGGCTTATCATACTTTGGGTTGCCTTAAAAAGAATTTGGGGATATTTTTTTATTTGGCTGTTATGTTGAGATGAACCATCCATATTTTGATGTGTAATAGACAATTACAAATTCTATAGTAAGTCGTCCAATAAGATTGGATCTTAATAGGACCTACATGACTTAGAAGTGTATTTGTTGTCCTTTTTAACTCATTGGAGTGTGTGTATTTGGGTTTCTATAGTGTATACCGATTTAGCATAAATATTACCTGAATATCGGGGGTCATATCAACTTCATCTTCCTCAAATCCCTCATATTTTGTGTCCTATTCCCTTTTCTCCCTAATTATGGTTGGGGAACTTGGTTTTATATGAATATCTTTCATTGGAAATGGTGTTTTATAAATTAATCACATTGACATAACTATATTATGATTCTTCATCTGATGAGAATTCTGTTTAGTGGGGTGATGCCCATATGATTGTTTCATGGGATAGTTCCCATACTTCTAATGGTGGATCTAGGAAGTTTTGGAGTGTTTGAATCATCTTGGTAATTGGTATTGGCTCCTCCACCTTCACTTAATCTTTTTTGAACTAATCATGTAGACTCTTAAATGGTTGGATTTCAGAATATTGTGACAATGAAGGATTTGACTCATTTGTCACATATTGAACAGAGGTTAAAACTTGTTGATTCAGTTGCACCATAAGGAAAGCATGAAATTGGTTGACTGACTTACTGATCATCTCCAATTATTCAAATTTTGGTTTCCCTTCCAAATTACTTCCTTCCATTATCCCTCCTCTTCCAGTGGGATAGAAAAGATACAAGCTACATGCAATGGGGGTTTTCCCAACATGACATTACCAGATTCAATTATCTTATTAAGGGTTTATTTGAAGATAAAGTGCTCCCATACATTATTCACCTATATTTGATGGTATTTAAAGTAATTATAGTGACCATTGAGGTCCATTTCATTGTGTTTTATAGAATTGGGAAACATGTGGAGATTATTCTCCATATCCGTAATGAAGTACCTTGGATTTTATCTTTTTTAAAATAATAGACTTTATTATTACTATCCTCATTTTGTGGATGAATATACTCATTAATTATATCCTATAAGAGTTTTTTTTTACATCATTCAAGGGGAGTAACCACATGATATTTCATGGTTTTAGGTGTTAGAGTGGTTGTTGGAACTGGATTAAGCATAATTGTAATAATTTATACTTTTTAACTACATTTCATTGAGATTATAGTGTTAGATGAGATTTTTCCATTAACCATTAGATATCATCTTCCAATAATTATTAAATCATTGTGACCTCATAGAATCTCCATGGTTATTTCAATGGAATTAGAGGCATATACAACTCATTATGAAGATTTTCTATAAAAATATTCAATAGATACTCTTATGGGAGTTGTATATTCAAGTAATATGTCAACCCCTTTAATATATAAATGAAATCCAAGTCACTTTCATTCTCATGTTTCTTGAAATTTGATAGATCAATTATTTTCATATTTCTCATTATGGAGTACAACTGATAGTGAAATTACTAACAGAGGTTTTCCTAACCTATAATAAATATAGCTGGTAGGTTGTTATACTAGATGAATGTTGGTCCCTCTAGAGTCTATATGAATCATCTAAGCATTGATACTTTTTTATACTTTAGTGTTACCATAGTAAGACCACATTGAGACACAAAATGCATCATATGTTATTTTGGGTCTCTGGTTTCATTAATGATCATAAAATTTAGATTTCCAAAATTAGGTTTAGGAGGAGTCGTATCCACCCACTCAAGGTATGGATTCATGTTTGGTTTCACTGGTACATGTCATCCTTCCATGACTTCCATTTGGGAAGGAAAAGAATCAATGGAGTCAAAAACATCTAGAGGAATGGTTGGTTGAGTAAACACTTGAGTAGAGGCTGTAGAAAGAGTCTAATATGTCCAGTTTTCCATTTATATTATTAATATCTAGTATGCGTTGTCCAAGGTTATATTTTCTAACATGGTTTTTGAATTTCATCCCAGTAGATGAAACTTATGATATCTTTCAGACATCAGGTTTAGATTCACATGTTTCTTAGTCCTAAAAAACATTGGATGGTTGAATTATACCCTCATATGTGGGGTTGTTCTATCCTATTGGGTGTGTAATGGAAGGTAAACGTTTTCATCTATCTATAAATTTTACTCAATGGGGATATTTCCCCTGATTAATTCATCATTTATCAGCCTCAATTCTGAAAAATTGTCTTTACACCAAACCAGCTTTTCTTTAATAGAGATGGATTCAATTTATTTAGGTAGTGTGTAGGATATGGCCACATCCTTTCCTTTATATTTTGTTGAAGATCACTGATGATGTGGAAGGTGAGTATTCAGAGGATATACCAAGTTTTTATTCTGTCTTTCATGTTGATTATGCACACCTTCTTCTAGTGTTTCGGTGTGAACTATGTTTAGGACAGAAAATTCTTTGTCCTCCTCTTCTATGATGAAATCATACTTTGATCCATATATGTATAAAAAACTGATGACCTTCAATTTTTCATGGTATATTGTGGTAATTATATCCTCAAAATAAGGGTAAGGTGATGGGTCACCTTTTAAGTGCTTTCCTAGAGATAAACTACAATAATCAATGGTATTTTCCTTCCTAATGGTCCACTTTATCTTAAAATCCTTGAAATTTATTTCCTTTTCTTACTAATACCCCCCTAAAAGGGATTTATAAACAATTTTCATGAGGGTTTCTTGGAATATTTTTCCTATTGTATCCTCATGCATTGAAAGAAATTATGAAGGTGCCTCTTGCAATGTTTCCCCCAGTCTAGCGAAGGTTGGTTTCCATGGGGTAGTAAGAGGTTGTGATATAAATTCCCCCAACCCTATGGGATAGGGTTGACTCAGTTCCACCTCCATTATAACCTTGACCCACTAAGGGTTTTATGATCTTAAAGGAAGCGGTGGAGGTAAAAATTATATTTTTCCATTGGGATGGGGTTGCTCACGTATTGCCACTATAGAAGATACTACTACTACCTTCTTATAATTGTGAGCCTTAGTCCAAGAATGTTCTATATTTAGTTCATGTTGTGAGAATGATATGATAAATATTGAAGGCAGTACTACAGATAAGGGTTTGTATTTTCATAGGTGATAATCCAGTTCAACCTTTTTATAGGTATGATTTGGGAGTTTTCCAATGGAAATCTCTCACTGAGTTCCCCATTTTTCATCTTTGGTAATGGTGGTATTTTGTTGCACTGACTAGTCAGCATAAGTGGACCTCATGATTGAGACTTAACCCAAGTTAATAACATTGAAAGAGACCATCCTCATTGGGATCTATTATCTTCTTTATGTGTTTGGAAAACTCCCTATAAGACAAGTGCTTTACCTTGAGTTGGTGGAGAGTTTTCTATAGACTTTAAAAAATATAATGTATATATTCATTATCCAATGTCTCAAGAAAATCATATTGAGATATTTATATAGGCTAGAACATGACTTGTATATTTCCTTCAATTAATTATTTACTCATATAAATAGTGTAATTCTCCTCATAATCTAATAGGGATTCTGCCACTTGATCTTACCAAAGTATTTGTTTCCTAGATTCTTTATTAAGGGGAGTATGATTGGTCTGAATTTTCTCCACCACATCAAAGGGTAGGACATCCAAATGTGGCATATATTATGATAATTACCATGAATTATCCTTTAATTGAGGGAAAATATCTCCAGGAATAGATGAGGTTCTTGGTGTGGCTAGACTCAACCTCTTGAGTTCCTCTAAATATGAGTTCATTTTTAGAGTGCCTTCGACAAAGGAAGGGCCTTATTTTCAAAATAGGATGTTTTTTAGGGAGGAACTTCATAGAGAATTCCATGTGGGGGACCTCTATAGTCATCTTCATATTTTCCATTACAAGGAGGACTTTCACTATGAATCAATGTTTAGTTGTAGCGGATTAATTTTATAACATATACCCTTGGTAAGACCTATAGGGTGGATAGTATAGTTTCCATGATAATGAACTCCATGGTTAACATAATTCAGTGAATTAGAAATGGTATAGCCTATTTACTAGTTGATCTTCTAGCTATGATGATTATTTTCATAGCCTTCATCATGATAAAAGTTCCCATGATTGATCTTTAAATTCCTGTAGGGAGTACATTCATTGTATATACTCTATAAAGGACATCCAAATCTACTAGTCATGGTACCATGGGGAGGACCTCCATGGTTTTAGTTGCATTCTCTTTTTGGTGATGATTTAGCATATTCTTAGGCCACTATTGATAGATAATAAAGGGTCTCAAGAACACCAGCATTGATCATGGCCAGGATATAGGCATTCTCCTGGGTTATATATTTCCCATAATTAAATTTATTCTTTGATGTTATCCATTTGATGTCTAGGGTAGTTCATTGTTCACAATGACCTTAATAGGTGATATTCCTGCTATGATACTCTCATATTTCCATCATAATATATTTATGGACTTCTTGAGACTAGTTGGCAATAGGATATTGTCCTTTTCTCGCCACCAAAATATGCCAATGAGCTTCTTTAGAAGGGGAAGGAATATGTTTCTATCTTTTGATTGTTTTTGAGATATATTGATGGCCATCCTAAAACTAAAGAGGAGCAGGAATAGGGACCTACTTATGCTCAACCACCAAATTATATAGGTTATTTCCTATGAAGTTAATGGGGATATGAGCCTACCTTGAAGTTGCTATCAGGATATGTTGATAATCATTGGTTATATTGGAGATATGATCCTGATCCTATTCTTCATTATTTATAAGGGCATACCAAAAATACTCATAAATTGGGTTGGGAATAGGTGTCTTCTTCTGATTAGATCTTTAATTATGGTAATGATATCCTATGATAATGGGGGTGGGAGTATGATCCTACACCCTATTGACCGTTGGGATATGAAAAATGTGTCCTTTCACTATTTCCTCTTGGGTATGATGATAGTATTTTAAGGTATAATCAAGGATATAATTATACCCTTTGATCACCATAAAAATATACATATAGGCTTCTTCCATAGAAATGGGAATATGATCTCGCTCTACAATGGGATTGGGGCCCACTCAAGTCCTTAGGTTTTCATCAAGATATATCAGTGGGATTTATAAGTGGGAGAAAGATTATGATCTTTCTCCCTAGTTACCAATGAAATATGTTGGAAAGCTACTCTTGATGTCTCTAGAGTGTGTTGGTAGGATTGATGAGTAGGTGTAAGGATATAAGCCTACTCCTTAAATAACATTATAGTATGTTGATGGGTTTCCTCTATAGGGTTGGGAACATGGTCCTTATCCCTAGTTTTTGTGTTCTATCTCCAACCATGAGATCTTCTCTTGGGTACCCTAGCCTGGATAGTCGGGACCAAGATCTCATAGTAGGAATACTTAATATAATACTTAGGGTTTAGTGTCGTAGAATTTTGATGAAGGAAATGGTTAGCAAGATCTCTCCTAGGAATCTCCTATTTGGTTTTGAAAACATTATAAATCTCCTCAATATCCCTAAGGTAAGGGGATATTTGTTTCTGTGTATCGGGGAAAGACTCCCAAAGTGGTTCACAGTGGAAAAAATCACTATCATCTTCATCGTGGTTTTTCTATATTTATGATGTGATATATAGGGATTAATAGTATGGATCACTACTACAAAAGAGGCCTTTAAACGTGCTAGAATAGGCCTTTATTAGCACTAAAAAGGTACTAATAATCAGAGTGTAGTTAAATTCCCAAATTTTTTATCAGTTCTAAGAATGTGCTATTAAATTCCCCCTTTAACAGTGGTAAAAAGTGTTGTTAAAGGGCCCATTAATAGTGCTTTTTTAGCACTTTTAAAGGGGGCCTTTAACGTCGCTTGTTTATCACTGATAAAGTAAGTGGTGTTAAAGGGGGTAAAATTAGGTTTTTTTAACTTCCATGAGCCCGACCTATTTATTAGTGCTTCCACAACACCTTCAATAGCACTCCCACACCTTTATTAGCACTTTTCACCCCACCACCCCTTTTATCAGTGATTTTCATATTTTAGGCCTCATGGACGCCAGCCTGGATTCGAACCCTACAGCTCTCCTTCAAAGATCGAACACCTTTACCACTACACCATATTGTTTTGATATCTATTTAATTATATTTCTGTTTATTTATAAATATATTTACATATATATTTATATATATTTATATAATTATTTTTAAATACATTTATACAATATTTTTGTGTGTTATATATATATACCTATATTTATTTAAATATATTATATATTATATTCATTTACATATACTATAATATAATATAAATATATATCTATTTATTAATACACACATATATGTATATATAAACATTATAAATATATTTTTGTAATGTAAAAAATGGTTAGATATTTTTTAAAATAAATTTTTAGAATATTTATTGATTTACATATATTTGAATATACATTTTTATATAAATATGTTGATATATGTATTTATATGAGTGATTTATTGTTAGTAAATATAAGAAAACATGAATATATTTAATTATAAATAAAATTATTTTATGACAAAAGATAAATTTTCAAATCCATAATATCAATATGAATGTAATCCCTGGGAATAAATTCATTCTCCACTAAAAAAAGGCAATGAGACCCCCTTAAACGATTCCAAAAAATCCACTGAAAGTTAAAAATTTGGGGTACCCCAACTAAAAGCTCGGTTTTTAAGGCCTTCTAGGCCTTTTTGACATAGAAAAATGTTACATAGGTTTACCTGTGTCTCCAAGGGTGTATAGATCGTCACAAGATTTGATTTGATATCTGGTAGAGCCCAAACAGACACCCTGATCAAAATTTATAGTCGTTTGAAGTTCAAGTTATGTTTTCAACTTATTTTATATATTTTGTTGATTTTTTTATTTTTTATCCTAAAATATATAATAAATGACTATTAACTCAGTAATAGTAATAAAATTATTAATTAAAAATGTTTTTAAAATTATTTTATAACCATTTTAACTAAATATCTTATATATTAAGTGTAAATGCCTATTTACGTTATCTAAAACATATTTTAAAAAATATATATTATATTTATATCAATATAAATATATTAATATATTAATATATTATTTTAATGAAATATATTTTTTTAAGTATACCAATATCAGAGCCACTAAAAAACACTGATAAAGGGGGGTCTTTATCAGCGCTTCTAAAAAGTATTGATAACCCCCCCCCCCCATCAGTGCTTTTTTAAAAGCGCAAATAAAATATCCTATTTATCAGTGATTTTTTAAAAGTGTTGATAAAGGTTGGTACTTTATCAGTACTTGTAAAAAATATCTGATAGATTTCCCCCTTTAACAGTACTTTTTTAGTGCTATTAAAAACCCCCCTTTAACAGCGTTTTTTAGAACTGACAAAAGGGGTCTTTAACAACGCTTTTAGCTAGCACTGTTAAATCCATATCACTGGATAAATCCATTTTTGTAGTATTATTTCCACATAAAAGGTGGGTAAAGTACCAATGAGGTGTTACTCCCTCACCAACACATTGGTAACCTATTTCTATAGATGTTGTGTTGGTGATAGAACCCTCTTGTTTAGTGGGACCTTAGCCTTTACAAAGGATTAGGCATACATCTAAAACTTATATGATATCTTCTTATTTTGGATTAAAGGGGGCTCTTATTATAGAAGCCTTTTAAGGATCAAAAAACATAAACAAAAAATTCCATCAGTGTGGAATAATAAGTAAGATAATGATTGATAAATCAATTGGACCTTCTTTTTAAATGTGGGTGGTTTTGGGAATTTATCAGTGACACCTTGGAATGTTCATTAGTCTAGAGGATGGGAGGCTGAGCTCATTCAAACCCTTTTACGGAGAATTATTTCTTACTCTTGTAATATCTTATATATTTAATATATTTTCAGGAATCCTTCCCAGATCTTAGTGTGGTATAGTTACCCCTATGGTAATGACTTGGTTGACATCACATGTTAATATATATATCTATAACATATCAGAGGATCCCAGTCAACATGACCATCCATATATATCATACACTCTTTGAGAAAATTATCATCTGTATATATAAAACCCTCTCCATATTTATCTTGTTAGTTTGATTATACTACTATTTAAAGTCACATAGTTAGATGGTCTAGAGTTTATCATCATCTAGGGAGATAATAAGAATTTATGTTCTTGGGATTAGTACCTTGAGAATATATCCCTATGTATCCCTATGAAGAGACTTAAAACCTACATAGTTCATTATCATTTAATATAACATGGAATTACTTTTAATTTCATGCGATAAAGACCCATTCCAATAAGTTTAAATTTATGCGGAATGTAGTTTTAGGAAAAAGGAACCAAGAAATGGTTGGTGTGGGGATTACACATGAGCGTCCCTTTTTGGTAGACCTCAAAGGGAATATAGCCAAATGAGGATGATTTTTTTTCATTAGTAATATATCCCCATTTGATATGTGTTTGGTTTGTCTTATGTGGATATTTTCCACTAAGTAGGATGGTTTCCTCATTAGGAATATATTTTAATGAGAAAGGTTCCCATGGAATATTGCCCCAGTGAAATGATGTTCAGTATCATGGGAAATGTAGCTCAACACGGAAGGATGTATATAATTTCATGTGGAATATGGTCTCATAAATATGTGTTCATAGGGAAAATGTCCCAAGTTAAGGTATACAGGGGACTTAGAGGGAATATTTCCTAATGGGAGGGGATGTCCTATCTCACAGGGAATATGGACTGGAGAGGAAAGACATATATGGTCATTAAGTTATGTTTAAACCATAATTAGGTGTCCTATATGTCCTACTAAAACAAGGACCAAAGACCACATAGCTCAAGTTTCATAGTTTAAGTTCATGTGGTAGGACCATACCAAACAGTTTAACATCATGTGGTAAGGAAAAAATCATGCATTTTTACATCATGTGACTAGAAAATATGTGTCATAAAATGGTATATAATAGAGTATTGAATGGGAAATGGTCATGGGATTCCCTATTGGCTCAACCTATATATAGGTAACTATATATGATAAAATATGGCTTAGGATTATACCTAAGGAGGATGCCTAAGATTCTACTCAAAAATTGGGAGAGCATGAGTGGGGATTATGAATGGAAATTTTCTTCCCATGTAGATATTCATGCTCATTGATTTTTCCTAATGATGAAATAATAATTGGTAACATGGTTGGGTCTTACATATAGGAATGAAACCTAATACTATATGTCTCATTAATTGGAATCATATTGACCTGCATGAAACTTTGGTAGCCAAGATTATCATGTTGATCTAAGAGAAACTTCTCTAGTGTACTCAATATAAAGACACTGGTTATATGATTATGATTACTCTAAGGGTTTTTCCTATCTAGGATGAAAAATCTGGAGTATCCTTTTGGTGAAGAAACATGTGATTGAAGGAGGGTTCTCTGTTGTGCCTAACAAAAAAATCATATATGTCTAGTGTCTTAGTTGAAGGTCTTGATTCATCCTTTTCAGGGTTTTAACCTTGGAGAAAGGAATCCATGAATGTCATTTTAGTTTGTATGGACTAGTTAGGAAAACTAGGTGAAGGATAGTGTGCAATTGAAGTCTATTTACTCATTATTAGAGTAATTTACAAAGAATTTGTGAAGAATTCAGATACTACACAGTTTAATTCCATTGATACTTGGTTTATAAGTACTTTAGAAGGCCTTAATATCAAATAGAGGGTCATCTATTAAAATGGTAAAGTTGATCATATAGAGATTAAATCCAAGGACCTCCACGAAGGGGGATCATGGGAGTCCCATTTATAAAGGGGGATGTGGGACTTATATTTGTGAAGGGCCCCATGCACCTCTTCATTTATGAAGGGAATCATGAGCCTTCCATTTGTGAAGGGCCTAGTGTTCCTCTCTATTCAAGAAGGTTTCCATGATCCTTCCATTCATAAAGTTTCTCACACAACTCTTTATTCATGAAGGGAAACATGGGACTTCCATTTGTTGAAATATTGTTACAGTCCCTTAGTTACCTAGGATTTCTTCATGAAGGGAGATCTGAATCTACTCAATGTTTCCAAAAGTGGTAAGTCTATTTTTTAAGGAATTCATTCACCACTCCTTCATTTTTTTATTATAATATAGGTATGGGGTATTTATAGGTGGTCTTGGGTAACCAATTTCTAGAAATTGGTAGTCACGTAGGGATTACTTGACCACATACTTTGCTTATGGATAGTTGGGCTTCACATATGACTTCAGATTCATGAAGTGTTATGAGATGGAATATAATCACCACCTACATGCTAAAAAATGAATCTGTGATATAGGAGGTTTTTGGTGGGTTCTAACTCTCTATCTTTGAGATGAAAATAATGGGTTCATGATGGTCATTGAATCCCCGAATTTGATCCATAAACAATTAATGGTGAGTGAATGGATGAAGCACTATGTGGGAATCCTATGTTGTCTATGAATGAACTATGTGTTTCACAAATGATCACTTTTTGAACCATGAAATGCTTCATATATCACCCAAGTTACTTTGTGGAATCTCTTAGTTTTCCAAATTTTATACGGGTTTTGTTCTTGCCTTTGATATTCAAATTTATTTCAAATGTTTTTCAATTATTAGTGACATTACAAGTGATAACAAGGTGTGATCATACATTTATAATCACTAGGATGCTTCTCAATACCTTACATGTTAATTTGGAATAAGTATACTAATAATGTAATGAATAAATAGTAGAACCAATAAGAACATATCAGGTTAACTACCACCTAGCCTCATCAAGGCCCTCTCACCAATTATCTCATACAAGTGTAATAAAATAATATCAATAATATAGTGAAAAATGGTACCCCACACCACTTTGCCACTGGTTTCTCACTCTTACACCCCAGCACCAAATTTCATGTCCTCTCAATCCCTTATGCAGTCATGTTGCAACACACTGTATCAATCTCATTGCATATGATGTAGGTTAGACTGCATCCCTACCTCCCCAAACCCACATAGGGTAAAAAAACTCATTGGAACCATCATCATACATACCATAATTATAACTAAAACTATAGATCAAATATCCACATCTCTACAACACATCACAACCTCATCACATATATATATTAGAAGGGTATCATGAACATAGAGTACATTATCCTCATGCCCTCCTCCTACCATACATGACCTTCACCAAGTTATATCACCACATCCATATAATAAGTATGTTTCACCACACATATAAGGGAGAGTGGGTAATATAGAGTAATTATTCATGTATTCCCTTTCCAACCTAAATGTTACAAAAAATACCCAAAACCCAAAACATGTGGGAATTGGTAAGGTTACCTGACTTGGGTGAGGTATGTATATAAATAATAAGAAAAAAACTAATTATATATATATATATATATATATATCCACACACAATCCCAACCTAAAGGGATTATATTATAATGTAACTACCATAATCCATAGTCATCACCACACTATCATTGTCATACTCTATCATCATTATCAATTTCTATAACACAAACGAGCCCCACTTCTCACAAAAAATATCCATAACACCCATTCACAATATCCTATTTAAAGAATATTTTAACTAATTTCATACTTACTTTTCACCAACCATATTACATTCATTATTTCATTCAATTCAGTATTTAATGAAAATCCATTATCATCCATTACCCATGATTAATCCACTCATTACCCATTCATTTCAAGTATTTCTAATTCATTTATAGCCCACGGTTTATTCAATTCCATACCATGACCATTTAAAATTTTCATTATTACCAATCACATTCCATTACTATTAAGAAACTATAAAACATACCCATGTCAGCTGACCAACCATTTCAAAAACAACATTCATCTCATGCCAACAACCATATTAATAACCACGCATGACTTTTCCTTCCACACAACTAACCATGCCACCATTACACATCAATATCCACATTACCTATTACTGACCATGGTAAGGATACCACAACCTCATTGCACAACACATACCACCATCTAAAAACTATCCACAACCATCAACCACCACAATCACAATAATAGTAACTCAATGGTATAATAAATTCACACAGTAACAAACTCTAGAAACAAACACTTCAACAATATACCCTTCCCAAAAAATTCCATCTCATTTATTTTACATCTATTTCATGGTTGAAAATATAACAATACAAATTTTATGAAACTGATTCTTTATCATCGTTAAGTGGATAACATTTTATGAAAGGTGATCCCATCATTTAAATCACAATAAAAATGAAATTCATATATCATAAGTAAAATCTTTTCAGAAACAACATTGGTTACTCAACAATCTCATAACCATGTCATAAAAACACATAAACCAATATGAATCACCCATTACCTTCTATTTTCTTAAGTCTGGTTCATTTTCATTATTAAGTCAATCCATAACATCCACCCAAAGAAATCAAGAGCATGAAACTTCTATAATTCAAAAATAAATAAAGAGATTCTTGAATATCTTACCTCAATCGATGCTTCCAAAATAGTTGCATGTGAACAAGGTGAAGAAGATATGATCACCCAATTAAAATAATGAAATAGAATCCTCAATAATCTAAGACACAATAGAACCCATCAAAATAATTAATCAAGGAAAACTGAAACTGAATATAACCATAGTGTAGCTCCTCTGGGATAATGGAATGGGAAGGAAACCAAGAAAGGGGGAAGTGGAACTCAAATCAAATCATAACTATTTTATCTCTTGAAGCTAAAGAACAAAGCCAACCAAATTACCCTTAAGGACCTCTAAAGTCACACCAAAAAATGCTCAAGGGTAAAGATAAGTAATATAATTAAATGGAAGTTTTAGGAGATTCATAATTTATACCCAACATAAAAAAACACAATGTAATGGGTAGGTCCATAGAAAAATGGGGTTAAATCCAACCAATCTTTAGAAATCACTTCACATATCTCCTATTTATCTTCCCTCTTAAACTTTTTCAACCATTTAATCTAATTAAACTAAGTAAGTTCCATATTTTAAATACCATATTCATGCTACTAAATCCAAATTCCTAAAATATTATAAAAATTCCTTTAACCCAACCATGGTGAAACCTCCCCCAAAATAAAATAAACAAAAAACCAACCACTCTAGGATCCAAGATGTAGTATTAATAACCATTTCATAAATATCTAACCTTCCCTTCATCTCGATCAACTCCAAACTAAATCCATGGAATAACCTAAGGACCATGACATGGGGACACCAAGAAAAAAGAATTAGATCCCTCATCCTCTAAAACTCCCTAGATATCTCCCAAATCTATATCAAAGAACACTAGTAAACAGAAATACCCTCTTCTAACCAGCCACCCACAGTACAACACACAAGGAAGCAATATAATATACTCCCACTAGTTGAAATTTCAACCCCAGGTCCACCTTCCTTCCTCAAACCTTCTCCTGGAATCTTCAACACCCAAAACACATAAAGTAACAACTTGTAATGGATTGATATGTTATAGAGATTCCTTCTAAAGTGGTACTTTTCATGAACTATATAATTCAATATGAGTGACCCTAACAGTCATCTACCCATGTATTATCTTATGTAAGGAAAGTAAATAATAAGGTGACCCTAATTATTAAGTGCCTTATTCCTGGAACATTCTTTAGGTTATACTTATTTAGGAAACCCTAATTGTTAGGATACAAGAGGAATAGAGTTGATTGAATCCATATTATATATTTAGATAAATATTTTTCCAATTATATATCCAATAATCATATGAGATATAATTGAAAATAGTTTTCTACCATATATATTCGTGGATTATTTGCAAGATGGTCAGTGTAAATCATAATGAAATATGGATCTCAGCTCACTAAATGGATATGATGTATGGGGTTGGGTCATCATTTTATTGGGAGTACATTCATTAAAATTACTTAATGAAAATAAATAAAACATAATACTCACCCATAGATATGTCTTTGTTGTATAGTATGGAATACATCATGATTATCATTTTTAGATCACTTATAGGGAAGTACTATAAAATAATTGTAGATTAATATATAATAATGATAAGTGTTTTCAAAGAAAAGTATTCTGAGAATTTGAATGTAAACATTATAGAAGTCAATTTCTCAAACTTTGGTCCATGGGTATTAGGTACGAGGTGTGTATCACACATTTGTGATGATAAAAACATACTCAAAAATAAAAGGTAATTGAAGAAATGTTAAGTATATATATGTTTTGGAAATAGATAAAT
This sequence comes from Viscum album, assembly GCA_963277665.1. Taxonomy (NCBI): domain Eukaryota; kingdom Viridiplantae; phylum Streptophyta; class Magnoliopsida; order Santalales; family Viscaceae; genus Viscum; species Viscum album. The sequence goes on along the minus strand of OY728123.1, from coordinate 276,689,138 downwards.
AATTTCTACAATGGAAGTTTGTGCTTATGGTTTATGTTTTCCTAGCAGATTAATTCAAGAATTAGAGAATTGTTATTATGTTCCTACCATAAATAGAAATTTTATTTACATATATTATTTGAACAAAAGGGGATTAAAATTCATTATTAAGAATTATAATTATTCTATATGTGTAAATGAAATGTTTTATGACATTTCTAATATAGTAATCGATTTATACATTATAGATATAGATAATCCTATCTATAACATTTAGAATAAAAAGTTCAAGGTTAATTCTAATCCCACATAACTTTGGAATTATTTACTTAGACTTATAAATGGAAAAAAATCAATAAAATCCATATAGATTGATTATTAGAGTCATTCAGGTATGAATCATTTGATAATTTAGACTTTTATTTATTAGGAATAATGACCAAAGAAACTTTTAGTGGAAAGGTTAAAAGAGATAGGGGACTATTGGATATTATAATTAGTGATGTATAACATATAATGAGTACTTAATAAAGTGTTGGTTTTAGGTAATTTAAAACCTTTATCAATTATTTTAGTTATTATGGTTATGTGTTTCTAATGAGATAATAGTATGAAACTTTTTAAAAATTTAAAAGTTTCAGAATGAAGTAAATAATCAACTGGTAAAAAGTATTAATATTATATGATCAAATTGGGGTGGAGAATACTTGAGATATAAATTAACTTATTATCTAATAGATTGTGAAATTATTCTACAATTCACTCATCCTAGAACACCATGGTGGAATAATGTATCTAATATGATGAATTATACCATTTTGAACATGGTTCAATCAATAATAAGTTAGTGTGACCTTCTTATAAGAAACTACTAAATTATTAATTAATAACATTCCATATAATTAATTAATAAATACAATATATAATATATGGCATGGGGAAGTCCCCAATGTGACTTTTATGAGGATTTGGGGTTGGAAAACATATGTATAAAATTTTTATTTTGATAAAAAACCCTAAATTACATAAATTCTTATTTGTTTTTTATCCCAAAAAGAATGCGGGATATTAATTTTGTAATCCTACTAAACACAAAGTGTTTTAGCCTAAAATAGTGTTTTTTTTAAGAATGAATACATAATTTGAGGATTCATTGGTAGGAAAGTTTAACTTGTATAAGTTCAAGACCAATATATAGGAAGTTCTTTTGATATGGAAGTTGAGATAGTTCAATAAAGAGTTATTGAAGAATAATGAATTAAAGCTACAAAAGAACCTCAAAGGTATAGTAGGATTCATTAGGATCCTAAGAGAGATGGATTTATTATGAAAAATATATAATGAATTAATTTTAATAGGTGATGAAACTATTATCTACCAAGAGGCCATTAAGAGTTCTGATTCTAAGAAATAGTTAAAATCCATGGAATCTGAAATGGACTCCTTGTACACTAACCAAGTTTTAATATTTGTGGATGCATCTGAAGGGGTGAGACTCATTGGGTGTAAGTGATTTTTTCATATGAAAATTGATATTGATGTTATAATTTCTTCCTATACAACATGACTTGTGTCAGATGGTTACAAAAAAAATCATGTTGTTGTCAATAAAGAAACATTTTCCCCAGTTACAATAATAAAGTCCATTTGGATATTTCTTACCACATTAACTAAATTTAATTATGATATATATAATATGGATGTTAAAACCACTTTACTAAATGGAAATTTATTCAAGGATGTATATATGATATAACACAATGGATTTGAAGTGAAAAATGAGGTTGCTGAGGTTTTCTAGTTGAAAAGGTTCATCTTTGGATTAAAGTAAGATTATTAGAGTTGGAATATCTGGTTTTATAAGGCAATAAAATAGTTTTGTTTCATCAAGAACATGGATGATTCTTTAGAATTCAAGTGTATTGGTCAGTGTGTGGTGGTAATTCTAATATTATATGTGAATAACATAATTCTTCTTGAGAATAATGTCCCGATTTTACACTCTATAAATATGTGGTTGGGAAAATGCTTATTGATAAAAAAAACATGGGTAAATCAACCTATATGCTAGGTATGAAGATATATAGAGATAGATATAAAGTTTTTATTGGAATAAGTTAGAACACATGCATTTTTATAAGGTGGTTTATCATAGAGAACTCTAAAAATTGGTCTTTACTAGGGTTACTGGAATGAATCTTAGGAATATTCAATATCCTTCTAAAGAGTTATAAAGGATGGATAGTATTCCTTATTTTACCTATATAGGATCTATCATGTATGTTATATTTTTTACTTGACCTTATGTTGATCATGTTTGGATCATAACTATTAGATACAAATCCAATCCTAGTGAGAGTCAATTAATTGTTGTAGAGAATATCTTTAAGTACCTAAGAAAAACTAAGGATGTGTTTTTAGTATTCATAGGAGAGGATAAGCTTTATGTAATGGATTAAACTAATGCAAGTTTAAAATCCAATAAATACAACATGATATCTCAATATGGTTTTATGTTTTTCCTAAATAATGTAACTATTAATTGAAATAGTTCCAAACAACACATTAATGAACCTTTATCGCAAAAACCATTATCTTATAAAACAAATGAGGTTCATGTTAAGTTTATTAGTAAAAGATATATAATATATTGGATTTAATGGTTATAAAATGTATCATGGTTTTATAATAATTTAATCTCTATTTATCATTCATTTATGTATGATGAAATTTATATTACATGAATAGTGGAATGATAATATCCACTCAATGGTATGACTTTAAGTTTCCCCTAATCGATTAAATTTATATATGATTTGTATTTTTCTCATATAAATTATGATTTTAATTCAAGGATGTATCATTTAATGTGGTCTTATCCTATAATGGACACTCGATATCTTCATCCATAATTGGATATCAAAATAGTATTTACTCATGTGCTATAAATGAATGAGTAAATGCTACAGGTCAAGGAGTGTGCTTGTGGATTTAGAAACAATGGTCATATGATGCCAGTGTAATTGGTGTTGTTTGCTTCATGCTAGGATGAAACTATACATCACTAGAAGCTCTCTTAATTATTCCCCTTTTCATTATAGGATCTATTAGTCCATGGAGATAGAATGGATTCTATCTGAATAATAGATTATTCATTCGACTAGTGGATATACAACGATGAGGGGATATCTTTCTGATATCCTTTTTTAATCTTTATTAGACCTGTTTGATGGTATTTGAATATGTTATAGATGATATTAAGTATAAGGTATGTTATTTAGGTTATTTATTAATTTTGAGTTTTACACCCAAGTTTCATATATCATGTATGAGAGATCCTCATACAATGATTTAAATCACTTCTGATTCATCTGATAATAATTATTAGATTCATTTTAAACCCTTCACTAATCAGGGGTGGTTGGGTACATTGTTAATCATGTCATTGGTGGGAGCTCAACTAAGATGGGATTTTTCCACACATATAACGAGAAAAGATATTTGGACCTTGATTAAATTATATGAAGGAAACGCATGGCCATGAATAGTTCAATGACATGTTGTGTGATTGGAAACTTTGATGTGGAACATGTTATGTTCTCATATTCTTGATGAAATTCAGACTTTTTCAAAAAAATCATGAATGTATTAAATTTCCTATACTAGATTGACATGTTCCATGTCTATTAGTCACTCAGTTCTATAGTAAAAAAGGATTATATAGGATTAAATATGATGTATATGATTCATATTATGGTGGAAATGTTCATATAAAAATATGAGTATGTTTGATTGATATCACATGAGACCCATTTGTAGATTGAGTAGAACTGATGTTCTGCTAGAGGCCACTCTTTGCTTACATTTATAAAATCTTGATTTTATATTTTTTTCAACTCTATAATGGATAGTAAGGTCACATGGTTAGGACTTAATATAAGTATTAAATTTTGGGAAATTTTTTTATTAAAAAATGAAGAGATAGTAATAGACCATATACAAATTTGTTTGGATACATTCACAAAGAGTTTTGAAGTTTTCCATAAAGTCCTTATGGGATTTTATTGGAAGTGGGGGGTTGTTGGAAATGAACTATAATAAGGATATAATATTTTAAGATATCCTTGAATCAAATCTAGTGATATGGGTATGTGTATTATTTTATCATAGTATATGATTGGTTTCTATCATGGTTTACGATAGAAATTCAATATGTGATATCACATGGATGCATTATATTGTATCTTCCAATATATTTTACTCCAGTTATAAATAATTAATATGATTCATTTATTCCTAAAAAACATATTATATTCATTTTAAGTGTTTAAACTATCATAAACCAATGGAAATAAGTTATTGTAACATATGAAGGCTTCCAAGAGTTGGCAGTCGATGCTCGACTTACTTAATTTAATAAAGAGGGCCCATACAAGGGATAGAATTCCCCTGTTGGTGGTAACATGATACTTAAAATCCATAGTTGAAAATCTCTTCCTCCAAGATCACTATTTTTTATTCTGGAGAAGGCACTATCACTCCTTTAGTGTTTAAGGGTCCTCCCTGACCGATTACTAACATTAAGGTATGCTTTTTTATTTATATTATTTATTTTAAATTTTTATTATGATTATAATATATTAGACATTATAATGGGTTTATTCTACAGTTATGTTCATATTATGATCCACCAAAACCCATCATGTATTATATGGGTTGAAGAAATTCCTTCAATCTTGGTATCCCAATGTTGATACTTGTTTAATAAACATGAAAACACAAAAGGGAGAGGTTGATAAAAACTTATATATATTAAGGTAAATCATACAAATTTACTCGTGATGATCATGTATGTTGATGAAATTTTATTTAGTAGAGGTGAAGTTAAAGTGTTTCAATATTTTTTTGACGAAATGAAAAATATGTTTAAGATGTCTATGCTCTATGAGATGAAATTTTTCTTGGTTTTAAAGTCACACAAGATGCTAGAATGATAATATTATAATAATAAAAATATGCATGTGAGCTAATAAATCATTTTGGAATGGATAATTTAAGAGTATTGTCAATACTTATATTTTTTGGTATAAAATAACAAATGAATTTGATGGAAATTTTTTGAATCAAATGGATTATTGAAGATTTATTTTTAGTTTTCTTTATAATATATTCTTAACTTTATATTAACTTCATACTAATGTTAATTTTGATATTATAAATAAGTTATAAGTAATATCATAGTATAGTTGAAAATAATATTTTCTAGTCTATCAAAGGCACCCTTGATGATGGATTATTTTATGAATGTGAGAAATGTATTTAGTTATGTTTATTTGTGGACATGGATTGGGATAAAAATACTAATGATTGGAAGTTCACCTTCAATGGTGCTTTGTTTCTTAGTGGAAGGTGTGTGGAATGTAAATTATAGAATAAAAATCATTTATATTAATCATGAATGAATTGGGGTATGTGGTAGTGATTCAAGATACCACTAAAATGATGTAGATGAAATCCCAATTGGAAGATATGAGAGTGGGATAGGGGTTCCCTTTTGTAATTGGTTGTGATAATCAAAGTTCCGCCAACTTGTTTAAAAATTTTGTGCGGTTCCCAATATCAAACCACATCGTTATTAAATATCACTTCATTAGGAAGAAGTTGGAGTGAGTCAACCAATGATTAGTGTATGCTTATACTGAGGATAAATTATCAAATATTTTTATGAAACCTATCCAAATAAATATTTAAGCACTTTCTACAACTACAAAATGCAATTAGGTTCGTTTTATTTTACCTTAGTAATTTTTATAAACATGGATAATGTATTTAATTAATTTTCATAAAAATATGATTAAATTTCATATGGGTAAATTGGACATATTTTAAGATGTTGTTAATTATCCTCATTTTATATAAATGTGGCTAATTTTTTTATACTCATGGAACGAAGGTAATTGATCCATTCTTATCCATAGTTAAGTTTATGTTTTTATTTATTATATATGATGTTTTCTTACTATGAAACCCCCCACATGGTAGGTCATACAATCAATTACCACATCATATGAAACCAACAATTCCAACCTGAACCCACACACCTACCTAAAACCACATTTACATGAAATAGTTGTGGCCTGAAACCACCCACATAAAACTAATTCCATTTTAAAACACACACACACACATAATTCCCTCATTTTTTAAATAATTGGATATTAAGAGTACAAGCATCAGCGTATTACTTTAGTTCACATGGAATACAAGGTTGAGAACCCTTGTGAAAGAAATTAGGGTGGCTAAATATAGTGGGTCAACACATCTTAAAATATATTAATATATAAATGTATAAATATATAAATATATAAATACAAATAACATAAAATATATATATATATATAATATTACTAATTACTAATTAATTAATTAATTAATAATTATTGCATAAATACATACATACATTATATGTATATATATGGATTTATATATTTATACATATTATTAATTATTTGTTATCAATTGTAATATAGTTATTAGTTATTATTAGTTAATTCTCATCCCATTTTAACTTTTAATTAATAATAGCTAATTTAATTATTTAATAGACATGTACACTCACACATGTATATGTATATATGTATATTGATTTTATATAAATAATATTAATTTTTAATGTTATGTAATACTATTATATATTCACTATATATATATATGTATAAATTATTCATATATGTTATTTTTAGTGTTATATAATACTATTATATTATATTATATATATATATATATTAAATGTAATAATTGAATGATATATTACACACACAGATACACTGATATATATATTATTTAAATTTAAATTCAAATTTATTTTGATTTTAAATATTATAAATTATGTGTGTTTGTTAAATTTTAAAATTTGACAGAAAAGAATATATATATATATATATATATATATATATTGTAAATAAATTTTATTTTTTATTTAATTTAGAAGTTTATAAAAACATGGTTAAAAAATGATGTCAAATGTAAAATTTATCCATGTTTTTAAGGAACATAGATGAAATTAAAAAGTAGTCATGTTTTAAAACATGACTAAAAACACGGGTAAATCGATCACATTTCAAAAAAAAGCATCAAATTATCCATTTTTGTATTTTACACTTCATGATGGTAGTGAATCCTCTCCCAATTCAATGTGATAAAATTATAAATCTTTAATTTCTTTATTTCAATGTATTTAATTGAAAAAATAAGAAAAAACCCTACTAAAATTACAAAAGAAATGGGTAGAGTTGTAAAGGTGAGTAGAAATTTTCTTATGATTACATGTTCCTAATAATAAAAAAAACCTGATCATTATAGTGAAAAAATAATTGTTTTGTTTTGTTTTGTGAATTTCAATAAAATGAGAGGAGTATTCACCTAAGGCTAAGGTTTACAAAAAATTATGTTTGAAGAATCATTTTATGAGTACAAGAAAAATTGTCACTAGAAGATGGATTTCTCTGAAAAGAATCACTATAATAAGTGGTGTGGTGCTTTGATCCACTTTTAGGATATTATGTTATGAAATTTCTCTAAAAGAATGGTGTTTATAATAAAGGCACTTTAATTTCTATGTGATGAGTCATAAAAAATTATATTTTTTGTAAACATGGTCATTATATTTATTGAATAACCATTCATAGGGTTCTCTTATAATTTAATGACAAATGTATCACTTTTGTAGAAAAACATAAATCAATGTAGATGGATAAAAAGAGAAGAAACTATCAAAAATATATTATAAGACACCAGAATTTAGGTGGTTGAGGAAGTATTAATGTATTATGCCTTATGTCATCAATATTTTGGTATTTTACACCAAAACACTTGTGTAACAATAGAACTCCAGTGATACCCACCAAATTTAAAGTTGGAAAGGTAGTAACTATTTCTTCCTGGAATTGTGTCCCACCAAACCTTTGGTATATAGAAGTTGAACACCATTAGTGATCACTTTAAATTGAGTGATATTTCACATAATCTCCATTATTTTATATGTGTTTACTTATTCAATTCTTATATGATATGGGTCAACCAAAAAAAGATTGAGAGGTTTTTTCTAATTATATTGGACACCTAACTCCATTATAATTAAATATGGTACCCTTAAAAGATTTATAATGAGTGGATATTGCTTAATATTTTAATCAATATGAGGTGGAGTTCTCTCTTGAATATACACCCTTCCTTTGTAAGATTATGAGGATGGTTCTTACTGGTGTACTTTCTATAAAAATAATGATGTAGCTACCAACATTATTGTAAGATATTGAAGAAAAGATACTTGATTATTTTTTATACCTTATAATTACACAATAAGTGAACCATATTACCAACTTGATTACAAATACTTGTAATTTATATGTTTTGAAATTGATAGGAAATTTGAATTTCTGACTCTAGAGTAGGGGTTGTTTTTAGGATTGGGATTCAAATTGTAATTTTGAGAGTTGGATCTTATTAAGAATATTTTTTTAGATTTGGAATTATACCTAGTATGTATCATTATTTCTTAGGTGATTATTGAAATATTTAGGATGAAATTCATAATTTTAAAAAGGATTTTTACCCTACAGCATAGTTAATGCACAATTAGGGAAAACTATGTGAGGGAACTATGAGATGTGGTTTTTCTTATGGGTGTGGTGAAATATTGGTGCATGGTTGTAGAGAAACCATTAAAAACCTAAAATTTGGGTATAAGGGGGTGTTGTATGGTTGGAATGTAGTTTGGTGACCAAACAATTAGAGGTGTGTGTAGATTGAGATAGTCTCAACCGCGTGGTTGGTGCATGTTTTGGAAAATTGTACAGTAATTGTGTGGCTACCCAAATTTCCTTAAAAATTTGAAAAACCTTTTCCACATGTATTATTTTTAACCCTCTCCCCCTCTCTTCTTCTCCCTCATGTGTGGTCAGACTAAAAGGTCCTCTTTGCCTTCCTTTTTCTTCAATCCCCCTTCAAAATGGGGTGATTTAATAGCATTTTATGGTAAATGAGGTGAGTTACCTCTTCTATTTCTCACTATTCTTCTTCCCTCTTGTTTTTTATTTATAGTTGTCTCTAACAAGGGTTTTTTTATGATTCCACTAGATCATGGTGGAATCATCCCAATATGAATAGGATTTTTCTCAGCATGGCTAGAGGACATCCCATGATGATAAACGCACATAATTGTATGTTTTTTTGTTGAAGTTATGTCTCCCTATGGATTTTTGTAGGCTTTGATGAAATTGGATGAAACTTTTTATTTAATTGAGAATTTCAATTGGAGATTTTTTGTGACTTAGGTTTTGGGCATGTTAGAAGTAGAACTCACCCACTTACTTGAGGTTTTAGAGAGTAGATGTCTCCTAGTGAGATTTTAGGCATTTATTCATATTTAAATTTAATTTAATTTAATTTTAAAATTAATTACAATTTTTTATAATTAATTGAATTGGTTGTTTTGGAATTAGATTGGGAAATTGGGTAGTTGGGTGAGGACCTATTGGACTTGGAGGATCTTGGGTGAGAGTCATCGAGCTGTGATTAATAGTAAATAACTTTGTATGAGGTAGATGGTCCTTGTGCATTTCCCTATGGTTTATTCATTGTGTTTATATACATGTGATATACGGTATCTTCATGTGAGAGTGATATAAATTGTATTTAAAATTAACTAAATTTTTTCTATTTTACTCCCATTATATGAACCAACTGTCAAGGGTTGTGATGGATCCTTGGACACTAGTTAGATGCCTCGGCCACTAATGGTGGATATAGAGACCCGGTCCTTTTTACAAGTATTATGACATGATTTTTAATATTAATATCCATTAAATAAAAAATAAGGATCAAAAGTTCTAGTGTATTTGGATGACTAGGTACATAAAATATCAACATGAAAATAAACATATTTATTTTAATCTCTATAATGAGATCCTAAATTCCTTTGATCCCCTATCTGGTCTTAGGGGCTCATAATCATTGATAATTCTTCTCATAAAGTTTTCAATTGGTGATATTCAGTAGATGGGATCATGGGGACTGACCCACCAATAGGAACACTGTATGTTTCAGGTGTCATTGGTAGTTACATTATATAAACTCACATAATGGTCTCATAACTTGAGATTATTATTATTGTATACCATTTGATCACATACTTTGATACAAGTTAAAAAATTTGGAATTAAATTTTTAGAAATGTAGCTTGTGTTGGGGGCTTCATTAGTGGTATGGAATTTATTGAATAATGAATAAATAATGTTTTTCTTCTGAAAGGAAGTGATATATCGATCCTAGTTGATATGGATGGTTGTCCTTTCACTAAATATATGGCCATGGTAGAAGAAGTTAAGTATGTCTAGTAAGGTCAAAAAATAATAAATCAACTGAGGTTGATGACATGAAGTGTGCGTTATACTTTATGAGATATCACGTGATGAATAGATTATATTACTTGGAATGTGTTTATAGGAAAGATTTCCATCTCTATTACTTTTCCTTATCTCTTTAGGGGCTTGATGGGTTACTAAACTTCACTCCTACTCAATGAATATTATTCAATAAAAATTGATATAAGGTCCTATAGGGTCACACACTTAGAATTTTAAAAAGTCTTCCCTATTTTGATGAATAGGAGTTTAGGACATGGTGGGCCCCACCATGGAGTCCAAGTGATGTTTGAGAATATATGATTTCCAATTAATAAATAAATTTTTATTATTAAACTTTAGAATAATTGGTATTGAATTTATTTATTAAATATATTTACAAGTATTCAACTAAATACATAGAAGATATTATATGAATGACTATTATTTTAATTATAATGGTTCATGTCTTCCCAGTATGTTACTTTATAGGTTTTGGTGGTTGGATAGTGTTTCAAGGATACTTGAGGAGGTTTCAGAGTGTTTGGTGGAGGTTTGTGTTGTAGCAGGTGATTCAAAACATGAACCAGATTCACATTGGGTGTTTTCAGCTCACGTCTTACATAGTTGGAAGGTTTCATAGCCTGTATGTGGGATAAAGTAGAATCTATTAATATAATTCTTGTAATGAAAGTGTAATTCCTAATTTGAAATTAATTCAAGCTGAGGTGAATTAAATTTTGGAGGAAACCAAAAATAAAGTGGTTTCATTCCTTATATCGGATTTATTACTTGTTATCCATCGGACCCCATGTGATTCACATCTTGAATATAATTCAAACCATGAAAGGGATGGTTTTTAGGTTTTTGTGTCTTTTGTTTAGCCAATTTTTCTCCCTGTTTGGATGCTTTCACCCTCTCATTTTTTAAGGAACCCTACTTACCTTTAGGAGATCTTCTAGTATGTCTTCTCTTTCATTGTTTTATGAATTATGGTGGTTGATTTTTGGAGATTTAGGTATGTTATCCTATCTTCCCCATGGTTTTCTTTCCATTATTCTTTTGAGGATTCACTATGGTGATGAAGTTTTGGTTTGGGGTGTGTGTGGGCTGTGTTTTTGAAAACCACCTATATAGTGTATGTTGATCAATGGGTTTCAAGTACAATTTTTGTTTGTGGGAATTTCGTATTCACTATATAATGTGAAGTGATATCAAAAATATCTATTTTAGGTACGGTTTCCTTCATTTCACATTTTTTATCATGCGGTAGGGGTTTGATATTTTTTATCAATGGGGGTAATTTTGTGATGGCCTAATCAAGATAAAATAAGATTACATATTAACTACATAATTAAATAAATTTCAATTCATATTTATAGATATATAATCTATAAATTTCAGTTAAATCATTACTCATTATGGGTTATTTTAATTATTTAATATAGAGAAACTCTATACACATTGAAACGGTTTTCAGAAGAAGAAAAAAAGTGTTTTAAAGTATAGAAATAAACTTATAGTAAATTCCAGTATAAAGATGATTTAAATGTAATTAATTAGATTAAATATAAAAAATATTAATTATAATATTAAAATAATAACAGGGCTTTTAAGTTACTTAATTTATTAAAATAAATGACATTTTATCAGTATTTTTTACTATTCATTAAAAATCAATATTTTCTAAAAAATCCCAAAGTTTCACCATAAGTTAATAATGATATGATGATTTAAAAAATTATGTTAGTTTTATAAAATAAAATTTATAAAATTACAAAATTAATTATAATATTTTCTCACAAAAAATAATAAAAATCACTTTTGAAAAAAAATTAAAAAAAATTGAGTGCTTATTCCTAAGTGCTTATAAATACATTTATATTAGGAAATACGTTTATATACATTTAATAAAGTATTTAATCCTATTAATACCCACAAATTTAATGACTAGGTTGAAATTATCATATTTAAAAAAATATATTTCAGTAAAATGTTGTGGTTCATTTAAACTCAGTGTTGCGTGTTGAATACGCTATTGAACATAGGATTATTTTAAAAAAAAAACTCACAGTGTTACATTATTGCCCCTTAAAGAATTTATCCCTTGAAATTTTATATTATATAATACATTGAAAACATATTAGGGTACTTTTACTTCATCACCTCTTATGGTTCCCATGTTTCTTCTTCAAACTTGTGGTTTTTCCACAGCACTTTGACCAGGTGAGTTATCTTATTTCGTAGAACTTTCTCTCTATGGTCTAAGATCTTAACCAGATGTTACTCATGTGAAATTTATTTCTAAAATGGCACCACCTCTAGATTTAGTAAATTTTAGGGCGCTGGTATATACTTTCTTGAGAGGGATACATAGGACACATTTAGTACTTGAGATAGGTTAGGTGGAAGTGTTAGTCAATATGCCACCACTTTGATAAAATCAAGGATCTCAAAGTGGGTATGTATCTAGTACTAATCTTTCTGTTCTTCCCAAACCTCATAAATTTCTTCCAGGGTGATATATAAAGGAACACCTTATATATGACCTCAAACTTAAGGTATTATCAATGATTGTATGTATAAATTTATTGTCAACTTTTTTTGTATTTAAAATGATTTTTAATGTCTGGAACCTTCTCTATCATCTCTTGGAAATGATCAAGACCCATTAGCTTTTGATCTCCAACTTCATCCCAGCATTTTAGATTCCAACATCACTTCCCAAATAAATCCTCATAAGGTTACATTTGAATTATATGACAAAAGATGTTGGTACATAAGAACTATACTAAGGGAAGGTGATGATCCCAACATCCTTGGAAATCCATTGAACAAGACCTCAGCATATCATCTAGAGTTTGGATGGTTCTTTCATACTGACCATCCATTTGAGGGTGATAAACTATACAAAAACTGAGTTATGTATCCAATTCTTGCTAAAGGATTCTCCAAAACCTTAAGGTAAACCTAATATCTTGATCAGATATAATAGAGAGTGTCACTCTATAATATCTTACCATTTATCTTATGTATATCTTACTGATTTGGTTGAGAGATAAATCTTCCTTGATAGTAATGAAATGTGCCAAATTTTTAATATGGTTGGCTACTACCCATATGGAGTTATTTCCTTTATGTGTCCTAGAGAGTCCTATGATAAAATCCATAATTATGTTTTCCCATTTTCATACTAGTATGAGAAATGGTTGCATCATACACTTATAATTATTTCATTCATCCTTGACTTGGTGGCATACCGATCTTCAAGATGAAAATTCTGCAATCTCACTCTTCATGTTATCCCAACATAGAATTTTCTTTAAATGTCTAGACATCTTAGTATTTCTTGTATGAATATATAAGGATAATCTAAGCACATTATCTAGAATCACCCTATTCAACTTTGGTTTTGATGGGACCCATATCTGGGTTCCAAACCTTATAACCCCATTTTCATCAAATTTGAACTCCTAAATATTTTCTACCTTTTTCTATATCACCTCATCCCATTTATGGACCTCCTTGATCTTCTCAAGAATGGATAGTTGAGAAGTTATTTTAGTAAGGTAGGATAAATATCCTTTTATTATTCTTATATTTTTCATTTTTAAGTATAAGAAAATTAGATCATTTTAAATTCTCATCATTGATAAAATTGTTAGATGCTTTATATTTCAAGAATCTACTACTTTGTTTTATTTATCAGGATAGTAATGGATTGAGCAGTCATATTCCTTGGTCAGCTCCAATATTCTTTGATGGTACATATTAATCTCCATATGTGTGAATATATATTTTGAGGCTATTTTAATCTATATATATTTTAAAAATCTTCTCATGGAGATAATGTCACCATATCTTCTATGTAAAGATCACTACAACCAACACTAGATCTTGTTTTGGATAGTTCCACTCATGAACATTTAATTTCCTTGATTCATATTTTATCACATTATCATTATACATTAGTGCACAATCCAACCCATTATTTTAATCATCATTGTATACCAAAAAAGTTATCCACTTTAGGGTAGTGTGAGTATAAGTGCAACGATAATCCGCTTTTTCAACTCTTTAAATCACTCTTCGCATTCACTAGTCTAGAAAAACATTACCCCCATATAAGTTATCTTGGTTAGTAGGTTTTACAATCATGATAATTATTTAACAAAACATTGATAATACTCAACTAATACAAGGAAACTATAGATCTCCATTATAAATGTTTTTCTAGTCCACTCCACAGTCACCTTTATCTTATAAGGGTCCACAAATATTCCTTTGTTGGTGATAATATTACCCAAGAATGATACTTCCTTCATCTGAAACTCAAATTTACTATAATTTGTATATAGATTCTTATTTTTCAATTCCTTTAGCATTGTATTCAAATTCACCTCATGCTCCTTGCTTTTGGATTAAATTAAAATATCATCTATAAATACTACCATAAATTTGTTGAGATAATCTCTTAAGACTATATTCATCAAGTACATAAAGTTTTTCAGAGCATTAGTGAGTTCTAAAGGCATTACTATGAACTCATATTGTCCATGGCTTATTTAAAAAGTGATTATGGGAATATCTTCCTTCTTCACCTTTAAATGGTGATATCCCAATAGAAGGTCCACCTTGAAGAAGTATTGATCCCCTCATAGTTGATCAAACAATTCATATATCCTTGGAAGGGGATAATTGTTATTTATCATGATTTTTTTGAGTTCATGATAGTCAAAGTAGAGGCGTATTGTCCCATCCTTCTTCTTGACAAAGAGGACTGGTGCACCCCATGGTGAAGCACTTGGGAACATAAACCCTTTATCCAGATTCTCTTGTAATTTCTTCTTCGTCTTCCCAAGTTCAACAATGGACATTATATACAAATTTCTAGATATTGGAAAATTTATAAGTATAAGCTTGATTGAAAATTCAACCTCTTAGATAAGAGGAAGACTAGGATGATATTTAGGGAATACATCAGTATAATCTCTCATAATGGTAATGTCTTAAAGCATGATATTTTTCTTAGTCTCTATCATTTGAACAAGATAAAATTGCTCGGAAGGAAAAAATATCCATGTTTTAGATGATTATACCAATTAATATTTATCCTCCTTGAACTTGTATAGAATCATAAGGATATCCACAATTCAAAGGGTGATTTCTTTCTCTCAGCATTTTATGTTGGATCTATATAAGGAAATCCAATCTATGCCCAGTATTGCATCAAATTCCAATAAAGTAAGTATCACATGTTATTCTAGGAATTTCATCTAGAAAATATAGGCAAGGGATGAGTTATATTCTTTGAATTCTATAATTAACCCATTTGACATCATTACTGATAACTAAACTTCCATTTTTTTGAGGTGGTGCTTGAATAGTTCTACTAAACTTGCATGATATGAAAGAATACATTGAAATTGAATCAAAAAGTACATTATCTATTCTTTAATGAATAATTAGCATATCTATAACCACTTCATTGTTGGGATCCACCTTCTTAGTTGTGATGGAATAATCTCTCCCTTTATATCTAGGAGTTAGAGGTTATTATCATCGGTAGTAATTAAAAACCTTTAGAATAGTTAATTGGTTCACATAGTTTCCTTGTTTCTAATAGTTGTAAAATTGGACAACAAGATAAGGGTTGGATGGAGCATTCCTTTCTTCCATCGCATTGGTGGTATTCTTCTGTCGGCACTCACTAGCTAGTTCCCTTCCTTCCCACACCTAAAGTACTTCTTGTTCCCATTTATAAAATTTTTAGGATGCTTCTTCCCATACATTTGACAAGTGGGATATTGAAATTTCATTCCACGGTTATATTTTCCATCATACCACCAGATTTGAACTCTATTTTCCACTTTTTATACACATGAGAGCCTTGATATTCACTAATTCCCATCTAAACTTTGAGGGTATATCGTATAAATTTTATCATATTTATTGAAGTATATAATTGTAAAATCTTTTCACAAGATTGGATTTATCCCATAAAAGAAGAATTCAACTTTAATTTCAAGGGAGATGATAAAGTTAGAGGCATATCGTGAAAGTATTCTGAAGTTTTATCCATATTCCTCAATGTATTCATCATCCTTTTCCTTGAGGATAAGGAAATACCACTTCATTTTAAGTTTGAGAGTTTGAGTAAAATATTTGTGTAAAAACATTTTAAAAAATTCCTTTCACTCCATCATTTTGATATCTTCCTTAGGGTTCGTATTTTTTATCAATTCCCACCATTGATCATCATCTCCCTCCATATGATAAAAAATTATCACAAAATTCTTTTTCTCAAATAATTAAAGCATGGATAAGATCTTTTTAATGGATTTAATCCATTATTCCATGATTAAAGGATCGGAAGATCCACTGAATGCTGGAGGCCTTTTAAACATAAAGAATTTAATTGCATCTTTCTCTTTCTTGGGGGGGATTTAGGTGTTCCTCCATATTCATGTTTTGGTTCAAAACTTGGGTTATCTAAGAAATAATTATCATGAATTTTCTGACTCCTTATTCCATTGGGTTGGGTATCTCATTTGGGAAGCCATCACATTGCCTCTCACAATGGTTGTTGACTCAGTTTCTCTATTTTCTAGCCATTTGATTGAAGTAAAAGGAGAATTAGGGATAAATATTTTAAAATTATTAAACATATACATGGAAAGATATAAAAATTAAATTTATAAGTCATAAATTATATATATTCCTTAACTTATGAATTTTTAGGTTTTCAACATAAGTTATCCATGATCTATTTCCTAATATTATATATTATAGACATTTTTTCCTTCATAATGGTTTGTAAAGAGTTTGTAAATTTATAAATAATGTCCCCCATGAGTTTCAAACAAGGTGTGTGGTAAGACCCATTGTATTTTAATAGGTAATGCTCAATTCAAGACAGATCCTCCTTTTTCAGAGTTATTTCCCCTAGGTATATCTATCCCAAAACCATGTCAACTTATAGTATCCAGTAAGGGATTTAATTTCTTGGAAACCACTCATTCTATAATTCACCAAGATTCTAGAATATTTTTCTATAATTATCTTTATCCTTAGACATATCCTTAGTCATATCCCTAAGGTTCTCACTAAGTTTTTATCATCCTATTTTCCATAGGTTAACTAAACTTTTCCTCTAATACCAACAACAGTGACCCAATAATTTTTACACATATTATTACATGATTATTAATCATAAATATCCATTAACACAACACAAGTATTATAAATGCCTAATGTATTTGAATACTTGGTTCTTAATACATAAAATGAAACTAAAACATGGAATCCTAAATTTATTCTCCATAGTGAACTCCTAAAAATCAGTTTTTCTCCTAAATCTGCATGGGATAACCTATGGAATGCATGAAAGAAATGAGTGATCTAAAAATTCTAGTAAGTTGATAAGAATGATAAGGAGTCATAACATTTGAGTCAAAGGTATAACATGGTATCATAAAATATAAGCTACGTGAGTACTCAAGTGTAATCATAACATAAAGAGAATGGTACCATAAGATCTTAGAAAAATGGTGAAGTGGAAAAAATGAAAAACATAATATAAACATAATTCAAGGATAACTAACAAGACAACATCAAATGGTTTACAAAGTCCCATAATGGATTAGGTTCACTCCCTAATCCCATACATGACGTATCATAAGAATAAAACATTACCCAATGCATTAGAGAGCTATATAATTCTGGGCCCATCTATCACATTCATTCCACATACATACATATGTGTGTAACATAATTATATCAATCATAATGTATAAACATAAGAATTACCCATGGAAAAAATGGGTTGCATAATCTTGTCTCATAACATAATCAAAATAGATTCCTTAAAGAAGGCATTTGAGAGATGGTTATAAGGAATATATTACCCCATTAAAGTAAGGGATAATAATCTAGATATACATGTGAGAGACATATTTATATATATATATATATATAATTTAGAATCATTCCATAACTTTAATTAGATGTAAAGTGATTTATAGAGAGAATGGTCATTACCTGAATAAAAGGTTTGGTTAGAAAGATCTCTTACCTTGAGACTGATTTTTCACGTGAATTATTTATCTTTTTAAATAATAAACTTAAATTAATTGTTTAATTTATTAATAACATTTTTACAGTTTATTATTCCTTTTATTTTAACTTTTACTATTTCATATTAAATTATTTAACCAGATAATTTTAAATCGGATGTTTTAAAGATAAATGGCTCATATGTCCAAAATTACTTTCTTAAGTTGACTAAGGTCAAATATATTTTTTACTAATCATATCAAGAATGGTAAAAATTACATAATTATAATTTTTATACATAAATTATACTCTTTAAAATAACCATTAAATATTTTTATGAAAAATTAACTATGTTACAATCATGGAGATGGTGGTGCATATATACACATGAGTAACATTTCCATTTTTTGAAGATCATGATGGAAAGAATGTAAGTGTTATTTTATGTTTCTAGGATGATAATTATATCATAAATATCATATTATTTATTTAAATAACCTTACACATAGCATCATTTATATGTGGTAATAAAAATGAATCAAATCATTTTACGATGCGGTAGTATGTTGTACACACAAACAACATTATCATTTATTCAATGGATGATAAGGTAAGAAATAATATGATATATTTATTTTAAATAATTATTAATATGTAAGTAATATCATATATTAACATAAAATTAATCCTTATTACCTTCCATGTAAATCATAAGTGAAACAAAATTGCATCACTTCACGAGGCAGTAGTCCACCATACACACGAACGACGTTATCGTATCCTCTATGGAATGTAAATTAAGAAGGTATATGTGATATTATAATCGAAAAAAGTATAATTATATCCTAAATATAATATATAAACATTTAATATATCATTATATCCATTCTTGAGAATCATTTATGGAAAAAAATTATATCGGTTCTCTAGGCGGTAGTTCACTGTACACACAATCAACGATTTCGTTTCCCATTTGAGAGAGGAGGATATGGTTTTTGGTCATGAACTTAACATAAAAACATATAAATATATGGAATATACTAATTTTATTATATCATCATGGTTAAATAATATTTTAAGGAGCTGGAAGAATAAAAAAAATTAAAATGCTCGCTTAAGGGTGTTACCTCTTTATAGGACAACTTCTTTAGGTTTGCACCCAAAGCCTTTCTAGATTGGATTTATGATAAAAACAATGATTCTAGGATGATTTTAGAGAATTAATGAAGTTATTTTGGTATATTAGGTCAAAATATGACCATAAAATATGAATTATATATTTTTTTCATTTTTAATACTTAACTTTTTAGTTTAACCCCCGTTAAACCAGTTTTTACCATAACCGCAGTAAATAATTTTTACTATTTTCACTATTCATTATGGTAAAAAATTAATATTGAATTATTATTTAATATTAATTATTATAATAAAAAATATGAAATAATTTTTTTAAAATTCAACTCACATAATTTCTATAATTTAATTTAAAATTAAACCCACAGACGTGTCGAAGAAACAGTTTTTCAAACAAATGCATTTTTTAGAAAAATATGATCTCATATTAACTATATGATTAGTAATCATAATTAAATTAATTTAAATTAATATTTATAGATCTATAATCTTTAAATTTCATTTAAAAAATTCATCAATATGGGTTATTTTAATTATTTAAAATGGAAAAACATTATGTGCTTTGAATCGGTTTTCGAAAAAAAGTGTTTTAAAGCCTAGAAATTTACTTATAATAAAATATAGTATAAATATTATTTAACTATAATTAAATAGATGAAATATAAAAAAATAAAACTTATCATATTAAAATAACAATTTTACTTTTAAATTACTTAATTTATTAAAATAAATGACGTTTTTATCAGTATTTTTCACTATTTACTAAAAATAAAATATTTTCCAAAAAATCTAAAAAATTATCCCTAAGTTAATATAGATATACTAATTTAAAAATTATGTTAATTATATAAAATAAAATTTCAAAAATTTCAAAAATTAATTATAATATTTTCTCATAAAAATAAAAAAATCACATTTGAAAAAAATGTTTTTATTAAAAAAATTGAGTGATTATTCTTAAGTGTTTATAAATTCATTTCTATTCGGTTGTAACTTTATATACATTTAGTAAGTTAGTTTATCATAGTCATACCCACCAATTTAATTTCTATGTTAAAATGAACATATTTAAATAATAATATTTTAATAAAATGTTGTGGTTCATTTAAAATCAATGGTGTGTGTTGAATACACTATCAAACATGGATTTATTTTTAAAAAACTTGGGGTGTTACTGATTCATAAGTTAACATGTATAAGTACACAACCTCTAATTTCCAATTTTAATGATTCTATTTTAACTTTTATAGAGTATTACAAAAACATTTATCTCATGTTTCCATTGAAAGCAAGGATACATTGTTCCATTTTTTGGAAGTAATGTTGTTTATGTTGTTTAATATTTAACTAATAGTTCAGTAATACTTGAATAATTAGTAATACCTGATGAATATAAAAATATAATACTCTGTTATACCCATTTTTTGCAAGATAAGTCTTTTTATGTTAAATCTAAGTGGTTTTCAAGGATGTACCTTATATGGTTTTATAATATTTTTATTTAAAGACCTTAGGTATTATCGACACATTTATGTACTTATTTTTGGAAAAAGGAACCTTTATAAATAAAGGTAAGTCCCAAAGATTTCAAAATCAGTTTATCTTGAGAGAATGAACTATTCCAAGATAAATCTATTGGTAAATATATACTTTATAGTATTCCTTTAAATGTTTAAAGGAATATAAAAATGAAGTGTGAGATATGCATGGTCAAAAGATATGATTAGCTTTAGGCGTGTGTGCCAAAGAAGATATTGAACAAACATTCGTTGATTATTAATTATAGAGTGGATTTATTCCTAAAATCACATTTCCTTATACACATAAAAGTTATAGTGTTATTAAGTGAATCAACTATGAGTCTTACATACAAACATAGATTAATGAAATATAGCATGGATTAATTTCTAAATGTACATTTACTTTAACACATCAGTGTCATGTTGTCTGTAAAAGGATCATCAATGTTAAGACTTATATGAATTATAGATACTTTCATTATATTTCAAGACATTCTTCATAAATAGTGGTGTAATCCCATAACCATATGCTAGATATAATGAAAAATGGATGTCATGTGAGTTATATTATGATATAAATCCATCATGTTATAATACCATGTGTATAGATGCAAAATGTTTGTTAGGAATATAAACAAACTTACATCAAGAAAACAAAACATACATCTAAAGTAAGTATCCTAAAGTTTCCTTAAGATACAATATAAATACCTTATATAGAAAAGACATATTCATGTTATAGATTTTATTTCTATAAAATGGTGCACATCTCTATTTGAGATAGTGGTAGAAATATTGAGTGGGATTTAGTCAATGTTGTAGATGTACAAGTGGTTGGAATCGGAACAAGTTCCACCAAAGATTGTGGAAAATTAATGTTCCAAAGACACATACTTCACAGGAAGGTTAAAACCATGTTAATAGTTTTTCATTCACTGTGACCAATGATACTTTATTCATTCAGATTAATGAATCCAACAAGTAAGCAATAGATTGAAACAAGATAAGATTCAAAATATCAGTTAAAATTCAATAATGGATTCCATGTATCAAGGTATAAGGGATTATTATTTTTGAATATTGTGGTAGGTATTCAAGTGAGACTATACATGGGTTGTATAATCATGGTACAAATAATGATCAATTGGTTATACCATGTTATCATTCCTAAATCCATTATAATTTTCTACTTATCATATCTACATTCATTGATAATTATATTGGGTCTTGGATGACAAGATGACCAATATTAGAAGGAATCTATAAGACACAACCAAAAATGGTGGGAAATACCATAGGATTCCAATATGGGGTGCAAGTTACTAAAATATAGTTTTGGATTTAAGTAAGTAACAAGATTATAAAATATTCATTTGGAGTGAATTTTTTACATGGTTCTACAAAAGGTTAGTGGGATTATCATAGTTTTCCAAGGAAAATATGTTTAATAACATATGAAAAATATCTATTGGTATTATATTAAGTTAAGACCAAAATGAAAGAAAATCTATAGAGATTAAATAAAATTAAAAAACCTATGTTTTAGGGAACAAGGTCTACTAGGTTAGATATAATGGGTTACTTAGACCAAGTAAAAAATTAAATATACTAACAAGGTATTTAAAAATAAAAGTTAGAACAATTTGAGAAAGAATTATTACCAATGTCACATGGAATAAATCTCTATAATAATACATGTATGATATATATGAGGAGATTAATTTAGTGAGTATAATTCCATACGCTTTTATGATGGATTAATCACATATTTCATGCTATGTACAAGATATGATATTGCCAACATATACTTTATGGTAAGAAAATATCATTTATATCTAGGATAATTGTACAGAAAGTGCACAACTATACAATTTTACATGAGAGACTACAAAATATATGTTCCTAGTAATAGTATAGGAAAGGAAACAAGTTATAATGGGACACAAAATATTCTTCCTTCATATAGATATGATCTAATATCACAGTTAGACTAAGGTAATGAACAGGATAATCTCACTCAATCTAGTGGTATCCATATCTATATATATCGAGTGAATTGTGGATTCTGAAGAACCTAAATAAGCAGTGTATAATACACAATGATTTTTTTTAGTTCTTGGAGTATCACCTAGTAATTAATGTTTTATCATATTATAAATTATGATAATCCTACTACTAGTACTAGCCAAGATTTCAAGTCTTTTACAGTGGAAAAAAAATATACACAGGGATATCATATATTGATGAGTCTTACTCAGGGGGTGAAGTCACAGATAGAAGAATATACATATAGAGAAGACATGGAAGTCCTAATTCCTAAATCTTTAATTCAACAGAAGCATGATCTTATCATGTGAGAGCTAACAAGGTTTGTTAATAAGTTGGCTCTAGTGGAAGTGGGAGTGTTGTAAAAGTGGGTTCCCTATACCCAACCTTATCAATACTTTTTTATTACCATATCAAGTATATGGTGAGTTATTCATGATGTATACTTACCATAATTTTGTTGATATACTGGTGTAAACGATTTATATGGTAATTTCCATAGATTACTTATTATATCAAAAGGTTATAATTGTTCTCAGGATATAATGAGAACCTTGAGATACTATGAAATTAATTTTAAATATATGTATTATGGTTTAGATACATCATATTGACTAGACATATATTATTTTTGGACATTAGGTGTTGGAGGATCATAATCATTGAGAATTATCCTCATGAAGTTTGCATTTGGTGATCTTGATTATATGAGATAATGAGGACTAACCCTCTAATATAAATACCACATGTTTCATATGTCATTGGTATCTATTATCTATAAATTCATGTAATGGTATCCTAACTTGATATTATTATCATTTTATACCATTTTATTGCATACTTTGATGCAAGGAATTAACTATGGAATTTAATTCGTAGTAAGGTATCTTGTGTTGGATGCATCATTGGTGGTATGGCATTTAATGAAAAATTAAGAAAGAATTTTTCACTTCTGAAAGGAAGTTATATCTCAGGCCTAGTTGATCAGGATGGTAATACCTTCACTAAATCCATGGTCATGGTAGAAGAAGGTGCATGCATTTTATTTTCATGATGTTTGGACCACTTTTGCATGTGGTTTAGGATCACACGACAAGGACCATAAAAGGTTCAATAATTGAATATCATATTTTTACCTTGAAAATGAGTGTGATGCACGTATGTGTAACATCGAGGGTATTAAAATACACATGAATAGTTATATCATATAATATGTAAATCATAAGTCAAAATGTATAAAATGGTAAATGATGGTATAGAAGAGGTACACAAGGGATGACCACTAACCATGTTGGAATGATGGGTTCTATTATGTTGTTTTCAGGGAATATGAGGATTATAGGACCTTTTACTCAAGACAAAGATACTTATTTTTGTAAAGGACTAATATAGTGGCACCTATGATCATTAAAAAGAATGAGTTTCCCTTAGAGCTGGATACACTCATTTCCAATTATCATGAAAGATTTGAAAGGATTTAAACACTTGATGAATGAAATGGTATTTTGGAAAGTAAGGGATACTCAATAAGGGTTCAAACATCATGAATGTTACGCCACCATGAATTAAACACATATCTAAGGTGAAGGATTACAATATGAAATTTCTATGAACTTCCTTAGACCAGTAGGCTCAATGAGCATTTCTTGGATTTTTATAGGATCGTATGGTGGGTCCCACAATCTTTATGCATATATTTTTTTGTACTCTAACATTTTTCTAGGTCATAAAAAGAGTGACCTATTGAGTGGAGACTTGACTTTTTATCAATCCACCCTTTATGAGTATCTGACCTAGACAGATTTATAGATTTTACCCTTCACAGTTTAGGGGTCAGGAAATTTAGACCATTGGGGGATGGGGTTTAAGGTCATTAGGATTTGACCAATTATGTTTGGGGTATAATATTTCTTGGCTTTGATCAAGTGTGATTAGGGTTTAAGGTTTCTCATATTTTACCAAGTATGCATGAGATAGTATAAATAATGATGTAATAATGAAATTTAATAAGAATTAAGAGTCCAATGTTGGTGTATACTACCACTAAAGGGGATATAAAAATGTTATAGTCGTAGTTATTGGAACAAAATAAGTGATACAACTTACATGGACATAGAAAAATAAAAATCAATTTGAATGAGATAACCCCAAGGATACTATGGACTATGTCATGAATGGGAGAACATGGCTTAAGGAAGTGGTGATTGGACCAAAGTAAAGGGTATAATATGAAAACCTAGATGGTGATCACTGCAAAAAATAATTCCAACACTTTTTAATAGAGAATGGAACATATGTAAATCAGTACCTAGAGTATTTAAATTAGTAATTACACATAGGAAAATTATGTTGAGGATGACCATTGAATAATGTTTGAATTAAAGGTTTCAATTCAATGTTGTTAGAGGAATATGGATATTATAGGGACTTTTCCTTAGGATGAAGATGCCTTAGGTTGGCAGTTTACATTGGGGGTGCGTATGCAGATCCATGTTGAGGGTGTGTATGTATAGGAAAATAGAGGTTTCCCTTAGAGTTGGGAGTGATTTTTATTGATATCCATAAAAGGTCTATGGAGATTCAAACACTTAAGGAATAAAGTGTGACATGTGGAAGGAAACATCCAAAAAATGGTCAGAACATCATAGCCCTAAACTAGAAATGATTAGGTTGTTTAAGGGATGATGAAATAGTGGAAATTGATAATGGATTGTGGATGAGTTTGAAATATATGGTTCATACGTCACTATATATCATAAAATAACAAGAATCAAACCAAATATAGTTATCATAATGGATATCCCCTGTATCAATCTCTCTCAAATTCATGGGAGGGAATTTTTATATCTTTTTATGTGATTGGAAATAGAAAGAGACTCATGATTACATCAAGGGAAACATGCCTATGTATAGGAAAATATGAAAATAGGATGACCCAAAACGAATAATTTTAGAGGGAAATGGAATTTTAACATAATTTAGGGTTACATATTTCATACACCCTTACATGGATCTAGATATCATGTAGGAAAAGGTGGGTAGTATGGGATGGACCAATATAATAAGTTTAAGGTCATGTAGGATAGACCATACATTGTGTAGTTTATCATCATAAAAACAAGTTGTAAGTGTTATATAGTTTAATTCTATATTATGATGACATGTACCATGAATTTTAACTTCATATGGTATGGAAATTTTTGAATTACCAAAGAATTGACAGTAACATGTTCTTGGGGAATATTTAAGGTCATATCTTAGATGAACCACAACATTTGTAGAGGAAAATGAAACTATATCCATATTGTTTTTATGTAAAATAGGATTTTGTTGGGTGGATTAAATTTTTCAGCATAGGGTTAAGGATGAAGTGCCCTATACTGAAAAATACCATGTGGATCTACCACTTATGTAGGATGGGGGATTTTAACATAGTCATAGGTTTATAGATACAGAACTATATACTAGATTTCATGCATTGGTTTTTCTTAGTATAAGATATATTAATTTTAGGGTTAGACCCGTTAAAGGTAAATTTGATATGAACAAATAGGATCCAAGTATTAAGATGAAGTAGGGATTTTATTAAAATCAGCAGTTGGACCCAAGATAAGAGAACCATATTTCACTATGTTTCTAATGATAATTGGAATAAAGTCATATGTAGTTCTAATATATAAATTATGTTCCATATTAGTGTAGAGTCTAATGAAAAAAAGACCTAATGTAAATTATGATACCATACATTGGGAGGTAATTGGATATTGGGGGGATTTGTTTTTCATCTAGGCTTGGAATAAAAATTTTGGGAATCACTATATATCCCAAAATGTGGGAATCAATCCATGAATAGTTCTATTATATAAAGGGATATTTTTTTCCTAGTGAAAACTAATAAATGAAATAAATTCATGTTCCAAGAACTCCTACACGGATATGGATATTATATAAGGGAGTTAGGATATGTGAAGTAGGATGCTCTGAGAAATTTAATATCTTATAGGATGGATCAAATGTCATGCATCTTAATGTCATGTGATGAGGACTAAGGTGTTTCATATTTTATATCATGCTAATTAAACATCCATTTTGTCTCATAAAAATATAGGGCCTATAAGGAATATTGTGCACATGAGGATACCCAAAAACCATGATAGAAATGGGGAATGGTTTATGGATATATAAACTTATGTTGAAGTGGGATATATCATAGATCTGGCTCATATATGAGAGACTAAGGTATCACAAAATGGGTTGCTCTAAAATTTTTAAGGTTATACATGGTTGTACATTTTATGGTATTTTTCATCGATCTTCCTCATGCATAAAAATGATATAACGTCCCTCCAATGTTGATTCTATGGAGTAAAACTTAATGTGAGTGGAGAGGTCCAATTGTGGAGACAAAGTGGTAAATTTAGTTGGAATTCATGGTTGGGATTGAGAGAGGATATCCAAGCATACTACATATCATGTGTTAACAAGAATAAATACACACATAATTATTATAATATTTCATCCCTATATATAGATATAGAATATATATAAGAGAATAGAAATGAAATGGATACCCTAATGAGAAAACGAAGGATATAGTCTGATGTGAATTGAAATGGGTCTACTAACCAGGTCAGAATCACTATGGATAGAATTTTCAGTTGGTCCTAGAATATGAGATCATAGTTTCACTGATTATATAAAGATATAATAACAAATCCACATATGGTTCTCATAATATTAGATAAACACATTTTCTTTGTGTCTAATAAGGATAGGGAATCCAATATGAATAGGATGGGGTTTTGGAACCAAAAAAAGGGGGGGATTTTTGAGTTGAGCTTGTAGATGG
The DNA here is from genome assembly GCA_963277665.1 of Viscum album. Classification (NCBI taxonomy): domain Eukaryota; kingdom Viridiplantae; phylum Streptophyta; class Magnoliopsida; order Santalales; family Viscaceae; genus Viscum; species Viscum album. The sequence goes on along the minus strand of OY728123.1, from coordinate 276,661,152 downwards.
GTCTAAAAGTTAATATATCACTAAATATCATGTTACGATAGGAATCAATCCACATGTAATTATTTTGATAATGTAATTTTATCTCTGTGAAAACTGATAGATACACAAAGGATTCTTACAATGATTAGGATATCATTTAAGAGGAATGGGTCTCACAAAAAGGACAACCCAAATAGTTTTAGAGGTCATGAATAGTGTAATTTATGCCATGAAATTTATTTCCATACAATGAGGAAAAAGGTGTTTTATAGTTTAGGGTTGTATGATGATGACCCTAGTTATATAGTTTAATGTATTTTAATGTGGATGAATTATATATGAGAGAATTTTTTCATTAGTGAAAACTGAAAGGTGTGGAAAAAATATGCACTATGAATTCCTATATTAATATTCCTCTCACAAAATGGAAACAAGGCCATAGATATTGGGATAATCTAATTAGTTTAAATTCATGTAGGGTGGACTCATTTCATGTAGTATATAGTCATGTGGCTATAACTTAACTCCATGTTCTCAAAAAATATGTCACTCGATCATGCTAATTGGGGAAATCAACTAGAACCTTTATGATCACATGATTTATGCTAAGTGTGAGAAAAATGACATGATTTTCAGACTACCTGAACTGTATAAGTTTATATGGAATGGATGAAAATTGAGCATGTATTTTAGTATTATATATTGAGGACGTATCGTGTAGTTTTTTATCATGCGATAAGTATATTTTTGTATAGTTTGACATTATATAAAAATGATAGTGGTGTTATGAATTTTAACTCCTTTCCATCAGAAAGTTTTTGTATAGTTTAATGTCATGTGACTAGGATATAGGTTCCATGCAGTTTAGCATCATACCACAAGTATGATGTTTAATATGATGTGATATTATAAAAATTAATTCTTGAGAAACCTCTCACTTGTGGTTGGAGTGATAAATTTTCCATCCATTATGATCAAGGAATATTATTTATTTGAATATAACTTGTGTAAGGAATAAGTTCCCTCCCATTTTTGTTCAAGATTTAGAGGATTATTCCCTGGTATCATTATATTTTTTAGGTCTAGAACAATCTCCCATTAGAGGAATGAGTTAATAAAAAATTTCTTATTGAATGATCATGTAATCCTATTCTGATAGATAGTGTGCAGAGTATTTTCTCACCCAGACATTCCAATTTGTCTAGTCACTTTTGGGACTACTCATATTTAGACAACTAATTTAATATGGAAACATGAAGTGAGATTGGTTGAACCTTTATAGGTATAACTACCTCTATTCTATACACAAGTGAATATGGGGTTACTTTTGTAACTATATGGGTTGTGGTAGGATAAGTCTAAAAAACATATAGTAGTTTTTGTGGCTAGAATTTTGTGTCTATATCCACAATTTTTTATAGGATATTTGAAAATCTATATTGAAAGCCTATATCTATCCATTCACCACTACTTGGTAGTGGGATTCATGTTTGGACTAAATATTGTATTACTAATACAAAATTTTTAATTCAGAAGATAAAAAATTTGTGTTTTTATACATAAATATTGTATGAGGCACACCAAATCTAGTAATAATTATTGACTTCATGAAATTGATGATAGCCTTTATTCTGACTTTATTGAGGGTTATATCCTTGGCCCATTTGGAGAATAATTTGGTGGGATGAAGGATGTATTGAACTTCTTGGATATAGATAGGTTATATGGACCCACGAAATCTATTCCTCATATAGAAAATGACCAATAATATATAGTGGTATGAAAAACCTCTATGGGTTTATGGATGAAATTGGAATTTATCTAGAAAACATTCTATTTTCTGGTGAACTCCAGGCATTCTTAGTTCATCGATCACTAGAAGTATCCAAGACTATTGATTTTATGGGAGATCTTGGTTCCTAATTTATGATCACCATGGTCACCAATGTGGACATCCTATATAGCAGTGAGGGTCTCTCTTTCTTCAATGAATCTTGGGAGGACCCCTATAAAATCCTCATTTGTAAAGGGATTTCTTAGAATTCAGGTCATCAAAGTGGATGAAGTTCACTACTCTCCATCGAATCTGCACACTCTTGGCTCAGTCCAATATAATAATTATACTTTGGAGATAGTCCATTGTGGGGATATACATCCGATGAAGGTTTCATCTAGTGATTATAGTGTCTCTCCATGCTTCGAGGTGTTGCTGATCTTATTTATTTATTCCATGTAATTACCGAATAATAGAGAAACCACCCTATAGTGTGTGATATGGATTCTTATTCTATCCTAGTTTATATCCACTAGGGTCATGGATATATTATCCAATACATTGACTTTGGAATTATATGAACATGAATTTGAGTTAGAATATTTTCATAGGGGAATTATTCAATCAACTCACATATATAATTAATTATATGGATCAATTCTTCTTCTTTTTTAATGGTACATTCACCATTAATATACTTGAACACCAACTCTGAATCACCCTTAATACTCAATCATGACACTGGTATTTGTAGGAATGGATCTAAGCCTAAAATGAGAGCTTGTTATTCTATTTCATTTTTAGTAAATCATTTGGATAGAAATAAGGTATAGGGAATAACTACTTTTTTGTTGAGGTGAAAACAATTCCCAATATAGCTCTATTTAATTTTGGATTTTCCATTATTCTTCCTGTCTGGATTCTAGAAGAATAGTCAAAATATATCTCTCATTTTTAAGGAGTTTCATGAATGGAGAAAACTCCTTCATCTGGGATTTATGTATATATCAGTGCACTTTCTGAGGTAGGGTATGTTGTAAGACAATCTTCCAACACCTTCCCTTTGGTTGCATTCTAAGGCATTAACTGGATTTTATTATGTAATAAGGGGAATAAGTAATCACTATAAGTTTTCCACATACAAAATGAGTGTATTTACTTCTACAAGAAGCATTATGACAGGTGGATGTGAGAAATAATACTTGAGATCATTGAAATCTTATAGACAATATTCTTCCCACTGATAGGTGACTCCCTACATTATCAATATTATAGAGGGTAACAGTTTTTTAGAGAGGTTATCTATGAAGAATATAATATAATAAAGGTATCCATATATCCATATAAACTATTTAAGGTTTCAAGGTGGAATGTCAAGTATTTCATTGGTCTTATCAGGGTTAACTTCTATGTCATGATGGAATACCAAAAATATAATGAATTTCCCTAATGTAATCCAAAAAAAACACTTTTTAGGGGATTTATCCTCAGGTGTGTAGCCACAATTTGTTGAAAAATATTTCAAGGTTGGTAGGAGATCACAAAAATATTGGGATTTGACCACAAAATCATTAACATAGGATTCCATGGTTTTCCCCAGAAGGGGATTGAAGATATAGTTCATAGTATGTTGAAATGTAGTGCTAGAATTATTCAAGATAAAGGGAATTAATCAATAGAAATATACCCCTTGGGGTTCCCTAAAATTAATAGCATCATTATCTTCTAGGTATATATAGATTTAGTTGTAACTGGTGTATCAGCCAATGAAAAATATTACCTTGAAACCAATGGCTACAATAATCAAAATCTTCATGATCAAGACTCTGAAATCATCAATTGGGAAGTGTCAGTTGATATCCCTAAAATCAATGTAAATGATTATCTTTCCATTATTATTTTTTGTAGGGATGATATTGGTGATCCATTTCAGGTATTTTACTTCTCAAATAAATTTTTCTTTCATAGTATTATCAACTTTGGATTCTACTATAGTGGCATGGGTAAGATAGATTCTCTTGGATGGAAGCTTATAGCCATTATGATCCTCAAGAAGAACACAAATGATGAGTTCCTACTCAGGTTCCATTCTATACATTTAATTGTAATTCTAATAGAATACATCCCTAGATTTTTTAAAGGTAGGTCCAAGGACCTTTTTATTTAATTAAAAGCAAAAAAAACAAATAGCATCATTGTCATGGGAATCCCAAATATATTCTCATTCATCAATAGTGGTATAGACACCTTCTTCAATTACTAGAGGAGAACCTTGGAGATATTATTCCTCTTCTTTATCTATCCCAAATTCATTGTAAGTGAGAGATGAAGAAGAAGTATTGGATCTAGAAGATGATATGGGTGAGCTTTCATCTCTTTTCGTTGAAGAGGAGTCATTTATGGACCCCAAGGATGCTGTTGAATGAGAATCATTATCATGGGAATACTAGATATATTCTCATTCCTCTACACTATAAGCAAGGGTAATCAAGGTGTTGATATCATAAGACTCTGAGGATAATGTGGGGGTATTATCCACTCCCATTAATTATAACGGGGTGTCTTTGGGTCCTAAAAATGAAAATGTTTGGGGATCTTTAGATAAAAAATAAAACGAGGAAATATTTTAATTGGTGGAATCTTTATCTTTTCTATAATAAAATACTTCTTCCATCTAGAAAGGTTCGGCTAACGTAGCTAATATCATGAGGATGGGGTGAATGTGCCCAAATATATAGTTATTGTCTTGATTTGATTAATAGGAAGTACATAATATTCACCAAATGCATTGAACGGATTGAAAAGATATATTCATAGATCATTGAGGGTATTAATATGAATGGAACTGTCTTTTTCTAGATACTTTCCCTCCCTTTAGTAGAATTGTGTGTCTATTTATTGAGATTCATAAGACTCAAAAGTGGAATTATCATCATATAGCACTTAGATGTGTCCATTGACAAAGTACTTGAGACTCTAATAGAATTATGAAGGCACTACCATGAGAGAATGAATCCATGGTCTTGCCAACATAGTATTTAAATTCATGTCCTGAAAAACAACCATGAATTCAAAGTTAGAGACAAGGTCTCCAAATTATGCATGAAGCTAAATTCAACATAGAGTATTTTTCATTGTCTTATTATAACATTAAATTATTAGAGTGGGGGGAGAAAAGTAAACCACTCTATGGCCTAGAAATCATAGGTTCTGAACTAGTATGATATTAATTCCATATCCATTATAAATGAAATCCTGACAAACATCGATGTCATCATGTTTTCTAGAAATATACAAGGGTCTAAAGTGTCCCAATATAGTGACTACATGGTATTATTCTATAAAGTATATGACCATATGGAACTCAATGGGTCCAGTCTCTTCATGATATATCTTTGTTGCATAAAATTCATCCTCAAACTCTCAAGGTCATAATAGGGCCTTAATGAGTGCTTCTTAGAGACCCTTTGAGAGATAGTGGGAAACCTGTATTGAAAGTTTGTCTAGAAAAATATAAATTTGATTCAAAATATCAAATTTTTAGACTAGGGGCTTACATTTCTTATCAATATGCTTCTTACTATTCTAATTCTAAGAATCTAAGGCTTCTCATACTTGTGGATTCCTTCCTTAAAAAGAATTTGGGGATATTTTTTTGTTTGGCTATTAAGTTGAGATGAACCATCCATATTTTGATGTGTAATAGAAAATTACACCTCCAAATCTTTGTTTTTGTATTTTTTTCAAACCCACTTTATGTCCAAGTGGGAACTGCACAATTTAAAATAACCAATTCAAACACCACAAAACCACTAGATAGAATTCAACAAAGTCAAAATCATGTCGGGATAAACCAGATTCAAAATTCAAATGAAAAGAGGCCCGCCAAAGCCTCGGGCCATGTGAGCTTTTGAAATCAACATGCCATCGTCTCGGGCCTCAGACCCTGATGCACCCAACCACCCATCATCATCGACTGCACCATCGAGAACCTCCCTCCGGAGACCATCCACCTCGTCGTCGGAACCGCTGCATCTATGCCCGCAAAAATAACATCTTCACAGACACAAAAATCATCTTCAACCATCACAAAACGAATCAAAGAAATTGTCGTCGCTTCACCCCTATCATCACCATCGATGTCGACACCAACGCCACACCAGAGATGAAAATACACTAACCAGGATAACTTCACCAATCGAGAACGAAACAAGCAGTCACAAAATACCACAAAACCTTCACTGGTAGCTAGAATTAGAATAACCAAGCATATCTAACATACCAGTAATTGACTTCACAAGAACATACCAACTTAGGCCATACCTGGAGCCCCGATAGTCGCCGCACCACAAATCCCAAAACTTCATAGATTCCACCGCACTAAATCCGACTAGGAGAGGCGCTGAGGAACATGAGGCCAGAGCAGGGCTTTGAATGTAGGGCTCCGAACACTGCCATCACCGATGAAGTAGAAAACCATAAGTGAACATACTCTGGTAGTTCTCGGAAACCCATCATCTACTGAACCACATACCCAAAGCCGCTTTGTAACCACCACACTAGTTCCGACTCGGATAGGCACATAGGAACCTGAGGCCAGAGTAGGGTTAGGGAGGCTGAGGGCTTCCATACGACACAACCTTCGATGGGAAGACCTAAAGAACCGCGGGAGGAGAACCATAGTAGTGATCATCGGATAGGAGAAGAATAAAGAAGGGGGGACAAGGAAGCAGCCGGAGAAGAGAGGAGATCCACCGAGAAGAGGCTCTGAAACCCTAGGCGGAGAAGAGGAGCCGAGATCAGGAAGCACCCGGCGAATGGGGTGTCATCTCCTCTTTGATCATCATTACACATTCTATAGTAAGTCGTCCAATATGATTGGATATAAACAGGACCTACATGACTTAGAAGTGGGTTGGTTGTCCTTTTGAACTCATTGGAATGCATATATTTGGGTTTCTATAGTGTATACAGATTTAGCATAAATATGACCGGAATATCGGGGGCCATATCAACCTCATCTTCCTCAAATCCCTCGTATTTTGTGTTTTATTCCCCTTTCTCCCTAATTATGGTTGGGGAAATTGGTTTTATATGAATCTTATTCATCAGAAAAGGTGTTTTATAAATTAATCACATTGACATAACTATATTATGATTCTTCAATAATGAGGATTTTGTTTAGTGGGGTGATTCCCATATGATTATTTCATGGGATGGTTCCCATACTCCTAATGGTGGAGCTAGTAAGTTTTTTATTGTTTGCATCATATTAGTAATTGGTATTGGCTCCTCCACCGTCACTTAATCTTTTTTTAACTAATCACATAGACTCTTAAATGATTGGATTTCAGAATATTGTGACACTGAAGGATTTGACTCAGTTGTCATAGATTGAACAGAGGTTAAAACTAGTTGATTCAGTTGCACCCTAAGGAAAGCATGAAATTGGTTGACTGACTTACTGATCATCTCCAATCATTAAAATTTTGTGTTCCCTTCCAAATTAATTCCTTCCATTCTCTCTCATCTTCCAGTTGTATAGAAAAGATACAAGCTACATGGAATGGGGGTTTTCCCAACATGACATTCCCAGATTCAATTATCTTATGAAATGTTTATTTAAAGATAAAGTGCCCCCATACATTATTCCCCTATATTCTATGGTATTAAAAATAATTATAGTGACCATTGAGGTACATTTCATTGGGTTTTATAGAATCAGGAAACTTTTGGAGATTATTCTTCATATCCTCAATGAAGTACCTTGTATTTTATCTTTTTGAAAATAATAGACTTTATTATTCCTATCCTCATTTGGTGGATGAATATACTCATTAATTATATCCTATGAGATTTTTTTTTTATGTAATTCAGGGGGAGGTACCTCATGATATTTCATGGTTTTAGGTGTTAGAGTGGTTGTTGGAACTAGATTAAGCATAATTATAATCATTTATACTTTTTAACTACATTTCATTGAGATTCTAGTGTTAGATGAGATTTGGCCATTAACCATTAGATATCATCTTCCAATAATTATTAAATCATTGTAACCTCCAAGAATCTTCTTGGATATTTTAATGGAATTAGAGGCATATACAACTCATCATAAAGATTTTCTATAAAACTATTCAATGGATACTCTTATAGGATTTGTATATTCAAGTAATATGTCAACCCCTTTAATCTATAAATGAAATCCAAGTCACTTTCATTCTCATGTTTATTGAAATTTGATAGATCAAGTATTTTCAAATTTCTCATCATGTATTATAATTTATAGGGAAATTACTAACAGAGGTTTTCCTAACCTATAATAAATCTAGCTGGTAGGATGTTATACCAGATGAATGTTGGTCCCTCCAAAGTATATATGAATCATCTAATCTTGGATACTTTTTTATACTTTAGTGTTACCAAAGTAGGACCACTTCAAGACACAAAATTCATCATATGTTATTTTGGGTCTCTAGTTTCATTAATGATCATAAAATTTAGATTTACAAAATTAAGTTGAGGAGGAGTCGTATCCACCAACTCAAGGTATGGATTCATTTTTGGTTTCACTGGTGCATGTCATCCTTCCATGACTTCCATTTGGGTAGTAAAAGAATCAATGGAGTCAAAAACTTCTGGAGGAATGGTTGGTTGAGTAAACACTTGAGTAGAGGCTATAGGAATAGTCTAATATAGCCATTTTTTCATTTATATTGTTAATATCTAGTATTAGTTGTCCAAGGTTATCTTTTATAACATGGTTTTTGAATTTCATCCCAGTAGATAGAACTTATGATATCTTTCAGACACCAGGTTTAGATACACAGGTTTCTCAGTCCTAGATACCATTGGATGGTTGAATTATACCCTCATAGGTGGGGTTGTTCTATCCTATTGGGTGTGTAATGGAAGGTAAATGTTTTCATCTATCTATAAATTTTACTCAATGGGTATATTTCCCCTGATTAATTCATCATTTAGCATCCTCAATTCTGAAAAATCGTCTTTACACCAAACCAAATTTTCTTTAATAGAGATGGATTCAATTTCTTTAGGTAGTGTGTAGGATATGGTCACATACTTTCCTTTATATTTGGTTGAAGATCAATAATGAGGTGGAAGGTGAGTATTCAGAGGAGATACCATGTTTTTATTCTGTCTTTCATGTCGATTATGCACACCTTATTCTAGTGTTTTGGTGTGGACTATGTTTAGGACAGAAAATTATTTGTCCTCCTCTTCTATGATGAAATCATACTTTGATCCATATATGTATATAACACTGATGACCTTCAATGTTTCATGGTATATTGTGGGAATTATATCCTCATTAGAAGGGTAAGGTGATGGGTTACCTTTTAAGTGTTTTCCTAGTGATAAACTATAATAATCCATGGTATTTTCCTTCCTGATGGTCCACTTTATCTTAAAATCCTTGAAAGGTATTTCCTTTTCTTCCTAATACCCCCCTAAAGGGGATTTATAAACAATTATTGTGAGGGGGTTCTTGGAATATTATTCCTAGTGTATCCTCATGCATTGAAAGAAATTGTGAAGGTGCCTCTTGCAATATTTCCCCCAGTCTGGCGAAGGTCGGTTTCTATGGGGGAGTAAGAGGTTGTGATATAAATTCCCCTAACCTAGTGGGTTAGGGTTGACTCAGTTTCACCTCCATTATATTCTAGACCCACTAAGGGTTTGATGATCCTAAAGGAATTAGTGGAGGTAAAAATTATATTTTTCCATTGGGTTGGGGTTGCTCATGTATTTCCACTATAGAAAATACTACTACTACCTTCTTATAATTATGAGCCTTAGTCCAAGTATGATCTAGATTTAGTGTATTCTATGAGAATGATATGCTAAATATTGAAGGCAGTACTATATCTAAGGTTTTGTCTTTTCTTAGGTGATAATCTAGTTCAACCATTTTATAGGTATGATGTGGGAGTTTTCCAATGGAAATCTCTCACTGAGTTCCCCATTTTTCATCTTTGGGAATGGTGGTATTTTATTACACTGACCAGTCAGCATAAGTGGACCTCATGATTGAGACCTAACCCAAGTTAATTAAATTTAAAGAGACCATTCTCATTGGGATCTATTGCCTCCTTTATGTGTTTGGAAAACTCTTTATAAGACAAGTGCTTCACTTGAGTTGGTGGAGATTTTTCTATAGACTTTAGAAAATGTAATGTATATATTCCTTATCCAATGTCTCAAGAAAATCATATTGAGATATGGATATAGACTAGAACATGACTTGTATATTTCCTTTAATTAATTATTTACTCATATAAATAGTGTAATTCTCCTCATAATCTAATACGGATTCCTCCACTTGATCTTACCAAAGTAGTTGTTTCCTAGCTTCCTTATTAAGGGGAGTAGGATTGGTCTAAATTTCCTCCACCACATCAAAGGGGGACATCTAAATGTGGAATATATTATGATCATTTCCATGAATTCTCATTAAATTGAGGGAAAATATCTCCAGGAATAGATGAGTTTCTTAGTGTGGCTGGCCTCAACCTCTTAAGTTCCTCTTAATATGAGTTTATGTTTAGAGTGCCTTCAACAAAGGGAGGGCCTTATTTTCAAAATAGGATGTTTTTTAGGGAGGAAATTCATAGTGAATTCCATGTGGAGGACCTCTATAGTCATCTTCATATTTTCCATTGTAAGGAGGACTTTCACTATGAATCAATATTTGGTTGTAGGGGGGTAATTTTATAACATATACCCTTGGGAAGACCTCTAGGGTGGATAGTATAGTTTCCATTATGATGAAATCCATGGTTAAAATAATTCAGTGAATTATAAATGGTATATCCTATTTACTGGTTGATATTCTAGCTAAGATGATTATTTTCATAGCCTTCACCATGATAAAAGTTCCCATGATCGATCTTTATATTTCTTCAGGGAGGACATTCATGGTATATGATCTATAGAGGACATCCAAAGCTACTAGTCATGGTACCATGGGGAGGACCTCCATGGTTTTAGTTGCCGTCTCTTTTTTGTGATGAGTTAGCATATTCTTAGGCCACTATTGATAGATACTAAAGGGTCTCAAGAACACCATCATTGATCGTGGCTAGGATATAAGAATTCTACTGGGTTATATATTTCCCATAATTAAATTTATTCTTTGATGTTATCCATTTGATGTCTAGGGTCGTTCATTGGTATTCCCTTATAAGACTACTCCTTAAATACCATTATAGTATGTTGATGGGTTTCCTCTATAGGTGTGGGAACATGGGCCTTCTCTCTAGTTTTTTTGTTCTATCTCCAACCATGAGATCTTCTCTTGGGTACCCTAGCCTAGATAGTTGGGACCAAGATCTCATAGTAGGACTACTTAGTATAATCCTAAGGGTTTAGTGTCGTAGAATGTTTATGAAGTAAATGGTTAGCAAGATCTCTCCTAGGAATCTCCTATTTGTTTTTGAAAACATTATAAATCTCCTCAATCTCCCTAAGGTAAGGGGATATTTGTTTCTATGTATTGGGGAAAGACTCCCAAAGTGGTTAACAGTGGGAAAAATCACTATCATCTTCATCATGGTTTTTCTATATTTATTATGTGATATATATGGATTAATAGTATGGATAACTACTACAAAAGAGGCCTTTGACAGTGCTAGAATAGGCCTTTATCAGCACAAAAAATATACTGATAATCAGAGTGTAGTTAAATTCCCAAATATTTTATCAGTTCTAAAAAAGTGATATTAAAGTCCCCCTTTAACAGATCTAAAAAGCGTTGTTAAATGGCCCTTTAATAGTGATTTTTTAACACTTTTAAAGGGGCCCTTTAACATCGCTTGTTTAGCACTGATAAAGGAAGTGTTGTTAAAGTGGTAAAATTATGTTTTTTTGACTTCCATGAGCTCGACCTATTTATTAGTGCTTCCACAACACCTTTAATAGCACTACCCCTCCTTTATTAGCACTTTTTACCCCCACCACCCCTTTTATCAGTGATTTTTAGATTTTAGGCCTCATGGACGCCTACCTGGATTCGAACCCTACACCTCTCCTTTGAAGATCGAACACCTTTACCACTACACCATATTGTTTTGATATCTATTTAATTATATTTCTATTTATTTATAAATATATTTACATATATATTTACATATATTTATATAATTATTTTTAAATACATTTATACAATATTTTTGTGTGTTATATATATACCTATATTTATTTAAATATATTATATATTTTATTCATTTACATATACTATAATATAATATAAATATATATCTATTTATTAATACCCACATATATGTATATATAAATATTATTAATATATTTTTATAATGTATAAAATGGTTAGATATTTTTTAAAATACATTTTTATAATATTTATTGATTTACATATATTATAATACACATTTTTACATCAATATGTTGATATATGTATTTATATAAGTGATTTGTTAAAAGTAAATATAAGAAAACATGAATATATTTAATTATAAATAAAATTATTTTGTGACAAAAGATAAAATTTCAAATCCATAATATCAATATTAATGTAATCCCTGGGAATAAATTCATTCTCCACCAAAAAAAGGCAATGAGACCCCCTTAAACGATGCAGAAAATCCACTGAAAGTTAAAAAAATTGGGGTACCCTAACTAAAATCTCAGTTTTGTAGGCCTTCTAGGCATTTTTGACATAGAAAAATGTGAAATAGGTTTACCTGTGTCTCCAAGGGTGTATAGATCGTCACAAGATTTGATTTGATATGTGGTAGAGTCCAAACAGACACCCGGATCAGAATTTATAGTCGTTTTAAGTTCAAGTTATGTTTTAAACTTATTTTAGATCTTTTGTTAATTTTTTGATTTTTTTTTATCTGTAAATTGATATTAAATGACTATTAACTTAGTAATAGTAAGAAAATTATTAATTAAAAATGTTTTTAAAATTATTTTATAACCATTTTTACTAAATATCTTATATATTAAGTGTAAATTCCTATTTATGTTATCCAAAACATATTTTAAAATATATATATTATATTTATATAAATATAAATATATTAATATATTAATATATTATTTTAATGAAATATATTTTTTTAATTATACCAATATCAGCGCTACTAAAAAGCACAGATAAAGTGGGGTCTTTATCAGTGCTTCTAAAAAAGTACTGATAACTCCCACCCCCCTCCCCATCAGGGATTTTTTAAAAGTGCTAATAAAATATCCCATTTATCAGTGATTTTTTAAAATTGCTGATAAAGTTTGGTACTTTATCAGTACTTTTAAAAAATCTCTTATAAATTTCCCCCTTTAACAATGCTTTTTTAGCGCTATTAAAGACCCCCCTTTAACAGCGTTTTTTAGCACTGAAGAAAGGGGTCTTTAACAGTTCTTTTAGTTAGCACTGTTAAATCCATATCACTGGATAAACCCATTATTGTAGTATTCTTGCCATGTACAAGGTGTGTAAAGTACCATTGAGGTGGTACTCCCTCACCAACACATCGGTAACCTATTTCTATAGATGTTGTGTTGGTGACAGCACCCTCTTGTTTAGTGGGACCTTAACCTTTACAAAGAATGAGGAATACATCTAAAACTTATATGATATAATATTATTTTGGATTAAAGGGGGATCTTATTCTAGAAGTCCTTTAAGGATCAAAAAACACAAATAAGAAAATCCATTAGTGTGGCATAAAAAGTAAGATAATGTTTGATAAATCAATTGGACCTTCTTTTTAAAGGTGGGTGGTTTTGGGACTTTATCAGTGACACCTTGGAATGTTCATTGGTCAAGAGTATGGGAGGCCGACCTCATTCAAAACCTTTTAGGGAGAATTATTTCTTACTCTTGTAATCTCTTATATATTTAATATATTTTCATGAATCCTTCCCAGATCTTAGTGTGCTAATAGTTACCCCTATGGTAATGACTTGGTTGATATCATGTGTTAATATATATATCTATAACATATCAGAGGATCCCTGTCAACATGGACATCCATATATATCATACACTCTTTGAAAACATGGTCATCTGTATATATAAAACTCTCTCCATATTTCTCTTGTTAGTTTGATTATACTACAATTTAAAGCCACATAGCTAGATGGTCTGGAGTTTCTCATCATCTTGGAAGATGATAAGAATTTATGTTGTTGGGATTAGGAACTTGAGAATATATCCCTATGTATCCCTATGAAGAGACTTGAAACCTACATAGTTCATTATTATTTAATATAACATGGCATGCCTTTTAAGTTCATGTGATAAAGACCCATTCCAATAAGTTTAAAGTCATACGGAATTTAGTTTTAGGAAAAAGAAACCTAGAAATGGTTGGTGTGGGGATTACACATGAGTATCCCTTTTTGGTAGACCTCAAAGGGAATATATCCTAATGAGGATGAGTTTTTTTCATGAGTAATATATCCCCATTGGATATGTGTTTAGTTTGACTTATGTGGATATTTTCCACTAAGTAGGATGGTTTCCTCATTAGGAATATATTTTAGTGAGAAAGGTTCCCATGGAATATTGCCCCAGGGAAATGATGTTCAGTATCATGCATAATGTAGCTCAGCACGGAAGGATTTATGTAATTTCATGTGGAATATGGTCTCATAAATATGTGTTTATAGGGAACATGTCCCAGGTGATGGTATACAGGGGACTTAGAGGGAATATTTCCTAATGGGAGGAGATATCCTATCTCACAGGGAATATGGAATGGCGAGGAAGGACATATATGGTCATTATGTTATGTTTAAATCATAATGAGGTGTCCTACATGTCCTAATAAAACAAATATCAAAGACCACATAGCTCTAGTTTCACAGTTTAAGTTCATGTAGTAGGACCATACCAAATAGTTTAACATCATGTGGTAAGGAAAAAAATCATGCATTTTTACATCATGTGACTAGAAAATATGTGTCATAAAATTGAGGATAATAGAGGATTAAATGGTGCATGGTCATCGGATTCCCTAATGGTTCAACCTATATGTAGGTAACTAGATATGATAAAATATGGATTAGGATTATACCTAAGGAGGATTCCTAATATTCTGCTCAAAAATTGGGAGAGCATGAGTGGGGATTATGAATGGAAATTTTCTTCCCATGTGGATATTCATGCTCGTTGATTTTTCCTAGTGATGAAATAATCATTGGTAACATGGTTGGGTATTACATATATGAATGAAACTTATTACTATATGGCTCATTAATTGGAATCATATTAACCTACATGAAACTTTGGTAGCCAAGATCATCATGTTTACCTAAGAGAAACTTCTCTAGTTCCCTCATTATAAAGACATTGGTTATATGATTATGATTACCCTAAGGGTATTTCTTTTCTAGGATGACAACTCTGGAGTATCTTTTATTGAGGAAACATGTGATCAAAGGAGGATTCTCTATTGTGCCTAACAAAAAAATCATATATGTCTAGTGTCTTAGTTGAAGGTCTTGATTTATCTTTTTCAGGGTTTTAACCTTGGATAAAGGAATCCATGAATGTCATTTTAGTTTGTATGGACTAGTTAGGAAACCTAGGTGAAGGATAGGGTGAAATTGAAGTATATTTACTCATTATTAGAGTAATTTACAAAGAATTTGTGAAGAATTCAGATACTACATAGTTTAATTCCATCGAGACTTGGTTTATAAGTACTTTAGAAGGAATTAATATCAAATAGGGGGTTATCTATGAAAATGGTAAAGGTGATCATATAGAGATTAAATCCAAGGACCTCCAAGAAGGGGACTCATGGGAATCCCATTTATAAAGCGAGATGTGGGACTTATATTTGTGAAGGGATTCATGCACCTCTTCATTTATGAATGTCATCATCAACCTTCCATTTGTGAAGGGCCTAGTGTTCCTCTCCATTCAAGAAGGTTTCCATGATCCTTCTATTCATAAAGTTTCTAACACAACTCTTTATTCATGAATGGAAACATGGGCCTTCTATTTGTTGACATACTCTTACAGTCCCTTAGTTACCTTGGATTTCTTCATGAAGGGAGATCGAAATCTACTCAATGTTTTCCAAAAGTGGTAAGTCTATTTTTTAAGGAATTCATTCATCACTCCTTCCTTTTTTATTATAATATAGGCATGGGGTATTTATAGGTTGTCTTGGGTAACCAATTTCTAGAAATTGGTAGTCACGTAGGGATTACTTGACTACATACTTTGCTTATAGATAGTTGGGCTTCACATATGACTTTAGATTCATGAAGTGTTATAAGATGGAATAGAATCACCACCTACATGCTAAAAAATAAATGTGTGATATATGAGGTTTTTTGTGGGTTTTAAATCTCTATCTTTGAGATGAAAATAATGGATTCATGATGGGTGTTGAATCCCCAACTTTGATCCATAAACAATGAATGATGAGTGAAAGGATGAAGAACTATGTGGGAAGCCTATGTTATCTATTAATGACCTATGTGGTTCACAAATGATCACTTTGTGAACCATTAAATGCTCCATAGATCACCCTAGTTACTTTGTGTAATCTCTTAGTTTTCCAAATTTTATACGAGTTTTTTTCTTGCCTTTGATATTCAAATTTATTTCCAATGTTTGTCAAGTATTAGTGACATTAAAATTGATAACAAGGTGTGACCACACATTTATAATCACTAGGATGATTCTAAATACCTCACGTGTTAATTTGGAATAAGTATACTAATACTATAATGAATAAACATCAAAACCAATAAGAACATATCAGGTCAACTACCACCTAGCCTCATCAAGGCCCTCTCACCAATTATCGCATACAAGTGTAATAAAATAATATCAATAATATAGTAAAAAAGGGTACCCCACACCACTATCCCATTGTTTTCTCACTCTTAAACCCCACCACCAAATTTCATGTGCTCTCAATCCCTTATGCAGTCATGTTTCAACACATTGTATCAATCTCATCACATCTGATGTAGGTTAGACTGCAACCCAACCTCCCCAAACCTGCATAGGGTAAAAAAAATCATTGTAACCATCATCATACATACCATAAATATAACTAAAACTATAGATCAAATATCCACATCTCCACAAAACATCACAACCTCATCACATATCTATATTATAAGGGTATCAGGAACATGGAGTACATTATCCTCATGCCCTCCTCCTACCATACATGACCTTCACCAAGTTCTATCACCACATCCACATAATAAGTAAGTTTCACCACACCTATAAGGGAGAGTGGGTAATATAGAGTAATCATTCGTCTATTCCCTTTCCAACCTAAATTTTACGGAAAATACCCAAAACCCAAAACATGTGGGAATTGGTAAGGTTAACTGACTTGGGTGAGGTATGTATATAAATAATAAGAAAAAAACTCATTATATATATATATATCCACGCACAATCCCAACCTAAAGGGATCATATTAAAATGTAACTACCATAACCCATAATCATCACCATACTATCATTTTCCTACTCTATCATCATTATCAATTTCTATAACACAAAACAACCCCACTTCTCACACAAAATAGCCATAACACCCATTCACAATATCCTATTTAAACAAATATTTTAACTAATTTCATATTTAATTTTTACCAACCATATTACATTCATTATGTTATTCAATTCAGTATTTAATGAAAATCAATTATCATCCATCACCCATGCTTAGTCCAGTCATTACCCATTCATTTCAATCATTTTGAATTCATTTATAGCCCACAGTTTATTCAATTCTATACCATGACCATTCAAAATTTTCATTATTACCAATCAAATTCCATTACTATTGAGAAACTATAAAACATACCCATTTCATCTAACCAACCATTGAAAAACCTACATTCATCTCATTCCAACAACCATATTAATAGCCACGCATGACTTTTCCTTCCACACAACTAACCATGCCACCATTACACATCAATAGCCACATTCCCTCTAACCAACCATGGTGAGGCTACCACAATCTCATTTCACAACACATACCAAAATCTAAAAACTATACACAACCATAAACCACCACAATCACAATAATAGTAACTCAATGGTATAATAAATTCACACAATAACAAATTATAGAAACAAACACTTAAACAGTATCCCCTTCCCAAAAAATTCCATCTCATTTATTTTACATCTATTTCATGGTTGAAAATATAACAATATAAATTTTATGAAACTGATTCTTTGTCATCGTTAAGTATATAACCTTTTATAAAAGGTGATCCCATCATTTAAATCACAATAACAATGAAATTCATATATCATAAGTAAAATCTTTTCAGAAACAACACTGTTTAGTCAACAATCTGATAACCATGTCATAAAAACACATAAACCCATATGACTCACCCATTACCGTCCATTTTCTTTAGTCTGGTTCATTATCTTTATTAAGCCAATCCATAATATCCACCCAAAGAAATCAAGAGCATGAAACTTTTATAATTCAAAAATAAATAAATAGATTCTTGAATATCTTACCTCAATAGATGCTTCCAAAATAGTTGAATGTGAACAAGGTGAAGAAGATATGATCACCCAGTTAAAATCATGAAATATAATCCCCAATTATCTAGGAAATAATATACCCCATCAAAATAATTAATCATGGAAAACTGAAACTGAATATAACCATAGTGTATCTCCTCTAGGATAAAGGAATGGAAAAGAAACCAAGAAAGGGGGAAGTGGAACTAAACTCAAATAAAAACTATTTTATCTCTTAAAGCTAAAGAACAAGGCCAACCAAATTACCCTTAAGGACCTCTAAAGTCACACCAAAAAATTCTCAAGGTTCAAGAGAATTAATATAATTAAAAGGAAGTTATAGGAGATTCATAATTTATACCCAAGCTAAAAAACAAAATGAAATGTGTAGGGCCACGGCACAATGGGGTTAAATCCAACCAATCTTCAGAAATCACATCCCATATCTCCTATGTATCTTTCATATTAAACTTTTTAAACCATTTAATCTAATTAAACTGAGTATGGGTCATATTGTAAATACCATATTCATTCTACTGAATCAAAATTCCAAAAATCGTAAAAAAATTCCTTGAACCCAACCATGGTGCAACCTCTCCCAAAATAAAAGAAACACAAAACCAACCACTCTAGTCTCCAAGATGTATTATTAATAACTATGTCATAAATCTCTAACCTTCCCTTCATCTCAATCAACCCCAAACTAAATTCATGGAATAACCTAAGGACCATGACATGGGGACTCCAAGAAAAAAGAATTAGGTCCCTCATCCTCTAAAACTCCATAGATATCTCCCATAGCTATATCAAAGCACAGTAGGAAATAGAAATACCCTCTTCTAACCAACCACCCATGGTACAACACACAAGGAAACAATATAATATACTCCCACTAGTTGAAATTTCAGCCCCAGCTTCACCTTCCTTCCTCAAACCTTCTCCTGGAATCTCCAACACCCAAAACACATAAAGTAACAACTTGTAATGGATTGATATGTTATAGATATTCCTTATAAATTGGTACTTTTCATGACCTAGATCATTCAATATGAGTGACTCTAAAATTCATCTACCCATGTATTATCTTATGTAAGGCAAGTAAATAATAAGGTGACCCTAATTATTAAGTTCCCTATTCCTAGAACATTCTTTAGGTTATACTTATTTAGGAAACCCAGACTGTTAGGATACAAGAGGAATAGAGTTGATTGAATCCATATTATGTATTTGGATAAATATTTTTCCAATTATCTATCCAAGAATCATATATGATATAATTGACAATAGTTTTCTACCATATATATTTGTGGATTATTTACATGATGGTCGGTGTAAATCATGAGGAAATATGGATCTCAGCTCACTAAATGGATATGATGTATGGGGTTGGGTCATCATTTTATTAGGAGTACATTCATTAAAATTCCTTAATGAAAATAAATAAAACATAATACTCACCCACATATATGTCTTTGTTGTATAGTATAGCATGCACCATGATTATCATTTTTAGATCACTTATAGGTAAGTCCTATAAAATAATTTTAGATTAATATCTAATGATGATAAGTGTTCTAAAAGAGAAGTATTCTAAGAATTTGAATGTAAACATTATAGAAATAAATTTCTCAAACTTTGGTCCATGTGTATTAGATACTAGGTGTGTATCACACATTTGTGATGATAAAAACATAATAAAATATAAAAGGTAATTGAAGAAAGTTTAAGTATATATATGTGTTGGAAATAGAGAAAGAATTTCTATAATGTAAGTCTGCACTTATGGTTTTTGTTTTCCTAGCAGATTAATTCTAGAAATATAGAATTGTTATTATGTTCCTACCATAAATAGAAATTTTATTTATATATCTTATTTGAACAAAAAGGGATTAAAATTCATTATTAAGAATTATAATTATTCTATATGTGTAAATGAAATGTTTTATGACATTGGTAATATGGTAATCGATTTATAAATTATAGATATAGATAATCCTATCTATAACATTTAGAATAAAAAGGTAAAGGTTAATTCTAATCCCACATAACTTTGGAATTATTTAATTAGATTTATAAATGGAAAAAAATCAATAGAATCCATATAGATGGATTATTAGAGTCATTCAAGTATGAATAATTTGATAATTTAGAATTTTATTTATTAGGAATAATGACTAAAGAAACTTTTAGTGGAAAGGTTAAAAGATATAGGGGACTATTGGATATTATACTTAGTGGTGTATAACGTCTAATGATTACTCAATAAAGTGTTGGGTTTAGGTAATTTATAACCTTTATTAATTATTTTAGTTATTATGGTTTTGTGTTTCTGATGAGATAATGGTATGAAAATTTTTATAAAATTAAAAGTTTCAGAATTAAGTAAATAATAAACTGGTAAAAAGTATTAATATTATCTGATGAAATTGGGGTGGAGAATAATTGAGATAGAAATTCACTTTTTATCTAAGATATTGTTAAATTTTTCTACAATTCACTCATCCTATAACACCATGGTGGAATAATGTATCTGAGAGGATGAATTATACCATTTTGAACATGGATCAATCAATAATGAGTTAGTGTGACCTTATTATAAAAAACTACTAAATTATTAATTAATAAAATTTTATATAAATAATAAATAAAGACGCCATATGATATGTGGCATGGGGAAGTCACAAATATGACTTTTATGAGTATTTGGGGTTGCGAAACATATGTATAAAATTTTTATTTTGATAAAAAACACTAAATTATATAAATTCTTATTTGTTTTTTATCCCAAATATAATGTGGGATATTACTTTTGTAATCCCACTAAACACAAAGTGTTTTTAGACTAACATGGTGTTTTATTTAAGAATGAATACATAATTTTAGGATTCATTGTTAGGAAAGTTTAACTTGTATAAGTTCAAGACCAATAAATAGGAATTTCTATTGATATGGAAGTTGAGATAATTCTATAAAGAGTTATTGAATAATAATGAATTAAAGTTACAAAATAACCTCAAAGTTCTAGTAGGATTCATTAGGATCCCAAGAGAGATGGATTTATTATGAAAAAATATAATTAATTAATTTTCATAGGTGATGAACCTACTATCTTCCAAGAGTCCATTAAGAGTTCTGATTCTAAGAAATAGTTAAAATCCATGTAATCTGAAATGGACTCCTTGTACACTAACTAGGTTTTAATATTGGTGGATGCACCTGAAGGGGTGATACCCATAGGGTGTAAGTGGTTTTTTATATGAAAATTGATATTGATGTTATAATTTCTACCTATACCACATGACTTGTGTCAAATGGTTACAAAAAAATTCATGTTGTCATCAATAAAGAAACCTTTTCCCCAGTTACAATAATAAAGTCCATTTGGATATTTCTTACTACATTAACTAAATTTAATTATGATATATATAATATGGATGTTAAAACCACTTTCCTAAATGTAAATTTATTCAAGGATGTATATATGATATAACACAAAGTATTGGAAGTGAAAAATGAGGTTGTTGAGGTTTTCTAGTTGAAAAAGTTCATCTTTGGATTAAATTAAGATTATTAGAGTTGGAATATCAAGTTTTATGATGCAATAAAATATTTTGGTATCATAAATAACCTGGATGATTCTTGGGTATTCAAGTGGATTGGTTAGTGTGTGGTGGTATTTCTAATATTTTATGTGAATGACATAATTCTTCTTGAGAATAATGTTCCGATTTTACACTCTATAAAGATATGGTTGGGAAAATGCTTATTGATAAAAAAACATGGGTGAATAAACCTATATTCTAGGTATGAATATCTATAGAGATAGATATAAAGTTTTTATTGGAATAAGTTAGAACACATACATTTTTATAAGGTGTTTTATCATATAGAACTCTAAAAAGTGGTCTTCGTCAGGGTTACTGGAATGAATCTTACGAAATATTCAAGATCCTTCTAAAGAGTTATAAAGGCTGGATAGTATTCCTTATTTTCCCTATATAGGATCTATCATGTATATCATATTTTTTACTCGACCTTATGTTGCTCATGTTTGGAGCATAACTATTAGATACAAATCCAATCCTAGTGAGAGTCAATGAATTGTTGTAGAGAATATCTTTAAGTACCTAAAAATAACTAAGGATTTGTTTTTAGTATTCATAGTAGAGGATAAGCTTTGTTAAGGGATTACACTAATGCAAGTTTAAAATCCAATAAATACAACATGAGATCTCAATATGGTTTTATGTTTTTCCTAAATAATGTAACTATTAATTGAAAGAGTTCCAAACAACACATTAATGAACCTTTGTCGCAAAAACCATTATCTTATAAAACAAATGAGGTCCATGTTAAGTTTATTTGTAAAATAAATATAATATATTAGATTTAATGGTTATAAAATGTATCACAGTTTTATAATAATGGAATCTCTATTTATCATTCATTCATGTATGATGAAATTTATATTACATGAATAGTGGAATGATAATATCCTCTCAAAGGTATGACTTTAAGTTTCCCCTAATCAATGAAATTTATATATGATTTTTATTTTTTAATATAAATTATGATTTTAATTCAAGGATGTATCATTTCATGTGGTCTTAGCCTATAATGGACACTTGATATCTTCATCCATTATTGGCTATCAAAATAGTATTTACTAATGCGTTATAAATGAATGAGTAAATGTAACTGGCCAACGAGTGTCCTTGTGGATTTATAAACAATGGTAATATTATGCCAGTGTAATTGGTGTTTTTTGCTTCATTCTAGGATGAAACTATACATCACTAGAAGCTCTCTTAATTCTTCCCCTTTGCATTATAGGCTCTATTAGGCCATGGAGATAGAATGGATTCCATCTGAATAATAGATTATTCATTCGACTTGTGGATACACTACGATGAGGGGATATCTTTTTGATATCCTTTTTTAATATTTATTAGACCTATTTGATGGTATTTTAATATGTTATATATGATATTAAGTGTAAGGTATGCTATTTAGGGTATTTATTCATTTTGAGTTTTACACCCAAGTTTCATATATCATGTATGATAGATCCTCGTACAGGGATTTAAATCACTTCTGCTTCATCTGATAATAATTATTAGATTCATTTTAAACCTTTCACTAATCAGGGGTGGTTGGGTACATTGCTAATCATTTCATCAGTGGGAGCTCAACCAAGATGGGATTTTTCCACACATATAATGAAAAAAGACATTTGGGCCTTGATTAAATTATATGAAGGAAATTCATGGCCATGAATTTTTCAATGACATGTTATGTGATTGGAAACATTGATGTGGAACACGTTATGTTCTCATATTCTAGATGAAATTCAGAATTTTTCAAAAAAAATCATGAATGTATTAAATGGTCTATACTAGATTGACATGTTCCATATCTATTAGTCACTCAGTTCTATATTAAAAGGGATTATATAGGATTAAATATGATGTATACGATTCATATTATGGTGGACATGTTCATATGAAAATATGAGTATGTTTGATTGATATCACACCAGACCCATTTGTAGATTGAGTAGAACTGATGTTCTGCTAGAGGCCACTCTTTGATTACATTTATAAAATCATGATTTTATATATTTTTTTCAACTCTATAATGTCTAGTAAGGTCACACGGTTGGGACTTAATATAATGATTAAATCTTGTGCAAATTTTTTATTCCAAAATGAAGATATATTAATAGACCGTATACAAATTTGTTTGGATACATTTACAAAGAGTTTTGAAGTTTTCCATAAAGTCCTTATAGGATTTTGATGGAAGTGGGGGTTTGTTGTAAATGAACTAGAATAGGGATATAATATTTTAATATATTCTTGAATCATATCTAGTGATATGGGTATGTGTATTATTTTATCATAGTATACAATTGGTTTCTATCATGGTTTACAATAGAAATTCAATATGTGTTATCACATGGATGCATTATATTGTATCTTCCAATATATTTTCCTTCAATTATAAAAAATTAAGATGATTCATTTATGGCTAAAAAACATATCATATTCATTTTAAGTGTTTAAACAATCATAACACAATGGGAATAAGTTATTGTAACATATAAAGGCTTCCAAGAGTTGGTAGTCGATGCTTGACTTACTTCATTTAATAAAGAGGGCCCATATAAGGGAATGAATTCTCCTGTTGGTGTTAACATGATACTTAAAATCCATAGTTGAAAATATCTTCCTCCATGATCACCATTTTTCATTCTGGAGAAGACACTGTCACTCTTTTAGTGTTTAAGGGTCCTCCCTGACCGATTACTAAAATTAAGGTATGATTTTTTATTTATATTATTTATTTTACATTTTCATTATGATGATGATAGATTAGACATCATAATGGGTTTATTCTACAGTTATTTTCATATTATGATCCACCAAAACCCATCATGTATTATATGGGTTGAAGAAATTCCTTCAATCTTGGTATCTCAATGTTTTACTTGTTTAATAAACATGAAAATACAAAAGGGAAATGTGGATAAAGACTTATATATATTAAGTTAAATCACACAAATTTACTCATGATGATCATGTATTTTGATGAAATTTTATTTAGTTGAGGTGAAGTTAAAGTGTTTCAATATTTTTTTGACAAAATGAAAAATATGTTTAAGATGTCTATGCTCTATGAGATGAAATTTTTCTTGGGTTTTTAAGTCACACAAGATTCTAGAATTATATTCTTATAATAATAAAAATATGCATGTGAGCTAATAAATCATTTTGGAATGAATAATTTAAGAGTATTGTCAATACTTATATTTTTTTGTATAAAATAACAAATAATTTTGATGGAAAAATTTTGAATAAAATGGATTATTGAAGATTTATTTTTAGTTTTATTTATAATATAATCTTAACTTTATATTAACTTCATACTAATTTTAATTTTGATATTACAAAGAAGTTATAAGTAATATCATATTATAGTTGAAAATAAGATTTTCTAGTCTATGAAAGGAACCCTTGATGATGGATTATTTTATGAATGTGAGAAATGAATTTAGTTATATTGATTTAAGGACATGGATTGGGATAACAATTCTAATGATTGGAAGTTCACTTTCAATGGTGCTTTGTTTCTTAGAGGAAGGTGTGTGGAATGGAAATTATAGAATAAAAAATCATTTATATTAATCATGAATGAATTGGGGTATGTGGTAGTGATTCAAGATACCACAAAAATGATGTAGATGAAATCCCAATTGGAATATATGAGAGTGAGAGAGGGGGTTCACTTTTGTAATTGGGTGTGATAATCAAAGTTCCACCAAGTTGTTTAAAAATTTTGTGTGGTTCCCAATATAAAACCACATCATTATTAAATATCACTTCATTAGGAAGAAGTTGGAGTGAGTCAACCAATGATTAGGGTACGCTTCTAATGAGGATGAAGTCTCAAATATTTTTATGAAACCTATCCAAATAAATATTTAAGCACTTTCCACAACAAAAAAATAAAATTAAGTTCGTTTTATTTTACCTTATTAATGTTTATAAACATGGATAACGTATTTACATACTTTTCATAAAAATATGAATAAATTTCATATGGGTAAATTGGACATATTTTAAGATGTTGTTAATTATCCTCATTTTATATAAATGTGGCTAATTTTTTCACACTCATGGAACACAGGTAATTGATCCATGCTTATCCATAGTTAATTTTGTGTTTTTATTTATTATATATGATGTTTTTTTACTATGAAACCCCCCACAAGGTAGGTCATAAAATCGATTACCACATCGTATGAAACCAAAAATTCCAACCTGAACCCACAAACCTACCTAAAACCACCTTTACATGAAACAGTTGTGGCCTAAAACCACCCACATAAAACTACTTCCATTTTAAAACACATACACACACATAATTCCCTCATTTCTTAAATAATTTGATATTAAGAGTACAATCATTAGAGTAGTACTTTAGTTCACATAGAATACAAGGGTGAGAACCCCTGTGAAATAAATTAGGGTGGCTAAATATAGTGGGTCATCACATCTTAATATATATTAATATATAAATGTATAAATATAAAAATATAAAAATACAAATAACATAAAAAAAATATAAATATAAATATATATAAAATAATATTACTAATTAATAATTATTGCATAAATACATACATACATTATATGTATATATATGGATTTATATATTTATACATATTATTAACTATTTGTTATCAATGGTAATATAGTTATTAGTTATTATTAGTTAATTCTCATCCCTTTTTAACTTGTAATTAATAATAGCTAATTTAATTATTTAATAGACATGTGCACTCACACATGTATATGTATATATGTATATTGATTTTATATAAATAATATTAATTTTTAATGTTATGTAATACTATTATATATTCACTATATATATATATATGTATAAATTTTTCATAAATGTTACTTTTAGTTTTATATAATACTATTATATTTTATATATATATATATATATATTAAATGTAATCATGGAATGATATATTACACGCATAGATACACTGATATATATATTATTTAAATTTAAATTCAAATTTATTTTGATTTTAAATATTATAAATTATGTGTGTGTGTTAAATTTTAAAATGTGATAGAAAATAATATATATATATATATATTGTAAATAAATTTTATTTTTTATTTAATTTAGGCATGTCTAAAAAATTGGTTAAAAAATGATTTCAAATGTAAAATTTATCCATGTTTTTAAGGAACGTGGATAAAATTAAAAAGTAGTCATGTTTTAAAACATGACTAAAAAAACGGGTAAATTGATCACATTTCAAAAAAGTAGCATCAAATTTTCCATTTTTTGTAGTTTACACTTCATTTTGGTAGTGAATCATATCCCAATTCAATGTGAGAAAATTATTAATCTTTTATTCCTTTATTTAAATGTATTTAATTGAAAAAAGAAGAAGAAAAATTAAAAACCCTACTAAAATTACGAAATAAATGGGTAGAGTTGAAAAGGTGAGTAGAAATTTTCTTATGATTATATGTTCCTAAGAATAAAAAAACCTAATCATTATAGTGAAAAAATAATTATTTTGTTTTGTTTTGTGAATTTCAATAAAATTAGTGGAGTATTCACCTAAGGCTAAGGTTTATAAAAAAGTATGTTTGAAGAATAATTTTATGAGTACAAGAATACTTGTCACTAGAAGATGGATTTATCTGAAAATAATCACTATAATAAGTGGTGTGGTGCTTAGATCCGCTTTTAGGAGATTATGTTATGAAATTTCTCTAAAAGAATGGTTTTTATAAAAAAGGAACTTTAATTTCTATGTTATGAGTCATAAAAAAATTATATTTTTTGTAAACATGTTCATTATATTTATTGAATAACAATTCATAAGTTTCTCTTATAATTTAATGAAAAATGTATCACTTTGGTAGAAAAATATAAATCAATGTAGATGGATAAAAAGAGAAGGAACTATCAAAAATCTAGTATAAGACACCAGAATTTAGGTGGTTGAGGAAGTATTAATGTATTATGCCTTATGTCATAAGTATTTTGGTATTTTACACCAAAACACTTGTGCAACAATAGAACTCCGGTGATACGCACCAAATTTACAGTTGTAAAGGTAATAAATATTTCTTCCTGGAATTGTGTCCCACCATACCTTTGGTACATGGAAGTGGAACACCATTAGTGATCACTTTAAATTGGGTGATATTTCTCATACTCCCTATTATTTTATATGTGTTTACTTATTCAATTTATATATGATATGGGTCAACCAAAAAAGGTTTTATAGGTTTTTTCTAATTATATTGGACACCTAAATCCATTATAATTAAATATGGTATCCCGCCAAGATTTATAATGAGTGGATCTTGCTTAATATTTTAATCAATGTGAGTTAGATTTCTCTCTTGAATATACTCCCTTTGTATGATTATGAGGATGGTTCTTACTGGTGTACTTGCTATAAAAATAGAGATGTAGCTACCAACATTATTGTAAGATATTGAAGAAAAGATACTTGATTATTTTTTTATCCCTTATAAGTACACAATAAGTGAACAATATTACCAACTTGATTACAAGGACTTGTAATTTCTAAGTTTTGAAATTGATAAGAAATTTGAATTTCTAACTCTAGAGTAGGGGTTGTTTTCAGGATTGGGATTCAAATTTTAATTTTGAGAGTTGGATATTATTAAGAAGATGTTTTTAGATATGGATTGATACCTAGTATGTATCTTTCTTTCTAAGTTGAGTATTGAAATATGTAGGATGAAATTCATAATTTTAAAAAGGATTTTTACCCTACTTCATAGTTAATGCACAATTAGGGAAAACTATGTGAGTGAACTATGGGAGGTGGTTTTTCTTAGGGGTGTGGTGAAATATTGGTTCATGGTTGTAGAGAAACCATTAAAAACCTAAAATTTGGGTATAAGAGGGTGTTGTATTGTTGGAATGTAGTTTGGTGGCCAAACCATTAGAGGAGTGTGTATATTGAGATAGTTTCAACTGTGTGGTCAGTGCATGTTTTGGAAAATTGTACAGTAATTCTGCGGCTACCCAAATTTCATTAAAAATTTGAAAAACCTTTTCCCCATGTATTATTTTTAACCCTATCCCCCTCTCTTCTCCTCCCTCATGTGTGGTCAGACCAAAAGGTCCTCTTCACCTTCCTTTTTCTTCAATCCCCCTTCAAAATGGGATGATTTCATAGCATTTTATGGTAAATGAGGTGAGTTACCTCCTCTATTTCTCACTATTCTTCTTCCCTCTTGTTTTTTTATTTATAGTTGTATATAAAAAGGGTTTTTTATGATTCCACTAGACCATGGTGGAATCATCCCAATATGAATAGGATTTTGCTCAGCATGGCTAGAGGACGTCCCATGATGATAAACGCACATAATTGTATGTTTTTTTGTTGAAGGTATTTCTCCCTATGGATTTTTGTAGGATTTGATGAAATTGAATGAAATTTTTTATTGAATTGAGAATTTCAATTGGATATTTTGTGTGACTTAGGTTTTGGGCATGTTAGAAGTAGAACTCACCCACTTACTTGAGGTTTTAGTGAGTAGATGTCGCCTAGTGAGATTTTAGGCATTTATTGATATTTAAATTTAATTTAATTTAATTTTAAAATTAATTACAATTTTTTATAATTAATTGAATTGGTTGTTTTGGAATGAGATAGGTCCATTGGGTAGTTGGGTGAGGACCAATTGGACTTGGAGGATCTTGGGTGAGAGTCATCGAGCTGTGATTAATAGTAAATAACTTTTTATGAGGTAGATGGTCCTTGTGAATTTCCCTATGGTTTATGCATTGTGTTTATATACATGTGATATATGGTATCTTCACATGAGAGTGATCAAAATTGTATTTAAAATTAAATAAATTTTTGTATTTAACTCCCATTATATGAACCAACTGTCAAGGGTCGTGATGGATCCAAGGACACTGGCTAGATGCCTCGGCCACTAATGGTTGATATAGAGACCCAGTCCTTTTTAAAAGTATTATCATATGATTTTTAATATTATTATCCATTAAATACAAAATAAGTATTAAAAGGTCTAGTGTATTTTGAAGACTAGGTACATAAAATATCAACATGAAAATAAACATCTTTATTTTAATTGCTATAATGAGATCCTAAATCCCTTTGATCCCCTATCAGGTCATAGGAGCTCATAATAATTGAGACTTCTTCTCATAAAGTTTTAAATTGGTGATATTTAGCAGATGGGATCATGGGGACTGACCCACCAATAGGAACACTGCATGTTTCAGGTGGCATTGGTATTTACTTTATATAAACACGCATAATGGTCTCTTGACTTGAGATTATTATCAATGTATACCATTTGATCACATACTTTGATACAAGGTAAAACCTATGGAATTAAATTTGTAGAAAGGTAGCTTGTGTTGTGGGATTTATTGTTGGTATGGAATTGATTGAATAATGAAAAAAGAATGTTTTTCTTCTGAAAGGAAGTGATATATAGATCCTAGTTGATATGGATGGTTGTTCCTTCACTAAATATATGGCCATGGTAGAAGATGGTAAGTTTGTACAGTAAGGTCAACAAATAATAAAGCAACTGAGGGTGATGACACGAATTGTGCATTATACTTTATGAGATATCACATGATGAATAGATTATATTACTTGGCATGTGTTTATAGGAAAGGTTTTCATTGCTATGACTTTTCTTTATCTCTTTAGGGGCTTGATGGGTTACTAAACTTCACTCCTACTCAATGAATAGTATTCACTAAAATTTTTATAAGGGCCTATAGGGTCACACACTTAGCATATTCAAAAGTCTTCCCTATTTTGATGAATAGGAGTTTAGGACATGGTGGGCCCCACCATGGAGTCCAAGTGATTTTCAAGAATATATGATTTCTAATTAATAAATAAATTTTTATTATTAAACTTTAGAATAATTGGTATTGAATTTATTTATTAAATATATTTACAAGTATTCAACTAAATAAATAGAAGATATTATATGAATGATTATTATTTTAATTATAATGGTTTATGTCTTCCCAGTATGTTACTTTGCTGGTTTTGGTGGTTGGAGAGTGTTTCAAGGATACTTGAGGAGGTTTCAAAGTGTTTGGTGGAGGTTGGTGTTGTAGAAGGTGATTCAAAACATGAACCAAATTCATGTTGGGTTTTTTTGGCTCATGGCTAACATAGTTGGCTGGTTTCATAGCTTTTATGTGGGATAAAGTAGAATCTATTAATATAATTCATGTAATGAAAGTGTAATTCCTAATTTGAAATTAATTCAAGCTGAAGTGAATTAAATTTTGGCAAAAACCTGAAATAAATAAGTTTCATTCCTTATATCGGATTCATGACATGTTATCCATGGGACCTCATGTGATTAACATCATGAATAGAATTCACACCGTGAAGGGGATGGGTTTTAGGTTTTTGTGTCTTTTGTTTAGCCAATTTTTCTCCCTGTTTGGATGCTTTCACCCTCTCATTTTTTAAGGAACCCTACTTACATTCAAGAGATCTTCTAGCATGTCTTCTCCTCCATTGTTTTATGAATTATGGTGGTTGAGTTTTGGAGATTTAGGTATGTTATTCTATCTTCCACATGGTTTTCTTTCCATTATTCTTTTGATTATTCCCTATGGTTATGAAGCTTTGGTTCGGGGTGTGTGTGGGCTGTGTTTTTGAAAACCCCCTATATAGTGTATGTTGATCAATGGTTTTTAAGTACAGTTTTTGTTTGCGGGAATTTATTCTTCACCCTACAATGTGAAGTGATATAAGAAATATCTATTTGAGGTACGGTTTCCTTCAGTTCACATTTTTTATCATGAGGGAGGGGGTTTGATATTTTTTATCCATGGGGGTAATTTTTGATGGCCTAATCAATATAAAATAAGATTACATATTTAATACATAATTAAATGAATTTAAATTCATATTTATAGATATATAATCTATAAATTTCAGTTAAATAATTACTCGTTATGGGTTATTTGAATTATTTAATATGGATAAACTCTACACACATTGAATTGGTTTTCAGAAGAAGAAAAAAAGTGTTTCAAAGTATAGAAATAAACGTATTGTAAAGTCTAGTATAAAGATGGTTTAAATGTAATTAATTGGATAAAATATAAAAAAAATATTAATTATAATATTAAAATAATAATGGGTCTTTTAAATTACTTAATTTATTAAAATAAATGACATTTTATCAGTATTTTTTACTATTCATTGAAAAATAAATATTTTCTAAAAAATCCCAAAATTTCACCGTAATTTAATATTGATATGATGATTTAAAAAATTATTTTAGTTTTATAAAATAAAATTTCTAAAAGGTAAAAAATTAATTATAATATTTTCTCACAAAAAACAATAAAAATCACTTTTGAAAAAAAAATTAAAAAATTTGAGTGCTTATTCCTAAGTGCTTATAAATACATTTATATTGGGTAATACATTTATATACATTTAATAAAGTATTTAATCCTATTAATACCCACAAATTTAATTTCTAGGTTTAAATTATAATATTTAAAAAAAATATTTCAGTACAATGTTGTGGTTCATTTAAACTCAGTGTTGCGTGTTGAATACACTATTAAACATAGAATTATTTTTAAAAAACTCATAGTGTTACATTATTCCCCCTTAAAGAATTTATCCATTGAAATTTTATATTATATAATACATTGAAAACATATGAGGGTACTTCTACTTCATCACCTCTTATGGTTCTCATGTTTCTTCCTCAAACTTGTGGTTTTTTCATAACACTTTGACCAGATGAGTTATCTTATTTCATAGAACTTTATATGTATGATCTAAGATCTTAAATAGATGTTCCTCATGTGAAATGTATTTCTAAAATTTTACCACCACTAGATTCGGTACATGTGAGGGCTTTGGTATATACTTTCTCGAGAGGGATACATGGGACACATTTAGTACATGAGATAAGTTAGGTGGAAGTGTCAGTCAATATGCCACCACTATGATAAAATTAAGGATCTCAATGGGGGTATATATCTAGGACTAATATTTTATTTCTTCCCAAACCTCAAATTTCTTCCAGGGTGATATATAAAGGAACACCTTATATATGACCTCAAACTTCAGGTATTATCGATGATTGTATGTATAAATT
Organism: Viscum album; assembly: GCA_963277665.1. Taxonomy (NCBI): domain Eukaryota; kingdom Viridiplantae; phylum Streptophyta; class Magnoliopsida; order Santalales; family Viscaceae; genus Viscum; species Viscum album. Next base: position 276,628,167 of record OY728123.1, on the reverse strand, counting down.
TATTATTAACTTTTTGTGTATTTCAAATGATTTTTAATGTCGGGAACCTTCTTTATCATCTCTTGGACATGATCAAGACCCATTATATTTTTATCTCCAACTTCATACTAGCATTTTATATTCTAACATCACTTCCCAAACAAATCCTCATAATGTTACATTTGAATTATATAATAGAATATGTTGGTATATAAGAACTATACTAAGGGAAGGTGATGATCCCAACATCCTTGTAAATCCATTGAACAATACCTCAGCATATAATATAGTGTTTGGATAGTTATTTCATACTGACCATCCATTTAAGGGAGATAAACTATACTAAAACTGAGTTATGTATCCAATGCTTGCTAAAAGTATTATCCAAAACCTTAAGGTAAACCTCATATCTTGATCAGATATAATAGAGAGTGGCACTCTTTAAAATCTTACCATTTATTTTATGTATATCTTAGTGATTTGGTGAAGACATAAATATTCCTTGATAGTAATGAAATGTTCCAAATTTTGAATATGCTCAGCTACTACCCATATGGATTTATTTCCTTTTTGGTTTCTTGTAGAGTCCTATTATGAAATCCATAATTATGTTTTCCCATTTTTATACTAGTATGGGAAATGGTTTCATCATACACTTAGAATTATTTCATTCATCCTTGACTTGGTGGAATACTGATATTCAAGATGAAAATTCCACAATCTCCCTCTTCATGTTATCCCAACATTGGATTTTCTTCATAATTCTAGACATCTTAGTATTTTCTGTATGAATATATAAGGATAAGCTAAGAATATTGTCTATAAGCACCCTATTCAACTTTGGTTTTCATGGGACCCATATCCGAGTTCCAAACCTTATAACCCCATTTTCATCAAATTTTAACTCCTAAATATTTTCTACCTTTTTCTGTATCACCTCATCCCATTTCTGTACCTCCTTGATCTTCTCAAGAATGGATGGTTGAGAAGTTATTTTAGCAAGGTAGGATAAAGGTACTACTACTATTCCTATATTTTTCATTTGAAATTCTAAGAAGATTGGATCATTTTAAATTCTCATCATTGATAAAATTTTTAGATGCTTTCTATTTCAAGAATCTACCACTTTGTTTTATTTATCATGATGGTAATGGATTGAGTAGTCATATTCCTTGGTCAGATCTAACATTCTTTGATGGTACATATTAATATCCATCGATGTGAATATATATTTTAAGGCTCTTTTGATCTATATATATTTCACAAATCTCCTCATGGAGATAATGTCACCATATCTTATATGTAAAGATCACTACAACCAACTCTAGATCGTGTTTTGGGTAGTTCTGCTCATGAACATTTAATTTCCTTGATTCATATGTCATCACTTTATCATTATGAATTAGTACACAATCCAAACCCTTATTTGAATCATCATTGTATACCAGAAAAGTTCTCCATTTGAGGGTAGTGTGAGTATAGGTGCAACGATAAGCCTCTTTTTCAACTCCTTAAAGCACTCTTCGCATTCACTAGTCTAGAAAAACATTACCCCTTTCTAAGTTATCTTGGTTAGTAGGTTTTACAATCATGAGAATTATTTAACAAATCATTGATAATACTCAACTAATCTAAGGAAATTACAGATCTCCATTATAGATGTTGTTTTAGTCCACTCCTTGGTCACCTTTATCTTATAAGGGTCCATATATATCCCTTTTTTGTGAAAATATTACCCAAGAATGATACTTCGTTCATCTAAAACTCACATTTACTATAATTTGTATATAGATTATTATTTTTCAATTCCTTTAGAATAGTATTCAAATTCTCCTCATGCTCCTTGCTTTTGGAGTAAATTAAAATATCATCTATAAATATGACCATAAATTTGTTCAGATAATCTCTTAAGACTCTATCCATCAAGTCCATAATGTATTTTAGAGCATTAGTGAGTTCTAAAGGCATTAATATGAACTCATATTGTCCAAGACTTATTTAAAAAGTGGTTATGGGAATATCTTCCTTCTTCACCTTTAATTGGTGATATCCCAATAGAAGGTACACCTTGAAGAAATATTGATCCCCGTATAGTTGATCAAACAATTCATATATCCTTGGAAGGGGATACTTGTTATTTATCATGATTTTTTTGAGTTCATGATAATCAAAGTAGAGGCGTATTTTCCCATCCTTCTTCTTGAAAAAGAGGACTGGTGCACCCCATGGTGAAGCACTTGGGAATATAAACCCTTTATCCAGATTCTCTTGTAATTTCTTCTTCATCTCCTGAAGTTCAACAATTGACATTCTATACAAATTCCAAGATATTGGAAAATTTCTAAGTATAATCTTGATTGAAAATTCAACCTCTTAGATAAGAGAAATACTAGGAAGATATTTAGGGAATACATCGGTATAATATCTCACAATGGGAATGTCTTAAATGTAACACCCCAAGCTTTCATGGTACGCTTCTCTTTGAATAATACAGTAGCGTGTGTTGTACGCAACTTCGAGTTCTAACACACACCACAACCAATCGAACTAGCTGTTATGAATAGTAATACCTACTTTTTGAAATTTTATAAATTTTATCTCTCAAAATGGACTTCATTTTTGGATTCGGAATATCAAATTTATCCTAGGGTGAAATTTTGGTACTTTTCGGATAACTTTTATATTTTTATGAATAGTGAAAACTACTAAATTTTAATTAAAAACAAATTTTTTAATCAAAATAATTAATAGTGATAAATTATGAATTTGAGTGGTTTTAAAGTATATTTAAAATATATTTTTACCATTTAATACAATGTTGGTCATTGGATATAATTTCACAATTAAACCAGACATAAACAAGTGTCAATCTTTTGATAGTTATTATATCTTAAAAACACGCTTTTTGTTTTGACAGTGGGAATTAATTTTAAATTAATTTTTTCCACTTATGTGTTTTGAATTTGGAAAAATAAATTCCATATTTGGAATCAGGATGTCCAAATTATTTAAATAGGTAACTTTTATTTTTAGACATTTTAAATAATTACTTCGGTAAATATTTTATTTACCATGGTTAAAGGGTAAATCTGTTAAATAATGGTAAAAAAATAATATTATAATAATAATAAATTACCCTAAAACTTGTCCTAACCTTATTGGTGGATAAATTTCCAACCATGGGCATATTTGGATCTATTTTGGGACCCCATGGAGCCACTTGTAGGTGATAGGGACACTTTATATTAATTAAGTTAAAGTAAATACAAAAATGACATAAGATTATATCTTTTAGTAAAACAATTTTTACATAGGGTTATATATGTTATATTTTAGATTATAAATATTAATTAGAAATATAAAACGATTTCCTACATAATGGTATTTTATTTATAATTTTTAGACATTGAAAAAGTAAAAATATATATGACACAATAATGATGCAGTATTTTCCTTATTAATGAAAGAATCAAATAATTGGTATTATAAATGTTAAAATAAATATAATTTGAAAGTTTTGATGACATACACGAATTTTATTGGATAATATGACATGTTTATATTGCTTAAATGAATTTTTTTCTAATTAATAAAGTTGTTAATAATTTAACAAAAATCAATTATTGAGTAGTGTCAAAATTGACATAAATGAGTTTTTAAAACAAATATTATATTATTAATTTATATTCTATTACTAAAAATATAAAGTTCGTCCATAGGACTTATATCATTATCGGTGTATCATTAATGGTCCACTTGGGGGTCTCTTGTATGTATATAGTTTGTTTATTAACTATATAATATAAAAATACAAAGTGACATGGTAAGTGTCAAACTAATTAACTAAGAGTTAAAACTTAAAGATAAGGTTAATATAATGACCCAAAACTGTATGAAATCTATTGGTTGAAAGGATTTAGACCCATACCCACCTTATACTTTGAAAAATCCACTTTGAATCCATTAGAAACCGAATATGATTTTATTATAAAATATTACTTTAAGTTTTTCCTAAAGAGCCCCTCACCCCTCTTATAAAAGGGCACTCCCCCTTCTCATTAATTCACACCTTAAAACTATTTGTCTTGGCCTAACTCTGCCCAAATATCCTCCCAACTTCCCTCACTTCATCCTAGAGGCCTTATTTTGATCAGAAATCCAACTTAAGGAGCCCTTTTGATCAAATCAAAAGGAAGAACCCGAAGAAGAGGTAACGTCTTCACCACCCTCTTTAAAGTTCCTTTCTTCTTCAACTTCTTCTTTCCTTGTTATTTACATTCTAAAATAATAAATCCAGTATCTCATATATACTTTGATGTTATTATAATTATGTAACAAACAAATTCATTATTCTATCCATCCGTTTAATGACATGTCACCATACTTGCGTACGTACGGCCTACCATCTCCACGTTGTGGTGTAATTGTTATTCAATATATTATTATTTAGATGGGTATAATAATGATGTATACTTCATGTAAATAATAAATATAACATGATAATGATTATTTATATATGATAAACCATCCAATTATATATTATTTTAATATCAAAATAATGATATTGTCGCTCGTGTGTACGTACGGATTATCGTCTCCACCAACACGATGAGATTCATTCCCCATCGTATCCATTCAAGACTAAATTTTATTGGATGATTAAAAATAATATTTAAGGACTTGATATCATTCTAGATATTAATAAGATACAACATATCCATAACAAATGTGGCTTATGTAACAAAACATATAAAATAAAATGAGTAAGTTAACACCCGAAACAACGATAATACTAAGATATTATCAACAAAGGAATATTAAAAGATCATATATGATATCATATTAATGTATATGATTCTTGTATAATTTAATAAAAATTATTTCACCATTATAAAGGAGATTAACCAACCCTCAACCAAGGAAAAGTATAAGGTAAGGGTTTATTTCACAATCTCTTCATTATCCAAGGTTTTTTATACGTAATTATCTACTAGGACCTCTTTATCATCCACATCCATGTTTCTTAAAAATGTATTTCAAAACATTCTTACTATTTTAAAGAATATGTTTTAAAGTCATTTATACCCTTGATTGACTTTTTATAAGAAGTTTATAAAGTAATCTTTCTGTCGTTTTCCAAACAAGTTCCTTTTTAACCTTTTCGACAGAATTAAGGTAAGAATGTCTTTCTTAACTTATACGGCAGGTGCAGTTATTCCCCACCGTTTTACACCTCTGAATCTTCCCTTACAAGCTTATAAGAAAATTTTCAAAATAAAGGTTTTCTATAGAATTATGTTACTTTTACATGATTTCAAAAAAAAATATTTATCTCAAATAGTTTTGATTTTCATCTATGTCAACATCCTTTGATGGATTTTAAGTTTATTTGAAGTTGATTTATTATGATATAAAACTTCCATATTGTATATAAGGTTTTGTGATATGATTGACTGTGGATGTTTTATTTTTATACCATTCATGGTTTATGGAGAAAGTATTGACATTTCGTATTATAGTTTTAATACAAATGTCTATGTATTGTTTAAACCTGTTCATATGAGGAATGCATTGGACTTAATAAGTGACGGGTGGAGCCCGCTATAGCTCCTCGATGAATCTGTAGGTCTCATGAGACAAACTAGTGTCTTGGCATGAGGCCTTGACAAAATCTTATTTGTATTCTTGGCACGAGGCCTTGGCTACGTGGTTATGATAGTCTGGCATTATGCATTCCGTCATTATGAAAGTGGTTATTAATATTGCATGTGATTATTCGACTAGTAGAATATTCATGTGAATAAGTAAATGGCATTATTTCATTTTATATTTTCCATATTATACTGAAGTTAAAGTTTAAAAGGATTTTGTTTTATTTATACATTACCTTAAATGTTTATGTTTATTTATGAAAGTTTCTGCTATATTGTTATCCTTAATGAGCATCTGATCTCACCCCTTTCAATGTTTTATTTTTCCCAGGATGGGAATAAGTAATTTATGAATGACCTCCAGGGATAGTATGTGGGGATATGAGTGTGGAATATGGAGACTATGTTGTTGTAGTTTTCATTTTTTATGATGTAATTTAAGACTTATTAATATATCTAGTGTTTCCAAGGCTACTAAACTAATCGATATTTTGAGATTTGATCTTTCTTGTGATCATGTCAATGTTATGTAATAATGCATCGACTCTGGGTAACTAGGGTTGGGGCATTACAGTTGGTATCATAGGAAGGTTTAGTAAAAACCTTGGAAGCTAGATTTAGATAAACTCTGATTAGAGCACATAGACCTAAGATGGAATTTGAGGATTAGTATAGAAGAACTTCCTAGAATTTTGGTATTGTAGAGATTTTTTGAGTTTTCCGAGCAATACATCCATGTCTGGATATGAGTAGGTAGAGGCAGCTCTCGCACAAATGTACCTAGGGTTAAAACCCGAAAACACCACTTTGAGCTTGACTCGAACGGGAACGGGTGCACAAGAACGGGCCTTGCTGCACTCTTGGTTACGACACTCCCGGGGGATATGCTTATGATTATTCTCATTTTCTTTATAAACCATTATGAAGGGTTTATGAGTATCTACTTCCTCAAAGAAAACATTTTTATGATTATGGATTATATCCATAAACTATTCAATTTATGTTAAGTGATTTACAAGTATGGAATTATGTATTTTCATTCATAAACTAATCTAGTTTATTCTATTATTTAGAAATGGTGCCTAGTGGAAAGAATGGAAACTGTATCAATGCACGAACTCCATGTAGGGATTTCCCTCCTGCTCAAGATAATTATAGTGGAGCTAGTGATGAAACTGGTGCTGAACAGCTAATCACCATACTGGTACATTATGAAAATGAATGTCCTAAGTGTTAGGGGAGCTTTCCTCAGAAAAGGCCAAGGGATCAAGGCCAAGATTATGTTGTCACTACTGCTGAGGTAGAAGCTCCAAAAGACATTGTGGCAGGTAATTTAATGGTTTCCTCAAGTTTAGAAAATGCATTATTTGATTCTGGATCATCGCATTGTTTCATATCTTCCCAGTTTTCTAAGAAAATTAGATATTTCCAATTTGATTTAACAAGAGAGTTTCCAGTCAAAACCCATAAGGGAAGTATCATTGCAACAAAGTTCTGTGAATCAGTCCCCATTAGAGCACATAAATTTTCTTTATCTGCTGATCTCATTGTCATACCTATTATTGAGTTTGATATAATCCTCGGTATGGATTGTCTTTCGGACCATGATGCGAAGATTTATTGTAATAAGAAGGAGGTTACGATTTTTTATGATGATGATAAGGAACACCATATCTTTATAGTAGAATCATCACCACCTAATTCTTATCTAGATCCACCCCCAGTAGCTCAACTAAATTCAATTATCGGGGAGGAAGAGAATGAAATAACTGTGGGTGAGGAAAGGAATGTTCAAATAGAGGATGTACCTATTGTGAAAGAATATGTAGATGTGTTTCTGGAAGATTTACATGGACATCCTCCAGAATGAGAAGTTGAGTTTTCCATTGATTTAATTCCTGGATCAAGGCCTATATCGAAGACCCCTTATAGAATGGACACTATGGAATTAGTTGAACTAAAGAAACAACTAGAGGAATTGAGTAATAAGGGATTTATTCTCCCTAGTGTTTCTCTATGGGGAGCCCCTGTCCTTTTTGTTAAGAAGAAAGATGGATCTATGAGGTTGTGCATTGACTACAGGAAGATCAATGCTATAACAATAAAGAACAAGTATCCCCTACCTCTCATTGATGATTTATTTGACCAACTGCATAGAGCTCAATACTTTTCAAAGATTGACCTTCGATCTGGATACCATCAGTTATGTGTGAAGAAGGAATACATTCCGAAGATAGCATTTTGAACCATTTACGGGCATTATGAGTTTACAGTAATGCCTTTTGGATTGACTAATGCACCCTCTGTATTCATGGATCTAATGAATAGAGTTTTCAAGGAATATCTCGATGATTTTGTGGTGGTATTTATTAATGATATCTTTTTATACTCCAAAAGATAAGAAGATCATGAAAATCACTTGCGCATTATCCTAAAGACTCTTAGAAGACATGAATTATATGGGAAGTTTAGCAAGTGTGAATTCTGGCTTCAGGATATTTCTTTTCTTGGCCATATTGTCTCTAAGGATGGAATTTCCATTGATCCTTTTAAGACCAAAGCAATCCAAGAATGTCCAGTACTGACGAGTATAACTGAGGTACGCCGTTTTATTGGTTTAGCAGGTTATTATCGACGTTTCGTCCATAATTTTTCTCGGTTGGCTAACCCATTAACAAAGATCACACGTAAAGGTGTAAAATTTGTTTGGAAAAAAGAGTGTGAAGGATGTTTTTAAGAACTGAAGATAATATTAGTAAATTCTCCTATATTGAATCTACCATCGGGGAATGATGGGTTCGTTATTTATAGTGATGCATCAAATAAAGGACTTGGTTGTGTCCTTATGCAGAATGATAGGGTTATTGATTATGCATCAGGGCAGCTAAAAATTCATGAGAAAAACTATCCTACTCATGATCTTGAGTTAGCTACTGTAATCTTTGCCTTGAAGATATGGATACATTATCTCTATGGTGAAAATGTGAGATATATACCAATCACAAGAGTTTGAAGTATATTTTCTCACAAAAAGAACTCAACATGAGGAAAAGGCGATGGCTTGAACTACTCAAGGATTATGATTTCATGATACACTACCACCCGGGGAAGGCAAATAAGGTTGCAGATGCTTTGAGTAGAAAATATCATGGAGTTTTGAACATGATAAGAGTGGAAAGGGATCCTATTTTTATGGATATAGTAAAGATGGATATGGGAATCGCCATGGAAGGTGAAACATGAAAACTTTTTCAAATGTTTTCCAAACCATCTTTACTAGAAAGTATAAAGAGTTCTCAGGCCGATGATGAAGAGTTTAAAAAAGAAGATTAAAGTTGTAAATGATGGTAGATTGAGTGACTTTGTGTATGAAGATGGAATTTTGAAATTTGGGAGGAGACTTTGTGTTCCTGATATACCTAATTTAAAAAGGGAATTGTTAGATGATTCTCATAGTTCCAATTTCTCTATACACCCTGGAAGCACCAAAATGTATAGAGATTTTAAGGAACATTTTTTATGGGACAACATGAAGAGGGAGATTGCTGATTTTGTTTCAAGATGTATGGTTTTTCAACAAGTGAAAGCTAGAAGGCAACAGCCTGGTGAAGTATTGCAACCTCTTCCCATACCTGAGTGGAAATGGGATAATATCACAATGGACTTTGTCATGGGACTACCAAAGACTCCTAGAAGGAACGATGCAATATGGGTTATTGTTTATCGTCTTACCAAGTCAGCACATTTCCTTGCTATAAGGGAGGATTTACCACTTGAACGTCTAGCAAGACTATATATTAATGAAGTTGTGAGACTTCATGGATTACCCCTATCGATTATCTCAGATCTTGATCCCCATTTTACATCAAGATTTTGGAAAAGTCTTCAGAAGGACTTGGATACTGAACTTCGTTTGAGCACTGCTTACCACCCTCAAATAGATGGAAAATCAGAACGAACTATTCAAACCTTAGAAGACATGTTGAGATCATGCTCACTTGAATTTCAGGGTATGTGGGATCAATATTTACCTCTGGTATAATTTTCCTATAACAATAGCTTCCATTCAAGTATTCAGATGGAACTCTATGAAGCATTATATGGAAAGATATGTCGCACACCAACCTGTTGGGATGACGTTGGTGAAAGAAAACTTGTAGGCCCAGAACTGGTGGAGGAAACGATGGAAAAGGTGAAGGTAATCCAAAACCACATCAAAGCAGCTCAAAGTAGGCAGAAGAGCTATGCTGACAACCGAAGGAAGGATTTGGAATTTCAGGTAGGAGGTCATGTTTTATTGAAGGTATCTCCATGGAAGGGAGTTATACATTTCAGAAAGAATGATAAATTGAGTCCCAGGTACATCGGACCCTTTGAAATTCTAGAACAAATTGGGGTTGTAGCTTACCATTTGGCAATGCTGCCATGTCTCTCCAAAGTTCACAATGTGTTCCACGTATCACTGTTGAGAAAATAAATTCCTGACCCAACGCATGTACTCACCTATGAGGAATTAGAACTAGAACCCAATCTATCTTATTACGAAGAGCCCATCAGGATTCTTGATACAAGAGAACAAGTGTTGAGAAACCGGATGACTCGTCTGGTAAAAGTTCTATGGAGAAACCATAAGATGGAAGAGGCAACGTGGGAACCTGAGGAACTTATAACACTACTACAAATATGGATTATAATAGCGCTAAAAACGGCCTTTAACAGCACTAAAAAAGCGTTTTTAATCTCAGCAAAGATAAAGGGGGGTCCCCTTTATCAGCGCTAAGCAAGAGCTGATAAAGGTAGTATTTATCAGCGTTATTTTCAGCGCTGATAAATGTATAATATATCAGCGCTATTGTGAGCATTGATAAAAACTACCTTTATCAGTGCTCAAAATAGTGATTATATATTATCCATTTATCAGTGCTTAACTAGCACTGATAAAGGCCAAAGATCCTATCCAAAACCAGAACCAGCACAGAACCTGCCCAACACCTGCACACATTACAGCACCTGCACATAGTCCAAACAAAACCTGCACACAGCACACACAACACCCACACACAAAGCACATAAGAACAAAAATGATACATACATTTACTTGAAATCATGAATACAAAACAACACACTTCTATATACATTTCAAACAATGTTTAATTTGGTTACAATTACATTTATCCAACAAACAGTTAAAAAACAATGATGTTCCATCCTTTTTTCATCCATCCGCTCTAAAAAATTGTCGTCCATGGCGGCGGTTTCTGAACAAAGCATTCGAACTGAGGAAAAAGATTTCACCTACATAATAAAACAAATATTATGTTAGTAATAAAATAATGAAATAAAGAATTGGGTTGCTAAATGGAATTATACTAATGAGGCACAAAACATAAAATAACCAATTAACAAAATTGGTGCATGGTTAGGGCTAATCATCTATAATAATCAAATGGCCCAATTTTTAGTAGAACATGGCTATATGTCCCCCCATTCCATAAAAAAGAAGCACCCCTGCCCCCTTCCCCAGCACACCCCCTACACACAGCCCACCCCCGAGCACACCCCCTACCCCTACACACTCCCTGCCCCCTGAACACCCCCTTCCCCCTTCCCCATCACACCCCTTCCCACTGCACTTCCCCCCTTCCCATTGCAAACCCCCCTGCCCACCCCATACATATTTCAAAATAACCCAGCACACCCCCTACCCCTTCCCCCTACCACTTTGCCCCCTTCCCCCTCCCCCAAAAAACCACCCCTTCCCTCTCACCCTGTCCTTTTCACATCATAAAGAAAATACCTTGTATGGAAATTGTGCTCAATTTACATTATACACATCATATATATCAACACATTCTCATGTACTTTCACTCAATGTAAATACACATATATAGACTCTCTACATCTCATAAGAAAACCCTCTTTAAAATTCACAAACACATTAAATCCATTTGAAAACACCCATCACACAACTTTATCATTTCTTCAAACACATTTAAAGGAATTGAGCATGAAAATCCACAAGAAATACAACTGAATTCATTTTAAAAATAACTTTCAAGTATATACACACCCCAAATTCCTTTGATAACACGTTTTTAACCACACAAACATTTCATATAGTATACTTATCAAGAAAATACATCATAATAAAATCATCATATAATGTAAAAGCATGGAATCACCTACATAAAGCATGGAATCTTCCAAAATCAGCTGGAAAACATAAAACCACACCTCCACAATACCTTAATAAGGACTGATTAAACATTAATATTGAATATATTAATAGAAACCCATGTTTAACTTGTGGTATTCCATGAGTTTAACATACCACAAGGATAGAGGGTCATGATTTAATGTCTTACAGAGATGTAAGACCTGGGTGGATCAAAACACTTATAAAGGTGGATCAGGTAGGTACATCTCTAGGAGGGAGCACCTGGAATGTTTACCTGATAGATGGATCAAAACGCCCAATGAGGTCTGACCCAAGTGTGGTGCATCCCATAAAGGTAAGGTTTCTCATTTTGAAGAATTATTCAGACGCCACTAAGGGAAATACAAGAGGGAAAATAAGCGAAGGTGTACCCCAGTGAGGGGGTCACCATAGTTTACCATTGGTTGGGATTTAACCTCATGGAGGCTTTCTACGTACCCTATTTAGAATACAAGGATCAAAACCCATATATTTAAAAGAGGTATGTTGTGGGTATTACCCATGGTTATCTTCCCTTCACACTAGGAATACTCTTGGTTGGATGAGTATGGGTCTTGTGGGGCTTATGCATTGTCAGATTCTCAGGTTCTTCCAAGAGTAGCAATGGGATGAATGGGACATACATGCTAAGATGGACCATGTGAATGGCGTGATCCTTATAAAGAGGCATGAGGCACAAAAAACATGTGGAGATGTCTATAAACATTATTTATGGTGGCCATGGGGATTATCAGACTCCCCATACCTTCCATAAACACCTCAAAACATCACGAGGACCAGATTCTACATGATGGTGCATCACAGGGTTGATTCTTTTGATGATGTACTGGTCGTTTGAGCTTGGATTTCATCTCAACCATCCTTTCCCTTACTTGAATTATCCTAGGAAACATATTTTGGTTCCAAAAAATACCTCAACGATACTAATTATCTCATGCATCTACCTAGAAATAATTGTGCAAGTCAAACAACAACACATGTGCTCAAATACTAGTTCAAACAAACGAGATATAGAAAATGGATTTTGTTGATCCTCGGTGGTTTTGTCGTTCACCCCATACGCACTGCACACCATCATGCCTTACTTCAATATTGATTTGTTCAAAGATCAATAATAAGAATCCAGGGATAGAAAACATTGAGTAATAAATTAAGATTTCAATACATCGGAGCATTCTCAATTCACCAAATAAGGTTGGAGGATAATCAATGATCATATATAGATAACATAAGTGGTACGAATTCACCTTCATCCTATTTGTGTACAATCTTCCATCAGGTATGTTGCCCATTCATTTCTAAACACATGTATATCATCTTCGGAATATGAGTTTTTGCGACAGTCATAGTAGTACTGAAAAAATATAAATACACAAAGGATTAATAAATATTTTAAATGAACTCGTAATTATTTTCGAAAATACCTCATCAGGGATGCTAGTTTTTTGATGAAATATGATCTCTTTCATAAATTTACAAACATAATAACCACAGTCCTTTCTGTTTGTGTGTTTTGGACACTACAAAAACATCGACAACAATAAGTAATTTGTTTTGATATGTGTTTGGATAGTGCAATGTTATTATATATACCCGGATACTTTTCTAGTTGTAGATCTTGTAGGTGTGCTCATCCTTATGCCTTGGATTCATTCCATGCATTAGAAGATATTGATGCACCTCCCTATCATAATATAATCCTCATTAAAAGATAACATAAATTATATAACTAGATGTTTTGTTTTAAAATGTTTGATCTAGTGTATTACAAATTAACAAATGCCATCATGTGTGGTCGGTTTGTTGGATATCCAGGCATTGAATCCAGAAAATAAATCTTTGGAGTATCTAAATTGACTGCAATCAGCATTCAATGCTCTCTAAAAATACAAAAAGGAATAAGTAAAGAAATAAATGAAAATATAGTTGATATGATTAAATTGTATAGTTTTACCCCTGCATCATTGGTATTAAAAAGAGTCTGTCATCCGTAATTTTTTTTTCAAACGATTTGAGCAGGGATGACATTATTACAGCCTCTAACAGAATCTATTTCGTCTTTTGAAGCTGTGGTGTGAGGACTAACGAGTCCAAATTTTTGTTCATGGGTAAATCCCTTCAATTGTTTTTCATATATACGTTTACAACAAATATAAAATGTATTTAGTCAAAATTATCAGAGTATATCAGTTTTTGTAAAATCAAATCATGAAAACTTACCTCATGTATACATTTACAACTGAGGCACCTAGCCATTCATACTTGAGGACTTCATTTAAATTTTCATCACTAATGAAATCTGATATCTCCTCTCCATACATATCTTTTTCGAAAGCAACTATGTGAGTACTATCATCTTTCAACTTTTTATCCACATGAGCTTGCAATGATATTAACTGTGGATATAGAATGGGCGGGGTGAAGGTGCTCTTAGTAGAATGTTTCAATCAGTTGGTTGATCCTTGAGATTGTTTTGAGTTGATATTTCATTTCACCCCATAGTCTTTGTCATTTTGTAATAACATTCATCGGTTCAAACCTTTTTTCATTAAATGTTAAAGGTCCAGCTTGAAAAATAAATAAGAAATGAATACCTTTTTGTCGACATATTTTTTTACAAGAACTTTCGGCCATGCGATGAATGTTCCAACAGCTTGTTCAACCGTATGAATGTCGTCATCGTCATTTGGAACAGGTATCTCGGCACTCGGCTCATTAGCTACATTAATTGACACTCTAAAATGATCTTTTGGAAGCTGTCTGTTGTGTAGCATGTCGTTTTGCGTATTGAACATCGTAGCCCTCGCTACAAGGCGATAGGTGGGAGTTGATAAATATAAATCACAGTCATTTTCACCCTATGGAATATTAGTACAGGAAAGGTATCAGCGTCTATGTAAATAAAATTTCATAGAAACAATTATTAAAACATTGATTACCTCATCTAAGTCAGGTTTTTTAGGGGAATGGGTCGCCTCAAAGCTGGTGGGGGTGGGGCGAGATCATCACGCACGGGTTTTTGTTGAGTTGTTTCTTCTCTTTGCCTCTCCCCCATCAATTTTTCTATCATCTCTCTCTGGTATTGTAATTCTTCTTGAAAAATAGATAATTGTTCTTGCAGCTTTTCCATTTTTTCATTTTGATCCTCCGCTTGTTTTTGTTTTTGAAAATATGTTCGGGGTGTCACCCCAAAACCCGCACCTTTTATGCAGCCATACTTTTCTGGCTGCTTCAATGCTACTGAAAGTATGTCTGCATATGGTGCGGTTGTTGTTGATTCTTGTGACTATTTCAGATAGAAAATATATAAAAATAAGTAGTTATTTTAATATAATAGAGATTTAAAGCAACTCAAATTTATATTATGTCATACTTACACATGTTTCCCACACTTTTTGTGTGTTTTCATCTATCAATGTCCCCTCTTTATTTACACGACCCTCCTTCCATAGAACATGGCGTGGGATGGATATGGCTTTCAATTTCGATTCATCAATCTGCATATAAACAGAGAAACGTGGTTATGGTGTTGTTTTATGTCACATGCTAGTAGTAGGGTAGATTTAAAAAACGTACCAATTTTTTCTCAAGTTCAACGTACCCCTTCATTGCTTTATGGTAAGGGTACGCTGGTTCTGTTGCACGTTTTTTATTTTCAGCACTCAGTAGTTGTTTCATAAATAAAAAACTGCCAATCAGAGTGATGAATACAAGCAAACGTCAAACAACGTATTACCCCACACAATGTACCTGAAAATTATTCTCCCCATGACGGTTGCTAAACGCATCCCACGCTCCTTGGGATATCAAGTGTGTGTAAAGAGGAGGTGGGTGCGGCTTGATTTTCCCTTCTGCATCTTTAAGATGATATTTCATTAAAATTGTGTGAAAACCTCTATGAATCCTTCCTGTAACTATTAATACATATTACTTGTGTGAGACATCTACTATAAATGCACTCTGCAATGGATGATGAAGAGTAAGTCAATGTTTTGGTATTTTATTTTATTTTAATAAATTAAAAAAATGATATCATAATGTTGTCGTAATCTCTTCCCACATTAGTGTCTTCAGCCCGGTGAAAACATGGTGCCACGACTGTACATCAATCGGCACACGTTGTCGAGTGACGATTCCAATGTAGCTACTAAATATGGCTTTGTTGGGGTTAACATGTTGTCCTCTCTTATTCCATCCCACCTCAAATTTGATGCCTTTTGCTTTTTCCTTAAGGATTTTTTCCAACACTGTCAAACTACGACACTCTTGTTTTTTTTGCGCTTTCAGGGTTTCATTTCCTACCATTTCCTCAGAATTAGCATCAATATCTTCCCCCGGAGTGCTAGCATCGACAATGGGACCAGCAGCAACAGGTTGAGAAACCTGTTGTACCTCAGCACTAGGACCAACAACAACAGGTTGAGAAACCTGTTGTTACTCTGCACTGGGACCACCCTCATTTGGTTGATAAACCTGTTGTTGCTCTGTAGTGGGTCCACCAGCTACTGGTTGAGAGACCTTTTGTGCCTCGGGATTGGGCGCATCAGCAGGTTCAGAAGTCATTATCTACAGAAGTGGTTTAATATTTAATTTAGATTACATAAAAATAGCAGCGAACAGATAATAACATAATGTAACACAATGTGTGTTACAATAAACAAATAACCTGATTATTTTACTCTCTTTTTTTCTTTAAAGGATGAAGTGATTTGACTCCTCTATCGACTATGTAAATTCCTTCATTGTGGTCTCCTCTGACATAGAAAATGTTGTCTACATTTGGACCGCTGTGAAATGATTTTGAAGTCCCTATAAAAGGGTCAACCTCTGTTGAACTTTCATCTGACCCTTCAGTTGTTTTTGTCTATAACATAACAATTGACCAATTTCGGTTTGCGGGGTCTGGAACATAAAATACTTGTACTTCCTGTGATGCCATTATAAATGGTTCTTCTTTCTCCCCTTCCTTACTGAAATCAACTTTCATGAATCCTAATTCATCTATTTTAACAGCAGTCCTGTTATCAACCCACTTGCATTGAAAAACCGTCACTTTGAATTTCATATAATCCAACTCCCATATTTGTTTGATGATGCCAAAGTATGACATATTCACATAAATTGGATTTTTGTCCTTAGCACCAGAAACATGCATCGCCTCAGCCATAAGTGTAACCCCACTATTCTGCATGGTACTATCTTCATCATGTTCATTAGTATAGAATGTATAACCATTAACTGCATAAGCATTGTAAGATAATACGTACACACTTGCTCCTCCGGCCAACCATCGAAGTCATTCTGAAATTGAGTCTGGATTTTCATCTAACTGCTTAAAAATATAGTCTCAAAACCATCCTATAAACTGTCGATTATGTGTATCTGATATCCATTTTTCATCCCTATAAGGATTCAAATGCCTAATAATTTCTTTGTGGGTTTGAACATATGGGTCAACGTCGAAACTGTTATGAAAAACGTAAAGGTGGGCCTGCTCCCGATCTGTAATATTGATTGTGACAACCTCTCTTCCAGAAATTCCTTCACCCTCAAGCCACTTAGTGTGACGAGATTTCGGTAGGCCAATGATTTCAACACCAGACAGGTATTCGGTACAAAATTCAACAGCTTCCTTAACAATATATTGCTCCGCAATACAACCCTCTGGCCGACTTCGGTTTTTGACATACCCTTTCAAAATCTTCATATACTGTTCAATGGGGTACATTCATCTATAATTTACAGGACCACATAGTCGAATCTCTCTCACCAAATGAACCATAAAATGAACCATCATATCAAAAAATGTTGATGGGAAGAACATTTCTAATTCAAATAATATGACGGCAATTTCTCTTTCCATAGTTGGCAATTTCATCTAGTCTATAACTTTGCTGCATATAGCTTTAAAGAAGAAACAGAGCTTTGTTAATGTATGGAAGACATTCTTGGGAAAAATGCAATGTAAAGCTATAGGAATTAGATCTTGCATCAAAACATGGCAGTCATGTGATTTCAGACCCTTTAATTTTAAATCTCCCATTGACACGATGTTCTTGATATTTGATGAATACCCCTCTGGAAACTTTACGTCATTCAAGAAATTGCAAAACTGATATCTCTCCTTCCTGGAAAGAGTGTAAGTAGCAGGAGGAAGAAATGTTCGTTTTTTACCCTTCACTGGTGCCAACTCTTCTCGTATTCCCATCTCAACCATGTCCAATATAGCATTAATTCCATCCTTTGTTTTGCCATGTGCATTTAGCAACGTACCGATGAAACTATCACATACATTTTTTTCAACATGCATAACATCAAGAAAATGTCTGACATACAGACAATTCCAGTATGGTAATTCAAAAAAAACTGATCTCTTTTTTCAACCAGTTTTCGTAAGGTTTTTCAAAAATGGTTTACCAAAAGTAGTGCCCAAATATTTCACTTTCTCAAACAATTGATCACCCGTTAGTGGAGACGGTGATGTACGTTCCTCCGAACTTCCATTGAATGATGTCGTCCAAGATTGGTACTTATGTCGTCGGGGTAGAAATATGCGATGTCCTAGAAACACAGTTTTCAATGAATGTTTCAACCTAATTGACTGTGTACCTTGTTCGCAAACAGGACACCCTTGAGTTCCTTTAATTCTATATCCTGACAAATTTCCATAAGCAGGAAAGTCATTTATCATCCCGTACAACATAGATTTCAAAGTGAACTGTTCATTTTTGTAAGCATCATACATCGTAACACCTGAATCCCACAATATTTTCAAATCCTCGATCAATGGGTCCAAATAAACATCAATATCATTACCCGGTTTTTTTGGTCCTGATATAAGCATAGATAACATGATTTATTTTCATTTCATGCATAACCACGGTGGTAAATTATAATTTAACAACATAACTGGCCATGTACTGTGATTGCTGCTTTGAAAACCAAAAGGATTCACCCCATCTATAGATAACGCCAGACGAAGGTTTTTCGGCTCGTTCCCAAATTCAGGATACTCGTGATCAATTCTATTCCACTAAGGAGAGTCTGCAGGGTGACGTAGTTTCCCATCTTTAATTCTTGTATCTGCGTGCCATGTCAATTGTCCTACAGTCTCCTCACTTTCATATAGGTTTCTAAACTTAGGAATGATTGGAAAGTACCATACAACTTTCGTAGGACTAGAATCATCTTTCTTGTATCGGGAAGCACCACACTTTGGGAATTCTTTAATTGATTTTTGGTCCTTGAGAAACAATATACAGTCATTCAGGCAAGAATGTATTCTTTCAGAGATCATACCCATCAATCGTAGCATTCGTTTGGCATCATATGTTCGACTTGGGAGTTCATTATCTTCTAGGAGCATGTCATTCAGGAGAGCAAGTAGTTCCGTAAAACTAGCGTCACTCCACCCGTTTCCTGCTTTCAAATTATACAGCTTCAATATGGATGACAATGCTGTATATTTAGTGCAACCAGCATAAAATGGCGTTTTTTCACAACTCTTTAACTTCTCAAACAATTTTGGGCAATCACTAAGTTCATCTTCAACTGTCCTTGTCATTTCCTCAATACGATCTTCATCATCGTTCACATCTGTAATCACACCCTCCATACGATCGTCTTTACTGTTCACACTTCTAATCATATCAGATGATCTATAAAATGTCGTGTTCTCTAAGTCACTACCTACATTGGTTTTTTTCCCGTGTTTATTCCAACATGTATAACTTCGATCTATTACATGACAGATCAGGTGTTCTTCCAACTCCTCTGGACTAATTTGTCTTGAATAACAACAGCGTAAACACGGACAAAGGATTTGAGAAGGGTCGCATGCATGATCTTCTGCAAACTTGATAAACTCTTTCACGCCATCTTCATACTCTTTTGTCAACTGATTGGAATTCATCCATTCTTTATTCATATTCATCGTCTTTATGGGTTTGATCTCGAGAACTTGCCTAATATTATAAGATGTTGGTCACATGCATGATCTATGCCTTAGAAAATACATGGCATGTGAACAAGAGGAAATCAATGAGTAACATGAGAAAATATTAATAAATATGATGCTATCTCAATGTACTCAATGTGATGATAAGATTTTGGTCAAGATCAACTATGGGTTGGGAGTACACTAATATTTAATTTAAAAAACTACTAAAAACTGATCCAGAAAAGGATGAAATATCCTATTCATCAAGTCCCTTAATACAACCAATGCATTATTTAAACCAAAAATCATCGCTAAAAAATCATACAGGCCATAACTACTCCTAAAAGCAGTCCATGGTAGGTCCATCGATGTCCAACTCATCTAATGGTATCCTAATGTCAAATCTATCTTAGAGAAGATCATATAACCTCATAGATGATCAATGTGACTGTCAATGCGTGGATGAAGATACATATTCATGACTCTCATTAGGTTTAATCTCCAATAGTCCAATAAAAGAATAAATACCAATCAACCATCTATTTTAGAGAACTATAAAACCCCATGGTAAAGTACTATTCCATATGAAACCATTATATTCTATATCATCAAATTGTAATTCAAACAACTCATCACTAATTATGAATCACATCCCTAGACATAATCATAATCACATTAAGACCACACTATCTATTATGTAAATCCTTACTAGAATTAGGTTCAAGATATGGTATCATTCCTATCTCACATCTATATTCACTTTTGGTCCTCACACACACAATATATAAATAATATACCAAGGGAATACCATCCATGGAACTCACCTCCCACCTTGAGAGCACAAGGAGGAGGAGGAGGAAGAGGCGGTGGCGGTGGCGGTCATGGCAGCGAGGGTGGAGGCGGCGGTGGCGGCAGAGGCGGAGGTGGCGGCGGCGGCAGAGGCGGCGGCGGTCGCGGCAGCGAGGGTGGAGGCGGCAGAGGCAGAGGCGGTCGCGGTAGTGGGAGCGGGGGCGGAGGCGGTGGTGGAGGCGGAGAAGGAGGATTACGAGGAGGAAGAGGAGGAGAAAGGAGGAGGACGTGGAGGATGAGGTCGCGCGGCGAGGGGTCTAGTTCAGCTTCCACGAGAGCTTGACCGCGTGCAAGCGAGGATGGCATGTTAGGGTTATTAAATAAAAACCGACATAACCTTTATCAGCGCTCGTTAAAAGCGCTAATAAAGGTATGTTTTATCAGCGCTAAAATAAAAGTGCTGATAAAACATTCATTTATCAGTGCTTTTTTAGCGCTGTTAAAGAGTTACCTTTATCAGCGCTAAAAAACGCGCTGATAAATGTTCCCTTTTATCAGCGCTAAAAACAGCGCTCATAAAGGGGTACCCTTTAGCATCGCTTATTTTAGAGCTGATAAAAGTAACATTTATCAGTGCTTTTATATAGCGCTGGTAAAGGCATACCCCTTTATCAATGCTTTCTGTTTAGCCCTGATAAAGGGCAGCGCTTCCCTTGCCCTGTTTTGTGGTAGTGTAATGAAGAATCACCCGAGTCTTTTTATGCAGTAATATTATAAGAAATTTCGAGGACGAAATTATTTGAAGGAGGGTAGAATGTAACACCCCGAGCTTTCACAGTACGCTTCTCTTTGAATAATACAGTAGCGTGTATTGTACGCAACTTCGAGTTCAAACACACACCACAACCAATCGAACTAGCTGTTATGAATAGTAATTCCTACTTTTTGAAATTTTATAAATTTTATCTCTCAAAATGGACTTCATTTTTGGATTCGTAATATTGAATTTAGCCTAGGGTGAATTTTTGGTACTTTTCGGATAACTTTTATATTTTGATGAATAGTGAAAACTACAAAATTTTAATTAAAAACAACTTTTTTAATCAAAATAATTAATAGTGATATATTATGAATTTGAGTGGTTTTAAAGTATATTTATAATATATTTTTACCATTTAATAAAATTTTGGTCATTGGACATAATTTCACAATTAAACCGTACATAAACAAGTGTCAATCTTTTGATAGTTATTATATCTTAAAAACACGCTTTTTGTTTTGACAGTGGGAATTAATTTTAAATTAATTTCTTCCACTTCTGTGTTTTTAATTTGGAAAAATGAATTCCATATTTGGAGTCAGGATGTCCAAATTATGTAAATAGGTAACTTTTATTTTTAGACATTTTAAATAATTACTTCGGTAGATATTTTATTTACCATGGTTAAAGGGTAAATTCGGTAAATAAGGGTAAAAATAATATTATAATAATAATAAATTACCCTAAAACGTGTCCTCGCCTTATTTTTGGATACATGTCTAACCATGGGAATCTTTGGGTCGATTTTGGGACCCCATGGAGCCACTTGTAGGTGATAGGGACACTTTATATTAATTAATTTAAAGTAAATACAAAAATGACATAATCTTATATCTTTTAGAAAAACAATTTTTACATAGGGTTATATATGTTATATTTTCAATTATAAATATTCATTAGAAATATAAAATGATTTCCTACATAATGGTATTTTATTTATAATTTTTTAGACATTGAAAAAGTAAAAATATATATGACACAATAATGATGCAGTATTTCCATTATTAATGAAAGAATCAAATAATTGGTATTATAAATGTTAAAATAAATATAATTTGAAAGTTTTGATGACATAAACTAATTTTATTGGTTAATATTACATGTTTATATTTCTTAAATGAATTTTTTTCGAATTAATAAATTTTTTAAGACTTTAACAAAAATCAATTATTGAGTAGTGTCAAAATTGACATAAATGAGTTTTTAAAACAAATATTATATTATTAATTTATATTATATTCCTAAAAATCTAAGGTTCAGCCATAGGACTTATATCATTATTGGTGTATCATTAATGGACCACTTGGGGGTCTCTTGTAGGTATATAGTAAGTTTATTAACTATATAATATGAAAATACAAAGTGACATGGTAAGTGTCAAACTAATTAACTAAGAGTTAAAACTTAAAGATAAGGTTAATATAATGACCCAAACCTGTCTAAAATCTATTGTTTGAAAGGATTTAAACCCATCCCCACATTATAATTTGAATAATCCACTTTTAATCCATTAGAAACCGAATATTATTTTATTATAAAATATTACTTTAAGTTTTTTCTAAAGAGCCCCTCACCCCTCTTATAAAAGGGCACTCCCCCTTCTCATTAATTCACACCTTCAAAGACATTTGGCTCGGCCAAACTCTGCCCAAATATCCTCCCAACTTCCCTAAATTCATCCTAGAGTCCTTAGTGTGATCAGAAAGCCAACCTAAGGAGCCCTTTTGATCAAATCAAAAGGAAGAACCCGAAGAAGAGGTAACGTCTTCACCACCCTCTTTAAAGTTTTTTTCTTCTTCAACTTCTTCTTTCCTTGTTATTTCCATTCTAAAATAATAACTCCAGTATCTTATATATACTGTGATTTTATTATAATTATGGAACAAAAAAATTCATTATTCTATCCATCCCTTGAATGACATGTCACCATACGTGCGTACGTACGGCCTACCGTCTCCACGTTGTAGTGTAATTGTTATTAAATATATTATTATTTAGATGGGTATAATAATGATGTATACTTCATGTAAATAATAAATATAACATGATAATGATTCTTTCTATATTATATACCATCCAATTATATATTATTTTAATATCAAAATAATTATATTGTCGCTCGTGCGTACATACGGATTACCATCTCCACGAACGCGATGAGATTCATTCCCCATCATATCCATTCAAGACTAAATTTTATTGGATGATTAAAAATAATATTTAAGGACTTGATATCATTTTGGATATGAATAAGATACAACCTATCCATAACAAACGTGGCTTATGTAACAAAACATATAAAATAAAATGAGTAAGTTAACACCCAAAACAATGATAATACTAAGACATTATCAACAAAGCAATATTAAAAGATCATATATGATATCATATTAATGTATATGATTCTTGTATAATTTAATAAAAATTACTTCACCATTATACAAGAGGTTAACCAATCCTCGACCAAGGAAAAGTACAAGGTAAGGGTTTATTTCACAATCTCTTCATTATCTGAGGTTGTTTATACGTAATTATCTACTAGGACCTCTTTATCATCCACATCCATGTTTCTTAAAAATGAATTTCAAAACATTCTTACTATTTTAAAGAATATGGTTTAAAGTCATTTATACTCTTGATTGACTTCTTATAAGATGTTTATAAAGGAATCTTTCTTTCGTTTTCCAAACAAGGTCCTTTTTAACCTTTTTGACAGAATTAAGGTAAGAATGTCTTTTTTAACTTATATGGTGGGTGCGGTTATTCTCCTCCGTTTTACACCTTTGAATATTTCCTTGCAAGATTATAATAATATTTTCAAAATAAAGGTTTTCTATAGAATTATGTTACTTTTAAATGATTTCAAAAAATATATATTTCTCTCAAATAGTTTTGATTTTCATCTATGTCAACATCCTTTGATGGATTTTAAGTTTATTTGAAGTTGATTTATTATGATACAAAACTTCCATATTGTATTGAAGGTTTTGTGATATTATTGACTGTGGATGTGTTATTTTTATACCATTCATGGTTTATGGAGAAAGTATTGATATTTCGTATTCTATTTTTAATACGAATGTTTATGTATTGTTTAAACCTGTTCATATGAGGAATGCATTGGACTTAATAAGTGACGGGTGGAGCCCGATATAGCTCCTCGATGCATCGGTAGGTCTCATGAGACAAACTAGTGTCTTGGCACGAGGCCTTGACAAAATCTTATTTGTATTATTGGCATGAGTCCTTGGCTACGTGGTTATGATAGTCTGGCATTATGCATTCCATCATTATAAAAGTGGTTATTGATATTTCATGTGATTATTCGACTAGTAGAATATCCTTGTGAATAAGTAAATGGAATTATTCCATTTTATCTTTTCCATATTATACTGAATTTAAAGTTTAAAAGTATTTTTTTAGTTATACATTGCCTTAAATGTCTATGTTTATTTATGAAATTTTCCGCTATATTGTTATCCTTACTGAGCATCTTATCTCACCCCTTTCAATGTTTTATTTTTTCCAGGATGTGAAGAAGTAATTTATGAATGACCTGCAGGGATAGTATGTGGGGATATGAGTGTGGAATATGGAGACTATGTTGTTGTAGTTTTCATTTTTATGATGTAATGTAAGACTTATGAATATATCTAGTGTTTCCAAGACTACTAAACTAATCGATCTTTCGAGATTTGATCTTTCTTGTGATCATGCCAATGTTATGTAATAATGCACCGACTCTGGGTAACTAGGGATAGGGCATTACATTAAAGCATGATATTTTTCTTAGTCTCTATCATTTGAAAAAGATAATATTGCTCGGAAGGAAAAAAATATCCATGCTTTAGATGATTATACCAAATAATATTTATACTTCTTGAACTTGTATAGAATCATGGGGAGATTCACAATTCAAAGGGTGATTTCCTTCTCTTAGTATTTTATGTTGGATCTATATAAAGAAATCCAATCCATGCCCAATATTGCATCAAATTCCAATAAAGTAAGTTTCGTATGGTTTTCTAGGAATTTCATCTAGAAAATATAGACAAGGTATGAGTTATATACTTGGTATTATATAATTAACCCATTCAACATCTTTACTGATAACTCAACTTCTATTTTTTTGAGGTGGTTCTTGAATAGTTCGACTAAACTTGCATGATATGAAAGAATACATTGAACTTGAATCAAAAAGTACATTATCTATTCTTGAATGAATAATTTTCATATCTATAACCACTTCATTGTTGGGATCCACCTTCGTAGTTGTGATGGAATAATCTCTCTATTTCTATCTAGGAGTTAGAGGTTATTATTATCAGTTGTGCTTAAAAACCCTTAGCATAGTGAATTTGTTCACATAGTTTACTTGTTTCTAATAGTTATAACATCAGACAACAAGCTAAGGGTTGGATGGAGCATTCCTTTCTTCCATCGCATTGGTGGTATTATCCTGTCGGCACTCACTAGCTATGTTTCCTTCCTTCCCATACCTAAAGTACTTCTTGTTCCCATTTATAAAAATTTTAGGATGCTTCTTCCCATACATTGGACAAGTGGGATATTGAAATTTCATCCCACAGTAATATTTTCCATCATGCCACTAGATTTGAACTCCATTTTACACTTTTTATACACATGAGAGCCTTGATATTCACTAATGTCCATCTAAACTTTGAGGGTATGTTGTATAAATTTTATCATAGTTATTGAAATATATAATTGTAAAATATTTTCACAGGTTTGGATTTATCCCATAAAATAAGCATTCAACTTTACTTTCAAGGGAGATGATAAATTCATAGGCATATCGTGCAAGTCTTCTGAATTTTTATCCATATTCCCCAATGGATTCATCATTATTTTTCTTGAGGATAAGGAAATACCTATTAATTTTAAGTTTGAGAGTGTGAGGAAAATATTTGTATAAAAATATTTTAAAAAATTCATTTCACTCCATCAATTTGATATCTTCCTTAGGCTTCGTATTTTTTATCAATTCCCACCATTGATCATCTTCTCTCTCCATATGATAAAAAATTATCACAAACTTTTCTTTCTCAAATAATTAAAGGATGGATAAGATCTTTTCAATGTAGTTAATTCATTATTCTATGATTAATGGATCAGAAGATCCACTGAATTTTGGAGTCCTTTTTCACATAAAGAATTTAATTTCATATTTCTCTTTATTGGGGGGATTTAGGTGTTCCTCCATATTCATGTTTTGGTTCAAAACATGAGTTAGCTAAGAAATAATTATCATGAATTTTCTGACTCCTTCCATTGGGTTGGGGATCTCATTTGGGTAGCTATCACGTTGCCTCTCATAATGGTTTTTGACTCAGTTTCTCCATTTTCTAGCCATTTGACTGAAATAAAAGGAGAATTCAGGATGAGTATTTTAACATTATTAAACATATACATGGAAATCTATAAAAATTAAATTGATAAGTCATAAATTACAAATATTCCTTAACTTATGAATTTTTAGGTTTTCAACATAAGTTATCCATGATCTATTTCCTAATATTAAATAATATAGACATTTTTTCCTTTATAATGGTTTGTAAAGAGTTTGTAAATTTATAAGTAATTCCCTCCATGAGTTTCAAACAAGGTGTGTGGTAAGAACCATTGTATTGTAATAGGTAATGATCAAGTCAATACCAATTCTCCTTTTTCGGAGTTATTTACCCTTGGTATATCTATCCCAGAACCACGTCAACTTATAGTATCCAGTAAGGGATGCAATTTCTTTGAAACCACTCATTTTATACTTCACCAATATTCTAGGATATTTTTCTATAATTAGTCTTATCCTTAGACATATCCTTAGTCATATACCTAAGGTTATCACTAAGTTTTTATCATCCTATTTTCCATAGGTTAACTAAACTTTTCCTCTAATACTAACAACAGTGACCCAATCATTTTTACACATATTATTACATGATTATTAATCATAAATATCCATTAACACAACACAAGGATTATAAAGGACTAATTTATTTGAATACTTGGTTCTTAATACATAAAAGGAAACTAAAACATGGAATCCTAAATTTATTCTCTATAGTGAACTCCTAAAATCCATTTTTGCTCCTAAATCTATATGGGATAACCTAGGTAATACATGAAAGAAATGAGTAATCTAAAAATTCCAGTAAGGGAATAAGCATGATAAGGAAGCATAACGTTTGAGTCAAAGGTATAACATGTTATCATAAAATATAAGGTACGTGATTAATCAAGTGTAATCATAACATAAAGATAATGGTACCATAAGATCATAGAAAAATGGTGAAGTGGAAAAAATGAAAAACATAATATAAACATAATTCAAGGATAATTACCAAGACAACATCAAATGGTTTACAAAGTCCCATAACAAATTAGGTTCACTCCCTAATCTCATACATGACGTATCATAAGAATAAAATATTACCCAATGCATTAGAGATATATATAATTCTAGGCCCACCTGTCACATTCATTCCACATACATACATATGTGTGTCACATGAGTATATAAATCATAATTCATAAACATAAGAATTACCCATGGAAAAATTGGGTTGCATAATCTTGACTCAAAACATAATAAAAATAGATTCCTTAAAGAAGGCATTTGAGAGATGGTTATAAGGCTTATATTACCCCATTAAAGTAAGTTAGAATAATCTAGATATACATGTGAGAGACATATTTATATATATATATAATTTAGAATCATTCCATAACTTTAATGAGATGTAAAGTGATTTATAGAGAGAATGGTCATTACCTGAATAAAATGTTGGGTTAGAAAGATCTCTTACCTTGAGACTGATTTTTCAGGTGAATTCTTTCTCTTTTTAAATAATAAACTTAAATTAATTGTTTAATTTATTAAGAACATTTTTAATTTTTATTATTAATTTTATTTTAATTTTTACTATGTCATATTCAATTACTTAACCAATTAATTTTAAATTGGATGTTTTAACGATAAACGGCTCATATGTCCAAAATTACTTTCTTAAGTTGACTAAGGTCAAATGTATTTTTTATTAATCATATCAAGAATGGTAAAAATTACATAATTATAATTTTTATACATAAATTAAACTCTTTAAACTAACCATTAAATATGGTTATGAAAAATTAACTATGTTACAATCGTGGAGACTGTGGGTCGTATATACACATGAGTAACGTTTCCATTTTTTGAAGATCATGATGGAAAGAATGTAAGAGTTATTTTATGTTTCTAGGATGATAATTATATCATAAATATCATATTATTTATTTAAATAACCTTAAACATACCATCCATGCTATTTTGTAATAAAAATGAATCAAATCGTTTTACGATGCGGTAGTATATTGTACACACAAACAACATTATCATTTATTCAATGAACGATAAGGTAAGAAATAATATGATATATTTATTTTAAATAATTATTAATATGTAATTAATATCATATATTAACATAAAATTAATCCTTATTACCTTCCATGTAAATAATAAGTGAAAAACATTGCATCACTTCACGAGGCAGTTGTCCACCGTACACATGAACAACGTTATCATATCCTCTATGGAATGTAAAATAAGAAGGTATATGTGATATTATAATCGAAAAAAGTATAATTATATCATAAATATAATATATAAACATTTAATATATCATTATATCCATTCCTGATAATCATTTATGAAAAAATATAAATTGGTTCTCTAGGCGGTAGTTCACCGTACACACAATCAATGATTTTGTTTCCCATTTGAGGGAGGAGGAGATGGTTGTAGGTTATGAACTTAACATAAAAACATCTAAATATATGGAAGATACTAATGTTATTATATCATCATGGTTAAATAATATTTTAAGGATGTGTAAGAATAAATAAATTAAAATCATCGCTTAAGGCTGTTACCTCTTCATAGGACAACTTCTTTAGGTTTGCACCAAAAGCCTTTCTGGATTGGATTTATGATAAAAACAAGGATTATAGGATGATTTTGGGAAATTAATGAATTTATTTTGGTATATATTGGCTGAAAAAATGTGTTTTGGAAGTTTATAAAGTAGATAATAGGGGATGTTCTTTTATAAGTGGGGGAGAGGACACACTTAGAATTTTTGAAAAGAATGAATTACACCCATGTTTTTTTCCTAAAAAAAGGCTCAAAAATAGACCATTTTAAAAAATTAGAATATATTATGTCAAAATATGACCATAAAATATTAATTAGATATTTTTTCATTTTTAACACTTAACTTTTTTGTTTAACCCCTGTTAAACACGTTTTTACCATAACCGTGATAAATAATTTTTACTATTTTCACTATTCATTATGGTAAAAAATTAATATTGCATTATTATATAATATAAATTAGTATAATTACAAATATGAAATACATTTTTTATAATTAAACTCACATAATTTCTAAAATTTAATTTAAAATTAAACCCATAAACGTGTCGAAAAAATAGTTTTTCAAACAAATGCATTTTTTAGAAAAATATGATCTCATATTAACTATATGATTAGTAATAATAATTAAATTAATTTAAATTAATATTTATAGATATATAATCTTTAAATATAATTTAAACAATTCATCAATATGTGTTATTTTAATTATTCATAATAGACAAACATTATGCACTTTGAAACGATTTTCTAAAAAAAGTGTTTTAAAGCCTATAAATTGACTTATAATAAAATATAGTATAAATATGATTTAACTATAATTAACTAGTTGAAATATAAAAAATAAAACTTATCATATTAAAATAACAATTTTACTTTTAAATTACTTAATTTATTAAAATAAATGACAGTTTTATTAGTATTTTTCACTATTTACTAAAAATTAAATATTTTCCAGAAAATCTAAAAGATTTGCCTGAAGTTAATATTGATATACTAATTTAAAAATTATGTTAATTTTATAAAATAAAATTTAAAAAATTTCAAAAATTAATTATAATATTTTCTCATAGAAAGAAATAAAAATCACTTTTGAACAAAAATGTTTTTATTAAAAAAATTGAGTGCTTATTCTTAAGTGTTTTTAAATTCATTTCTATTAGGTAGTAACTTTATATCCATTTAGTAAGTTAGTTTATCCTATTCATACCCAAAAATTTAATGTCTATGTTAAAATGAACATATTTAAATAATAATATTTTAATAAAATTTTGTGGTTCATTTAAAATCAATGTTGTGTGTTGAATACACTATCAAACATGGATTTATTTTTTAAAAAATTGGGGTGTTACTGATTCTTAAGTTAATAGGTAGAATTACACAACTTCTGATTTCCAATTTTAATGATTCTATTTTAACTTTTATAGATTATTACCAAAACATTTATCTCGCATTTCCATTGAAATAAAGGATACATTGTTCCATTTTTTGGAAAGAATGTTGTTTGTGTTGTTTAGTATTTAACTAATAGTTTAGTAATACTTGAATCATTAGTAATACCTGATGAATATAAAAATGTAAGACTCTGTTATACCCATTTGTGGTAAGATAAGTCTTTTTATGTTAAATATTAGTGGTTTTCAAGAATGTACCTTGTATGGTTTTAGAATCTTTTTATTTAAATACCTTATGTATTATCGACACATTTATGTAATTATTTTTGGAAAAAGAAACCTTTATAAATAAAGGTAAGTCCCAAAGATTTCAAAATCAGATTATCTTGAGAGCATGAACTATTTCAAGATAAATCTATTAGTAAATACATACTTTATAATATTCCTTTAAATGTTTAAAGTAATATAAGTTTAAAGTATGAGATATGCATGGTCAAAAGATATGAGTAGCTTTATGCGCGTGTGCCAAAGAATATCTTGAACAAACATTCGTTGATTATGAATTATAGAGTGTATTTATTCCTAAAATCACATTTCCTTATACACATCAAAGTTATAGTGTTATTAAGGGAATCAATTGTGAGTCTTACATACAAACATATATTAATTAAATGTGGAATGGAGTAATTTCTAAATGTACATTTACTTATACACATCAGAGTCATGTTGTGTGTAAAAGGATCATCAATGTTAAGACTTATATGAATTACAGATACTTTCATTATATTTCAAGACATTCTTCACAAATATTGGTGTAATCCCATAACCATATGCTAGCTATAATGACAAATGGATGTCATGTGAGTTATATTATGATATAAATTCATCATGTCATAATACCATGTGTATAGATGCAAAATGGTTGTTAGGAATATAAACAAACTTACATCAAGAAAACACAACATACATCTAAAGTAAGTATCCTAAAGTTTCCTTAATATATAATAGAAATCCCTTAGATAGAAAAGAGATAGTCATGTTATAGATTTTATTTCTATAAAATGGTGCACATCTTTATTTTAATTAAGTAACAAGATCATAAAATATTCATTTAGAATGAATTTTTTACATGGTTCTACAAAAGTTTAGTGGGATTATCATAGTTTTCCAAGGAAAATATGTTTGATAACATATTAAAAACATCTATTGGTATTATATTTAGTTAAGACCAAAATGAAAGAAAATCTATAGATATTAAATCAAAGTAAAAAACCTAAGTTTTAGGGAACATGATCTATTAGGGTAGATCTTATGGGTTACTTAGACCAAGTAAAAAAGTACATATACTAACAATGTATTTAAAAATACAAGTTAGAACAATTTGATAAAGAATTATTACCAATGTCACATGACACAAATATCTCTAATAATACATGTATGATATATTTGAGGAGATTAATTTAGTGAGTATAATTTCATACACTTTTATGATGGATTAATCGCATATGTCATGCTATGTACAAGATATGATATTGCCAACATATACTTTATGGTAAGAAAATATCAGTTATATCTAGGAGAATTGTACATAAAGTGGTCAAAACTATCCAATTGTACATGAGATAGTAAAAAATATATGTTCCTAGTACTAGGATAGGAAGGAAAACAAGTTATAATGGGACAAAAAATAGTATTCCTTCATATAGATATGATCTAATATCATAGTTAGACTGAGGTAATGAGTAGGATAATCTCACTCAATCTAGTGGTATTCATATCTATATATACCGAGTGCATTGTGGATTCTGAGGAAACTAAATAAGCAGTGTATATTACACAACGATTTTTTCTAATTCTTGGAATATCACCTAGTAATTAATGTTTTATAATATTATAAATTATGATAATCCTGCTACTAGTACTAGCCAAGATTTCAAGTTTTTTACAGTGGAAAAAAAATATACTTTGGGATATCATATATTGAGGAGTCTTACTCAGGGGGTGAAGTCATAGATAGAAGAATATCCATATAGAGAAGATATGGAAGGCCTAATTCCTAAATCTATAACTCAACAAAAGCCTAATCTTATCATGTGAGAGCTAACAAGGTTCGTTAATAAGTTGGCTCTAGTGGAAGTGGGGGTGTTGTAAAAGTGGGTTCCCTATACCCAATCTTATCAATACTTTTTTATTACCATATCAAGTATATGGTGAGTTATTCAAGATGTATACTTACCATAATGTTGTTGATATACTGGTGTACACTATTTATATGGTAATTTCCATATATTACTTATTATATCAAAAGGTTATAATTGTTCTCAGGCTATAATGAGAACCTTGAGATATGATGAAATTACTTTTAAATATATGTATTATGGTCTAGGTACATCATATTGACTATATTAGATTTTTTTAGACATCAGGTGTTGGGGGATCATAATCATTGAGACTTATCCTCATGAAGTTTGCATTTGGTGATCTTGAGTAGATAAGATAATGAGGAATAACCCTCTAATAGGAACACCACATGTTTCATATGTCATTGGTATCTCTTATCTATGAATGCATGTAATGGTATCATAACTTGAGATTATTATCATTTTATACCATTTGATTACATACTTTTATGCAAGGAATTAAATATGGCATTTAATTTGTAGTAAGGTATCTTGTGTTGGGTGCATCATTGGTGGTATGGCATTGAATGAATAATTAAGAAAGAATTTTTCACTTTTGAAAGGAAGTTATATCTCAGGCCTAGTTGATTATAATGGTAATACCTTCACTAAATCCATGGTCATGGTAGAAGAAGGTAATTATACACATTAAGGCCAAAAAATAATAAAGCGACTAAGGGTGATAGAATGAATTGTGCATCCTTCTTTATGAGATATCACAAGACTAAGAGATTAGATTAAATGGTGTGTGTTCATAGGAAAGGTTATTGTTTCTATGAATTTTCCTAATCTCTTTAGGGGGCTTGATTGGTTTCTAGAATCCACTCATGATCTATGAATGGTGTTCATTACTATTGAGATAAGGTCCTAGAGGGTCACAAACTTAGTGTATTCGAAAGTCTTCCCTATTCTGATGAATATGAGTTTAAGACATGGTGTGACCCACTAAAGGGTCTAAGTGATGTCTGAGAATATATGATCTCCAATGAATAAATAAATTCATAATATTTGGGTTTATAATAATTGGTATTAAATTTATTTATTGAATGTATTTACCAATATTAAAGTAAATACATAAAAAATATTATACAAATGAATATTATTTTAATATTTAATATTTATTTAATATTTACAGGAATGAAGAGTCAAGTTAATGACTTTGATTTATCATGTAATATATTTATTATATTATAAGAAAGTGATAAAAATATAAATGATATTTATGACTTAGTAATGCGGTCGCAATATTTTTTTTGTAGCTTATATAGTGGGAAATATATATTAGAGGCTCGGAGAGCCAATTCCAGGTATTATATATATTTTACTATATAAGTAAGAGAGGGTCCCATATGATTCATTATTCATCACATGGTGTATGAGATCCTCTCTCTCCTCTATCTCTCGTATCCTAGAGAGATTGAATCCTGATCTAAGACTTTGATTGAATTTCATCTTTATGGATTGATGGATCAATGTAGTGGTGATCATTGGGACATCCAAGACATCGTTGGATTTCAACATTAGCATTCAAAATTTGATGATCAATGCTCCCACTGACTTTTTAATCACATGTGTAAAATTTAGAGGGAATTATATTTAGTTCCTATGAGATACGATAACCAGAAATGAGCATATTTTGAGTGTGGATACAGATTGAAAGATGTAATTTTTTATTCAATTTATGTGCTTAAAGTTCTTCACATGGGATCCTTAATAGTTTTACTGAGCTGTAATTCACCGAATATGATGTAGTTACATCAATATTTAGTGAAACAATTTAATTCCCAAGACCGTATTCTTTTACTGCACACCTCTATACCTTTAGTAAATGTAGTAGTAAAAAAACATGACATAAGAATAATTCAAGGATAACTACCAAGATAAAATCCCATGGTGGATAGATTCCCATCATGGATTATGTTTACACCCTAATCCCATACAGAACGTATCATGAGAAAAAAA
Organism: Viscum album; assembly: GCA_963277665.1. Lineage (NCBI taxonomy): Eukaryota > Viridiplantae > Streptophyta > Magnoliopsida > Santalales > Viscaceae > Viscum > Viscum album. The sequence continues at coordinate 276,593,303 of OY728123.1, read as the reverse complement.
ACTTTACCCAATCAATTGGAGTTCTATCTAGGTGCACCCATCATAACATGTTCATGATTATGTGTACAATAAATTGAAATCAATCATAAGAATTACCCAATGAAAGAAATTGGTTGCACAATCTTAACTCGTATAATAATTAAAGGAAATTTAATAAAGATTCCAAATAGAATGAAGAATTAAATATTATAGATATTTATATTTGAGTACATAATCATATTTCTCAAAATAAATTTTTATTTTGGGAATAAAAACTTTAAATGGGTGTTACATAAAAGGATTCAGGGATAGAAAATTTCTTCTTAATCGGTTTTGATTTTAAAGAAGGAATTTGAGATTAAACTTATGGATAGTGTTACCCCATAAAATGGAGAATGAGATAATTATATATATAAGTGAAATATATATATAATTTAGAAGTAATCCATAACATAAAATTGATATATAAAGTGAGTTATAGAGAGAACGGTCATAACCCGAAGAAAAAGGGTGGTTCGGAGAGATCGCTTACCTTAAGTCTTTTCATTATTTGTACGCATTAGAAACTCATGTATAATAAATATATATTTATGATAAATTTAATCTATAAATATATTCATATATATCATTCCATATATGATTTTCTTATAATATCTTACCACCTATTTATTAATAATTCTTTATTTAAACCATTGTTCCGGGTGATAATTAATTTGTTTTTCATGTATGTTTTGGTTCGAAAGTATTGGTCTTTATACATTGATCATGGTTACATCATATTAATAATTTTAACCATGATATTAATATAATATATATTAATTATATATATATATTTATAATTATCCATAAAATGTATAGATAAAAAATGAATTACATCATTCAGGGAGATGGTAGGTCGTACGTACGCATGAACGTTGTTTCCATTTTCTATGAATGAAAAAAAATAAAGTTAAATAATAATTAACCTTTTTGGAATAAAAAATATATAATAGATAACATATATATGTATATATATATATATTAAATCCATCATTATAACCATATATGAGAGGTGATGATAGAAAATTAATTACATCGGTTTGTGAGGCTACAGTACATTATACACATGAATGACAATTTCATTTCTCATTTGATGGAAGAGGAGATGGATGTTGGTGATTACATTAAAATAATAATATATCATTATATTAAAATATTTTTGTTATTATTTCATCATTATTGAATAATATTTTAAGGAGGTATAATAGGAAATAAAATTAAAATATTTGGTTAAATATTATACCTCTTCTTCAGACAACTTCTTTGGATTTACACCTTAAACCCACTGAGGTTGGTATTCTTCCCAAACCAAGACATTTATAACAAGGGTGGTATGTTATTAAGTTGTTTGGGTGGGTATTGGATGAAATAAAAGGATTTTTAAGTGTAAAGAAAAGAGGATATGAGGTTCCCTTTTATAAGTGAGGGGAGTGACTCTCTTGGAATTACTTAAAATATTAGATTAATATAAATTAATTTTCATGTAAAAATGGCTAAAAAATGATATAATTAGAAATAGGGTGAGTATAGGTTGAAATGATATCATAAAATAAAATTTGGACAAGTTTAGATTAGGTTTTTACCCTTATCTATTTTTTTTAACTCGCGTTAACCCTTTTAGACAATTAACATGATAACAAAGTTTTTACTCTTTAGGGGTCAATATAGTTTCTATAAAAGGAAAATAGGTCCATAAATGGACCATATTTGATATTTTTAAAAATATTCCAATAAATTGTCTGAATATATGGTTTTATTAATTTTAAATCTTTTAATAAAATATTATTTGTTATAAAATAACATTAATGTTATTTTTGGAACTATTCTTTCAATTTGACTTTGAAAATAACATGAAAACAATAGATTTTGAATATAATCATTTCACAAATCACTAAAATTTTATATTTATCCAAAAACATTAATTAAAATAATAATTCATTAAAATTATATTACTTTTAGTATTTTTAAAATAATTTATTTTATTTTTATATTAATTGAATGAATACTGTGTTGGAATTCCGTAAGCATTTATGGTAATTATTTCATCAGTAAAAATTATAAATAAATTACTATTATAAAAAATCATTTATATTTCAAAAAAACCATTTCATAACTGGACATATCCTATATTTTTCCCTGTGTCGAAAATTTAGAGATAATAAAATAAAGAGAATAACATTTGTTACTTTTCTTTACCTAAAATAGTATAAAGGTTAAAATAAAAGAAACATGGCACTAAGTTTCCATATTTTAAAAACTTGGATGAAAATGGTTAAAAAATACTCATAAAATAGGATAAAGTTAAGTTTTAAGGTCATTTTTTAGTCCTTATCATATTATTTTTTACCTTAAATATCGGATTTACTCTTACCATGGTGAAAATTATTTACTATGGTTACTATTAGTAATGAACAGAAATAAAAGGGTAGTATTTACCAAATTTGGACCTCTTGATTCAAAATATGGATTCCATTTTTAAATATTAAATTTCTAGAATTTTTATAAATTAATTTAATATTAAAACACAAAATAATAAGAAAAAAAGTTTTTTATAAAAATGCCTATTTAATTATAATAATTTTTTATACCAAATTCAAGTATAAAATCCATTTAAAATACTATAATTGGATTATTTTTAATCAAAATAAACTAATAAAATTTTAAAAATAATCCAAAATAGAATTTTAATTTTAAATTATTTAAAAGAAAATATAGTTTTAAATAAAAATCAATATTTTTCACTATTCATTAAAAAAATCAATATTTTAATAAAAATATAAAAAATTTAGAATACGATAATTTTGATATTATGATTTAAAAAAAATATATCTTTTTTATTAAATAAAATTTATAAACATTCCAAAATTTAATTATAATATTTTCTCACAAAATGAAATAAAAACCATTCTTTGAAGAAAACTTATTTTTGATGAATAAAATGACTTTACTAAAAAATGAGTGATTATTTGCTAATAATTTTTCAATATATTTATATTGAGTAGGAACTTTATATATATTTCATAAATTAGTCAATATTATTTATAACTTCAATTTAAATGATAGGTTCTAATGGCCATAATTAAATAATAATATTATATAGTTTGTTTAGGAGTGGTGTTAAGTGTTTTATATGTTATCGAACATAGTGTTCTTTTAAAATATCATAGTATTAAATTATTTCCCCATTTATAAATTTTACCCTTGAAATTTAGTATTATATATTAAGGTTAAAATAGGTGTGGGTACTTCTACTTCATGGCTTCCTCTAGTTTCCATGTTGCCTCCTTGTATTTATGGTTTCGTCATAATACTTTGACTAGGTGAGTTGTATTTTTGTGTATAACTTTATTTATATAGTATAATATCTTCATCAGATTCTCCTCATAATAGATATCATTTTTTAGTTGTACCACCTATGAATTCCACACACATGATGGATCTGGTATGTACTTCCTCAATAGGGATATGTGGAATATGTTGTGTACTTAAGGTAGGGTTGGTTGGAGTCCTAGTTGATAGGCCACAACTTCGATACGATTAAGAATATCAAAGGGTTCAATGTACCAAGGACCTAGCATACCCTTCTTCCTAAATCTCATGACTCTCTTCCATAGAGATGTACAGAGAAACACTTTATCTCTGACCTCAAACTATGGGTCTCATCAGTGATTGTCAGCATAGCTCTTATGTCGAATCTGAGTATCCATGATGTGTTGTTGAATGGTATTGACCTTTTCTATCATTTCTTCAACCAATTTAGGTCCCAACAGCTTATTTTCACCTACTTTATTCCTACATGTGGGTGTTCTAAATCTCCTCCCATAAAAGGATTCATAAATATTCATTTGGATGCTTGAGTGAAAGATATTATTTTATGAGAACTCAACCAAAGGAAGATATTGATCCCATCCTCCTTATAATTCCATCAAGCAAGAACTCAACAAGTCTTCTGATGTTTGGATAGTCTGCTCATATTTCTCATCAGTTCTGGGGTGATAATCTGTATTGAAGTTCAACTCATTATTTAGAGGATGTCGGAAAATCTTATAGAACTTGGAGGTAAATATTGTATCTTAGTCAGATACAATCAATAGTGGTGTTCCATAAATCCCTATCAACTATCAGATAGGGTATCACACCCAAGACCATTGAGGGGCATCATGAACTCAATATGGATCAACCCACTACATAATAGATCATATAAAAATGATACCATGAAACCTATTGATATATAAATATAGATGCATTATCGACACCCATATCAAGGAGTTTATGCCAAATCTAAAAACCCCACCTAGGGTATAAAATGATATAGGATTACACTCCAAACTCATGGAGAGACACCACAAAATCAATCTGAGACTCATCCTTCATATGGTATAATAATCCTAATAATTTGACATAATGACGCACTATAAACTTTAGGGGATGGACCAATGGAACACACTCAACTAATACTAGTCTATACTGAAGAAACTAAGAGCTCCAAACACCCTTATAGGGGGTACATGGCATGTACTAGGGGTACACGGTGTGTCCAGTCAATCCCTAGCCTATCTGTGTGAATATTACTCACATATAATGTAAATATACATATACATAGTGTGTAGGAAGATTTAATGGTGTGTAGAGATCACTTATTACCCTTCCCATTCCATTTTCCCATGCCCATTTACCGTTGTTCATGCCCGTGTACCAACCCATGTACACCTAGTCATGCCTATGTACACCTAGTCATGTTTGTGCCTGTGTACTCCGGCCTACCCATGTCCATGTAACCTTCAATTTACATGATAAGATACTAATCATGAGTCACATGGAATGTGATAGGTTCACATGGTGTGTGATATTTAACTCTTCGTATAAACCCTATCACTGCAAATAGGGGGTCCTACATGGCATGTAATTATAGATTACATGTCGTGTAACCCATGATTTTTTATATCCATTGAGATCTTTCTCTGCATTACTTTTCCATGCCTCCATCATGATTCCAGTTGGGGAATCACAGATCAGGGGTTGTTCAACCCTTTCCATCTTTGATCACCGAGATCCGGGTTCAGATCTACTTGAAAAACACCACCATCAAGTTATCCATCACCATCATATATCAAAAATGGGAAGAACAAAATCCATAAATCCTTTCTGATCTACCATTGATCATAATCCTCTATCTTTGTACCTTCATCATACCCTTGAACATGAACCAAACCTACGGTATCGATCCATTTTGTTGAAGAACAGTCACCCAACAATTGAATATCAGGAATCCTTCGAACCATGGGCCAAATAAATTGCATGCAATGAATGTGCGAAGAAACATGGGATAAATCCATAAGCTAAAAGATGTAAGGAATGAACCTCAATATTTTTTCATTTGTCCTTGATCCATTTTCATATAAATAGACATTAAAAAGTAAATATACACACCAAACAATTTAATTAATCACAATTAAATCTACTACCGATGCGTGAATCGTGTATATTTGTGGAATTGATCTACATTTGATCAGGATCATAGAACAAGATGGAATATCACAATTCAAACATCATAATTGGATTTTGGATCAATCGCTAATGAATAAAAGTCACATGTCACTATTGTTGTCGAGATCCACATAGTCCATTATGCACCAATTGATGATCCATGATTAGGTCATCATTCGCCCATGGTAGATCCTCCAATTCTCTCTAACGTCTTCTCTCGATTTGCAGGGTTATACAGTTAACACTGCAAATTTTACATAAGAGTATATTTATAGAAAAACCACCAGTTTAAGTAAAATAATTAATTAAATAAATTTATTCAATTAATTCATTTAAACATTCGCCCACGATTGTGCTCAACCTGAGCATCTGAATCACTCCAAGGCTATGTCATGCCTAGGATAAAACATGAGTTCTAAACTTAACAGTTCCCTTGGATTTCTGATTTGGGCCCTCATTTGGGATTTATTCCACTTTTTTAGGAAAAATCCATACATGTAAAATTAATATATTTAATATATTTTAAAATTTAATTTTGGCACACTTAACCTTGGAATCTCATTCCATCTCAGTGCCTAGATCCCAAAACATAATCCATATAATTTTAAAAAGTAATAAATGAAAAATTAGAGTTGTTACATTCTCCCCACCTTAGGTATTTTCATCCAGAAAAGAGAAAAAACTACTCAAGAAGATGAGAGTACTGGTATCGCATCGAGGTATCCCGCTCTTGGGTTCTCTCTGGAAGATTCTTATGCTACCATTGAACATGCACTAAAGGAATAAATATCCCAAGAAGGATCTTATCCTACCAATCCTCTATCTCTACTAGGTACTAAGAGAAGGTATCTCAATCCTCGATGTATAGCTTTCCCTGTTCGGTAACATGCGATGGGTTCTACATATACCTCCTCAGCTGCAACATGTGGTAGACATAGTGCAGCCAGTCTAACTACAGTGGTAGAGCTAATTGTTATGCCACTTATCCAAATCTACATAGATTCTAGAAAGGGCCAATTAATCTCATATAAATCTTGCTACTATAGCCAAATATCCATAATCCATGTTGAGGTGAGACCCTCAGGAACACATGGTCTCCCTCCTCAAACTCCATGGGTCTCTATCATCAGTCCACATAAGACTTATGATGGCTATTTATAGTCCTCGTCTAATCCTGGATGATTTTCACCTTCTATATAGTAGCTCGCACCAAATATGGTCCCATGAGTGCTAACTCGACTAGATGAGTCCAAAAAAGTGGTGACCTATATGATCGCTCATACAAGGCCTCAAATGGTGTCATACCAATTCTGGAATAGAATATATGTTATATGAAAACTCCACCAAGGGTAGGTGATCTTCCTAAATTTTTCCAAATCTAACATTCAAGACCATAACATGTCCTCTAATACATGAATGGTTCTCTTAGTTTTGGCTTCAATCTGAGGGTGAAACATCATGCTCAAACACAACTGATTCCCAAAGGCCTCCTGTATTCTTCTCCATAATTATGATGTGAAGTGAGTGTCATGGTCTGAAATTATTTTCAAGGGAACACAATGAAGTTTGACTATCTCCTACACATAAAATCATCCCAATATTTGTATTGATCTCTACTCTTAAAGGTCTAGGAAGTGGACTAACTTGGTGAGTTGGTCTATGATCACCCAGATGGCATCGTATCCCCGGGACGTATGTGGTAACCCCATCATGAGGTCCATGGATATACTATCCCACTTCCACTAAGGTATCTCAAGGGTTTAACCTAAACCCACTGGAACCTAGTGCTCATCCTTCACTTGCTTACAAGTGATACATAGAGAGACAAACTCTACAACACATATTTTTAGGCCTGGACACCAAAACTGACTTCAGAGTCCCTCATACATCTTCTACACACCTGGATTTACTGAAAAATGGGATGTATGAAACTCCCACATTACCTCATACTATAATTCCAATGGTACCATCATACATACTCTAAAAAATATAGCATGCTCCCTGCCTTCATAATGTATATCAGGAGCATGTACAGTGGATATCTGAGTATGTAAGGTCTCACAGTCAGTATCTCCACACTGAGCATCCCTGAAATATTGTAAAAGTGGTGGGGTAACAACCATCGACTCAATATATGAAGCACCATCCTTGTACACTAAGGATGACTGAAATTAGGATAACTACTCTAAAACCTCAGACAAAAACTGAGAACAATATCTCTTGTTAATAGCATCTTCCACCATGTTCCCCTTCCTAGGAGTATAGACAATTTCGAAGTCATATTCCTAGAGGAACTCTATTCATTGCCACTATCTTAAGTTAAGATCCTTATGAGAGAATATATACTTGAGAATCATGTGGTTAGAGTAGATGATAAACTACTCACCCATCAGGTAGTGTCACCAAATATTCAGTGCAAAAACTACTGCTTATAACTTAAGATTATGGTCTCATTGTTCTACTCATGTGGTCTCAACTAACATGAACCATAGTCAATCACCAGTTTCCTCTGGTTCATAATAAAAACAAGTTTGGTCCTTGATGCATCGTATAACACTACATACTCAACACCATCCTCTAGAAATATTAAGATGATATTACTCTTCAACCTCTTCCTCAACTCCTGAAATAATTTTTAGCACCTTTCTATCCACAATAAAGGCTACCCCTTTTAGGTCAAAGATGTCAAGGGTGTTTCCAATCTAGAGAAATTAGGTACAAACCTATGATAGAACCCATACAACCCAAGTAAACTCAGTACCTTGGTAACACTCTTGGGTTTCTCTCAAGCTATCACTTCTTCAACCTTCATCTGGTCCATAGCCAACCTCGCTTCTAAGATGATGTGTCCTAGGAAGTTGTCCTCTTGAATCCATAACTGACACTATGAGATATTCATATACAAAGAGTGATCTCATAGTTTTTCCAAGACCATCATCAAGTGTCTTTTATGATCCTCCTCAGACACTGAGTAAAATAGGATATTATCAATGAATAACACCAAAAATCAATATAAGAAATACTGAAAGATCGGGTTCATGAGTCCCATGAACAATACTTGGGCATTCATCACGTTTAAGGGGATCACCAAGTAATCATAGTGAATATAGTGATATATAAATGTCATCTTTGTTATATCCTCATCTCATACTCACAACTGTTGATATCTAGATCTAAGGTCAATCTTTGAGAACCATTGTGCCCCTCTAAACTGATTTAAGAGTTCATCAAAACTCGGTAGTGGATACTTATTCTTCACAGACACCTGGTTCAAGAGATGATAATCTACATATAACCTCAAGCTCCCATCCTCCTTCTTGGTAAACAAGACTGGGGTTTCCCAAGGGGAAACATTGGGGCTCAAAAATCCTTCTCCTATAAGTCCTCTAATTGCACCCTCGGATTAAGAAGCTATGTGGGGTCCATATGATATGATGGTGTAGATATCAGGGTTTTATTAGGGTATAATTCAATGTAGAATTATATCTCTCAGCAGAGAGGTAATCCTGGAACATCCTCAGTAAATATGTCCTCGTACTCTACCACCACCACAAGAAACATGTATCCCATAGTATCCACTACACCAAGAGTCATGTTATCCAATTGGTGAGTAATCGATTTCACTCTCCTATTCCTGAGATCATCCTTGTCCACCAAGGTTTCCTTTTCATTCACAAAGTAAAACCTTATCCCATCACTGTGAATACACCGCATCCTCCACCTAAAATATTCAATTTGGGCATGAACTGTGGATATCCATTCCATACCTAAGATGACATCATAAGGCCTCATCGCTGCTACAAAGATATCCCATACAAAACTCTCACCTCCAAGTGTAAGATCACGCTTTCATAAGAAGTGTGTAATCATTGAGTCACCTCCTATTAGAGTCTCCAAGCGTGAGGATTGATCCAAAGGCTCAACCAGAATCTATAAGTCATGAATTAGATAATTGGAAAGAAATGAATGACTTGCACCTATGTCTATCAATACAACATCTAAGGTATAAAATACACATATCTTAACTTATATCATCCATGGATACTTAGGTTTATAGGACTCCATAGCCTTTATTTGTCCTCATCCTTGACCAAAAACTCCTTGAGACTGTCTTGGACTACTTGGGGAAGGTGGTGGTGATAGTTCAAACCTCCGAAAACCTCCTTCTATTCTATTGACCCTTCTTCCATATCCTTCACCCTGAGGACCACCATGATTTTGCCTCTATATCTTCCTCAGTGGTCACTAGTCTATCTCCCAATTAGTTGTATGATGGGTCAGACAATCCTATTCTATATTTCCCTAACTATCATAGAAGAAACACCACCTCTCCCTCAGTTGATTCAATCCATCCTAAGAGCCCTATGTCGTTGATCCTATGTCCTAGGATCATCTCCTAAAGAGTTTAGCATGCTCAAATCCCTATAAATGTATTAAATTAATCTTTTCTGAGGTATCAGCTCATGGGTGACCACTACCAACACCCACTATCGATACCTACTCTTCTAGGAAGCTCTTCACCACCAAGGCTTGCTCCAACACTCTATCATAGGTGGGAATGAAAAGAGATATCACTGAAGCCTTGATATCCCGGCGTAATCCCTACTCAAAGGTTCATATTCTAAATAATGAATCTTGCACCATATCCATGGAGTATCATGAGATATTATTAAACCTAACCAAATACTAATCCATGATAAAACTACCAAGTTTCATATAGATAAACTCCTGAATGTGTATCAATCGTAACATGGACAGAAAGAAATCCTCCCTTAAGAGACACTCGAAGACTATCTAGGAGAGAGTTGTCTCATTGTGTGACTAATTCACTAAACTCCACCATCACCCATTAAGTCCCTTAAAAATACTCTCTATAAGGAATATCATCTAATAATCAGGAATCCTCATAAGGAGTAAAACTAGAGTGACTACGTCTAGCTAATCCTTAGATGTCGAGGGGTCTGTCTCTCCCCAAAAACTAGGAGTTCGCTACCTCTAAAACTCATGAAGTTCACTCAATATGTGTGCATACTCATCTATTACTATTAGTGATATATACTTCTCAAAGGTTGGTGGTATAGATGGTAAACCACCTGGAGGTCCTATCTCTGGTACAAGACCCTATACTGAAGCCTTGTCACTCAGTGGATCGTCATCTTGATCAGGCAGTGGGATCTTGGTTGTTTGTCTTCATGGAGGCGTCCTAAAATAAAAAAGATATACCACAGTCAAAGAGTATATATGGGTATATGACTCAATAAGTACATGGAAATCATATACCATTATTATATGATTCATATACCAATATTTTACCTAAAACAAATGTTTATATATACTGATTCAAAAGGTAGGTGATTAGAGTCCTGGTATAGGGATATGTTGGTTGCTGCTCCAACACTGGAATACCTAGCATAAAATCCAAAATTGAAACACTTAAAACTATTTCCCAAAACCAATAACATGGACTCTAGTACTAAGGTAGATCTGAATCCTTTGATACCACTCTATCAAGACCTAGGCCTATGGGACCTTGTTCACGACCACCCAAAGCCTGTCTAGGCTAGGGGATGGGGACCAGTGCCGAGTATGAATATCACACACATGGTAGTCATTTTTTTAATGTACATATACACACACATATATATATATCTAATCCCATACAACAAAAAAAATGTAAAACAATTGATACTAATGCATGAATAGATCTATGATCTCGTAATTAGATTACGATAGTAATGCATAGAAAATGATAAAGAGGGCCAGATATAATCCCAAAAAAAACCTTAAGAGAGTTCAATATTCTCTAAGGGAGGGGGATACAATAAAATTAAACCACTCAGGAAACACCTCAGTCATTCAAAATCAATTTTTTCTCCACCCACTCCATGTCCTACCAAGACAACATCAAATGGGTCTTCATCTTCATAAGACACGACACATGTGGTAAGATCCTGTGAAGGGGTGATTATAACAATACCTAGTAGGATACCCAAAAAAACTAAACAAAAATCATCAATAATAGTTATACCATAACAGTAACATATTACTAAACAAAAACAAGGCAACTCAAAAGTACTCAGGAAGGACACCACGCCTCCAGGCTGTTACAACCAAACTGTTGGCTATGGGATACTTCTTTAAGAAATTCTCATTCTAGAAGAGTCCATTTCACAAGTAATTCCATCACTACAGAAACTCAACCAGGAGGTCGTGTTCATTATAACCTTCTCAAGAAATCTCATTTGTCTTAGAAAACCCTAATACATAGATAGGGGATCATAACCAAGACCACTGGGGGACACCACAAATCCAATCGTGATCAACCCAATATGTATAGGATAATAAAAAATGATACCATGAACCCTACTAATATAGCCAAAAATATAGAGGATCAACTCTCTTCTCAATTAGGATATACAGATCCCACAACCCCCACCTAGAGTATAAAATGATAGAGGATCACGCTCCAATCTCACGGAGGTATTCCACAAACTCTATCTAAGACTCATTCTCTAGAGTGGATCACAATACTAATATGTGGATGTAATTCCACATTATACCATAAAAGGGATGAACCAAGGGAACACACTCAACCAATACTAATACAAACTAAAGAAATGAAGTTCTCCAAACACCCTTGAAGGGGGTACAAAGCATGTACTGGTGGTATATGGCGTGTACAACAAACCCCTAGTCTTCCCATGTGGAGATACCTCACATGATATGTAAATATCCATATATATGGAGTGTAGGAAGATTAAATAGAGTGTATAGATTTTCTGTCACCCTGATCATGCTTGTATACTATTGTCCATGCCAATGTGGCAACCCGTGTACACCTCATCGTGCCCGTGTACACCTAGTTGTGTCTATGCCTGTGTACTCTAGCTAGCCCGTGTCTATGTAACATATAAGTTACATGATAAGATTATAATTATGAGTCACATGGAATGTTATAGGGTCACATAGCATGTGATATTTAACTCACCATGGAAACCCTAGCGTCGCAACTAGGGGTCTCACATGGCGTGTAATTCTGGATTACATGCCATGTAACCTAGGATTTTAAAGATCCATCGGTATCTTCCTTTGTGTCACTCAAACACACCTCCATCACAATTCTAGCAGGGTAATCACATATTGGTGTTCATTTGACCCTTACCATCATCGATCACCGGGATCTGGGTTCAAATCTACTTGAAAAACACCATTGTCGATCTATCCTCCACTGTTGCATGAAAAAACTAAGAAGAACGGAATCCATCAATCCATTATGATCTGCCTCTAATCATACTCTATAATCACCACACCTTGATCATACCCTCGATCACAAACCTCACTCGTGTAATCAATTTTTTGCACTGAAGAACGGCCATACAATGATCGAATATTGGGCATTCATCAAACCATGGGATAAAGAAATTTCTCACGATGAATGTGTGAAGAATTGAGGGAGAAATCCATAATATATAATATTTGAGGAAAAAATTGTGGATTTTTTCATTCATCCTCGATCCATTGTCAAAGAAATATAAAAATTAAGAGGAAATAAACACAATTAACAATTTAATCCATCAAACATAAATCTATTGCCGATGTGTGAATCAATTATGTTCATGTAATTGATATGCATTCAATTAGGATCATATAATAGGATGGAATATTTAAAATAAAATGTTTTTCCAAGATTTTGTATCAATAAATAATGAAGAAGGTTTCATATCACTATCATCGGAGAGATACACATATTCCATTGTGCACCAATCAACGATCCATGGTCTGGTCATCATTCACCCATAGAATCTCCTCTAACACTATCCAATGGATCCTCCCAATTTTAGTGGTTATATGGATAACCCATAAAATTTTCCATAAGATTGTATTTATAGAAAAAACACTAAGTCATATAAATTAATTAAATAAATTATTTTATTCAATTGATTCATTTAAATGTCTGCCCATGACTGTGCTTAAATTGAATATCCAAAAAAACTCCAAAGTTATGTCATGCCTAGGGTAAACCCCATATTTTGAACTCAAAGGTTCCCTCAGATATATAATTCAGGCTCCCATTAAAGAGTTATTTCAATTTTTCATGAAAACTATGCACACATGATATTAATATATTTAACATATTTCAAAAATTATTTATAGGCAAACCAAACCTCAGAATATCATGTTGTATCAGTGCCTAGATAATTAAATAAGAGTCATTAAAAATATATAATTATTTCCACTTGATGTCTTTTTAATACTAGTGACAATGTATGTGGTGATATTTTCCCATTTCTATGTATGTATGGGTAATTTTTTCAAAATCCTCGTGACTTTTTCCTTCCAACCTTCACTTTTTGACATACTGGAAACTTTGATGTATATTATGTGATCTCATTATTTAAATTTTCCTGATAATAGTTCTCTTGTATATCTAGATATATATTTGTGCTCCTAGGTTGGAGGGAGAAGGTCGGGATATGTGCATAATTCAATGACTCCTTTATCTTAGGATTTGATGGTATACATAGTCGTGACCCAAATATTATAACTAATTATTCTATATTTTTTAACTCAAACGATTTCCCTTTTCTTATAGCTTCCACCTTCTTCTAAATTTCCACATCATCTCTTTGAGCATCCTTTATCTTCTTCAAAAGGGATGGTTGAGCAATCATTTGAGAAAGGAATGATGGTGTTCCTTACATTATGATTCCTATGTTCATGTTATTCAAGTATAAGAAGATTGGATCCTTATCAATTCTCATCATTGATAAAGTTGTTAGATCCTTTCTATTTAGATCATATGAAACTTCATTTTCTTTCTCAGGGTGGTAATGGATTGAGTAGTAATAATCCGTGATCAAATCAAACCATATTCATTGGTTCACATTAATCTCCTTCTATGTGAATATATATTTTAGGATCTTATGATCTATATATATTTCACACTTCTCTACATTGAGATAATACTGCCAAATTTTCAATGCAAAGATCATTTCAGCCAACTCTATATCATGTGATGGATAGTTATACTCATTAAATTTCAACTGCCTTGAGGAGTAGGCTATAACTTAGTCTTTTTTTATTAGTACACATCCCAAAACTATCTTTCAAGCATCTCTACCATAAAAAGATCACTTCTTGATGAAAGTGTGAGGACTGGCATAGTGAAAAGCCTCTTTTTCAATTCCTTAAATCTCTCTTCATATTTCATCGATCCAAAAAAACTTTACTCCCTTTTGAGTTATCTTGGTTAGAAGGTTTGAAAATCATGTGAATTTTATCACATATCTTTAGTAATACCCAAATAATCCAAGGAAACTATAGATCTATATTATAAATGTTGGTCTAGACCAGTCCCCAATTTAATTTGTCTTAAAAGGGTCTATAGATATCCCTTTATGGGTGATATCATGCCCTAAGAATGATTCTTTCTTCATTCATAATTCATGTTTACTATACTTTTTATATAGATTCTTATTTCAGAAAGTCTTTAACATAGTATTCAAATATTTTTCATACTCCTCCTTTATTTTGGAGAATATAAAAATATCATCTATAAATAATACGAAAAAAATTCAAGATAATCTTTAAATACTTTATTCATTAAGTCCATAAATATTTCTATATCATTAAATATTATTAAAGGAATCACTATGAACTCATAATGTCCAAACATTGTTCAAAAGGTAGTTTTGGGAATATATTTCTTTTTTAACTTTAATTGGTGACATCCCAACTAAAGTTCCACTTTAGAGAAATACTAGCCCCCATATTATTGATTAAATAATTCATCTATTTGTGGTAGTGGACACTTATTCTTTATCATGACTTTTTTAAGTTCAGGATAATCAATACAGAGGCGTATTGACCCATCCTTCTTCTTGACGAAGAGGACCAACACACCCTAACAGAACCAAATTGTGATTTTTTATTTTAATATAAAACATGTTGTTAGTGTAATTTAATTGATTAATTATTCCTCTATTTAATAATTTTATAATTTATGTAAGTATACAATAAATTTATGAAAATGAATTTAAAAGTGTTGAATTCCTTAGGAAAAATATGTCCTGTAATAAAGAAAAATTCAAGGCCTAAGACCAAGCCTTGAAAATGAAGAACCTTTCTAAAAAAGTGAAAAACTATTGAAAAACATAATTTTATGTAGTGAATTTATGATGTAAGATTTGAATAATTCAAGACATAAGACAAAGTGTAAAATAAAAAAATGGAACCAAGATAATAATAACATGTTTCAAGGCATGAAACATATACATCACATTGTGATGCTCCCTATAATTTTTCAATCCATAAATACAAGCCATAAATGTCTTGTTGGGTGTTTACTTGATATTTTTACATCATAAAACAACATTTTACAATGTAAAAGTTTTTTGGGGGACCTAAAATACTGATTTTTGACAAAAGTAATGTTATAGACTCATTTTAACACACTGTTAATGATCTGGTATGATTTATGATCCATTATTTGGGAAATTAATGGCGCATCGAGGGTGGATTATATCCTATAAAAGGAGGTTGGGGTGGATCAAAAAGAGATGAACCATATCCAAAGGATTTGTCATTACAATTTGGAATAGGGATGTTTATTTTTAGGTTTTATTTTCTATTTTTATTTTATTTTCTTTCCAATGTAATTGAAAAATCATATTTTCATTAAAGTGTTTCCATTTTCTTCTTACATTATTAATCTACCTCTTTTCCCTATTTCTTCTGTGATCTCTTTCACTTTACATTGGAAAGTGACTGACCCAAGGCTTATCCTTATAGGAGTATTCATGAAGTTTTAAAATAAATTCACTTTAATTTTTAAAAAAAATTAATTCTATTTTTGGTGGATGTGAGAGAATTGTAGTGGTGAGGTGATCATCCACCACCACATGAATTTAAAATCCATCTCTTTTATTTAATTCAAAATATTTCCCTCCCTTCTCTCAGGTAAGATATTCATACAATAGAGTAGAGGATACCTGAAGGGATCAAATGGCATATAGTGGAGCTAGTTCTTTTAGCATATTAAATTCTCAGTTGAGATGTTTATTTTATTTAGCTATTAGGGGAGGTGGTATTTGGTGTACCGAAGAGGTCTCCTATGCATGATAAAATTCTAAAATCAATAGATTAAAGAAAATTAATTCATTTATGAGGTTTTTTAAAATGAATTATTTAATTATATTTAAACAAAAAATAATAATGAAGGAACCAGCATAACCAAACCCTAAGGACCAAGACCTTTCTTCCTAACCCGCATTATGTCTGCATTTGCATCTAAATTTAGGTTTTAGTTTTTCATTTCATTTATTTTCAAAAACCCAAAATCAAAAAATTTATTGGTTGCATAAATAATAAAAACATAAAAGGAAGTATATTGGGTGAATTGAAATTAGTTATTAAACTGGCTATAATTCTCCACAAGTGAGACGATCTTGGTCAACCATTGTGTTTCACTAGGAAAATAAATTTTATTTTGTACCTCCCTACAGCAAGAACATAAAAATTACCACCAATTTTTGAAATACTAAGCATTTATTTCTTTCATTATTTATATTTTCACAATTTTATAAATAATTTTTTTATTAAAAAAATATCTTTTCCATGATTTATTTAAATTCAAATTATTATGCATGGGTAGATTACTCTCAGGTGCAGTAACAACAACAAGAAGAATAAGATTATAATAGATCCTTGGTGCATGAACTTAGAGAAGACATAGAAAAACTAATGAAAAAATCTGAAAGGGTGTTTTAATATTTTCATGTATTACTAGAGAAACACAAGCCTAAACTAGATTAGTAACATGATTCAGTTATGGAAGAAATTTCCCCACTCATTTTTGTTGTTGAAGATCCTGAGGAGGTAAGGGAGGAAGTACCTAAATATTTATTCAACCTCGCTCAACCACTGCTAAAGGAGATAGATGTAGGACACTTTAATGCTTATTTATGATAGGGATATCAAGTAAATTTGGATAAATTTTGGAGTGATTGGGCATAAAATGAACTTCTATATAATCTTCCCATCCTGTGAAAAGTGGAAGCATCAGCACCATTGTATCTCTCTCTATATTTAGAAGATAAATAATCCACCCAATTTGTGGAATTCAATGTAAGACTGGAGTAGCCTAAATAACTACCTCCATCTACTACCAATAAACTCTAAGAGTTGTTTTACACTGAATAAGAGATTTAAGTTGAACCAATTCAGGAAGATAATCCTTTCTTAAAATATATTTCTTATTTAATTTTTCTGAAATTGAATTGAGTATCACCTTCTGCTGTTTTGAATTTGTATATTTTTCCGATCCCTATTTTTCCTTGAAGGAAGATGATGAAAAATAAAATACACCTATTAAGGAATAGGGAGATATCCCTAAATACATTGAACATGTATTATAGGAAGCCCGTGAAGAGATCTATGTGGAACTACCTGGAAAAAACAAGACATGAGATGCCTATATAAAAGGGGAATAATTTTCTATTAATTATTCAGGATTAAATTTAGTTTAAATAAAAACCCATGCTAAATTTCCCATTGACTATTATTTTAATACACTATAACTAGAGAAAACACTAGAAAATGAATAAAAGGTTTCACAAGTATCAAAAAACAAACTAGAGGATCTATACTTCATCCTACCCCTACTATGACACTTGTATCTTATTGTAAAGGGGGTGGATTTGGTTTACTATATCCAAGAATTCCTATACAACCAAGAAGAAGAAATTCAATTTGGGAAGAACAACATGTGGTGGTTCAATTCAAATAAAACCCACCCACCATCATATTATGGATGATTTCTAGTACTTCTCATATGGAGGTATTCAAAACCCAAAGCCCACTTAGGGAATTATACCAAGATTTATCTTTTTATTTTTCTTTCTAGGAATTTAATTTTCATTTTATTTATCAATAATTAATTTTAGGAATATATTAGGATGCGTCCCTAATCCCTCTACCTTTTCTAACTTAAATGACATGGTCCATGTGCTTTGAATATTGATAATCTTTTAAAGTTCCATGAATCAAATTGTATAAGAAATCATATCCAACATCAAAAGGATGAGGACTAGAGAATCATTGAAAGGGGAGTATGGGTTTCAATTATTTATTTTATGTTACTATTGCAACTTTAAATATTTTTGGATATTTAAAAGATAAATTTCATGCCCCACTTGAACCCTTGTACTCTAATATCATTCTATAATACATGAATTTCTTAGGATAATCGTTATGACATATTTTAATTTTCACTGTTGACATGACTAAATGAGTGAAACAGTAAAATGGATCAGTAAAGATAATCATGATGGTATGAATTTGAAAAATCATTTTTTTTGGGGAATGAGTTTATAATTATAGATGAAATTATTCTTATATTTTGCATGTTTTTAATTTTTTAAATTGATATAGATTGGTTTATTTTTTGTGCATTAACATGGGAAATTTTCCTAAACCATATGTTCTCATCCCTAAGAAAATTTTTGAACCAATATTTCCCATTTCTTTCTATAGTATATTTCTTTAGAGACTTGAGCATGTTTTCTTCTAGAACTTTTCTTGAATATTATTGAAGTTATGACTTCAAAAAATCATTTTTAACGTGATTTGGGAATTATTACTATTTATTCCTTTATTATTGGACCCACCTTGACATTGTATCCAACTATTTACCATATAATCCATGAATGAACTTTATAGGAAATGATCTATGTTTAAATATTATTATATCCATTAAAACCCTTCTCTTAGTGTGTTTCATGATATTTAAACGAATAGATATAGGGGAGAGGTTTTCAATAGTGGATGTGGATATAAAACATTAAGGAGAATTTTTTGTGGGGTTTTAATATGATTTGGGGGAGGTCATGTGATCATTATTTGTACTTTATTATTCACCTATAATGTAATAAAAATATAAAAATAAAATAAAATAATAAAAATAAAACAAAAAATCGAGTTGTGTCTTGGGAGAACCAAATGTCACCATTCTCAGACCGATGATTTTTTTTATATGGGGTTAGGTTGTGGATCTGAAATTTTTATTAAGAAATATTTTTATTAAAAAAATAAAAAAATCGAAAAAAAGTAAGAGAGGGATATTCATTCATTATGTTGATTTTTATCATGTGCCTACTTTGAGCTCTGGGAAATGGAGAGATGAAATTTTCATTATTTTATGAGTATTTTATTTGAGATTATATTTTTATATCATGTAGTGTGAAATAATAAAACCCCTATTTGAGCTTACTTTTATTTATTTCTCACTTACCTTAATCTCCAAATACATTTTAACCTTAAAGCAATGTCCTTGTGATTAAATTCAATTTTTTTTCTTTTCTAAGTGGAGATGTTAGATATATTGCAAGCCTGTGGTAAGCATCATGTACTTGAGGTATGAGAACAAATCCATTACATTTATTACCTTGAGTGATAAATAAAAATAATATAATGTGAGGTAAATTTCAAGTGGCATGTACATTAATGATGAATTAAGAAATAAAAGTTGAAGGAAGGAAGATCATTGTTATTTCAAAAGAGGAAAAGTAAAATGATAGATTAAATTGTTTCTTTTAAAAGTGAGTAGTTATATGAATTCTTTTTTTTGAAATTTGAAAGTTTATTTTTCATTAAAAAAACATTTGGTTTTGTTACATTAGAAATTGAAATATTGGTAAAATGAAATTCCTTTGTAATGTTCTATAGATTACATGATTGAGGAAAATCAAGTTCTAAGTGTGGTGGAATTGACAGAACCAAATTTTACATGTTTATTTTAAAATAAAACATGTTGTTTAGGTAATTTAATTGATTAATTATACCTATATTTAATCATTTTTTTATTTATGGTAGGATATAGTAATTGTCTAAAATGATCTCAAAAGTACTAAATTCATTAGTCAAAAGATATTTGGTGACAAAGGACAAGTCAAGGACCATGACCAAAGATTAAAAGTGAATAACTGGGCTGAAATGGAGAAAAATTACTGAAAACATAGTTTTTCATCTTAAATAGTGAGTTCCCAATGTAATATTTGAAGAATTAAATTTGTAACACAAAGAATAAAGGAAAAAGGGGGACTAGAATTAGAACAACACGTGTCATGGCATGAAACATATACATCACGTCGTAATGCTCCCTTGAATTTTTCAGGCCATAAATTTTGGCTTTAAAAGTTTTTCTAGGTGGTTCCTAGATAATTGTACATAATAATACCACCTTTTTCAATGTAAAAATGTTTCTTGAGACCTAAAACTATGATTTTTTATGATATTAATACCATATTCCCCTTTTAATTCCTCATTAATGACCTCATATGATTTATAACCCATTATTTGGGAAATTAATGGTGTTTGGTGGTGGATTAAATTCTATAAAATAAGTCTAGGGGTGGAAGAAAAAGAGAGTAACCAGATCTTAAGGATTATTCATTGCGCTATGGAATAGAGATGTTGCTTTTTAGGTTTTTTTCTTTTTTTATTTTCTTTTCTTTTGAATGTAATTGCATAATAATGTTTTAATTAGATTGTTTCCCTTTTCTTATTCCACCCTAAATCTCTCTATTTTACCTCTTTCCTCAATGATTTATTACATTTTTTATGTAAAGTGACTAACTTGAAGCTTAGTCTTGGAGGAGGATTAATAGTGTTCTAAAATTATTGAACTTTAATTTCAAAATGTTTTAAATCTATTTATAGTGGATGCGAGATAATTTCACGGGTGCAGTGATCGTCCACCATGGCATATATTTCAAATCTATCTCTTTTCCTTGATTTATAATCTTTACCTCCCTTATATCAGGTAAACTCTTCATATAGTGGATTTGAGGATACCTAAAGGGATGAAACAGAATACAGTAGAGCATGTTCTTTTAGGGGATTACATTCTTTTTTAAGGTGTTTATCCTATTTGGCTATTAGAGGAGGTGGAATTTGGTCTGTCGGAGATGTTTCCTATTCATGATAAAATCCCACAATTAATAAATTATAAAAAATTAATTCATTTATTAGGTTTCATAAAATGAATTATAAAATTATATTTAAACAAAAATAAATGAATAATGAAGGAACGTGTATGACCAAACCATAAGGATCAAGACATTTCTTCATAACCTACATTATGTATGCATTTGAATCTACATTTAGGTTTTAGTTTTGCATTGCATTATTTTTCCAAAAACCGAAAATAATAAATTTAATATTTTTCAAAAATAATTCAACAAAATAAGTAAATTATGTGAATTAAAATTAGTGATTAAACTAACTGCAAATATTCTCAAGTGAGATGACCCTGTTAATCCATGGCGCTACATTGGGAAAATAATTTTTTTTTATACCAACCTATAATAGGTGTGTCACACCCCATAGTGAAGTACTCAGATATATAAAACCCTTTTCAATATTCTCTTATAACTACCTTTATAGTTCTTACAACTAAATGGTCTCCATTCTATAAGGATTCTTGGATATGGGCAGAGATTCAGGTAAAAGTTCGATTGATAACTCAACCTCTCGATCAAGAGGAAGACCAAGAATCTCTTTAGGGAATACATCAGTATAATCCCTCATAATGGGATTTTATTCAAGCATGATTCTCCCCATTGTATCAATCATTTTAGTTGTATATTATTTATCTTAAGGTAATAACATCCATGCTTGATCAGAAGATTCTAAGGGACAGTCATCCTTCTCCTTACACTTATATAGAATCGAAGGATAAATTGGGTTTTGAATAGTGATCCCCCTCTCCCAAAAGTTGATTTTGGATTTATATAAATATAACTAATCCGTTCCAAATATAGCATCAAACTCTACTAAAGGAAGTAAGATGATATTTTATAGAATATTCAATGCAAAAACATTGACTGGGGAGGAGTTATATACTTAGTATGCAACAATTTCTCTATTTTTTGTTCTCATGGATATCTCAACCCCCATTTTTTGAGGTGGTGTTTGAATAGTTATACTAAAAATGTAAGATATGAAAGAATGAAAATAACTAGAATCCAAAAGTATATTTTATATTCTTGAATAAATAACTAGTTTACTTGTAACCACATCATTTTTAGGATCCACCTCAGAGATAGTGATATTATATTCCCTTATTGCTCTCTAGGCCTTAGAGGTTGTTATCGTTGATTCTATCTGAAAAACCTTAGATTAGGTAATTGTCTTACATAATGCTCATGTTCCTTTCAGTTGAAACATTGTATCGTAGGCTGAGTTCCAATCTAAACCTTCCTTTCCCCCATTTCATTAGCGGATTTCTTAATCTTCATTTAGAATTGATTATCCTAATTATCTTCTTTAACACACTTAAATCATCTCTTGATTCCATTCAGAAACTTTCCAGGATACTTCTTCCCACACTTTTGATAAATGGGATGTTGGGTTATCTTTCCACTATGATATTTATCTATTGATCCTTTTAAAGAAAACTCTATTTTATTATTTTTATATACAATACCATGAGACCACAGAGAGTCTCAAATCTTCATATTAGACTTGAGGGAATAATAGACAATCTCTTCATAGGTATCAAAGTCTTGAATTGAAAAATATTTTCATATATTTGGCTTTAATCCACTAAATAAGTGTTCCACCTTACTTTTGGCATTGATTATGAAGTTGGATGTGTACCATTCAAGCCTTGTGAAGTTTTCCTCATACACCTTAATAGACTCATATTCATTTTACTTTAGTCTGAGTAAATCCCTCTATATTTTAAGATTGATAGTTTAGGGAAAATATTTATTGAAAAATATTTTTTTAAATTCTTTCAATTCCATGGAATCAATGTCCCCTTTAGAATCTAGGTTCCTAATCAGCATCCACCACTAATTGGCTTCCCCATCTATATGATAAATAGACAGAACAAATTTCTCTTTTTCTAAGTTTTAGAGGATGGAGAATACATTCTCATTGGATTTAATCCATTTTTCCATGATTAGGGGATAAGAATATCCACTCATGGTGGGAGGCCTTTGTCGTATAAGAGAATCAACCAAAACTTTCTCTTTCTCGAGAGGATAGAATTCTACATGATTCAAGTTACTATTCATATAATGAGTCAACTAATACGGTACTTCCATGAAGTTCCCATATCCCACTCCCATAATTTTAGGCATATCATTAGGGAAATCGTTTCATTACTTATCACATTGGTTGTTGGCATAGTTTCTCCCATTCCCTTCCATCAATTAAAAAAAGAAAAACAAGATGAGAATACTTTTAACTAATAAACATACAAAAAGAAATTTTGTGAACTTATAAGGAATAAAATATAAATTATAAATACATCCTAACTTATGATCCTCTAGGTTTCAATCTAGTTTATCCATGGTGATTTTCTTATTAAGTTTTTAACCTAAAAATCTACTCAATTCCTTCATAATGGTTCATAAAGAGTTTTTTAATTTTTTAAATCATATCCCTCAGGTGCATCAAACCAGGTTTTCCAAAATGAATCTCTATAATATACCAGGTGATGGTCAATTTAATACCCAATTCACCCTTTTCAGGGTTATTATCCCAAGGTACGACTATACCAGAGCCACATCTACTTGCAGTTTCTATAGAGGGTTGTAATTACTTATAAATAACTTTCTCTATACTTAACCAAAATTCCAGGATATTTTTAGATACTTATACTTATCCATAGGGTTATCACTAAATTATTCTAGTCTCAATCCCCAAAAATTACTATACATCCCATTGATACCAACTATAGTGACCCAATCCTTTTTACACAAATTATTACATGATTTTTTACATAAATATCAATTAAATAAAAAACATAGGTCAAAAGGACTAGTGTATTTGGAATACTAGGTGCATAAAACATCAACATGGAAATAAACATATTTATTTTAATCTCCATAATGAGATCTTAAATCCCTTTAAGATCCTAAAACTTCATTGGATAACCTAGGGAATACATAGGAAAAAGGGGTGATCTAAAAATCTCAATAAGGGAATAAACATGATAAGGAAGCATAAAGTGTGAGTCAAAAGTATATAATGATATGATAAAAGATAACGATTGTGATTAATCACATGGGAGAATAACATGGTATCATAAGATCATGGAAATATAGGAAATGTGGCAGTAATAAAAAACATGACATAAGTATAAGTCAAGGTTATTCGTCAAGACAACATCATGTGGTGGGTAGAGTCTCATCATGGATTAGGTTTACTCTATAATCCCATATATAATTCCTCATAAGAAAAAAACTTTTGTCAATTCCTTATATCACTATATGATCATACCCATCATAACATGTTCATGATTATATGTGCCAAAAAATGAAATCAATCATAAGGAATAATCATAAGAATAGCCCATAGAAAGAAATGGGTTGTATAATCTTGAATCATATAATGATAAAATGAAATTTTTTAAAAATTATTAATATAAGAAGTAATTAAATATTATGGATATTAATATCTTATTATATTCCCCATATGGCATAGTTCAGTGGTTCTTCCCCTACTGTACCTATGGCGGTGTGTTTAAGAGGTCTCGGTTTTGAGCCTTTGTGCCTAAAAGTTTATTTCCTTTTTACACCCTTCCCAGATATACTGTAATATATAATTATATAATCATATGTCTAAAATAAGGTTCTCTTTTTAGAATAAAAACATTAAATGAGTTTTACATGATAAAGGGAAAGAAAATTTCCCCTAAATCGGGTTTGATTTTAAAGAAGGAATTTGATAAATGAACTTATGAAATGTATTAACCCATAAAAGGAAGGGATAAAGAGATATTTATATATTTAAGAGACATATATATAGAATTTATAATCAATCCATAACATAAAATAGATAGATAAATTGTTTTAGAGAGAGAATGGTCATAACTTGAAGAAAAAGTATGGTTCACAGAGATCCCTTATCTTAAGTCTTGTCTTTCTTCATACGCTTTATAAAATACTTTATAATAAATATAGATTTATGATAAATGTATTATATAACCATACTCATATTTATTATACCATATATAATTTTCTAATAAAATTTTACCACCTTTTTATTAACAATTCCTTATTAAAATCACTGTTCGGGTGATAATTGCTTTGTTTTTTCATGCATGTTTTGGTTCGTCAGTCTTGGTTTTTATAAATTTATCATGGTTAAATAATATAAATAATGTTAAAAATTATATTAATATAATATATATTCATTATATATATAAATATATTTAGTTTCATCCATAAAAGTTAGTGATAAAAAAAGGAATTACATTGTTCATTGAGAAGGTAGGTCGTACGTACGCATGAATGTTGTTTCCATTTTTGATGAACAAAATGAAAGAAAGGTATATTATAATTAGAATTTAAAAAATATTAATAATTACATAAATAAAATATATATTTATTAAACACATCATTATAACCAGCCATGAGAGGCGGTGATGGAAAATGAATTACATTGGTTTGCGAGGTGGCAATCTACCGTACACATTAATGATGATTTCATTTCCCATTTGATGGAAGAGGATATGGTTGTAGATTATTACATTAACATAATAAAATATAGTTATATATAATATATTAGTGTTATTTTTTATAATATTTTATGAATATTTTAAGGATATATATGAAGAAATAAAACTAAAACATTTGGTTAAAGAATGTACCTCTTCTTCAGACAACTTCTATTTCTTTACAGCTTAAACACTTTAAGGTTTGTATTATTCCCAAAAAGAACCTATAGAATGTGGTTATGGATTTCAGGAAGTTATTTGGTAATTTATTTTCCAAAATAAAAGTCTATTTAAGTGTTGTTAAAAAGAAGATATGAGGTTCCCTTTTATAAGTGAGTGGAGGGGAACTCTTAGAATTACTTAAAATATCAACATTAATATAAATTAATTTTCATTTAAAAAGGGATAAAAACTAATATAATTAGAATATAGGATGATTATGTGTCTAAATAATATCATTAAATAAAAAATTTACTTGTTTATACTAGGTTTTTACCCTTATCTCTTTGTTTTAACTAGCATTAACCCTTTTCGACAATTACTGCGATAACAAAGCTTTTACTCTTTAAGGGTTAATATGGTTACTATAAAAGGGAAATAAGTAAATAAATGGACCATATTTTATATTTTTAAACATATATCAATAACTTGTATTAATATAGTATTTTGAGGAATTTTAAACCATTTTATAAAATATTATTTATTTTAAAATAACATTAATGTCATTTTTGGAACTATTTGTTTAATTTGACATTGAAAACACCATGGAAATAATGGAATTAAAATATAATACTTTAAAAAATACCTAAAATTTTATATTTATCTTAAAATTTCATGTAACACAATAATTAATGCAAATTATATTACTTTTAATATTTTTAAAATTATTTATTTTAATTTTCTATTAATTTAATAATTATTGTGTCAGGGTTTCGTATAGATTTAGGGTAAATATTTAATTAGTAAAAATTATAAATAAATTACCATTATAAAAATTATTTATCTTTAAAATAACCCTTTTATAACCAAATATAGCCTCTAGTTATCCCTATGTCAAAAAATAGAGATGGTAAAACAAAGAGAATGACATTTTTTACTTTTATTTATATAAAATAATATAAAGATCAAAATCAAAGAAATGTGGAAACAATTTGCCATATAATTTAATATCTAATTTATATGGTTGAATAAAACTTATATTATAGTATAAATCTAAGTATTAGGTTCATTTTTTAGTCTTTATCATATTATTTTTAACCTTAATTACACAATTTACCCTTACTATGGTGACAATTATTTACAATGGTTATTATTCATAATGACCAAAAATAAAAGATAATTATTTAAAAAAATTGGATCTCCTAGTTATAAATATGGAATCCATTTTTCAAGATTCAATTTCTATAATTGGAAGAAATTAATTTAATATTAATATGAAAAATGCAACAAAAAACAATTTTTTTAGAAAAATACCTTTTTAAGTGTAATAATGTTTTTATACCAATTTCAATTATAAAATTAATTAAAAAGGCTATAATTGAATTATTTTTAATTGAAATTAATTAGTTGAATTTTGAAACAAAACCAAAATATAATTTAAATTTTAAATTCTTTAAAAGAGAATATAGTTTTCAATAAAAATCATTTTTTCACTATTCATTGAAAAATATAACTTTTCGGAAAATCTAAAACTTTCACCATAATATAATTTTGATATTATGATTTCTGAAATGATATAATTTTTATTAAATAAAATTTTTAAATATTCCATGAATTGATTATAATATTTTCTCACAAAAAGTAATAAAACCCATTTTTTGAAGAAAATATATTTTTTATGAATAAAATGACTTTAGTAAAAATTGAGTGATTATTTACTAAGAATTTATCAATATATTTATATTGATTGGTAACTTTATATATATTTCATAAATTGGTTAATCCTATTTATACCCATCAATTTAACAACTAGGTTATAATAGTCATATTTAAATAATAATATTTCATGGTTCGTTTAGGCTAGATGTTGCATGTTATGTGCACTATTGAACATAGTGTTCATTTAAAATCTCAGAGTATTAAAGTTGAGGCTTGATTAAAAATATGTGTTATGAGATACCTGAACCCTATGGAGGTTTAAATTAAATAAAAAATGGATGGATGGATATAGTGGACCTAGAGATGGGTACCTTAATCTACCCTAAGTGGGGAGAAATAATAGACCAGGTATGGTCAACCTTGGGTGTCACCTTAGAATCTAGGGATAGTCTATGTGAGAATTGAGATTCCATAGAGCCTTAGGATAATGTAATAGAGAGTGGAGTTAGTAATCCTACCCCACTAGTATAATATAACTCGATAGGGCATACCTTAGGTAGATTTATGATAGTTTGGGTGAGTGGACTGACCTGGGATGGTTTGGGAAATAATATGGGCATTATGTTATCTCCCTAGAGTGATGCCGGTATAGATTCTCATATGATAATCATGAGGTTTTAATGTGTTCATGGTAGTTTTAAGGGATTTCATGCCCTCTATTTGCCTAGATTTTTTCCTAGATATGATAATGATATTGCAGATCCCATGTAGGGTTTGGGTCATTAACTCCTTTGCACTATTTGTTTTGGAAATCACAAGACATTTTTTAGTGATATTTGATTTAAATTTAAATGTTGGTTTTTATTTTATTTTTTTGGTGTTCAGGATGAAAATTAAATAAACTTAAGTTTCATGCTATATGTAATTTTATCAAATGTATAAGAATTGTAGTGGTGTTAAAATGAATTTATTATAAGATGTAGAGTTTCATTGAGTTCATTAAAAGATAACAAAGCTAATTTTGATGTAATTACAACTGAACCTGAAGAAATATAATTATAACCATTAAACTTTTTTATATAGATGTTTATAAAATATTGTTTTCTTTGAGGAGTGAAATAAGGTTACCAAAATTTATGAAAGTACTTATAGTATTTTTGAAGTTGCAACATCTTATTACTGAGTGTGGTTTTGATTTTTGTAGTTTTCCTTGATGAGAGTTTCTATTAGATCATTTGTTTGTGAGGTTTTCATTGTAAATGATTTATTTTTTCCTATCATGATCTTTGTGATTTAGACTGCTATGTTAAGTAGCTTCTAGTATGTGGAAATGGAGTACTGATAACTGCAATGTTAAGGGATTTTGGGTATAGGAAGAAAAGGTTTGTTTGATTTTTCTAATCAAGGGATTCTGATGATAGAAAGATATATTCACCTTAAAATAGTTATAAGTTGAGGGATTTGGGGGTAAGAATAAAAATACCTTGGTTCAAGTTTAGATATCCTCCTTTCACTTTGGATAAAAGTGTGTCTTTATAAAATCTTTTAAAGGAGTTCTTGGTTTGTTATCTAGTACTCCATGTTTTATTGTATTTTTTTCTGCATATTTTTGTTATTTAAATTTTAGAAAATTTTACTAAATTTCAAAAAAAAATTAATATGATTAATTCTTTTATTT
The DNA here is from genome assembly GCA_963277665.1 of Viscum album. Classification (NCBI taxonomy): domain Eukaryota; kingdom Viridiplantae; phylum Streptophyta; class Magnoliopsida; order Santalales; family Viscaceae; genus Viscum; species Viscum album. The sequence goes on along the minus strand of OY728123.1, from coordinate 276,563,793 downwards.
TTATTTTAAATTAATTTACTTTAATTTGATTTTAATTTTATCTAAATTTGTATCTACCCAAAATCTAAAAACATGAGTGGGTGGGAAAATTGTAAGTTTACCTTAAAACTACAATTAACCCCCCCCCCCAGAAGTTTACTACCATCTATTTTATGGAAAATAGTCAGGTCTAAAATGTGAATTAGGGGACTACAGTGGGTGCCCTTATATTATGTGAGCCCTAGAGATGGTTGGTGTAAGAAGCATCTATTGTCAGCTTTGAGAGTCACCTTAGAACCTGAAGATCAACAGTGTGATCCCATTGTGCCTATAGTGATAATAATGGGTTGCGTGACTTGGATTCCAACCTCATAATTGTTTTATGGGTTCAAAGTTTTTCCAACCCATCACTACTACAAAATAGGCCTTTAATAGTGCTAAAAATGGCCTTTATCATCACTAAAGAAGCGCAGACTACCGTAAAAAGATTAAAATCCTTATTCTTTTATTAGCACTAAAAAAATCACTGATAAAGGGATCCTTTATCAATGCTTGAAGAAGTGCTAATAATGGGTTCCTTTATCAGTGATTCTAGAAGCACTGATAAATGGGTCTTTTATCAGTGTTTGTAAAATCACAGATAAAGGAAACCTTTATCAGCACTTTTTTAGGTGTTGAGAAAGTATACCTTTATCAGTGCTTCTAAAAGCGCTTATAAAGGGGCATGCTGCAGTGTTCTATAATAGAACACTATAGCATTAAAAACAACCCAAAATTAGAAAAATCAAGTACCAATATAGAATTTAAATAAAATAAAATTTACAACACAAATACAAGAAGAAAAACACTATATTATAGACATTTAAAACATTATTTTATACAATTACATAAGTTTAAATTATTATATACATTCAAAAACATAAGTGTTCCTTTTTCTTTTGATACTAATGCCTGTTCGAGAAAAAAATGCATCTGTATAAGAAACAAATTCTTCTGTTAGTAATAATATAAAGAAATAAATTAACAGAAAGTGTTAATTTTAAACTAAACTTTGAATCATACCAGGAACACTATGTATCAGATTGAGTTGTGGTTGATTATTTCACGTCACACCATTTCTTGTTAGTCTTCAAGAATTATCTCTATGAAAATTAACTAAATATATATAAGATAAAAATGATGATGAAATTAATTAAGTAATAGCAGATAGAATGATGAGAAAACAATCAAGGCTTGTTTTCTCGATTTTGGTGATATGATGTGTGTTTTAAACTAAAATGACACTTATATAATGAAAAGACACACTTGGAGTCTTACCGGACACACGATGAATCAAATTGAGGTAAGGCTGATTCCAAGGCATCTCAAATGACTTATGGGTCATTTTCCTAAATTATCAAAAAAATCAAAAAAAAATATTAGTTTTGAGTATGTCGCTTATCTTTTTTACTAAAATTTTATTTTAAACTAAAAACACGCATTTTGACTCATATAATTCACATCGTGATTCCTTTTGATGTGATAACAATTATTACATGTCACAAATGACTTATGATTATTTTTACTAAATTATCAAAACAATTCGAGCTCATTTTCTTGGTTTTCAGTGAGTGAAATTTTTTGAACTAAAATGTTGGTTTTAAACTAATAATGGGAACATTGAATCATACCGGGCACATAGTGTATCAAATTGAGTTTTAGTTGATTTCTACACCTAAAAAATGACTTATAGATTATTTTCCTAAAGTATCAAAACAATCTGAATGTGTTTGGTCAGTTTTGAGTAGGTCGGTTGTCCTTTTTTACAAAACTTGATGTCAATTTTAAATAAAAAGACGCACTTGAAGTCATATTGGTCACACCATGCATAAGATTGAGGTGAATATGATTGATACACGTAAAAAATAACATATGGATCATTTTCTTAAAGTATCAAAATAATATGAATGCATTTGATTAGTTTATAGTAGGTTAGTTTTACTTTTTACTAAATTTGATGTCAATTTTAAATAAAAAGGCACACTTGGAGACTTACTAGTCACAATGTGAATCGGATCAAGGTTTGGATGATTCCTACACATCAAAAATGACTTATGGATAATTTTAATAAAGTATAAAATCAATGTGAATGTTTTTACTCAATTTTGAGTATATCACTTTTCATTTTTACTAAAATGTCATTTTAAATTGGAAGCACACACTTTGACTTATACCGATCATATAGTACATTGGTTTGACATGAGAATAATTAATACATGTCAACAATGAGTTATGAATATATTTCATGAATTATCATGAAAATTTGAACACGTTTTATTGGTTTTTAGTGAGTGAAACTTTTTAAACTAAACTGTAGATTTTAAACTGATAACGGACACATTGAGTCATACCGGTTACATCATGTATCGGATTGAGGTGCATCTAATTCCTACACATCAAAAATTACTTATGGATTGTTTTCCTAATGTATAAAAAATCTGAATTATTTTTCTCGATTTTGAGTAGGTTAGTTGTCCTTTTTACTAAAATTGATGTCAATCTTAAATAAAAAGATGCACTTTTAGTCATATCGGTCACACTGTGTGTCAGATTGAGTTTAGGTTGATTCCTACACATCCAAAATGAATTATGAATCGTTTTCCTAAATTATAAAAACAATCCAAATGTGTTTCCTCAGTTTTGAGTTGGTCAGTTTTCCTTTTCACTAAAATTGATGTCAATTTTAAATAAAAAGACACCCTTGGAGTCATATCAGACACATCATGCATAGGATTGAGGTGTGTGTTAATTATAAACATCTAAAATTAAATATAGATAATTTTCCTAAATTTTCAAAAAAATCAAAATCCATTTCCTTAGTTTTGAGTATGAAACTTTTTTTTTACTAAAATTTCATTTTAAACTAGAAACACAAACTTTAACTCACATTGATTGCATCATGTATCAGTTTGATATGTGACTAATTCCTTCACATAAAAAATTAATTATGAATCAATTTCCTATATTATCATGAAATTTTAAGTGTGTTTTATCAATTTTTAGTGAGTGAAATTTTTTGAACAAAGCTATCGATTTTAAACTGATAACAGAAAAATCAAGTCATATTGGGAACATCATATATTGGATTGAGGTGTTGATGATTCCTACACATCAAAAAATACATATAGATCATTTCTCTAAAGTATAAAAACAATATGAATATGTTTGTTCAGTTTTAAGTAGGTTAATTGTCCTTTTTACTAAAATTGATGTCAATTTTAAATAAAAAGATGCACTTTGAGTCACAGTGGTCACACCATGTGACGGATTGAGATGATCCTGATTCCTGCACATCAAAAATGACTTAGGGATAATTTTCCTAAATTATCAAAATAATAAGGATTTTTTTTCTTGGTTTTGAGTATGTCATTTGTCCTTTTTACTAAAATTAATGTCAATTTTAAATAAAAAGAAGCATATAAAGTCATATTAGTCACACTATGTGTCAGGTTGAGGTTTGTATGATTTCTACATGTCCCAAAGTCTTAAAAAACTCTAGATTTTAATTTTTTCATGATTTCCATTACCTTTATTTGTCGAACTACCAACACTGAATATTGACTCAATGTTCTTAACCGAAAAACCTTTCTCATTATTGAAATCTAGAAGATCATAGAAGTCTCTTATTATCATTATATCATCATAAGTCAGCATAATTGGAACATGATCTTCCTTTAGTCTTCTATATTTCAACAACGAGAAAGGTTTTTCAGCTAAGAACATCGATTCAATATGCACTGTTGGGAATTCAACAAAGAAAGAAAATGGAAATGGAAATGGAAATCATGGAAACATAAGCAGAAAGAAACATTTTATCTATTTTGTGGCTTGTTGTAGATAGCTTAAAGAAAAACATGACTTCCCAAAAGATATGTTAAAAAAAATAAGTATTAGGTAAAAATGATAAGGCAATTAGTTTAAAATAGTAGATAAAATGATGATAAAATTAATTAAATAAGTATTAGGGATTCATGTTTTCATGATGGTTGTATGCATTCTTGATTCATTTTCATGTTATCATTATCGTAGTTATAGGCTTGAAGTCCAATCTCTCGTGATCATGAGCATCTTTGAACAAACCACCCCAACTTGGACAAAATAATCCACCTGCATAAGAAAACAATTATTATATGAGTAATACTAAAAATAAATAAATTAAACATAAATATAAAAAAATACATTAATTCTATGGAAATTTATTTTACTATGAAAACATCAAGATTGCCTCTATGATTGAGTCGCGGAGGGAAATTGAAGGAAAGTGATAAATTTCAACACTATAGGGGTGAAATGGTTTTAAGAGAGAAGAATTATGTGGAGTTTTGGTGTAGAAAGGCATAAAAGATAGATAGACCACCACAACTAAAACAAAAGAATCCACATGTATAAGAAATAATTTTTATGTGAGTAATACTAAAAATAAATAAATTAAAAATAAATATGAAACAATATATTAATTCTATGGAAAATGATTTTACTTTTCAAACATCAATATTACCTTTGTGATTGAGAAGAGGTGGCATCGTTTCTCTTCCTATAAAGGCTATAGAGAGAACTTGAAGGAAATTGATAAATACAAAACTACATGGGTGAAAAGGTTTTGAGGGAGAATTATATATAATTTTTTATGCATAAAGGCATGAAATATGGAAAAAATAATTCTAAAATAAATGTACTTTTTAAGGAATAATGAAAATTAAATCAACATTTCATTATATAATTTTTTGGTAAAATAGATAAAGTATATTGTAATATTACCTTTACATATTCCCAAAGAGTTTTTTTCATTATAGTGTTTTATTATAAGGTATTGGTAACATCATCATATATAGAATACATTGTATTGATGAGTATTCAAACATTTAATTTAGATTAAGTTAATGTGGAATAGAACATAAAATAGTATGAGGGAAACATAGTATATTAAAAAACACTTTTACCTTCTCAATGAACTCTCTTTATTTTTTTAAAGGTTTTCGGGATTTGGTTTCTCTATCAAGAATCCAAATTCCCTCTTTATGGTCCCCTCTAATGTACAATACATTTTCGACATTAGGACCAGCATGAACTGATTGTGATCTCCCAATGAAAAGGTCAACTTAGATTGAATTTTCATTTGACCCAACCTTTTTTTGAGTCTCCAGTAGGAAAATTAACCAAATCTTGTTTTTTGGATCTAAGACATAAAATACTTTCACTTATTTTTATTCCATTATGAGTGGCTCATATTTTTCCCATTTCACACTGAAATTCACCTTCATGAATCCCATTTCATCAACTTTCACTACACTCATATTTTCAACCCATTTTCAATATAAAATCAGCACTTTAAATGTTATATAATCCAAATCGTATATCTAATTGATAATTCCAAAATATGACATATTTTCATAAATTATATTTCTATCCTTGGAACCAAATATGTGCATCGCTTCCCCCACAAGTGTAACACCACTATTTGTCATCATACTATAGTAATCATGTTATTTTGTATAGAAAATGTAACCATTAATTACAAAACCAATATAAGATATAAAATTTTCATTCGGTCATCTGGATATCCATTGAAGTCATTCGGTAATTGAATTCATATTTTTAGATAAATACTTATAAATTTGATCTCAGATCCATCCTGTAAACTTTTTATTATGTGTATTTAATATCCATCCTCCATCCCTTGATGGATTCAAATACCTAAGAATTTATTTTTGGGATTCAATGTATGGATCATCATATTCACTATTATGTAAAACATAAAGGTGAGCTTTCTCCCACTCTGTCAAGGTAATTTTAACAATGTATCTTCTGAAAATACCTTTTCTCATAATTTGTCTATTGTGATGAGACTTTGGGAGATCGATGTTGTCAAAATATGATAGGTAATAGGTATATAATTCAATAGATTCTTCAAAAATATATCATTCTGAAATACAACCTTCTAGACGATTTCAATTATTGACACACCCTTTCCAAATCTTTATATACCATTCAATGGGGTATATCCATATGTAAAGGAAATGACCACATAGTTTAACCTCTCTAACCAATTGAACCATCAGGTGGACCATTATATCAAAGAATAATGGTGGGAAGAATATCTATAATTCACATAATATGATTGAAACCTCCTTATTCATGATTGGAAACTTCATCAGGTCTATAAATTTACTTCATATACCTTTTAAAAGGAAGCATATTTTGGTTAATGTATGTTGTACATTTTGAGGCAGAATGAAATAGAAAGCATAAGCATCAAAACATGACAGTCGTGAGATTTTAGTCCTTGTAACTTCAAATTATTCACTGACACAACATTATTAATATTTTATAAATACCCATATGGAAGTTTTATACTATTAAGGAAAATAATAAATTGAAATTTTTCTTGTTTAGATAGAGTGTAAGCTACCAGAGGAAGAAAATTACCACTACTGGAATAGGGGTTTTTCCCAACACTTATATACCAACGGTTTTCTTAAACCATTGGTAAAACCGAGTACAGGACACCCTTTACCAATGGTTCTAGTGAACCATTGCTAAAGGGGTCTAAATTCCCCCCCCCCCCTTATCAATGGTTCTTGAAAACCATTGGTAATGGTTTTCCCCAATAACACCACGTAGCCCTTCTCCTCTCCCCCATTTGGATAGAACCCTAATTTAACAGCATCCCCCACGATCGGAGAACCTCTCCCCCATTCGGACAGCACCTCTCTCGGGTTCATCTTGGTTCCTCTGTCTGAACGGTTGGAATCTTGGATTCCCCCATCCAGGGTGCTGAATCTTCATCTGAACCATCCCAAATTAGGTATTTTCTTAATTGGTACCTTATTTTTATTGTTATCTATCTAATATTTTAGTTTTAAGTTTTGATTTTGATGTGTATCTATTTTTTTTCTATTTTGATATAACCTAGAAAACCCTTTTAGATTTTTTCTCTGGAACCATAGAAAACCCTTTTAGATTTTTTATTTGTCTCTTTAATTTATCATATCATTATATTAAAATGTTATATAAATAGACTGGATAGTTATAGACCTATCAATGGTCACCTACAAATTGTATCTCACACATTGTTTGATATGCCATTGGGTACCCGGATAAACTACATGATTATATGTTTAGATATGGGGAATCACCATTTTACAGATGCATGACTACTCACATGACATAAGATGGAGCATGTAGCAGATGATTGGGTTGTAGCTTAAGAAGCTAGTTCGAATTTTAGAATTTATTGAGCCTCTTATATAGTACTACTTCCTACTAGTTGTAACTATGTTTTTCTTCTTGATACATGACATACATTACCATCATTCGGTTTATTATTCTATTATTAGTTGGTATTACTGATTTGGTTATTTTCATCCATTTTTAATATTTTCCCATTGTTATATTTATTCCACTTTTTAACTGATAATATTAAAATTGTGAAACTTAGGTAATGAGGGAATAGTCTCCCCCAGACACACCAAAGTCTCTCACTATTAGTCAATAACATTTGGAATTTTGGTAGATGTGCTTGGGGCCATGTGGCCATCTGGGTTCGAGTCACTAATGAGTGGAATCCTGGTTTGGGATGTCACAATTCTTGGATATCCTTTTTATAGGTGTTCATAATCAAATCCATACCTATAACTATTGAAGGTCCCTCTCCAAAATCAATTGGGACATGATTCAATGAATACACCCTACCAACCTATGATCTATGGCCCCAAACCTAGGATCCTTTAATCCATGGTTAAGGTAAAACTTGATGAGGCCATAACTACTTTTGATGTGATCCTCATCCTACTCCTTATCCTAATCTCCCTGAAGAAGTTAAAGTATAAAACTCATGTACTCCCAACAATACCCTTAAGGATTATGTATTCCTTGATCCACTTCCAATATCTTACTGGTCAATCCTTGAATATAGGCATTAGAAATTCTGTATCTTATATTCTTATATACACTCTATTTTGTTGTGTTTCTTAATATGATTCTCATATAGAGTAATGTGTCAGTTATGATTTTATATAAAGTAAACAATTGCCATTTACCAAAATATTTTTTTGATTGAACTTAAATATTATTGAATTGCTTTGAAATGACTTATTGCAATTTTTTTACAGAATGGATATAAGTTGGATGTATGAAACTGATCAGATTTCAACCAATTTTCAAAATAATTTGAACAGGTTTTTAGATTTTGCATTCGACAAGGCTTCAGATAGTGGTCACATACACTGCCCATGTTCTAATTATGTTGGAAGACCTTGGTTGAGTTGTGAAGTAGTTAGATATCATATAACCAAATATAGTTTCCAAACAAACTATTATGTGTGGTATCACAATGGACATAAAATGGAATCTCAAAATGTTGATGATCCAAATGATAGGACTAAATTAGAGAGTTTGATATATGATCGGTTTCCATTTATTTGGCATCATGATAAGGAAATTATGTCCAGCCAACAAGATTTCGATGCAAGCACACATGATGCGTCCAATGAAAATGATGATGTTGATAGGGTGAAAAAATTGAATGATGTTGCGGCGACTCCAGTATATCGGCAATGTGGTAAAATGAAAATTTTGGAATTTTTAATCCAATTGTTTCATGGGAAAACTATGTATGGGATTTCAAATACTACAATCAATTACATTCTTACCTTCTTGAAGTACTTACTTCCAGATGATGCAGATATTCCCTCAAACCACTATATGTCATAGAAGTTAGTTGATGAACTTGGATTCTCAAAAAAAAATCATGCTTTCCCGAATGATTGCAGCTTATTTTGGGAGGAAACTACTTAAAGAAATGATTGTATCAAATGTAGAACCTCCCTATGGAAGCCAAAAAATGATGGAACACCATCTCGTGTGCCAAAAAAAATAATTTGGCACTTTCCATTGATCCCCAGATTACAGAACCTTTTCATGTCTGATGAAATATCAGTAAAAATGCGATGGCATGACACCGAGAGAAAAAAGAATAATGAAGAGTTGGTTCACCCTGAAGATGGATTTTCATGGAAGAGATTTCATGGTCGATATCCTGAATTTACAACCGACGTGTGTAATATGATACTGGGTCTTTCATGTGACGGTTTTAATCCATTTGGGAAGATGCTTACTTTGCACAGCACATGGTTGGTTTTCATACACATTTATAACCTTCCCCCATGGTTGTGTATGAAAAAGCCTTGAACTTTCTTGAGTATACTAATATTTGTCCCTTCTGATCCTGGAAATGATATAGACGTATACATGAAACCTTTAATAAAATAGTTGAAACTTCTTTGGGATGTGGGTGTTCCCACATATGATGCATGTTTTAAAGACAAATTTCAGATGCGTGATGCGCTTATGTGGATGATAAATGATTTTCCTGCTTATGCAATGATGTCTAGATGGAGCACAAAAGGAAAATCTTCATGTCATGTTTGTATGAAAAATAATCGATCGAGAAGACTGAAATATCGTCATAGTTTTAGTTTTATGGGACATCGACGATTCTTGCCAATGAACCATCCATATAGAAACAATCATCGAAGATTTGACAATACCATGGAGACTGATGATCCACCTCAGCGTATGTCTAGAACTGATGTGCTTAATGAATTGAAAGATTTCAGTTATTCATTTGGGAAGGGTGTAATGAAATCTAGAAAGAGTAAAAATGTTTCCAATGATATCTGTTACAATTAGAAGAAGAAGAGTATATTCTTTGAGTTTTTGTATTGGTCAACCAACTTGTTACATCATTTCTTAGACGTAATACACATTGATAAGAATATATGTGAAATGTTGCTTTCTATTCTTCTAAATTTCAAGGGGAAGACAAAAGATGATTTACGATCTCGGCGTGAATTGGTAGATTGGGGGATCAGACCAGAATTGCATCATGTCTGTATCAGTGAAAATAAATGGCAAGTTCCATGTGCTTCTTATGTGATGACACCTGCTGAAAAAAATCAATTTCTAGAAGTTCTAGAGACTATTAAAGTTACTTATGGCTATTCAAGTAATATATCAAAACAGATCAACAAAAAAGAGTTGAAGCTGAAATCTTTAAAGACTCATGATTATCACATCCTTTTGCATGAGTTGATTCCAACAGCAATCTGACATATCTTATCCAATAATGTAAGGGTATTAGTTATTCGGATGTGCTATTTTTTTAGAGATCTTTGTGCTAAGAATTTTTCCAAATCCTTCTTGCAAAAACTGTTGGCAGAGACACCATTAATTTTGTGTGAGTTAGAGAAAATATTCCCTCCATAATTTTTTACATGCATGTTGCATATGATTGTCCATCTTTCGACCGAAATACTTCTTGGAGGAACCGTTTCATTCTGTTGGATGTTTCCAACTAAAAGAAACATGTACACATTGAAATCATATGTTCGGAACAAGAATTATCCTGAAGGTTCTATTGTGAACGGTTACTTGGATCAAGAATGTGTGGATTTCTGATCAATGTATTTGTCTGATCTTACTACGAGAATAAACAGAATAATGAGAAATGAAGGAGAATAGTATAACAAAATTGAACCCATTTTTCCATCACTTCCTCAGAAAGAAGGAATTCCGGGATCATATACATTGACGACATTAAGCCTTGAAGAGCGAGAGATGGCACATCGCACAGTGTTGTTCAATTGTGATTTGTTCGATGAGTATATCAAGTAAGTAAATTGTACATGTATCTATTATCTTATCTATTGTAATTTTAAATGTTTTTTAAACTATTATTATTTTTATCTACAGGGAACATAAATAATTTATATATAGAAAGCATCGTTCTTTATCTTTGAGAAGGAAAGAAACTTTGCATAGCAAAGGGTTTTCTTCTTGGTTGAAATTGAAGGTGAAAATATTTATGTAATAACTAAATAAAAATAATATTTAATTAAGTTTACTATTTGTCTATATTTCAGGTATCGAGTTTTCCTGCAGACTCTATTTTTGAGGAAATAAGAACTTTGGATTTTGGTCCTAATACCATGGTCCGTGCTTGTAAATCACTTGTGATCAATGGATACAAATTTATTATCACTAAACGAGAAAGGAACATGAGAACATAGCATGATGGTGTTATACTAACTGCCACAACAGATTGTTATGCCAGTTCATCGGATAATAGACCTCATTCTGAAAATGTATCTTATTATGGATTCGTGGAGAAAATAATAATTTTGGATTATTACTCGCATTGTCGAGTCACGATGATGAAATTTCAATGGTTTGATTCAATGATGAGGCAAGGAACCTTTATTTATGATTGTGGATTTCAAGTTATTGACATGACTCACACTCTTGCCACCGATGAACCATATGTATTGGAATCAATGGTGAAACAAGTTTTTTATGTCAAAGATCATCATCATCCTAAATTTGGTTTAATTATTGAAGTAAATCCCAGACATTTTTTTGATGATGGTGATCATGAAGTTGACAGTATTCGTACTACAATTGAAAGCAATCTATTTATTACTTATGATGACTCCAATAGCTCAATTGTCAAATTTGATTATGAACCTGAAGTTGTAGTGGGAAATATATAGAATCATACAGTCATGTTCTCACCTACATGTTTCACCTACATCATTCAGAGTGTGTATCCTAGTACTTACCTTCAAACCACCATAAATCTTCTGTTTCTTTATGTTTTTTTATCAGAATGGTTTTTCTATATATTTTTTTGGGTTACACATTAGTTATCTGTTTCTAATTACTTCCATATTTGTTTTCATTGTAGGAAATGACACCCATTGAAGAGATGTGGTGGAAAAAGATGATAAAAAATAATCGTTGCATGACACAGATGGGAATTCCTCCACTCATCCCTGTTGTGAGTATTTTATTTCAAATATATATATTTCAATAACTTATAATATCATGTGTTTACTTTTTTGTTAAACTTTTTTTCAGGATCCACCCCCTAAACAAGAGATATTTTATGAGGAGCCTGATATTGCTCCCAGTACAGAGGCTGGTGGTAGGAGGGGGTGGTGTCATATTTAGACGATCATATGGTGGTCCCGGTATTGAGGTCGGTGGTATGAGGTGGGGGAGGGGGGCATACTCGCTTGTGTGTGGTATGGAACTACCAGACACAGTTGATGGTTGAATACAATGATGATGGACAGATGATTTATAAACCTGGGCAGCAATGTCGGGGTTTTTTGGCGACGCTATCGAAATACTCCGACATCATTTTGGTCAACCCTCTCTCTTGGATACATCTTCCACATAAAGTCAAGGATAATGTGCGGGCACAAATATGGGTAAAAAATATATTGGATTTAATGTAGTATTTTTTTATTTATATGAATTAATTTATTGGGTGTCAGCTTCGGTTTAACTTCCCTGATAACGAGGGTGCATGACCATCACGTTTAAATGAGCTAGGAGAGATTTGGAGAGCTTAAAAGCATGAGTTGTATGTTGGAGAGTGTGATAGAGTGGGCAGGGAGTTGGAGACAGTACCTATCGTGGATGACTTCCCGATAGAGCAATATCTCCAAATGATTACCCATTGGGCGATTGCCAAATTTAAGGTATTAATCCCATTTGAGGTATTTAAATGACAGTTTTCATATTTTTCATTAATATTATCTTATTTATTATTAAAAATTATTTAGGAAACTTCTAAAAAAACAAAAAAAACATTGATTCAAAGCAATACCTCCACACTTTGGGGCGCACTACTATGTCAGATCATGAGAGGCAGCTGGTACGATATAGTTGTTTATAATTTTTCTTTAGAACTTTCCCTTTTTATTGTTTCCTACTTAAATTATGTGATTTATTGAATATTGAATATATGATTATACTTGAACTTTATATTGTTTCAATGTCATTACAGAAGCACAAATTGAATATTGAAGGACGTATCCCTTGAGAAAAATTGTTTTGCTCGAGTAGAAGGAAAAAATATGGAACTGCGGTTAATGAACCGACACAAGAAAAGATTATAAGTTTTAATTTGTTTATTTCAAAGTTTAATATCAATTTTGAAATTTAATAATCTATTAATATTTTTAACAGGCTTCTTTAGAGGCCCTTGATTCCCAGGAGCCTGACAATTTTGGGCCACACAATCATTTATATCAGGTTTTGGGAGATGAGCACTCTGGTCGAGTACGCTACCGACCTGGTAAGAATATAGTCCCGAAGAGGTATTGGTCCTCTCCAGGTATCCATTCTAGTACCACCGAGTTAGAATAGGTCAAGGAGAATGCAAGACAGTCTGATAAAAGGGTCACAGAGTTTGAAGAACAGGTTCAAACGAGGGAGAAAGAATTTATGAAACTGATCAAAGCTTTATCTTCATCACTTCCACAAGAGGCCAGCACGGCTTGTCAGACATATATGTCATTGATGGGTGCATTATCCAATGAACCAGGTGGAAGTTATAGTGGATTTCGAGATGATGACGTTCCTGGTGATGACGAGGATGCTGAAGAGGAATATGTTGGGGATGATGATGATGTTGAGATCGAGGGTGAGGATGAAGGTAAGGGTGAGGGCGAGGATGAGCATGAGGATGAGGGCGTGGATGGGTCCGAGGATGAGAACAGGGATGATGATGAGGACGACGATGAGGAAACCCCCCCCCCCCCCTGGACCCCAGACAGCCCCCCGGACAGCCCCCCACCCTCCTCCCTGGACCCCGGACAGCCCCCCGGATAGCCCCCTACCCACCCTCCTCCCTGGACCCCGGATAGCCCCCCCCCCCTCACCCTCCTCCCTGGACCCCAGATGGCCCCCCAGATATCCCCCCAGACAGCCCCCCGGATAGCCCCCCTGGACCCCGGACAACCCCCCGGACATAATTGTTCTCAAATAAATCTTTACCACCCATTGAAGGTGAACTTCAGGATGAGTTCTTTTAAATGGGAAGACTATAAGAACCTGGTTTTTCACTCTGGTATGGATATTTTTTAATTCATTATAACTCTTTATTTTTTACCAAATATGGAATCCTAATGATGTTATAATGGTTTATGGGGCTTCTGGGGCTTGTTCGGAGCTCGAAACCCCGATCGGCGTAAAAAAACACTATGCCTCACGGTTAGTAAAAAATATAATTCCATCCCACAAGGTATCTACCAACCATATAGAGCTATATATTATAAGAAATGTGCATTATTTTCCCTAACCATTCACCAAGGGATTCACATCATGCACAATGTCTATAGTTTTAGTATAAGATATTATCACTGTTGTTGCACGATTTGCCTAACTAGAATACAGAAAACTGACCAAATGCATTCAGATTGTGTTGATACTTTAGGAAAATGATCCATGAGTCATATGTGACATGTAATAGTCAACCCCGCATCAATCTAAGGCACGGTGTGGCCGATATCACTCAAAGTTTCTATCTTTTGTTTAAAATGGACACCCTTTTAAGTAAAAACAACAGGCATACGTAAAACCGACCAAACGTATTTTTATTGGGTTGATACTTTAGGAAAACTATCCATGGGTCATATGTGACATGTAAGAATCAACCCCACCTCAATCCGAGGCATGGTGTGTCCGGTACCACTCAAAGTGTCTCTCTTTTATTTGAAATGGACAACATTTTAAGTGAAAACAACAACTAACATTCGTAAAATGGACCAAACGTATTCGGATTCTATTGATACTTTAGAAAAATGATCCATGGGACATTTGTGACATTTAGGAGTAAACCCCACATCAATATGAGGCACGGTGTGGCCGGTACCACTCAAAGTGTCTCACTTTTATTTGAAATGATCAACATTTTAAGTGAAAACAAAAGCTGGCATACGAAAAACCAACAAAATGAATTAAGATTGTGTTGATACTTTAGGAAAACGATCCATGGGAAATTTGTGACATGTATGAGTCAACCTCGCATCAATCAGAGTCATGGTGTGGCCGGTACCACTCTAAGTGTCTCTCTTTTGTTTAAAATGGACAATGTTTTAAGTAAAAACAAATGGCATATGGAAAACTGACTAAACGTATTCTTATTGTGTTGATACTTTAGGAAAACGATCCATGGGACATTTTTGACATGTAGGAGTCAACCCCGCATCAATCCTAGGTGTGGTCTGTCCATTACCACTCTAAATTTTTCTCTTTTGTTTAAAATGGACATCATTTTAAGTGAAAACAACAAATGGCATACGGAAAACCAACCAAACGCATTCTTATTATGTTGATACTTTAGTAAAATTATACATGGTACATTTGTGATGTGTAAGAGTAAACCCCACATCAATCTGAGGCACGGTGTGGCCGGTGCCACTCTAAATGTATCTCTTTTGTTTAAAACAGACATCATTTTAAGTGAAAACAACAACGGGCATACGTAAAACCAACCAAATGCATTCGGATTGTGTTTATACTTTAGGAAAACGATCCATGAGTCATATGTGACGTGTAAAAGTCAACCCCACCTCAATCCAAGGCATGGTTTCACCGATATCACTCAAAGTGTCTCTCTTTTGTTTAAAATGGACACTGTTTTAAGTAAAAACAACTGGCATATGAAAACCAAACGTATTCGGATTGTGTTCATACTTTATGAAAACTATAAATTGGTTATATGTGACATGTAAGACTCAACCCCTAATCAATACGAGGCACAGTGTGGTCGGTACCACTCAAATTTTCTCACTTTTATTTGAAATGGACAACATTTTAAGTGAAAACAACAACTGGCATACAGAAAAACAACCAAACGCATTAGGATTGTGTTTATACTTTATGAAAATGATCCATGGGACATTTTTGATGTGTACGGGCCAACCTTGCATCAATCTGAGGCACAGTGTGGCCGGTACCACTCTAAATGTCTCTCTTTTGTTTAAAATTGACATCATTTTAAGTGAAAACAACAACTGGCATGCGGAAAATGGAACAAACGTATTCAGATTTTTTTGATACTTTAGGAAAATGATCCATGAGTCATTTTTTATGTGTATGAGTTAACCTCTCCTCAATCCGAAGCATGGTGTGGCCGGTACCACTCAAAGTGTCTCACCTTTATTTGAAATGATCGACATTTTAAATGAAAACAACAACTGGCATACGGAAAACTGGCCAAATGCATTCGGATTGTGTTGATACATTAAGAAAACTATCCATTGGTCATTTTTGACATGTATGAGTCAAACTTGCCTCAATCCAAGGCACGGTGTGGCCCATATAACTCTAAGTGTCTCTCTTTTGTTTAAAATGGACACTAAGTAAAAACAACTGACATACGGAAAGATGACCAAACGTATTCGGATTGTGTTGATACTTTAGAAAAACAATCCATGGGCCATTTATGACGTTTAAAAGTCAACCGAGCCTCAATCTGAGGCTCTTTGTGGCCAGTACCACTCAAAGTGTCTCACTTTTATTTGAAATGGACAACATTTTAAGTGAAAACAACAACTGGCATGCGAAAAACCAACCAAACGCATTCAGATTGTATTGATACTTTAGGACAACAATACATGGGTCATATGTGATGTTTATGAGTCAACCCCGCCTCAATCTGAGGCATGGTGGGGCCGGTATCACTCTAACTGTCTCTCTTTTGTTTAAAATTAACATCATTTTAAGTAAAAAACAACTGGCATATGGAAAACCAACCAATCGTATTCGGATTGTGTTGATAATTTAGAACAACTATCCATGGTCCAGCCTCACACAATCCACTTCTCATGTGAGGAACTCCTACCCCTATTCTAAAACACATTAAATTTAATACTCCAAGGACAACTATATTCTCTAAGTCACACAAGCTCATTGATACACACCCATTATCATCATCACTAAGTTCAAAGACACCCGCCCCAAACCATGGGACATTATATTTTTGTTTGGTTGAATTCATTTATTCATTTCCTTATTTTGGGTTATTAGATTCTAATTTCTGAATTCAATTATTAATTCTGTACCACATATAATTACGTATTCAGTTTTTTATGTATTGTATTCATAATTGATTATTAAATTATGTATCCTTCTAATTATCAGTTTTTAATTATGTATAATTATTATGTATTTTATTGTATTCTACATCTACTTCTTTACAATTCACAAAGCAGCACACAGAGCAGGCTACTGTGTGAATTGTACAGAAAAGCCTATACTAACGGTTTTAAACCATTGGTATAGGTTCTGTATGTATTTTTTTTTTTACCAACAGTTTAAACCGTTGGTATAGGGGTGAATGGAATACTATTTACCAACGGTTCCTACATAACCATTGGGAAAAAATAAATGCCAACGTTTTTGAAACCATTATCATATTTGATGTATAAGAACTCTATACCAACGGTTTATATAAAACCGTTGGGAAAAAAGATATGCCAACGGTTTTGAAACCGTTGTCATATGTGATGTATAAGAACTCTATACCAATGGTTTACATAAAACTATTGGTATAGAGTAGATTTCTTCACATATACCAACGGTTTATCTCAAACCGTTGGTATATTTATATTGTCACGGCTTACTTGGATACGGTTTCTAAAACCGTTGGTATAATTTATACCAACGGTTCTCCACCCTATACCAACGGTTTTCAACCGTTGGTATACCATTCATTTTCAGTAGTGTCCTCTTTTTACCCTTCACTGGTGCCAACTCTTCTCTTATCCCTATGTCAATCATGTCCAACCTAGCCTTGATTCTGTATTTCATTTTTCCAAGAAATTTTAGTAACGTGCCAATGACACTATCCAATACATTTTTTTCTACATACATGAAATCAAGAAAATTTATGACATACAAATAATTCAAATATTAAAATTCAAAGAAAATTGATCTCTTCTTCCAACTTAATTTCATAAGGTTTTTCAAAAATGGTTTACTGAAAAAAGTTTCAATATCTTTTACTTTATCATATAGTTGATCTCCCATTACTAGAGATGTTGTTGTACCTTTTTCGATATTCCCATCGAATTTTGTCATCCAGGATCGTTATTTATGTTGTTGAGGTAAAAATTTCTGATGTCCTAAAAACAAAGTCTTTGGGGAATGTTTCAACCAAACTTATTGTGTGTATTTTTCACAAATGGGACACCCTAACATTCCTTTAATGATATAGACTAATAAATTTCCATAAACAGGGAATTCATTTATCATCCCATACAACATGGACCTCAATGTGAATTATTCACTTTTATGAGCATCATACATTGTAACACTTATATCCCATATCAATTTTAGATCTTCAGTCAATGGATCCAAATATACATCAATATCATTATCAAGTTTCTTTGGTCCAGATATAAGAATATAAAACATAATATATTTGCGCTTCATGTATAAACATGGTAGCAAGTTATAATTTACCAACATGATGGGCCATGTACTATGAGTACTACTCCATACACCAAAAGGATTTATTCCATCTATAGAAAATGTAAGATGAAAGTTTCTCAGATCATTTCCAAATTCAGGATACTCAAAATAAATTTTCTTACACTAAGGATAATATACAGGATGATGTTGGTTCCCATATTTAATTATTATATTTAATTCCATGTCAATTTTCTCATGATTTCTTAACATCCATATAGTCTTCTAAATCATTGAATGATATGAAATTTATCATACAAATTTCGAAGGACTTAATTTAGTTTTCTTGTATTGATTTGTGCCACACTTAGGGCGTTTTATGAGTAATTCATGGTCATTGTGAAACAATATGAAATAATTTGGAAAATTGTGTATTTTTTAGAGATCATGACCATTGAACATAGCATTCATTTAGCATCATATGTTTTAAATGGTTGTTCATTTTCTTCCAGTACCATATCATTCAGGAGACCAATTAGTTATGTGAATCTAGTTTCACTCCATCCACTGCCATATTTCAAATTATATAACTTCTAAAGAGATAACAATGTTGTTTATTTAGTATAACCGGTATACAATGGTCTCTTGGCACAGCTATTTAACTTCTCAAACAACTTTTTAAAATCATGAATGTCATATTAAATTTCCATTTTCATTTATTTCATGTGATCTTCATTATCATTTACATTGGTATTCATACCAAGTGATCCATAAACTGTTGTATCATCCCAATTGGTGTGAACTTTCAGTTTTTCCCATGTTCAGTCCAAAATTTATAGATCTAATCTATTATGTGAAAAATAAAATGTTCTTGGGATATTTTTCTTGAATAAAAACAACATAAACACAGACAAAGGATGAGAAGGGTTTTATGCATGCTCTATTACAAACATGATGAACTGTTTAACTCCATATTCATACTCTTTTGTCAAATTATTATCATGCATACATATTTTGTTCATATCTATCCTATTGGGTTCATAAAATATCAATTTTGTACAATAAATAAATAAATACACATAATATGTTCATTATCAAAGGTGAAAGTTATAGACAATTCTAATAAGGGAAACCCAATATTTGATTATTTCAATAAATTTTAGTATGCTTTGAAGAAAATGGGTAATTGAATTTAAGAAAATAATTACTCCACTATGGTAGGTGTTATCCTATGAATTGATTCAAAGGTGAAAGTTATAGGCAACCTTCATGCTCATCAGATCATCTCCCAAACATTTATCATTGCATTTTGTTGTTTAACACACATATTTCATCTCTTCTGGACATGCACCTATGTTTCTTGAAATACTCGAAGAAGTAGTCATCCATGGGATGACTACTACTCAGAGTAGTATGAGAAATATAAAAGATATGGGGGATAAGACTCAAGAAAAAAAATTAAATAACTATTAGTGAGATGAAACTGATGAGGATGAAAGTTGCCTATAAAAGAGATAGGGGATGAGTCTTAAGAAACAAATTTCAATAATAACTATTGTTTGACACACATCAATTCTTTCTTAAATCCCCTAAATAAATGAAAATATAATATAGGAAATTAAGGAGTAATAAGAAACCCAAATATGTTAAACAAGAATAATGAAGTATTATTCAATCAACTAGAAAATATAAAAATGTATTGATAAAACATTTTAAAAAATAAAGAGTTATTTCATATAAATGGATGGTAATCAGAGATTCCTAGGGGTGGAACAAATACATGTTGACCTAAAATGATGAATACCTAAAAATAATTTATAATATCTAGAATTTGATAACCTTTATTCTATTTTTTGGAACAAGTGATATAATAACCTAAGGGATCATTAAATTTAATATTAATGGTATATCAAATATTTGAAAACATATCAAGACTCTTGGGATGTCCTATCACCACACCAACCCATCCTGAGGATTCTAGGGAGGTCATCACATTAGATCTACCCATATGAAGGATTCTAGGGAGGCCATCTAATACACATTGACCCATCCTTAATAGTATAGGGAGGTCTATAAAGAAGTTGGAATAAATCAATAATACACATCAATAAGATATATCACAAACAAGAGATATAAACACACCAACCCTTGCAACATCTATCCCATACACACTAGCCTCTACTGAGAAATAATGACTCCCATGAGGTTACATTTTCTATGTGGGATACCCTTACTTCACTCATAAATCTAAGTGGAATCAAAAAAATTAATAGATCTACAAAACATCACTCCCCATCTAAAGTATTTACTACACAAATACAAAAATAAAAAGTTAGTTTAATATGCCAGGAAGTAGTATCATAGGCTACCCAACCACTGTCAGGGAAATTGATACATATAAAATTATATATATAATGTAAAATGGGATGGGACTTTTACCATATAGTTAATTCCACTATTTATCCAACAAAAATAAAGCATGATTCATCCACACTTTCACATAAATAAAATAGTTTCTCAAAAATCACCTAAATTATTCACAGTTGTAATTGAGAAGAAAAGAGAAGCTTGTATGTCCTAAGAGTGAAGATAGGAAGGCTCAAAGTATAGGTGTTTCACACTCTAAAAATTCCAAGCATCAAAATGGATGATCTCCACAGACAAATCTCCAAAATGGCTAACCCACCACACTCACAATTGCAAAATATCCTCCACAATGACCAAAACCATTGATTTTTTATACCCTAAGTTCCCCAAGAGAAAGTATATAAAGACTTGCATTCAAGAGAAATTAGAGAAAGACTTATATTCGATCCTTGGATTCGTTCGACCCTCGAACCATTCAAGCCTTGGATTTGAGCCTTGGAATTGTTTGAGCCTTGATTTGATCCTTGTTTCGAGCTTCTATTCATCAAGGAGGAGCACCAGCATATGTTGTCTTTCATGAAAAGCTTTGGATATCATGAAGATTTTGCAACGGGTAAGGGTTTTTTAAATAGATCAGGAAGCTTTTATCAACGCTTCCAAAAATGTGCTGATAAATATCCATTTTATCATCTCTTATTACCTAAGCACTGATAAAGGATTTATAATTATAATTATAAATATAAAATTTTGTAAATATATTTATATAATTATATATTTAATATATATATATATAGTAAATGTATTCTTTATTTAAATATATTTATTATAATTTTATAATTATTTAAATATATATTTATTTATTTATAATTATATAAATAATTTTTAAAAAAACAATATTTATATAATTATATATAATTATATATATATAATAAATACATATAAATATAAATATAGTAAATATATTCATTATTTAAATAAATTTATTGTAAATTTAATAATTATTTAAATATATATAATTATTTATTTATAATTATATAAATAATTTTTAAAAAATAATATTTATTTATTTATAATTATAAATATATAAAGGTATAAATATAGTAAATGTACATTTATAAATATTTTTATTTATAAATATTTTTTTACAAATATATTTTTAACATTATTAATGAATATTTAATCTTAAGTGAATGCATATTAAATATGAGTGAAATTGAATAAATTAAAAATGAGTACACTTTAACAATATTGAAAAAATAGATAACTTTTATTAATTACATATAAATTATTAAAAAAAATATAGATGTATATTGAAATAAAGATGAATACATATTGAAAATATTAAAACATAATAAATATATATATATATATATATAATAAAAATTTATTAATTACGTATATGTGAAATCAATATAACACATTTGATCTATGTTAAAATGAAAAATCAAATGAAATTCAGTTATGTCCATTACTCGATGCAATTAGTCAATATTTTTAATTCAAATTAATTTTTAATTATAAACCATTATTCACTAAATATATGACTATTTAACGTAAAGCATAGATATTTTGTATTATATAAATCATATTTATATACATCAATATATATCTATATATTTAATATATACTATTTATTAACATTATCAATAATTATTTAATTAATAAAATGTTTAATATATTTCTCAATTTACTTATTTTTAATTTTTATTTGTTTAATTTTAATTTTTCATATATCTATATATTTAATATATACTATTTATTAGTATTTATAATTTATATATATTATAATGAATTTATTCATTTTTATCAATAATTATTTAATTGATAAAAAATTAATATTTTTTTAATAAACTCATTTTTATTTTTTATTTATTTAATTGTTTCATTTTATTTAGACATTTATCAATGCTAAAAAACATTGATAAAGGATCTCTTTATGAGCGCTAAAAATAAAGCATTGATAAAGGGTACTATTTATCAGCGCTACAAATAAAGTGCTGATAAAGGGTATTATCAGCACTACAAATAAGGTACTGATAAAGGGTACCATTTATCAGCACTAAAAATAAAGCGCTGATAAAAGGTACCATTTATCAGTGCTTATTTTAGCACTTATAAAGGTTCCCTTTATCATCGTTTTTTCTAGCGTCGATAATGGCTAGTGCTGTTAAAGGCTTGTTTTTTAGTAGTGCATGTTTATTATTTATGATATGATATATCACAGGGTTGATATTATCCCCCAACTGGTGTTTCATGATATATCATGGGGGGACACACTACCATCGAGATTTTATAAATGAGATGCCTAGGAGATATCCTAATATTTAGTGTTTATAGCCACTACTATATAGGATTCCTATGAGATTGCTCAAGATTTGGTGTTTGTGCCTGTTACTATATGGAATTACTTGGATATCACCTAGGATTCAGTGTGGTGACTATATAAGATGGCTAGGATACTTCGTCAGATCTAGTGCTTTCACCTGATACGATATGGGATACCTAGGATACTCTCTAGGATATGACATTTATGTATGATACTATATGGGATGCCTAGGATACTTCCTAGGATCTGGTGTTTAGACTCGATATGTACTAAGTGTATTATGAGATGATCTGAGTGGGATTCCATGCTCACCAAGTGATCATATAAACTTGTGATGATATTATGGGTGAGCACTCACCCAACCCTTTTCATGATTATGCATTTTCTCAAATACACTCTAGAACTAGCTGAAGAAAGTATAGTCAATTCCAAGTGTCACATTAAAACCCAAAGATAAATGATGATAATTTATTTATACTTCCATGGAGACTGTTTATTTTATGATTCTGTCACATGTGAGTGCACAGTATTTATTGGTTATGTTGAGGAACATGTTGGTGGATCCCTAGTAATTTGTTCTCACACCCTACTTGGGCGGCCATGGAACTTGAGTACTCGAGTAGACTTTGTTATTCATATGTTCACTTAGGTAAAAGTCCTAGTGTTACATGATCGGTCTAGAGTAGCTCAACAGAGATTTAGAGATTAGGATTTGATGATGCTTGGGGATGGTAGTAGAGCCTCTTATATTTCACTATTTTTGATTATTTATATATGTGGTAAGATCAGTGGGTGAGCAGTTGAGATATATAACTTTATACTTCCATTATAAATTTGTTATATCATTGTTGTTTATTTAATTATGTGTAATATTATTATTTTTTATAGTTTTTTCCTGTTTATTTTTCTAATGTTTTTTTAATTTGATATGAGGGTATAGTCTCCCCAAAATAAGACCTTATACTCTCACTACTAGTCAGTAGCCTATGGCATATAGGTAAGCTTACCTGAGGTCATGTGAAACCATTAGTTTAGGAACTATCTAGTATCCTGGGGCTAGGTTGCTGCGAAGTGGTATCAGAGTGTCTTTTTTCTTATCTTACTATTTGGGATATGGTAGATAGTGAATAGGTACATTTCATAGCTTGTGATGGACCTCAAACTAGTACATCACAAATAGTATTTTTGATGGTAAGTTCATCTTACTTGGTATATGGGATTTGTTTTCTTGGTTTTAATTGTTACGATTGAGATATTTATTCAACTATAGTGTGTGTATTTGAGATTACTATTTTGGTTTTGGTTCTTGGATTGTTGAAAATAGGTCGGTGTACATGCATTATTTTTTCACTTAGGATTCAAATGAAATTTTTATACTTATGTGTGATTGATATCAGTACTGGTGGAGGGTCCGGTTACATAAATTGTCAATAATAACTTATATAGTGTTTTCATGTATAATTTTTTTGATGACATTCTACTCAAATGAACTATAATCTGATGATAGTTTATGTGGATCTTGTGGAGAGATGCTCCTTAGTAATGACTATATAGTCTCTCTATGTAAAGGATGTATAGTGACCCTTAGTGGGTTGGTACTAGAATTGGATGCCTTGATAATTAACCCCTTATGGGTGATTATGATACTGGTTTTTAGAATAAAATAGGTCTAATTACCTAAATTTTAAACAAAATCCAATATGGTATTTTCCCCATGCAGATTCTTAGTGTTATTCTACTTATCTGAACCATATGAACATGGTATACTCAACATGTATCATCATGGAATGATGTTGTTATATATATTTGTATGCTATTTTGATCCTATAGGTGTAGTCTATTATAAAAATTCTCAATGGGGATTAGTGACCTGGAGTAGATTAATGATTTGATATGTGATGCATGGTATATATATGTGAGAACCCTAGAGTGGATGTTTTGGAATGTGAGTTTCCTTGTCATATTTTAGATGGATCATAGAAGTTTCCCCATGAGTTGTAACCTATGTTATACATAGTTTATGGGTTAGTGGGAGAACCTGGAGCCTTTGAGATATGGATTAGAAATTGGTGAGGTCATTACTATGGTTGAGATGATATGTGATGTACAAAGGTAACTTGAGATAGGTGAAAGCCTAAACTTGTGAGTACCTTAAATATTTTAATCTTGGTTAGATGCTTCAAATTACGAGATCAGTGCATGGAAGGTGTTATTGTTTATATTTATAGGCAGAGAGATGCCTTGGTGTCATGATGTAAATCATTTGAGGTGATTTGGTATTAAGACTAGATTTCAAGGGAGATCTGTGGTTTTCCTTTAAACATATAGGATTCCTTGGTATTATTAGAAAATATCATAGGGTTTCCTTTGATTAAATTAAAATTACATGATGTAGTGTATGGTCATCTACGTAGGTGGATGATCCTAGATTCAATAATTTGTGACTCATGGGATCATGAGTTGATTTAACTGGTTGTGTGGTATGGGAGCATACACCCATTAGATTTAGATGATATCAAGATGGATAACGGATCAAAACCTAGGATAAGGTTCTTATAAGGATATTTCTACCTTGGGAGAGGAGAGTGGTTGTTGACATGGATTTTTAGGAAAATCCTTCATGTTTGAGGGTGAGTGTATGCTGGTATGTACAATGTCACTTGGGTTGAAGATTAGTGAGTGGTCATGTGTGGGTCGATGGATTTAATGAAACACTTATGGGCATAATATCCCAATGGTTTTATAGACATGACCCTCTATGATGATGATGAAATTATAGATGGATAGTGTCAAGGGTTGACAGGATGGTGGTCCTAGCTCAAGAGGAGTTTCATGTGTGCGATGATGAAAACTATTGAGATTTATCTTGAGGATTGGTGAAAGGAAAACCATATAGTGGGGAGAATACCATTGATTGTTATAGGGTGTAACCCTCATTATGGATGAATTCAGTTTATTTTGAGGATAAAATTATCGGTGAACTAGATATGGGTGGAAATTGGTGCCTCATGTTGGTACTCAAACTAAGTGGGATGACCATAACCAATCATTACATGTTTTAATAGATAGAGAATGGTGTATGGAGGTATAGAAATCATGTTGATGGGGTCTTGTATGTGGTAAGATTGGTTAGTGGGTAGTTGTGATAGAAATTGGATTCTTTTGAGTAGGTGAATCTACATTTTTTTTGGATCTTGTTAGATTCCAGATGAGGATTTGGATGAGTTATTAGACATAGTCTATGAATTGGCATCAAGCTCAAGATGGAATTCATGTGATCCATAGGTAATTTGAACTAGAGGTTCACCAATGTTTAGGGTGAAGTACACTGGTGGATTTGGTTGGCCAGGGAACCAACCAAGGAATTATAGTAAATTTTGAGTTAGGTATTAGGTGTGGGTGTATGGAAAATCTCATGATGCATATAGGGATTTAGCCATCAATATTAGGAGATGTGATAGAGCATCGGCAGATGAGGCCAAGAATTTTTTACAATGTTTGTATAGAGGAGGATCGATTGATGTTTTTATGTGGGATTGGGTGTAGTAAGATGAAAATTATATCAATCATATCTATAGACCACTGAAAGTTAATTTCATTAGGTGGTTTTGATGGTGGAGAGAACCTCATCTTGAAATTATCCTTTATGAGAAGATACATTTTATGGGTAGAAACATGAGATTAGGAATGAATTTATTAATAACACATTAGTGTCTTAGGATAGACAAGTAAAGTTGGTCATTGTCTCAATATTGGAAATGTTGAACAAGTGGATAGCTCGGTTTTTTATTAATAGTGTACCTTGATGTTTGGAGATGAATAATGGAAGATAGTTAGATAGTATGGGGTAGAATGCGACAAGTTAGTGATGATTTAATGACTAGGGTAGGTCAATACTGATAGTTTAAGGACCACTGAGGATTCTTGGGTAGGATAAGGGCTATGGTGGGGAGGTTATAAGGACCCTCATTTTTATGGGTTGTAAAAATTGATGGAAATTTTAATTTTGGACTCCAGAGTAGGGTGGTTTTGAGAACTAGAATTCATATTGGAATCTTGGAATTTAGAGATTCTTGAGGAGATGTTTTAATATGTTGATCAAGTCCTAGGATGTGTCTCGAGTGCTCAAGTAGTCATCGGGAGCTTCAGGTTGAAATTTAAAATTTTGAAAGGATTTTTTACCTTGTTGTATAGTTACTACATGTTTAGGGAAAACCATGAAAGTGAACCTTGTGAGGAGGTTTTTCCTGGGGGTATGAAACACAGTTGATGCACAGTTATATAATAACTATGGAAAACTTACAATTTGGGTATTAGAGGGTGTGCATAGTTGGCATGTGGTTTGTAAAATCATGTAAAGGGTGTGTGACTTGAGACAGTGCCAACAACATGGTTGGCATAAGGTTTGGAAAACCATGTGGAAACCATGAGACTACCCAAAATTCATTAAAAATTGAAAATCACCCTTTTACCTTGTTATATTTTTAACCCTATTACCCTCTCTTCTCCTCCCTCAAACATAGCCAAACCGGGGGATCCTCACCCCCTCCTTAAAACTACCTTCTAAATGATGTGATTTCATAATTTTTTTCTATGATTGAGGTGATTTCCCTCCTACCACTCTCTCTATTTTTATCCCTTATCATTTTCATTGGTTTGTAGTTTTATCAATCTAAGGTTTCATCAATTATTGAACTAGAACATAGTGGAACCATCCTAATATGATGGGGATTTTTCTCAGTGTGGTTAAAGGACATCCCATGATGATGAACACACTCTGTTTCATTGAAGTTATGTTTACCTATGATTTTTCTAGGTTTTTGATGAAATTGGATAAAATTGATCGTTGAATTGGATGTTTTAATTGGATCTTTTGTGTGTATTGGGTTTGGTTGTGTTCTAAGAGTGGACCGTACCCTGTTTCTTGAGGTTTCAGTAAGTGGGTATTTTCTGGGGAGATTTTAGGCATTTATTACTATTTAATTTAAATTAAATTAAATTATAAAATTAATTATATTTTTTATAATTAATTTAATTGGTTTTTTGGGTGTGATATGGGGCCTTGGATGGTCGGGTGAGGGCTGATTAGACTTAGATAGGCTTGGGTAAGATTTTTTGGGCTATGATTAAAAGGTAATAACTTTGTATAAGGTAGGTGGTCCCTATGAATTTCCCTATGGTTTATGCATTATATTTAAATATATGTGATATATGGTTTTTGTGCCTAATAGTGATCGGCCTTATTTTTTAAATGAAATAAATTATTTTATTTAACTCCCATAATATGAACCAAGTGAAAAGGTCCATGATAAATCCTTGGAAATCAGCTGGATGTCTCAGTCGTTGATGGTCGAGGATTGATTCAAAATATATGTTATTATATAATTTAACCCTATTGTATTTTAAATTAAATAAAATGAAATGAATGGATATAGAGGACCTATAGATAAGTTCCATTAGCTACCATGAATAGGGAGTGGTAATGGACTAGGTATAGTCAAACTTGGGTGTCACCTTAGAACCCAAGGATAATCCATGTGAGACTTGAGAAGCCTTCGAGAATTGTTCTAGTGGATTAGAGAGTGGGGTGAGTGATCCTCCCCAACTAGTATGAGAGCACCTATGTAGGCATACCCTGGGTAAGTTAATAATAGGTTGGGTAAGTGGAGTGACCTTGGATGGTTTGGGAAGTGATATGGGCATTATGTCATCTCTCTAGAGTGATGTCGGTATAGATTCTCATATGATTCATGTGAGTCCATAACACGATCATGGAATGTTAAGGGACATTATGCCCTTTGAGTGGTAGGTTTTGGACCTAGAGATGAGAATGAGATATCGGAGCCCATGTAGGGTGTCTGGACTACAATGTGACTTAGGGGACCACAGTGGGTGCTTATCTGTTATGTGAACCCTAGATAATGTTAGTGTTGAAAGTAAATATTATCAAAATCTAGTGTCACCTTAGAACTTTGAGTTCTACGGTGTGAGCATATTATATCTATAATGATGATAATGGGTTGTGTACCTTGGGCACTAGCCTTAGATGAGATTTCATATACCCATACTCCCAAATATAATGCTAAAAATATATTCCTTAAAAATTAGTTTTGATACCAATTTAAGTGATAAAATCATAACCATCCATAATTACAATGATAATAAAAAATATTGAGTCACTTATATTCCCAATACCTTTTAGGTTTAGAGTTTTATATGGTTATTAAAAACCTTTAACTAAAAAAACTCATATCCTTCCCATCCAATGGATAGTTTTCCCACTAAACCAAGGATTCATTATCCTATAATAAGTCTTCAATATCTTCCACAAAATTATCCACACAAGATATCCAACTAGACATATCATACATCATACTCTTATTCATAACCTGGGAAAATGGAAACATAAGAAGGGTGATCTCAAACACTCGGTAAGGGTTTGCATAAGAAATAAAAATAAAAGATCATAAGTGAGTATAAGATAAACATGTGTGTATGAGAACATAATCAAGGTACCTGAACACAAAATAAGGAACTCATACCCAATAAAATATGCATCATAAGTTATGAATCATAATATAAGGATTTTGTTATAAAGAAATATATATCATAGGATAATGAAATTATAATAATGTGATAACAAAATAAAACATGAAATAATAAGCATAATTCATGGTTCACTTCCAATCCAATATAACATAGTGTACTAGGATTACTTTTTGTGCACCATACATGGTATCTCGTGTGATTAAAACATTACCTAATGCATTGGAGGACTATATAATTCTAGGCCCACCCATCACATCATAACATGTATATGAATATGTGTACCGTATAAAGAAAACATACATAAATCCATCAATAATCATAACATGATAAACTCATGGAAATTAAATGGGTATCCAATGAAATTAAGTAACTATTTATGTAAATACCATTCAATTAATATAATTAGGTGTAAGGTATTTACACCATATAGATAAAGGGTATATGGTTTGGTCAATAATTTCCCCAATCAATCAATGTGTGGGTATCTAGTTAAACACACTTCAATTGAAAGAATGAAATATAGGGTATTCATAGAGGATAATCATTAGAAGAAAGTTTTTTTATGGATAATGGATGATTAAGAAATACAAAGGTTGTAATGGATCATTTCACTTATATAGATTTCATTTCTATCACATCATGCATGCGTAAGAACATGGATAATGATTAAAAGGATTTTTATAACATGGTATATATTTATGTGAAATATATTATTCAAGGAAATACATCATTAGAAATATTTCAACATTAAATAGTATTGAAATAGATGAAAAAAAATTAGAGGAAGACATGAAATTGAATATATTTTAATAAAACAATCACTTCATTTTTTGCACAACTTAGAAATAAAAGGAAATAATCACCTTTAATTAAGGAAATAAATTTAAAAAATTCTATTTTAAACAAAATTTATGATTATTTAAAACATTTAATATAAATAATATCTTTGAAAATTAATAGAGAAGAAAATATAAGTGAAATCTTTAAAAGTGTTTTCATAACATTTGATAATGTTTTTGAACAAATAGATAAATGTGTCAATTTAAAAACCATTTTGAGAAGGGAAAAAAGAATTTTAAAACATTATTTTATCAATAAAATTTACCAATAATGGATCCTGTAAAATAAGTAGATTTATAATGGAAGAACCTAGTAGTCAAAGGCATTAAAAATATTCCCTTTTAATCTTTATTGGGTTTGAATTTAAGAAATAGTATGAAGGGAACCATAAAGACATGAATATCCCTAAAATGGGAAAGATAAAGAATAATAAATAACATGATAGTGTCATCTTATTATTATGGAAAGATTAAGGGAGGGAGATAGAGAATGATAGAGATCATGGCACTAAGAATGAAAAAGTGTGAGAAATGGATCTTTACAAACAACATCATGTGTGAACTATAAATTCATAAGGGAAAGAAACAGACCATAAATTCATCATAAATAAATATAACACGATATTTTATTCATTTAAAGATATTTTATTTGATACTTGTAGGATAATATAATAAGTATAATAATAATACTTGAAAATAATGGAGTCTTGGAATGAAAACCCTTAACTCATGTCCTGACTCACTTGGTGTATGTGTATAACCTCCTAAATAACCAAATTAAGTTTATTAAATACTTGATTCAAAACCTTTTTCATGTATATTTAAATTTTAAAGGTTTATTTATTATAATATTTCATTAATTTATTTTATAGTTTTTCTCTCATTAGTTACTTGTGGTAGTTTATATAGTTTCTCTAAAACTACTTCGATACATTGATTATGGTCAAAGAAGTTATAAAATAGTTTCATAATATCTATAATTTTAGAGTTATAAATTATTTATCATTATAGTTATAAAATATTTTTATAATCACATACATTATCCAAAATATATTCAAATTATGAAATATGTCTAGGTGTGCTTGTTTTTTGGTGGTTAAAATTACTATGACCATTTATTATTAATATGATTAATATAATTGAATTTTATCTTTCTAGAATCCTAATAATTTCATAAATATTTTATTTATTTATTAAATCTATTTATGAAACCATCCATGTAAGGTGGTGATAAAAAATGTAATCCATTATCTATAGAGGTGTTGAATCAACCAAAACATGGGTAGTGATTTCATTTTAGAATTAAATGGAGAGAGTAGGATAATTGATATTCCATTAATATTTTAGTTTACATATGATACTTATGTATTTATATCATTATGTTTTGAATAAATTTAGTGGATATAGAATATGAAAATAACTTAAAATAACATGGTTGAGATAGTTACCTCTACCCTTGGTTGTCCTCATTTGGACTACACCTTAAGACTACTTAGATAGGTTGATTGGTGAGACCAAAACATCTTGTAAATAGTAAAGATATTTTTGGGGAGTTTATTTGATAGATATTTTTTATATAAGAGGCTTGTGGTGTGAGGAGAAATGGGGTGGTGGATGGTGTATTTATAAGGGGAGGAGAGGGGTGATTTAGAATGAAAAGGTTGAATATTTTACCATTTAAGCCATTTTGCATGAATAATAATGATTCTAATGAATTATTTACTTTATTATTAAAAATGGAGTTTTATTTGACATTTATATTAATACAGAACTAAATGGAATATTTTAATCACTCGATTAAATGCAAAGAATCAAAAATACTTTTTTATTAGGATAAAATATATTTTAGGTTCCAAAATGTCAAATATAGGTTTCTAAATTCAACATGATATTTTTAAATTCATTATTTTACTTCTTAAATACATTTTTTGTCAATAAAATGGATTTATAAATTTTTATATCATAATTATATCATGATTAGGTCATAAAAATTATAGTATTCATAAAAACTATATTTTTTACTATTCACAAAAAAAATCAAATTTTTTTATAAAAATTCCAAAAATTCAACCAAAGATAATTTTTACATGATCAATCCAAAATTGAAGTTAATTTTTTAAAATTAAAATTCTAAAATTTGTAAATTTAAATTTTAAACTAAAACATAAAATATAATGAAATTCTGTTTTTATAGGAAAGGACTTTTAAACATTAAGTATTGTTAATATTATTTCATATCAATTATAAATTAAATGAGTGTTAATATATTTTTTTGTAAAAAAATTATTATAATAATATTTTAATCCTAATTTCTAATAATAACTAAACATAAATTTATTTATATTTTTATTACTAAATTTTAAACCCAAAATTCATAAAAACCTATACTTATAGAAATTAATTTACCCTTTAATCCTTAAACAACATAAAATCACATATCAATCAATATGTACCTTAATAATATATACTCTCAAAAGATCTTAATATTTTACCAAAATAGTCTAAGTTTCTGTTATATCAATTTGTGTATTAATCATATGGGCTACCTATACCTCGATAATTAAATATTACTAAACCCAATAAAAATCTCCTAGAATATCATTAATCACATTAAAATTCAATCACATAAGAGCTCAAAAGGGGTATATATGCCTTCAAAATTATGATCTACCTTAAAATTATTAAATCATGATGGTATCCATAACTCTTAAAATATCCTAATATAATAATATTCTAAACTCTAAAGTTATATAAACTCTTCTTTGATACCATCTAAGATTCCCTAGACTTTCACTCCTAGATCTAGTTCTAAAAAACATATTCCTTACAAATTGGATTTGATGCCAAATGAAGTGACCCAAGCTTAACCATACATAATTAAAATACCAATAACAAATATTGAGTCACTTATATACCCAAGACATTTTAGGTTTAGAGTTTTAAAGATTTAGGTAAAACCTGTAACTAACAAAACCCATATCTTTCTAATTAAATGGACTTTTTTCACTAAATTGTGGATTCCTTATCCTATAATAATTATTTTATATCTCCTTCAAAATTATCCACACAAGATATTCATCTCAACATATGATACATAATACTCTTCTTTATAACCTAGAAAAATGGTAAAATTAGAAGGGTGATCTCAAATTATTAGTAAGGTTATACATAAGTGATAACAATCTAAGATCATAAGTGAACATAAGATAAACATATGGGTATGAAAACATAATCAAGGTAAATGAACACATCATTAGGAATTCATATCCTAATAAACAGATATCATAATTTATGAATCGTAACATAAGGATTTTGGTATAAAGAAGTAGATATGATAGGATCATAACAACATAATAATGTGAAAACAACATAAAACATGACATCATAAGCATAATTCAAGGCTCACTACCAAGAAAACATAACATAGTGTGCTAGGATTACTTACCTTGCACCATGCATGGTATATCATGTGAGTAAATCATTACCCAGTGCATTGGAGGGCTATATAATTTCAAGCCCATCCATCGCATCATAATATATACATGCATATGTGTTCCATATAAGGAAAACATATATAAATCCATCAATAATCATAATATGATAAACTCATGGAAATTAAATGGGTGTTTAATGGAATTAAGTAACTCTTTAGGTAAATACTCTTTGATTAAGATAATAAATTATAAGATATTTACATTATATAGATAAAGGGTATATGGTTTAGTCAATAATTCTCTTAATCAATCAATTTATGGGTATCTAAGTGAAAAATATTCAATCAAAAGAATGAAATACAGGGTATTTATTAAGTAAATTCATTAGAAGAAAGATTATTTTTATGCAGATTAGATTATTAGGCAATACAAATGCAATAATGGATCATTTCACTTATAGAGATTTCATTTCCATCACATTAAAAATATGTAATAATGTGTATAATGATTCAAATGATTATTATAAAATAGTATCTATTTATGTGAAATATGGTATTTAATTAAATGCATCATTAGAAATAATATAACATGAAAGAGTATTTATATGGATGAAAATCATTCATAGGAATACATGAAATTGAATAGTTTTTAATAAAAAATATTATCTTTTTTTGTAACTTTGAAATAGAAGGAAAATTTCACCTTTAAGTAAGGGAATAAATTTAATAAAATACTAATATAAAAATTATGATTAATTAAAACCTATAATTGAAGTAATGTTTTGAAAAGTAATAGAGAATAAAATGGAAGTGAAATCTTAAAAATATTTTTTATAACTTTTGTTGATGTTTTTGAAAAAATTGATAAATGATTCACCTTAAAACCCCATTTTGAGAAGGTAAAAAATATTTTAAAACATTATTTTATAAATATAATTTCCTAATAATGGAAATTTTAAAATAAAGAGATTTATAATGGAATAATTTGATAGAGAAAGATAGTAAAAATTTTCCCTTATAATCTTTGTCGGGATTGAATTTGAGAAATAGTAAGAAGGGAACCATAAATACATGGATATCCTCAAAAAGAGGAAAGATAAGTAATAATAAATATAATAATAGTATAATATTAGTAGTATGGAAATAGTAAGTGAGGGATATGGATAGTGATAGAGAGCATAACACTATGAATGCAGAAGTGTGGGAAAGGGGTATTTATAAACAACCTGGTGGGTGAACTATAAATTCATGAGGGAGGGAAAGTGACCATAAATTAATATTAAATTAATGTAATATAGTATTTTTATTCTTTTAAATGTCTTTTATTTGATAATTGTATGATAATATAGTAAGTATAAAAACATTACATCAAGATAATGGAGTCTTGGAATGAAAATTATTACACTACAACAAATGCCGATCCTAGCGGCGGTTTTTTTCCGGTTTAGCGGCGGTTTAAACCGCCGCTATATTGTGTGGCGGCGGTTTACAAAAACCGCCGCTAAGTTTGGCGTCGGCAATCTATTAGCGGCGGTTTTTTCGATTCCGTGGCGGTTTTAGAAATATGTTGTATGTCCGTCATCTAGCGGCGGTTTTTCTTCATTTAGCGGCGGTTATATGGGTATCTTATTTAGCGGCGGTTTTAACCGCCGCTAAATTCAGGCGTTTGATGCGCCTATTCTACGGCGGTGAATACCGCCGCTAAATATCAACATAATATATTTAGCGGCGGTTAAAACCGCCGCTAAATTCTGCCCAGTTCATCATTTAGCGGCGGTTAAAACCGCCGCTAACTGATTCCCGGTTACTTAGCGGCGGTTAAAACCGCCGCTAAATGCTCACAGGTATGGAATTTAGCGGCGGTTAAAACCGCCGCTAAACGTTGACCTGGAAAAAAAAAATATGTTGCATCTGCTCCACCACTGCCCTAAATTTTCCAAAACCACAGCCACATCTCACCCATCAGCCCCACATAATAACACATCCACACATATTTGTAATGTACAACAGCTTACAACATTATTACATCATTACCATTTCATATTCCATCACTAAAAGAATACTACCACAAACCACTACACACAAAAACCAACATCCTCATAATAGTGACCATAACATCTCTTACCATAATAAAAACCAACATTAAAAACACCATCCCTCATAGACAAAACCACACCATAACAAGAAACATGTATCTCACTATGAGAACCAAAATCCAATAAAACAAGTAGGGAATCTATGAGAAAACCCATGAATGTTTCAATGTGAAATGACTCATAAAACCATATTGAAATATCCAAAATCCAATAAAACAAGTAGGTGGGTTTTATTAAAATTGGATATATTACCTAGGATACCACTAAAACAGTTATCATCCTCATGTTCCAATGAATATAAATGGTTCCAAAATAGAACCCTTGTGGGAAACCTCTCAAGGATAATATAATAATTTGATCAAAACTAATCATTAAATAAATAAACACATAACCATGTATCATAACCAACCAATTAAAGGGACCATATTCATATTATGACAAACAATAAAATAGATTTACACAGTTACATTGAAAAAAATGAATGAATTAAAACACTTTATGACATTATTCATTCATCTTTGAATATGTACCAAAAAATATCTCCTCCAAACCACTATTCCACCATAGAAAATGATAAAATGGATTAACATTCCCATGAAGAGTAATCTAAAAATGATCCATGATTTCCATTGGGTTCACCAAATCATTACTTCATCCTCATCATCCAACTCTCTATATTTGAATATATGGGATGAATCATGATTATTTCAGTAATGTTGGGATACATTGATGATATTGTGAATTATTTTTATCAGTGGTTAGAGCTCCAACTGATATAACACCTCACCAATGTTCACCAAAACCTAAAAAATCCAGAACAACCTAGGAGAATCCACACTCCCTCACACAAAATATGCCTACACCATCATGGAAACAACCTCAAGAACACAAGATCTTTGAAATATAACTACATGGGTCTACATCTATATTATACAGTGGTATTGAAATGATCCTGGCCAAATTAGAGTGCAGGATGAGTTTCAAGCACTCTCCATTCTCTTCTTCTTTGTCACATATAGGCTTGTTTGTTCCTTCTTTTTCCCCCTCCTGAAGGGTTGTTCTTACTTTGATCTTTCCCTTCTTGGCCGACCTAGTCTCCATTGGTTTTGGAAGATGAGAATAATCCTTGCGACTCTTAGTCTTTTTCCCCTGGACCACAATACATTTTCCAGAATCTCTAGCGACTTTTTTCCCCTTCTTCCGCCGAGGGCTATGAGGGCCTTTCCCTTTACATCGATCCATGCTGTCCATTGAAGGAGTACTATAACTGTCATCACCTGAAAAATCATCCTCCGGAGACAATATAGGATCCTGAACTTCCAATCCAACAAAGCGGTTCCCCAACGATAACTGCATGCCTTCGTAGAGAGGGCTCGGCTTGAAAAGTGAATGCTCCAGATCTACCTTCTTCTTCATGACCTTATCTTTCCCCCCAATCCCAACCTTCGGATGATCCCCAAGGGTGTTAGGATCTAGTGCCTTCAAGATATTGGCATTGGCCAACTTCTCCTGTTCTCTGGAAGAAGTAACAGCAGCCAAGAACGACTTCCCCGGAACCAAGGCCGATCCCATGGGTTGGTCATTTCCCCGACCCATGAATTGCAGATGATGGTTGTCACCCCGACCTCTCCCAGGAGAGCTTCCAGCCCCATGAGCCTCACTGCCTTCACCTTCCTCGGCTTGGCTGGGTAATACAGGATGAAGCCCCACATCCACAACGGACCTCTCCACACCATCGCCCCTAACACCCAGATCATGCCTCAATCTAGAAAAAACATCTGCAACCCTCGGGCCAACCTCCTTGAGTTGCCCAGGTTTCTCAATCCTAACAGGACTCAAGAGAACCCCCGTCGCCCCTGGATCCTCCCCGCGCGCCACACCAATCGCACCCGGATCCACTCTTGCGCATGACTGGTCCTCTGCCTCTAGAGCCACCAACACCTTCGAGGACCTGTCAAAACTCCCGCGGCGACATCCTGAAACGTCATGGCCGATCTTGCTGCAATCGGTACAGAACGCGGGCCAAGAATCAAACACCACCCACTGCTTCCATCTCAGTTCTTCTCCAACCGAGATCCATAGCCACTCAGTTGGGGGTTTCGAAATATCAACTTCAACGCAAACACGAGGCATAATAGGGTGACATACCACCGAGGTTCGATGATCAGAACAGAGATACCAGCCGATCAAGTTCCCAAGCATACAAATGATAGAGGGATTCTGGAAAGGAAGAGGCAAATCGGGAAAGCTAACCCAAATCGCGGCTGACGGCGGATCGCGGTTCAAGTTGAAGTCGAACGACCATCGTAGAAGGAAGAAGCCGCACCCATCAAACACTCGTGGCGCGCTCGACCAGGCGACGACCAAGTCCTCAGATTCAAAATGAATCATCAATTGACGCCGGTCGAGCAAACCCACCACCGCTCGATTTTGTAAACCCCAAGAACCAAAGACGAAGCGGTCGAAGGCATCTACCGAGGGACGACGACCTCTGAAACGAGCCACTAGCGTTGATCTGTGCAGATCCGACGCCGCGTTGAATTCCTTGAGCGAAATCGCGAGCTGAGGAGAGCCTTCGTGGAGGTCAGGGACCTTAGGGTTAAGCGAAATGGCCGGAAAGGGGCGAAAAAATTGGTGTTTTATTCACCCATAATGCAACTAGGTCAAAATTAATGTTCCCAAAAAATCCCACAACTTATTGAAATTCAATTCCAGATTTCCATCGATTAGGGGATTGAAAGTCATTTTAAAGAGAGTTTAGGTAATGGAGGGATTCCATGTTCCTCCCAATAATGATGATATGAAATAGGAATTACATTCTAAACAATTAATTATGGTATCATGGGGAGTCCTAAAACCTCATCCATGTACAATCATTCTTAATAATGTATTTAACTGGACTCCTTGATTTCTATATAATGTTATGAAATCATTATTCAATATATGATCACATATCCTCCCTAATATTGGGGATACATTGTGACCATCACAATTTTGACTTCCACCCACTTCCAATTGGTATATAATGATTTCATGAATGTACACATCTAAGAACTAGTATATGAATTCATAGATCATATATATTGTGAGCCCCATTTATATATCTTCTTCTATTATAACACTGAATGATATAACCACAAACCAGATGTATTCAAACCTATGAGGGAAGGATGTATTCAAGATAACCTCATCATTCAACCACCTCGGGTGATTTTTAGACCATATATCAATCATAAAAAACCTATCAGATTCCTTTAAATGGTGTAATATATCATCTACAATTAAAATGGGTAATAATTCTTGATTTTATGATAATTAAACATTAATTACTCCAAACATAGTCTCAGAATACCATCTTAATACATAGAGAACAACACTAGAGTGCTAAAAAGAAATAATTTTCAGCAAATGAAATGCTTTTACTACAAACCAACTGTTATCATACTTGTTCAACACATCAACAATACTACTACTCATCATCTGATGCTGCATCGTCACCCTCTCCACCTTCATCTCCACCACCTGCTGCCACCTGTAAGAACATTATATTGAAAATTAAATATTGTTGCATATTTATAATAAAAATTAAAACCAATAAAAGTTTGCAAACTAAATGATTTTGATTTTTTTGTGATTTACCTGCTCACCACTACCCGATGCACTACCACCGGGGGCATATCTGCTCATATGCTGACGTATTTCAAGCAACTCTTTCTGCAAATCAGATATCTGATTCCCCTGTTGGTGAACTGTGTTTCGTAGAGCAGACATCTCCCTCTGAGCATCTTCAGGTATGAAATGACTATAACCAGGAGTAGATGAGGCCGAAATCCCTGATGGCATGCGAAAGACCTCAGATGGTACGGGTCCCAAACCCATCCCGCGCACTCTACCAGGATGCTCCTTCCCAAGGACTTGACCAACCGGGTCATCCTGGGAGACTGAGTAGGATTGCCCAGGATTGGCATCCCATTTTTCTTTAATTTTTACCTATAAATCAAATATCAATATATATTAACACAGTAAAAACTGATATTAAGTTATTATAATAAATAATTGACTTCATACCCCAACTTCTCTGGCAGGTTCATTAACAAAACTTCCATCTGTTTTTTTATGAACATCCAGCCACAGTTCTGTACGGGATGCTTCATGCCCTAAACTCTGTGACTGCATTAAACAAAGATAAATCATCAATCAAATATGTTAAATAGATAATATTATCTTATAAATATTTAAACTAATTAAAAGATTACCAATGACATTCGGCTTCTTGAAAAGCTTTTTGAACCCGCAGTGTGCGGGATTACCTGCTTCACCCGGTTTGAAGCATTCTTTCTTGAGAGATCCTGAAATAAATAAAAATCAATTTAATAGTATTGTATTCAATGTCTATCTCCTCTTCATGTACATTTATAAATGTAAAATGAGGATAATATAATAATATATATTTCAATACCATCCGCTTCTCATCACGATGTCTATCGACAAAAACCTTCCACTGTTCTTTCGGTACCCCACTGGGTATCTTCTCATACATCTGCTGCACGGTCAACGAAGAATCGTTGACATCACACCACAACCTACATTTGAAATCTTTCCATTTTTTTCCAAGATTTTTCAATGTCCACTTCCGTGCTATCACATCAGCAACGGTAAAGTGGAAGAACATCTGTATACAGAAATTCATTTTGAATATATTAGTAAAATGACATTCAATTAAACCATAAAGTAATAAAATTACCTTTATCTGAGAATCATAAACTTCATTTTTCCAGTTTGGAGGCATATGCCTCCAATCATCATACGAAATAGGCAGGGAAACGGGCTCCGCTGCCAGCTGACCTATAATCTGACCAAGTAAACCTGCGGCGTCATCCGTCGGGACCCCATAAGAATCAAATGGCACCACTATCTTCTTTCCATGCATGTTCCAAACATCAGAACTTTTTATGTCTCTTTCCACGGTTTCATTGTCTTCATCTGCAATGAGCAAACAAT
Organism: Viscum album; assembly: GCA_963277665.1. Lineage (NCBI taxonomy): Eukaryota > Viridiplantae > Streptophyta > Magnoliopsida > Santalales > Viscaceae > Viscum > Viscum album. Next base: position 276,522,900 of record OY728123.1, on the reverse strand, counting down.
TACTATAAACAAAATTCAATAAATTTATTTAATTAAAATTTGTACCTATGACTGCGACCCTCCAGAATGTCCGTGATGAACTGGAGGGGGCGTGTCGCTGCCTCGCTGCTGAAGCTCCTGTAGGGGGAGGCGATGACTCATCCTCTAATGAGGCATCCACTGATGGTGTCAGAGATGGTGCAGGGGGAGATGATGCTGTGGGGACAGACGGATCGTCATCTGTCGCAGAAGAAGAAGGAATAGTGTACCGCTTCTTCCTTGGCATTCCTGTCATTTAATCAAATAAAATTAAGTTCAGAATATATATTTCAAAAAATTTATGCAGAAAAAAAATTAAAAATGATAATAGATGCCCAGTATTAACAAACAAAATATATATAACAATGATAATGAATGACTACAGAAATGAAACAAGTAGTTGCTGAATGAATAAATAATTGTACATACAATCATTTTCCCCTTCAATCATGTCGGTTTCCTGCTCCATTGCTTCATCCACTTCATTCATCCTTGCTAGACTAATATTTTCAATATCATGATGGACAAATAATTCTGCTTCCTGTTGTTGATGAAATTCAATTGCAGAGGTCAAATCTTCCACTTCATCACCCATATCATACAAATCTCTTTGTATTACGTGAGTAACTACACTCCACCCTTCATCCACAACATCATTCACATAATATACCATTTTTGCCTGCGATGCTAAGATATATGGATCATGCAGTTCACGATCACCAACATCCATCAAGCGAGAGAAGTTTACAGAAGTAAATTGCAAGGAATCTCTTTTAACACCTCTGATAAAATCGACCCATTTGCATTTGAATAAAACAACAGAAAAATGCCCGTGGTAGTTTAATTCAATAATATCATGCAGCTTTCCATAGTATTCCACTTCAGCAAATGTAAAAATACCACTATTCTGTGTTTTCAAACCCACTTCTCGATCGACTGTACGAAATCTAAAACCATTCACATTATAAGCGTTGAACTTTCTAACTTGTTTTATAGGACCTCTAGCAAGAAACTTCAAATCTTCTGAAAAGTCATCTCGAGTATCAGTATTCATGATCTGAAAAAAAAATATAATTTAATAGATTTGCAAATTGTATGTGTCAAAGTAATATTCGTATTTATTGCAATATTTATAAACTTACACGTCGTGCAAACCATTCTACCAGCTCTTTATTCACAGCTTTCGTTATATCTTTTTCATTTCGTGTTCGGCTTCTCATTCGTCTCTTTGTTTGTATCCTCAACTCTTCAATAAATGGATCTGCAATTTCACTATTCAGCAGCACATATCTATGTGCCTGTAATAATTCCAATTCTGTTAGTGTCGCGTATGAGGTCCTCCCAACTGATCGGCCAATAGCAGGAAATATTTTTGATTTCTGATGCATTTGAGATTGAGTTGATGTGTCGTCAACACGTCCAACTCGAGTAAATCTTGTCTCAATATCATCCAAATATCTGGAACAAAAGGTGAGACACTCCTCGGCCAAATAGCCTTCAGCAATAGAGCCTTCTGGTTGAGCTTTATTTCTCACGTATGCTTTCAAATGCCCAAGATATCTGTGAAAAAAAATAATAATATTATGCATTTATTTAAATGCCAAAAAATGTTTACTTAACTGGAAACATATAAATAAAATACCTCTCAATTGGATACATCCATCGATAATGAACGGGGCCTCCTAATTTAGCTTCGTCAACCAAATGCACAGTTAAATGCATCATGACAGTAAAAAACGATGGAGGGAAGATCATCTCCATTGCACAAAGGGTCAATACAAACCTCTCCTGTAGGTTGTCAAGCTGAAATGGATGTAGAGATTTCTCACATAACTGTCTGAAAAATGTGCAGAAATGGAGTACAACAGCAGTAACTTTTTCAGGTAATAATGTACGCAATGCCAATGGTAGTAACTGTTGTAACAAAACATGTGAATCGTGACTTTTCAATCCATATAACTTACGATTCTTCAAGTCAACACACCTCGAGATGTTACTCGAATACCCATCAGATACCTTCACATTCTTTAAAATTTGAAGGAACGTATCTTTATCCCTATTTTTCAATGAAAAAATGGTCGGAGCATACTTTTCATTCTCATCTGGCCAGAGATCACGTTTTATGTTCATTACTTGTAAGTCTTTGCGAGCATTGAGATGATCCTTCGACTTTCCATGCTCATTAAGTAATGTGAAAATCAAATTATCACATACATTCTTCTCAATATGCATCACATCAAGATTGTGGCGCAAAGAATTAAATTCCCAATACGAAAGTTTGAAGAATATACTTTTTTTCTTCCATTGTTGCGTTCTGATTTCACTTGACGATGCACTTCGCACTCGTTTTCCGCTATCATTCAAATGATGAACCTTCCCAAATTCTGTTTTAACATTTTCAAGCTGTGTCAATATTTCAGAACCGGTTAACAACTTTGGAGGTGGTCTACGATCAATGCAGCCATTAAATTTTGATTTGTTCAGCCGAAATCTATGAGATGCATCAAGAAATATTCGATGGCACAAGAAGCACCATTTTCTACTGTGAGGTAGCCGTTTGGGCTCGAAATCAAAGTTACAAACGGGACAAGCCAAACCCGTATAAGTGTTCCAACCAGATAAATTTCCAAGCCCAGGGAAGTCACTAATGGTCCACATTAAAGCAGCATGCATTTTAAACATTGTTTTAGAAGAAACATCAAATGTCTCAACACCGTTGCTCCATAACTCCTGCAATTCTTCAATCAAAGGCTGCAGGTATACATCAATATCATTTCCAGGCATTTGTTTTCCAGGAATAATCATCGAAATGATAAAAGATGTTTGTTGCATACACATCCACGGAGGCAGATTATAAGGGATCAAAACAACTGGCCAAATGTTATAACTCGTACTCAAAGTCCCAAATGGGTTGAATCCATCGGCAGCCAATCCCAATCGAACATTCCTAGGATCAGCTGAGAAATCTGGATGTAATGAATCAAATGTCTTCCACGATTGGGAATCCCGTGGATGTCTCATTAACCCATCATTGTTATTATCTACAGCATGCCACTTCATGTGTTCGGCGGTTTTTGATGACATGAATAATCTTTGCAATCGAGGCTTCAAAGGAAAGTAACGCAAAACTTTTGCAGGTGTGTTCCTTTTCTTCTTCTCCGTGAAATTATGTTCAGTCATACTTCCAACATCACCCTTTGACTTCCATCTAGAAGAAGAACATTTCTTACAATTCTGTCTACTTGAATCCTCTCCCCAGTAAAGCATACAATCATTGGGACACGCATGTATTTTTGTATAATTCAGACCAAGCTTGTTAACAACTTTTTTCATATCATAAAACGATTCTGGGATTTTTGCTTCAGGAAATGCATCACGAATCAATTCCAATAACATGGACATTGCCTTATTTGTAATTCCACATAGACATTTGATATGGTACAACTTCAGTAGAAATGAAAGCTTTGAATATTTCAAACACCCACTATACAACTCTTGATTTCCATCGTCAACTAAATCATGAAATGCATTTTCCTCACTGAAGTTTTCCCTTACATTTGGCTCCACAGAATCCAGAGGATCCAATGATATGTTACAATCTTGATCTGCTTGTGTTACAGTCTCAGAAACATCACTTGTCACGTTGCAATTTGTAGCACCCTCTTCTGGTTGTTCTGATATGTTTTGATGCTCATAGTGGTGTCTTGCAGTGCCGAATGCATCATTTATGAGGTTTTGCATTTCATTTTCCATTGTCGAAGAACTTGGGACCTCATTCTGTGGATTAACATCAGTCCTCAATCTTTCTGTATTGTTTGATTCTCCATGCCAAATCCAACACAAATATTTCTCAGGGAATTGCTTCAGTATTAAATGTTCATAAACTTCATCTCTCTTCAACCATGTTCTAAATTTACATTTAGGACATGGACATCTTATTCTCCCTTCAACGGATCGATTAGAAATTGCAAAATCTAAAAACCCATTCAAACCCTTAACATATTGAGATGTGTTCCTCGGTAATGTGATCCAGCTTTTATCCATGTATATCACAATGTGCCTACACAAAATATACGATAGTGTAAGATTACAGAAACATAATATAATAAAGATGAACCATTGACCATAAAGTATGCATAATATAATAAAGATGATTCATTGACCACATTTACCATTTCAGACCAACTGAACAAGTCTGGTCCATAGGAGACAGCGTCAACACCTCATTTAGGAGCAATAAGAATATCGGGATACACACTTATCATAACACCATCGATCACACATTTATGTTGCCTCAAACAACACCCCTTTGATGTGTGATCGAAACTGATCATAATGCATTTTAAATCAAGTTAACTACATTCACTGAAACCATTTTCACAATGGGTAATGTTTGTTTTATTGTTCTAGGGAAATCTAAATGGACACATTTAAGTAAAATTTAGAATATAATTCATTTAATCATGAGCCCATATAATGTGATCCATAAAAAGGATCCTATTTATCTTTCTAGGATAACAAAAAATACACATCATTGTAAGCGTCCATCAAAGGTGATCCATATGATGAAGCCTTTGTATCACTTTCGGCATGGTGTAAAGCCTGAACTTTTGAGATCTTCCCATGTATATCATGTAGGGGTCTGATTGTCTCTTGTGGAATGGTATAAAAATCTATCCCTAAAGAAGGTCACTCATCCAGAGAATCAGGATCACTCCTTGGTAGATATGTAATATGCCTCATTTTCCAGTATAGGGCATTTTATAAAAGAATCAAAGTATCACTATTGGGGTATTCATAAAACAAGTAACCTATGAGTCCATTCATGGAGTTCAATATATGGAACCAAAGTATATCTCAAGGAATACATAACTAATTTGATAATTTAATTCCAACAAATATAAGAATTGTCATGTTTAAAAGCATTCCACATCACAAGTCATGCATATGTTAGATGCCCATTTCCATGTTACTTTTCAATTATAAAATAATAAGGTCAATGTACTTAAGTATTTCAATTATAATAATTTGAATAATATTAATAATAGTGAATGGAAATTAAATTTCCATTCCAATATCATTCCACTTGCCTATATTTCCATTCCAAAATCATTCCACTTGCCTATATTTCCATGTACATAATAAAGTATTAGGGTCCAGGTGAACATTCATAAATAGTAAACACACTATATGAACATTGTATAATTTAGGCCATGCTATCATTCGTGACACAAAAAATTATTTAGTTCCTTCAATAAAAGGTATTAAAACCCCACTTAATTGATTGTTTGGTCATTATGGAATAACATATTGGAGTGATATTCCCATTAAAATTTCATTAATCAGCATGTTTTCATTTTATAAGATAGCACACCTCCGCATGATTTTTTTTAGAAAATAATTGGTTACATAAAAGAATTCAAGGAATGCACACTTAAGTTGTGGTAAAAATTTGAGGCCTAAAACCATCAATGATTCTAATTTAATATACAATGGACAATGAAATTAGGGAATTAGATTCATTATATTATACTATAATAGACATAAACCTCAAAAAATGAATTTTTATGTGTTCAATGGTTTTTATTTACATTATGAATCTCAATTTAGGATACGTATTTCCTGCCAAATTAAATGATAAAAAACTCTTGAAAATTTTGAAATAGTAAAAAACACAGGATGGTACAATCTCTCCGCCTTAAAAATTATGGTCCCTGAGAATCCTTGAGGAATAGATGGAAAAAAAATCCTACATACTTATGTGATAAATATTTATTCAAATAGGCATGTTGTACATCCAGATGCACAACCCTCCACAAAGAATACCCTAGCCATACGATACACGAGAAATTAAAAATCAATAAAAATCTCGTATTCCTAACTGAAACATAGAGACTATGCATTACCAATTATTTAAAACGGAAGATTTGATCATTTAATACTATCATTAATAATTCAACCTTTGTTTCTTCTTAACATAAGAACTAGTATTTAAATTCCAATTCTGATTCACAGTATCTCTACTATTAGAACATTCTAATGAACAAACCCTTTTAGAATTACAAATATGCCTTTGGCATGGTTATATAAAATATGTAATGGTCTATTTCAAATCAACCTCATTTAGATTTGTTAATACTACTTTTTATAAAAAAACATGGTTGATTCACACTCTACTCACCTCAACTTAACAGTGTTCCATGAAAAAGTTCCTCAATGATATAAATTAATGAAGAGATAAGAAATATGTTGATCCATAGCTAGATGATAATTTAAAAAAAACACTCATCATAAATAGAAAACACATTTCATCTAGAAATGTGATGCGCCTCCTCCGGTACAATATTTTTACATCAAAGTTATCCACTGGAACTCATACCCAACTTCTAGTGATGTCCCGAGCTAAAAATTTCACTTATGTTTTCATGTCACAATACAAACATGGAAATATTTTAAATCCAGTACACATCGATTCTCGCCATTAAAACAACCCATCCAAGCACAAGATGATGTTCTCTATATTGATTATAACCAACTTCACCCAACCATGCATGTTAAGACCAAACAAACTAGCTATTTTTGACACTTTTAAAGAAGCTCAATTTCACCAGTTGACACATAGTCTCGTTCTGAACACGATGCATCACTACTAGGGAATTATATAATTAATTAAGAATAACCAAATGAGTTCCAATTCAGCAGTCAATTCATCTAGCAGTTTATTAATCAGTATGTCATTTCAATGATGTGTTGTCTAGAAAACACTAATACTTTTTACAAACTAACCAGATATAAGTCATTCAAAAACATCACTGACCATTTCAAAAAATTTCATTCACTATTTCCTCCATTTTCTAAGAGGATACACTAAAACCATTAGCATCAGGAATGAAAACCAAAAAAACATATCATCTTTTAAACATACCATGATGTGAGAATGCATAAACGTCTAAAAATGAGAATTACATGATAATAACACCCATAATATGGTTAAACAACATATGAACATCCATAAAACTCACTTTGGGGCTGAGGTCGAAGTAAGAAAGGTCCTCGGGAGAAGGGGGTCGCGGGTTGCCGGTCGCAGGCACCGCCGGAGGAGGTCGCGGGGTCGCCGGAGGAGGTCGCGGGGTCGCCGGAGGAGGTCGCGGGGTCGCCGGAGTTGGTCGCGGGATCGCCGGGGGTCGCGGGGGGCTGCGGGCGAGGGTTGCAGGAAGGGGGCTGCGGGCGAGGGTTGCAGGGAAACGGGGTCGGGGTAGGGAAGGGTCGGGGTTTTTTAAAAAAAACAAAGTTTTAGCGGCGGTTTATTAAAAACCGCCGCGAAACGTATTTCGGAAAACGTTTAGCGGCGGTTTTGTGAACCGCCGCCACAAAACCGCCGCTAAACACTGTTTATTTTGTAGTGTTACCTAAAGTTATGACTCATTTGGTGCTTGAGTCTAACCTCCTAAATAACCAAATTAAGTTTATTAAATATTTAATTCATAACCTTTTTCATTTATATTTAATTTTTAAGGTTTATTTATTGTAATTTTTCATTAATTTATTTCATAGTTTTTTCTCTCATCATCCACTTAGGGTTGTTTAGTTAATTTCTCCAAAACTAATTTGGTACGTTGACTATGGTCAAAGGAGTTATAAAGTAGTTTAATAATCCATAGAATTATATATTTATAAAATTTTTATTATTATATTTATTTAATGATTATATATTTACATAGATTATCCAAAATAGATTCAAATTATGAAAGATGTTTAGGTATTCTTGTTTTTGGGAGGTTAAAATTGCTATGATCATTTATTATTAATATCGTGAATATAATTCCCAATTTATATTTTCAAAATATTAATCAGGTTATAAAAATATTATTAATTTATTAAATCTATTTATGAAACTATCAAGGTAAGGAGGTGATGAAAAATGGAATATATCATCCATGGAGGCGGTAAACCAACCAAAACATGGGTGATGATTTCATTTTCGAATTAAAGGGAGGGTGTACGATAACTGGTATTCCATTAATATTTTAGTATACATATGATACTGATATAATTTTATAATTATGTATTGAATATATTTATAGGATATATAATAGGATAATAACATTAAAGAACATGGTTGAGATAGTTACCCCTTCCCTTGGTTTCCCTCCTTTGGACTACACCTTGAGACTTCTTAGATAGGTCTATTGGTGAAAATAGAACCTCTAGAACATGAAAAATAGAGTGTTGGGGAGGTTATTTAGAAAATATTGGTCTAGATAAGATTGTTATGGTGTAAGGAGAACTGATGTGGTTATGGGGGTATTTATAAGGGGAGGGAGGGGTGTTTTAGAATAAACAAATTGAATATTTTTTTCATTTAGGCCATTTTCCATGAATAGTAATGATTCCCCTGAATTTTTTTATTTATTATAAAAAAATGATGGTTTATTGATACTTAAATAAATATAAAACTGAATAAAATATTTTAACCACTCAATTTAATGCAAAGAACCAAAAATAGTTTTTTATTAGGATAAAATATACTTTATGTTCCAAAATGTCAAATATAGATTTCTAAATTAAACTTAATATTTTTAAATTCGTTATTTTAATCCGTAAATACATTTTTTGTTGATAAAATGGTTTAATGATTTTTTATGTCATAATTATATCATTATAATTTCATAAAAGTTATGGTATTCTAAAAACTGTATTTTTTTACTATTCACTAAAAATCAACTTTTGTAGAAAAATTCCAAAAATTCACCCTAAGTGAATGTTGATATGATTAATCCAAAAATTAAGTTCATTTTTTCAAATTAAAATTCCAAATTTTGGGAATTTTAATTTTAAGAAAAATCATAAAATATTATGAAAATTTGTTTTTATTGTAAAATGATTGTTTAAGTATTCTTAATATTATTTCATATAAATTATTAATCAAATGATTTATAATCTATATTTTTGTACATTGAAAATTTTTATAAGAATAATCAGTTAAAAAATCAATTTAATTTATTAAGATAAAAATAAATAATATATAGAAAAATACAATTCTTTGAAAAATAAGTCCTTTAACACTACACTACTACAAAACAGGCCTTTAACAGCACTAAAATTGGCCTTTATTAGCACTACAAAAGTGTTGACTACCAAAGCGTGATTAGAAGCTTGAGGTTTTTATCCGAACTTTAAGAAGTGGTGATAGATGATGCCTTTATTAGAGAATTTAATGGATCTAATAACGAAACACTTTATTAGTGCTTTTTCAAGTACTGATAAATGATGTATTTATCAGCACTGATAAAGGGGCATATTGTAGTGTTTTGTAACAACACACTGCAGCACCAATGTTGTATGTTGTAACAACACACAGTCACACCAAAAAAAGTACCAAAAGCAGCAAAATCAAGTACAAATATAGAATTTAAATAAAATAAAATTTAAAACACAAATACAAGAAAAACATTGTATTATAGACATTTAAAACATTGGTTTATACAATTACATGAGTAAGTATAAATTATTACATTTATTAAAAAACATTAATGTTTCTTTGTCTTTTTCCCCTAGCCCTGACTCATGCTATTTTTGAACAAACCTCCCCTGCTTGAGCAAAACAATGCGGATATATATGGAAAAAAAATTATATTAGTAAAAATATAAAGAAATAAATTAAACAAAAAGTGTTAATTTTAAACAAAACATTGAGTCATACCTGGTACACTATGTATCGGATTGAGTTGCATGTGATTCTTGCATGTCACACCATTTCTTGTTCATCTTCAAGCATTGTCTCTATGAAAATTAACTAAATAAGTATAAGATAAAAATGATAAGAAAATTAATTAAGAAATAATATATAGAATGATGAGAAAACAATTTAGGCTTGTTTACTCAATTTTGGTAATGTGATGAGTGTTTTCAACTAAAATGACACTTTTATATTGAAAATACGAACTTCAAGTCATACCAGTCACACTATGTGTAATATTGAGGTGCGCCTGATTCCTACACATCCCAAATGACTTATAAATAATTTCTCTAAAATTTCAAAACAATCCAAATGTGTTTTCTCGATTTTGAGTACATCACTTGTATTTTTTACTAAAATGTCATTTTAAATAGGAAATACACACTTTGAGTCATAATGATCACATAATATGTTGGTATTAAGTGAGACTGATTCTTATATGTCACAAATGACTTATGAATTGGTTTCCTAAATTATCAAGACAATCTGAGTGTGTTTTCTCAGTTTTCAGTGAGTGACACTTTTTGAACTAAAATGTCAATTTTTTACTGATAATGGACACTTTGAGTCATATAAGGCACATCATGTATCATATTTAGGTATGTATGATTCCAAAACATTAAAAATTAATTATGGATCATTTTACTAAAGTATAAAAACAATCTAAATGTGTTTGATTGATTTTGAGTAGGTCAGTTGTTTTTTTACTAAAATTAATGTCAATTTTAAAAAAAAAAGACGCACTTTGAGACTTACCGGTCACATCATGTGTCAAATTGAGGTGTGGATGATTCTTACACATAAAAAATGAATTATAGGTCATTTTACTAAAGTATCAAAATAATCCAAATGTGTTTTCTCAATTTTTGAGTATGTCACTTGTCTTTTTTACTAAAATGTCATTTTAAACTGGAAACACGCACTTTGAGTCATACTAGTCACATCATGTGTATTTTTTGTGTGATAATGATTCCTATACATAAAAAATTACTTATGAATAATTTTACTAGATTATCAAGACAATATGAGCATGTTTTTTTAGTTTTCAATGAGTGACACTTTTTGAACTAAAATGTCAATTTTAAATTGATAATGGACACTTCGAGTCATACCAGTCACATAATGTATCAAATTAAGGTGGTAATTATTCCTACACATTAAAAATTAATTATGGATTATTTTCTTAAAGTATAAAAATAATTTTAATGTTTTTTATCAATTTTGAGTAGCTCAGTTGTCTATTTTACTACAATTAATGTCAATTTTAAATAAAAAGGTTCACTTAGAGTTATAACAGTCACACCATGCGTAATATTTAGGTTAAAATGATTCATAAATATTCCAAATGACTTATGGATCATCTTCTTAAAGTATTAAAATAATAGTAATGTGTTTCCTTGGTTTTGAGTATATCACTTTTCTTTTTTACTAAAATGTCATTATAAACTGGAAACACACACTTTGAGTCATACTGGTCACATCGTGTGCTGGTATAATATGAGACTGATTCCTAAAAATAAAAAATGACTTATGAATCATTTTCCTAAATTATCAAGACAATATGATTATATTTTCTTGGTTTTCAATGAGTGACACTTTTTGAACTAAAATGTCAAATTTAAACTGATAACGGACACTTTGAGTTATATTGGGAACATTGTGTATTTTATTGAGGTTTAGATAATTTCTACATGTCAAAAATTACTTATGGGTCATTGTCCTAAATTATCAAAACAATCCTAATAAATTTGCTCAGTTTTGAGTATGTTAGTTGTCTTTTTTACTAAAATTAATGTCAATTTTAAATAAAAAGATGCACTTAGAGTCATACCGGACACACCGTGCATCGGATTGAGGTGCATATTATTCATAAATATACCAAATGACTTGTGGATTTTTTTACTAAATTATCAAAACAATACTAATGTTTTTTCTTGGTTTTGAGTACATAACTTGTCTTTTTTGCTAAAATGTCATTTTAAACTGGAAACATGCACTTTGATTCATATCGATCACATCGTGTGTCAGTTTGAATTGAGACCAATTTCTAAATATAAAATATGAATTATGAATATTTATACTAAATTATCAAGAAAATATGAGCGTGTTTTCTTGATTTTCATTGATACTTTTTGAACTAAAATGTCGATTTTAAATTGATAACGAACACTTTGAGTCATACCGAGCACATTGTGTATCGGATTGAGGTTCAGGTGATTACTACACATAAAAAATGATTTATAGATCATTTTTATAAAGTATCAAAACAATATGAATGTTTTTTATTAATTTTGAGTATGTTAGTTATCTTTTTTACTAAAATTAATGTCAATTTTAAAGAAAAAGATGCACTTTGAGTCATAATGATCACATTGTGTGTTAGATTGAGGTTCAAATGATTCCTAAAAATCCAAAATGACATGTGGATAATTTTCATAAAGTATCAAAAAAATAATACTATGTTTTCTCAGTTTTGATTACATCACATGTCTTTTTTACTAAAAATTCATTTTAAACTGGAAACACGTACTTTGAGTCATATCGGTCATATCATATATTAGTTTGACATGAGACTAATTCCTACATTTTAAAAATGAATTATGAATAATTTTACTAAATTATCAATACAATCCAAGCACATTTTCTCAATTTTTAGTGAGTGGTGCTTTTTGAACAAAAATATCAATTTTAAACTGATAACGGACACTTTGAGTCATACCGGGCACACCGTGTATTAGATTAAGGTGAGGATGATTCCTAAAAATCAAAAATGACTTATGAATAGTTTTCCTAAAGTATAAAAATAATCCAAATGTGTTTTATTAGTTTTTACTAAGTTAATTTTTTTTACTAAAATTAATGTCAATTTTAAATAAAAAGACACACTTGGAGTTATACCGGTCACACCATGCATAGGATTGATGTGAAGTTGATTCCTAAATGTCCCAAATAAATTATGGATCATTTTCCTAAATTATAAAAACAATTCAAATGTTTTTTATTGGTTTTGAGTACATCACTTTTCTTTTTTACTAAAATGTCATTTTAAACTGAAAACATGCACTTTGAGTCATACTGGTCACATCATGTGTTGGTTTGACATGAGACTGATTCTTACACATGAAAAATGACTTATAAAGTTTTATCTAAAATTATCAAGACAATAAGAGAATGTTTTATCTGTTTTTAATATGTCACTTGTTTTTTTACTAAAATGAATGTTAATTTTAAATAAAAAGACACAGTTGGAGTAATATTGGGAACACTATACTTAAGATTAAGTTTTGGATGATTACTACATGTTAAAATTGAATTATAGATTATTTTCATAAAGTATCAAAATAGACATAATTTTTTTACTCAGTTTTGAGATTGTGATGTGTATTTTGAACTAAAATGTAAATTATAAACTAAAAACATATTGTGTGAGTCGTATCGAGCACACTGTGTATCAGATTAAGGTACAGATGATTGAGTATGTTATACTTTTTTCTTTCAACTATCATAATAATTTAGAAAAGAGATAACATATTCCATTCTGATGGAAGAGAAACTTCATGCACTCTGAAACACTTCACGTTTTAGGTGGCATGGGATTTCCTCTTCCATCATAAAGGAACATGTTATCTATTTTCTAGATTTTTTTAGATAGTTAAAAGAAAAATATGACTTCCCAAAATATCTATTAAAAACAAAATAATTATTAGATAAAAATGATGAGGAAATTAACTTACAAATAGTAGATAAAATGATAACAAAATTAATTAAATAAGTATTATAAATTCACATTTTCATGATGGTTATATACATTCTTTACCCATTTCCTTGTAATAATATTCTCAGTTGCATCCTTGAAGTCCAATATCTCATGAGCATGAGTAGCTTCGAACAAACCACCCCAACTCAAACAAAATAATCCACCTGTATTAGAAAAAAAATCTTATGTGAGTTATACTAAAAAAAATAAATTAAAAATAAATATGAAATAATACATTACTTATATAGACAATGATTTTACTATTAAAACATCAATATTGCCTCTATGATTGAGAAGGGGCGGCGTTGTTGCTCTTCCTATAAAGGTGGTGGAGGGAACTTGAAGGAAAGTGATAAATTCCAATAGTGCATGGGTGAAAAGGTTTTGAGGGAGAAGAAGTATGTGAAAGTTTTGGTGAAGAAAGTCATAAAATATGAATAGAAATATTCTAAAATAAATGAACTCTATAAAGAATAATGAAAATTAAATCAAAATTTCATTATATAACTTTTCGATAAAATAGAGAAAGTATATCATAACATTATTTTCACATATTCTTAAATTTTTTCCTTCATTATAGTATATTCTTCTATTGAATTAGTAATATCATCATCTGAAGAAGAAATTTCCTACATGAGTAGTCAAACATTTAATTTAGATTATGTTACTATAGTGGATAACAAATAATATTATGAGGAAAAACATAGTATATTAAAAAAATACCTTCTCATTGAACTCACTGCATTTTTTTAAGGTTTTTGGGACTTGGATCCTTTGTTGAGAATCCAAATACCATATTTTTAGTCCCCTATAATGTAAAAGACATTGTCTACATTGGGACCAGCATGAACTGATTGTGATCTCCCAATTAAAGGGTCATCCTCGATTGAATTTTCATCTGAACATACAGTTTTTTTAGTCTCTAGTAGGACAATCGACTAATTCTTGTTTACTGGATTAGAGACATAAAATACTTACACTACTTGTGATTTCATTATGAATGGGTCATATTTTTCCCATTCCACAGTAAAACTCACCTTCACGAAGCCCACTTCATCAACTTTCACTACACTCCTATTTTCAGCCCATTTGCAATGAAAAACTAAAACTTGAAATGTTGTATAACCCAACTCGTATATTTTTTTATAATGTCAAAATATGACATATTTTCATAAATTGGATTTATATCCTTGGAACCAGATATGTAAATTACTTTTTCCACTAGTTTAACTCCACTATTTTGAATAATATTACAGTCATCATGTTCTTTTGTATAGAATATATAAAAATTTATTACAAAACTAGTGCAAGATATAACATTTTCATTTAGTCCCCTGGTTATCCATAAAAGTCAGTTGAAAATTGAATTCAAATTTTTAGATAACTTTTTATAAATTTGATCTTGAAACCATCCTATAAACTATTGATTATGTGTATTTAATATCCATCATTTATCCCTTGATGGATTCAAACTTAATTTCTTTGTGGGATTCAAGGTATGGATCAATGTATTCACTATTATATAAAATTTAAAGGTGTTTTTACCACTCTATGATGGTAATTGTAACAACATATCTTCTGTAAATCCCTTTTCCCATAAGGCATCTGTTGTGATGAGACTTTGGGATACCAATGCTATCAACATTTGATAAATAATTGGTATAGAATTTAACAGCTTCTTAAACAATATATCATTCTGTAATACAACCTTCTGGATAACTTCGATTCTTGACATACCCTTTCAAAATATTTATTTAACTCTCAATGGGGTACATCCATCTGTAAGGACCACATAGTTGAACCTCTCTAACCAATTGAACCATCGGTTGGACCATTATATCAAAGAATTGTGGTGGGAAGAACATCTCTAATTCACATAATATGACTCCAACCACCTTATTCATGATTAGAAAATTTTTTGGGTCTGTAACTTTACTGCATATGGATTTAAAAAAGAAGCATATTCTCTTTAATGTATGTCATACATTTGTAGGAATAATTCAACAAAAAGAAATATACATCAAATCTTGCATCAAAAAATGTCAGTCATGTGGTTTTAGTCCCTATAACTTTAAATTATTCATTGAAATGACATTTTTTATATTTTATGAATACCCATATGGAACTTTTACACCATTAAGGAAAAGAAATTTTTTAATTTTTCCTATCTGGATAGAGTTCAAGTTGTTGAAGGAAGAAAAGTCCTCCCTTTACCCTTAACTAGTGCCAACTCTTCCCTTATCCCCATGTCAAGTGTTTCCAACCTAGCCTTAATGTCATATTTTATTTTGCTAGGAGCATTTAGTAACGTGTCAATAACACTATAAAATAAATTTTTTTCTACATGAATTACATCAAGAAAATTTCTGACATACAAACAATTCTAATATGATAATTCAAAGAAAATTGGTCGCTTCTTACAACCTGATTTTGTATGGTTTTTCAAAAATGGTTTACCAAAAATAGTGTCAATATCTTTTACTTTATCGAACAGTTGATCACTCATTAGTGGAGATAGTGTTGTAGCATGTTTGCTATTCCCATCAAATTTTGTTGTCTAGGATCGATATTTATGTCATCGAAGTAAAAAATTTATGATATCCTAAAAACACAGTCTTCGATGAATGTTTCAACCAAACTGAGTGTGTGAATTCTTCACAAATGGGACACCCCAACATTCCTTTAATGTTATAGCCTGAAAATTTTCCATAGTAGGAAAGTCATTTATCATCCCATACAACATGGGCCTCAATGTGAATTATTCCCATTTATGATCATAATACAATATAACACTTTTATCCCAAATCAATTTCAGATCTTCGATCAATGGAGCCAAATAGACATCAATATCATTTTTGGGTTGCTTTGGTCTAGATATAAGTAGAGACAACATAGTGTATTTTCACTTCATGTATAACCATGGAGCCAAGTTATAATTTACCAATATGATGGGCCATATAGTGTGAGTACTACTCTATACACCAAAAGGATTTATTCCGTTTGTAGATAACATAAGAAAAAAGTTTCTTGGCTTATTTCTAAATTCTTGATACTTACAATCAATTTTCTTCCACTAAGGAGAATATGATGGATGACGTAGGTTCTCATATTTAATTCTTATATATGTATTCCATGTTAATTGTCTCATGGTTTTCAAACATCCCTATAGTCTTCTAAATCATGGAATGATAGGAAAGTACCATATATATTTAGAAGTACATGATTCATTTTTTTGTATCAATTTGGGCCACAATTAGGGAATTTTATGAGTGATTCATGGTCCTTGAAAAACAATATTAAATAATTTGGACAATAATGTATTTTTTAGATATAATTCCCATTCAACGTAGCATTAATTCAGCATCATATGTTTGAAATGTAAGTTTGTTTTCTTCTGGTAGCATATAATTTAGGGGACTAAGTAGTTCTGTAAAGATGGTGTCACTCCATCCACTGTCAGCTTTCAAATTATATAACTTCAATATAGCTGACAATGTTGTGTATTTAGTACAATCAGTATACAATGGTCTCTTAGAAAGGATATTTAACTTCTCAAACAACTTTGGACAATCATTAAGGTCATCTTCAAGTGTCATTTTCATTTCTTCCATGTGATCTCCATTAACATTTACACTGGTATTCATATAAAATGATCCATAAACCGCAGTATCATTCTAATAGGTGTGAAAATTCAATTTTTTCTCATTTTTAGTCCAAAATTTATAGCTGTAATCTATTCCATGACAAATCAAATGTTCTTTCAACTCTTTCGGATTAAATTTTCTTGAATAAAAATAATGTAAACACGAACAAAGGATTTGAGAAGGATCGTATGCATTCTCTATTGCAAACTTGATGAACTCTTTAACTCCATCTTCATAATATTTTTTCAAAGGACTAACATGCACCCATTTTTTATTCATATCCATCCTATTAGGTTCATAAAGTATTCATTTTTACAATAAATAAATAAATACACATAAGATATTCATTATCAAAGGTGGAAGTTATAGATAATTATAATAAGGGGACCCAACATTTGATTATTTTAAATAATTTCAGTATGCTTTAAAGAAGATGGGTAATTGAATTAAGAAAATAATTACTCCACTATGGTATGTGTTTTCCTCTGAATTCATCCAAAGGTAAAAGTTATAGACAATTTTTATCCTCATCAGCTTCATATCCTGAACAATTATCATTGAATTTTGTTGCTTGAGACTCATCCCCCATCTCTTATGGACATCTAACTATATTGCTTTAACTGAACTGAGTAGTATTCATCCCATATTGGGTACTGGTGATCATTTTGGATGACTACTATTTAGATTAGTTCAAGCAACATATAATAGATAGGGGATGAGTCTCAAGAAAAAAAATGAAATAATAACTGTTCGGGAGATGAAGCTGATGAGGATGACATTTGTACTCCATTATGTTCTCTAAAAGGGGTAATGTCTCCCATTTGTGAGAATTACACCACTGGAACTAGTTATTAACTTGTAGCCTATTGAAGGTGAGATTTGGGGGGATACATGTTTTTGTCTATGATTCAAGGGGCCTCGACGGGGACATGTTATTTTATATGGCATGACCATTTTGCACATGACAATTTTAATTCACTAAAAGTAATGAAGAAATTACATTTAAATAACTTTAAAAGAAAATTAAATAAATATGAAGTATGAATAGAATCTAAAAAAGTAAAAAAATCATAGTGTTGGAATAATTTACGAATTTTAGAATTATTTCATTCTAATATATTTTAATTAAATGGTTTATTAACTGGTGGAGGTAAAAATACTTTATTAATTTTACTGGTGACTATAATAAGTATTTAAAATGAATAAAATTAGAATAATAGATAGTATACTAATTATAAGTAAGAATACATAGTAGGGTTTATTATTTAGATTAGTCTCATTATATTGTGAATATGTTGAATACATTTGATATTATTGGTTTCAAAGATGCAAATACTCCATTTTACTCTAGGGTTAAGTTTTTTATTAAGACAAACATAGTCATATCACAACATGAACATTCTAGTGCAATTTGTTCTTTAATGTATGTGATATATTACAATAAAACTAAATCACATTTTTTGTATGTCAAATGCATTGATATTATATTAATTCTAGTGTGGATCATTGGAAATGTATAATTATAATCTTTTATGCTTAAATAAGGATAAAAAAATACAAGATTATTTTATAATGATTACCTAACTGCATTAAGTATGCACTAATTCAAGTTGAGAGATCACCATGGGAGATTGTCAATCCCAATTTGGATGGATATTTACTCTTAGATATTGTGTCACTTTTGGGGTGGGAAATAAATAAATAGGCATTTCACATTTGACATTAGAGTCATAATTTAATACTTTAACAACCTGTAGAATGGGAAAAATGAATCATAAACTTTTTAATGGAATTTAAGTTATGTAATATTTCAATGACTCTTATTTCCATTAATTATGGAATTGAAACAACAATGTCAAAATATTATAGTTGCATGTATAATGTAAAGTCTAAACATGTTACTTTTAAACAGATATGTGAGGAAATTATTATAAAATGGCACCATAATAATTTTTTATGTAAAATCATGTAAGAACCTTGCAGATCCGTTTATAAAATATATATAAAGGGATATTACTAAAAAAAATTAATAGATAAATTGGGATAAAAATATTAAAATGAACCATTTATTTCAAAACATGATCATACACTAGTGTAATACTCATCCCTATATCTTTCACCAAGCTACCCTAGGTTTCTCATAACATGCAAGTGGAGGCGTACAATACAATATAACACATCTCAATACAATAAAAATAATTATTAAAATATTTAAACAAACATAAACTCACTCACACCTTTGAAAATCCTTTAATGAAAAACCCCTTCATAATAACATAAACAATATAATGATATCAATGACCCATGATCAATCCATATTACAATAACAAACAAATTTTCAACTATGAATCAACAAGGGGATTAACTTCAAGGGTGTATATAACAGAAAATATTAATCTAATTGGGAAAACATATCAAACATATCTTACTTCCTTTTAAAATATGATAAAATACATCAAACTTTCCATTTGAAACCCATCCAAAACATTTTAAACAATGAATGGAAATAATACTTCTGTGTTCTTTGCTAACTTAAAAAGCATCTTGAAAAATAGCCAAACATGGCCTAATTCATAGAAATCCATGATCAAAACATAATGGTAATTCATTATAATTCATAATAAATCATTACATGAAATCCATTTCCATTTATTCAATAAAAATCATGGGTGGAATTTTAACAAACATTGTGTGCATTATTTCTATGGAAGGAAGTTCAAAACATTTAAACTTAAGAAAAACTCCTTTGATATTAATGAAAACTTAAGAAAAACACTTATAAATCCATAACTGCATCATGGATAATTATAATAGAATATACTGCAGATAAAAACACATATTTAAAAGATGCAAGCATTCATGGTTCCACATTTAAAGGAAAGTGAATGGATCCACCTACCAGAATGGATGAAATCGGTGTGTGGGGGTCTTAATATGCTATAGGGAAGCAATAAAAACCCTTAAATGGTTAATAAAAACCCAAAATCATAGAAACCCCCAATTAGGAATTCGTTTTAGAAGGGAAATCAGTGATGGATAATGAATAGCAAGAGATAATGAACAAAAAACAAAAAGAAATATCACCAAATAAGCAATCAGCGGGTGAGGAGGAGGAGAAAATAACATACATTGGATTAAAGCTTTGAATCATCTGAGAGAAGCTAGAGATATCACCAAAGATTAGATTCACCAATCCTTGGATTCGTTCAAGCCTTGGATTTGAACCTTGGATTTTTTGGAGCCTTGATTCGAGCTTGGATTCAATGAGGAGAACCGGCAGCAGGTGGCTTTCGCAAAAAACTTCAGATGTCATGACTGGTTCTTGGCTGGTTAGGGTTATTTAAATAGATTGGGGAGACTTTCATTAGTGCTTCTAAAAAATACTGATAAAGATATCTTTTATCAGTGCTAAATTAATAAGCACTGATAAAAGGCACCTTTATTAGTGTTTTTCTAGTGCTGATAAATGTCATTTTAATCGATGATAAAACTTTAGTGATGATAAAGGATTTATAATTATGTTTATAAATAAAAGAATTATAAATATATTTATATAATTATATATATTTTTAATAAATATATAAATATAAATATCGTAAATATATTCATTATTTAAATATATTTATTATAATTTTGTAATTATAAATATAGATATCCTTATATATATTTATATAATTATATATATTTAATAAATATATATAAATATAAATATAAATATAGTAAATATATTCATTATTTAAATATATTTATTATAAGTTTATAATTATTTACATATATAATTATTTATTTATGATTATATAAATACTTTTTAAAAATATGTGTATATTTATATATTTATATCATTATATATATTTATATAATTATATATATATATATATATAATAAATATATATAAATATAAATATAGTAAATATATTCATTATTTAAATAAATTTATTATAATTTTATAATTATTTAAAAATATGTAGTTATTTATTTATAATTATATAAATACTTTTTTAAAAAATAATATTTATTTACTTATAATTATAAATATATAAAATTATAAATATAGTAAATATACATTTATAAATATATTTATTTATAAATATTTACAAATATATTTTTAACATTATTAATGAATATATTCTTAAATACATGCATGTTAAAAATGAGTAAAATTGAATAATTTAAAATGAATACACATTAAAAATATTGAAAAATGGATGAGTTTTATTAATTAAATATAAATTATTAAAAAAATATGGATATATATTGAAATAAAGATGAATACATATTGAAAATGTAAAAACATAGTAAATAAACATATATAAATAAATAATAAAAAATGATTAAATTCCCAAAAAAATAAAAATATATATATATTAAAAATGAATTAATACCTAGCTGTAATAATATTAAAAATAAATAAATAAAATTTATTGATTAAAGACATAATATATTAAATGTATCATGTTATAATGAAATTATAAAATGAATATTAAAATTTGAATAAATTACATAAATATTAGGTGCATGTGTTTCTATATAAGATTCCATTAATTACCTAAATATTTGTACATGTGTGTGTTGTATATAAAAATGCATTAATTGTGTATTTGTATGTGAAATTAATATAACACACGTTTGATATATGTTAAATTGAAAAATCAAGTGATATTCAATTGTGTTCATTACTCGATGCAATTAGTCAGTATTTTTAATTAATATTAATTTTTAACTATAAATCATTCTTCACTAAATATATGACTTATTTAATGTAAAGCATAAATATTTTGTATTATATAAATCATATTTTAGAAAATATTTTATACATTTATATATATAGAAATATGTGTGTGTGTGTGTGAATATATTTCTCTATTAAATGTTTCAATGAATAATTATGCATAAAACTCATTAAAAATGAATAAGACATTAATATGTTTTTAATTATTACATTTTATTCATTTTATATATTTATATTTAATATATATTATTTATTACTATTTATAATTAATATATATATATATATAACTTATTTATTTTTATTAATAATCATTTCATTAATAAATTTTAAAAAAAATTAATTTATTCATTTTTTATTTTTTGTTTAATTATTACAATTTATTAATTTTTAATTTTTTTTGAAATTATTAAAATTTATTCATTTTATATATCTATATTTAATATGTAGTATTTATTAATTTTTATAATACATATATATACATATTAAATTTATTCATTTTTATCAATAATTAATTAACTAATAAAATGTTTAATATTTTTCTTAATTTGTTCATTTTTTATTTTTATTTGTTTAATTATTTCATTTTATTCATTTTACATATCTATATATTTAATATATTATATATTTATTAGTATTAATAATTTATATATATGTATATTAAATTTATTCATTTTATCGATAATTGTTTAATTAATTAAAAATTTAATACTTTTTTTAATTTACTCATTTTAAATTTTTATTTGTTTAATTATTTGATTTTATTCAGTCCCTTTATCATCACTAAAAAAGCGATAGTAAAGGATACACTTTATCAGCGATAAAAATAAAGCATTGATAAAGGTTTCCCTCTATGAGTGCTAAAAAAGCAGTGATAAAATGTATATTTTATCAGTGCTAAAAAATACTGATAAAAGGTCTCCTTTGTCGGTGTTTTTTTAGCACTGATAAAGGGCACCTTTATCATTGCTTTTTTCTAGCACTGATAAAGGTCAGCACTCTTAAAGGCCTGTTTTATAGTAGTGCTAAATGATTTTAATCATATCTCATTAATTATTTATCATTTAACCATTAAATTTATTCAATTCATTGGTACTAGAACACATCAAATTATTATTTAAAACAATAATAAAAATATGTAAAATAAATTGTTCTAACTATCTTTTTATTTACTTGAGGTTTTACTCATCTTTTAATTTTATTAATGATATGTCACATTTTATTCTCAAGATTTATTAATATTTTTCTTGCATTGTAAAATATATTGCGGTTCAATTTAGGTTTGTGTTGTGTATGATACAAGCTATTCAACAAAGTTTTCATTTAAAGGAAAAAAAATAAATACTAAAATCTTGAGGTGCTGCATTCTAACCGTCTTAAATAAATTTTGTCCTCACACTTTTAATTTTTCTCACCAATTAAAATAGATAAAGGTATTATTAATATAGTCATGACTCATGATATAACCATGTATTCAAATCCATCATAATAGTTTATAAAGATCATGTGAAGCATTCAAATAATATCCCCCTGAAGTGTCAAACTAGGTGTGCAGTTAGGCCCTCTTGTTGTGCACCAAATGAAGGTCAAGTTAACACTCAACCAACCTTTTTCAGGGTTATTATCACTAAGTGCATCAAGACCAAATCTTGCATCCACTTTTAGTATCCAGATAGGGATTTCATTGTAAGGAAACCACACACTCTTTACATTACCAAAATTTTAGGACATTTTTTTATATTTAAATTCATCTCTATGGTCCACTAATGTATTCTACTCCTAATTCCCAATAATAATTAAGCCTAAATTTATCAATATCTTTATTACTACATTCCAAACCCAAAATTCATAAAAACCTATGCTCCTAGAATTCAATTTACCCTTTAATCCTCAAACAACATAAAATCATATATCAATCAATATATACCTTAATCATAATATTCCCAAAATATTTTAATATTTTCCCAAAATAAAATAAATTTCCTTGACATCAATTTACTTACAAACTCGAAGGGATACCTATACCTTGATCATGTATTCTTTCTAAAAAATAATAAAAATCACCCAAAATATCATTCATAGCCTTAAAAACCAATCACATAAGACCTCAAAAGGGGTATCTATGTCTTTAAACTTATGATCAATCTTAAAATTATTAACCCTTGATGGTATCCAAACTCCTAAAATATCATCATCTAATAACATCCTAACCTATAAAGTTATTTAAACTCTGCTCTTATACTAATTGAGACACCCTAGATCTGCACTCCTAGATCCAGTAATAACAAATTGTCTTTGATATCAACTGAAGTGTCCCAAACTTAACCATCCATAATTACAATATCAATAAAAAATATTGAATCACTTATATACCCAAGGCCTTTTAGATTTATGGTTTTATAGAGTTAGGGAAAACCTTTATCTAATAAAACTCATATATTTCCCATCAAATGGAAATTTTTTCCACTAAACTAAGGATTCCTTAACTTATAATAAGTCTTCAATATATCCAACTGAATTCTCCACACAAGACATTCATCTTGATGTATCATACACAATACTCTTCTTCATAACATAGATAAATGGAAACATAAGAAAAGTGGGCTCAAATGCTCAATGAGGTTATACATAAGCGATGACAATCGAAAATCATAAGTGAGCATAAGATAAACATGTGGGTATGAAAACATAATCAAGGTACATAAACACATCGTAAGGAAATAATAACCGATAAAACATGGACCATAAGTCATGAATCACAACAAAAGTATTTTGGTATAAAGAATTAGATATCATAGTATAATAGGATCATAAGAATGTGGAAACAACATAAAACATGACATAATAAGCATAAGTCAATGCTCACTGCCAAGACAACATAACGTAGTATGCTAGGATTACTGTTCATGCACTATACATGGTATCTCCTGAGATGAAAACATTACTCAATGCATTGGATGACTATATAATTTTGGGCTCACCCATCACATCATAATATGTACATGCATATGTGTTCCACATAAAGAAAACATACATAAATCCATCAATAATCAAAACATGATAAACTCATGGAAATTAAATAGGTATCCAATGATATTAAGTAACTCTCTAGGTAAATATAATTTAATTAAGAAAATAAAGTATAAGGTATTTATACTAGATAGATAAAGGGTATATGGTTTAGTCAATAATTTCCTTATTCAATCAATGTACGGGTATCTAGGTGAACATCATTCAATTAGAAGAATAAAATATAGGGTATTCACCAAGGAATGTCATTGAAATATAGATTATGTTTATGCATAATGGATGATTAGTAAAGACAAAGGCAGTGATGGATTATTTCTCTTATAGAGATTTCATTTCCATCACATCACGCATACACTACTGGAAAAAAGGCATATACCCACGGTTCAAAACCGTGGGTATAGCCCCCAAAACCGTGGGTATAGGCTATACCCACGGTTTTGGGAACCGTGGGCTGGAACGCCGTCGGTATAGGTCCCCAGCCTATACCCACGGTTTTCCAAAACCGTGGGTATAGGTGTTCTGCCACCGTGTCAACAAAACATTCCCAATTGCCACGGTGTCAATGGCTTTTACCCACGGTTTCAAAACCGTGGGTATAGATCCTAAAATAAAGCTGCAGGCGGGTTTCGATCCCACGACCTCCTCGCTGAAAAGTACCGCGTCTACCACTACCCTACTATCAATTATGTGTATATATATATATATTTAGTTAAATATAGTTATATAAATCGTGGGTATAGAGGGAAGAACTGTAGGTATAGGACTCCCGCCAAAAAAAAATATTTCCCGCGGAAAAAAAAAATTTCCCGCGCACACATGGGAAACCTATACCCACGGTTTTTCAAAACCGTGGGTATAGGTTTTTTATCCTATAACTATCCCCACGGTTTTCCTCAAAACCGTGGGGATAGGTACCCCTATACCCACGGTTCTTGAAAACCGTGGGTATAGGTCAATTTTCAAGACCTATCCCCACGGTTTTGGAAAACCGTGGGGATAGACCCCCCTATGCCCACGGTTTTTGAAAACCGTGGGTACAGGTCTTGAAAATTGACCTATACCCACGGTTTTCCAAAACCGTGGGTATAGGGGGTACCTATCCCCACGGTTTTGAGGAAAACCGTGGGGATAGGTCCATTTTCCAGTAGTGATACATAAGAACATGGATAATGATTTAAAGGATTATTCTGACATGATATCCATTTATATGAAATATATTATTCAAGGAAATATGTCATTAGAAAGAGTGGAACATGAAAGAGTATTAACATATATGAAAATTGTTAAGTGGAAGACATTAAATTGAATAAGTTTTAATAAAAAAATTGTTTAGTTTTTTTTCGTAACTTTGAAATAAAAGGAAAAATCCACCTTTAAGTGAGAACATAAAGGTAAGAAAATTCCGTTTAAAAAAATTGATAATTATTTAAAACATTTAATAGATGTAATGTCTTTGAAAAGGAATACATAAGAAAATGGAAGTTAAATACTGAAAATCATTTTTATATCTTTTGTTGATGTTTTGTGCAAACAGAGAAACGTGACTCTTTTTTTCCCTCCTCCAAATCCATTTTTTGTATTTTCAAAAGCTACTTTTAAGATGAGTGGTAAACTCAAAGATATCCAGAGATTGAAGATTTCAAAACATAATTCAAGACAAAATCAAACTTAAAACATGAGCACAAGTAAACTATTCAAACAAAAACAGTGCCATTCTGAATTGTCATGTCTCAGTTGTCCACTCCAAGCTTCGTCAACTTCCACAGTGCCACCCATTGAGAACATATTAAAACTTTCAAATTTCAAATTTCACCTTTCAAATAGAAAACCATAATAACCCCCTTGGTTGATGAGCCACCTTGCATCACACGCCCTGACCCACACTATACCACGGCCGCACCAGACCACCGGCAAGAGCCACCCACTAGAATCCAATGATGCTGTTGAAGAACCTCCAAACAGAACACCGCAAAATCCATGAGAACCACCAGTCGAAGAATCAACACAACCCTCACGAAGGTCAGGTCCAACAAAACCCAAAGATGGAGGTGAGGCCACCACGGGATACTCCACCTAGAAGGTCGTCGGTCGCGCGAACTCACATCCCAAAGCCCCTTGAACATCGTCGTGCAACTCCGACTTGGAGAAGAATGGTGGAATCCTGGAGTAAGATCAGAGGAATGAGCGGACCAAGACCTTGACGGTGAGCTTGTCGCCAGGGCCACTAAACCATTAGATGAAATCAAGAGATGAAAACTGGAGCCTCAACTTCATCACCAAAGAAGAGAACCAAAGGGATCACCGACACTCCATCAGCAGAACACCGAACTAAAAAAACACAAGATAAACCAAATCCAAAAAAAACTTCCACCCAAAAGAAAGAGGAGCCCAGCAACATGGTGACCAACATAACCCAAAAAGAAGAAGAAAAAGAAACAAAAGAGAAGAAAAGGAATCCAACGCTTGTAAAGTACAAGAACGAGATTGATGCCAGCCCCCCTCCAACACCATCCCAAGAGGACCCAAAACCCCCATCATGACTGACCAGGATGGGGTCGAGTAAGATGAGTCGGTCAACAAGGGAAGAGGAGAAGTATGAACGTTGGATGCCACCACCGACGTCGACCCAAGCCACTTGAAGCACCGGCACCCAGACCCAGCATGGAGGTCCGAGGAATAGGGTTAGGCTGATAGAGGGGTGGTGAGGGCCATCCAAAATCCACACCAGTGAATAGCCAAGTCAAGAATGCAAAGAATAAAAAGAGTCAGGGAGAAGAAAATTAAGCCCGGTGAATCAGAGCACCATCGTGCCAGATGTAACTGCAAAAAACCCTAAGAAGGGGAAGAAGGAGGGGCGACAAGAGAGCTGGGAATGTTGGGCGAATGCGGAGCCATCCCAGGTCGAGAAATGTGACTCTTTCAAAAACCATTTTGAGAAGGTAACAAAAGTATTTTAAAAAGATATTTCATCAATAAGATGTTCCAATAATAGAACCTTGAAAATAAGGATATTTATAATGGAATAATCTGGTAAGGAAAGGTAGTAAAAAAATTCCCTTATAATCTTTTTCAAGTTTGACTTTAAGAAATAGTATGAATGGAATCATAAAGACATGGATCCCCTAAAATGAGGAAAGAGGTCATGGGACCTTTACAAACAACGTAGTGGGTGAACTATAGATTCTTAAGGGAGGGAAAGAGACCATCAATTTATCATAAATGAATGTAATACAATAAGGTATTCATTTCAAGATCTTGTATTTGTGACTTGGAGGAGAAGATGGAAAGTAGAAAAACAATACTTGAAAAGAATGGAGTCTTGAAATGAAAACTCTTACATGAAATCCCAAATTGATTGGTGCGTGTGTCTAACCTCCTGAATAACCAAATTAAGTTTATTAAATACTTTCTTCAGGACCTTTTTCATGTATATTTCATTTTTAAGGTCCATTTATTATAATATGTCATTCATTTATTGTATAGTTGTTTCTCTCATCACCCACTTAGGGTTGTTCGGTCAATTTATCCAAAAATAATTGGGTACATTGACTATGGTCAAAGGAGCTATAAAATAGTTTCATAATCTATAGAATTTTATAATTAGTCTTTATCATTCCATTTATACAAGAGTTGCATAGTTACATAAATTATCCATAAAATAAAATAAAATTATGAAAGATGTCTCGGTATACACATTTTTGGGCGGTTAAAATTATTATGATCATTTATTGTTAATATTGTTAATATAATTCCTAATCTATCTTTCCAGAATCTTAATCATGTCACAAATGTTTTATTTATTCATTAAATCTGTTTGTGAAACCAACCATGTAAGGCGATGATGAAAAATGGAATACATCATCCATGGAGGTGATGAACCAACCAAAACATGGGCGATGATTTCATATTTGAGTTAAAGAGAGGGAGTGGGATAATTGATATTCCATTAATATTTCAGTATAAATATGATACAGATATCATTATATCATTATGGATTGAATAGATTTCTAGTAGATAAAAGAGGAGGAGAATTTAAAAGAACATGGTTGAGATAATTACCTCTTCCCTTGGTTGTCCTTTAGACTACACCTTAAGACTTCTTAGATAGATCTATCGGTGAGACCAAAACCTCTAGGGAATGGGAAAGAGGGTGTGAGGAGAAGGGGGGGTGAAGGGGGGGTATTTATAAAAGGGGGAGGGTTGTTTTAAAATAAAAAATGAATATTTTTTCATTTAGGCCATGTTCCATGAGTGGTAATGATTCCCCCAAATGTTTGGCTTTATTATTAAACAATTGAGGGTTCTTTCACCTTTAGATTAAGCCAAAGGTGAGTGGCACCTTTGAGCCACTCATTAATTACAAAGAACCAAAAATAGTTTTTTATTAGGATAAAATATATTTTAGATTCCAAAATGTCAAATATATGTTTCTGAAATCAGCTTAATATTTTTAAATTCGTTATTTTACTCCTTAAATTCATTTTTGGTTGAAAAAAAAGTTTCATAAATTTTTATGTCATATTTATATAACAGTGATGTCATAAAATTCATGATATTCATAAAAACTGTATTTTTAACTTTTCACTAAAAATAAACCTTTTCAAAAAAAATCACCCTAGTCTAATTTTGACCGAAGGAATCCAAAAATGACATTTATTTTATCAAATTCAAATTCTAAAATTTAGGAATTTATCTTTTAAACAAAAATGTAAAATATAATGATAAATGGTTTTTATAGGAAAGTGACTTTTTAAATATTATGTGTTCTTAGTCTTATTTCATATCAATTATCAATTAAATGAGTGTCGGTCTATTTGTTTGTACATTAAAAAATTATTAGAATAATCCTTTGAAAGTGTTCGATTTAATTTGTTAAGATAAAAATAAATACTATATAGAAAAATTTAATTCTTCAAAAAATAATCATTTTTAACACTAAGTGTTTTTAATCGCATCTCATCCATTATTTATTTTCTAACTATTAAATTTCTTCTATTCATTAGTATTAGAACACATCAAATTATTCTTTAAAACAATAATAATAATATGTAGAATAAAACATTTTAACTACCTTTTTATTTACTTGAGGTTTTACTCATCTTGTAATTTTCATAATGATATTTCACATTTTATTCTCATGATGTATTCATGTTTATCTTGCATTGTAAAATATATTATAGTTCATTTTAGTTCGCGGTTTTGTATGATGCAAGTTATCCAACATAGTATTTATTTAAAAAATATATATACTAAAATCTCGAGATGTTGCATTGGAATTATGTGATGGGTTCGGCATTTTGCTAACCTGCGTTTATTATTTATGGTATGAGAAGTCATGGGGTGGATGTTGGCCCCAACTGTTGTTGCATGAGATGTCACAAGAATGACGCACTGCCCTCGACTTTTTATGAATGAAATTCCTAGGAGACACCCTAGGATATGGTGTTTACACCTGGTACTATATGGGATGCCTAGGAAATTTCCTGGGATCCGACATTTACGCCTGATACTACATGTAATGCATAGGATATCACATGAGATTTGACGACTGTGCCTATATGGGATGCCTATGATACTTTCTAGGATCCAGTTCTTGCACCAGATATGATATGGGATTCCTATGATACTCCCTAGGATTCAAAGTTTATGTCTTCTACTATATGGGATTCCTAGGATACTTCTTAGGATGTGGTGTTTACACTTGATACATACTGAGTGTTTTATGAGATGATCCGGGCAAGACACTCTACCCCCTGAGCGATCATATACATCTATGATGATATTATGGGCGGGTGTTCACCCGCCCCTTGGCATGATTATGTCATGTGCTCAGAGACACTCCAACACTGTTCAAAGTAGGTATGATCGATCTCAGGTGTCATGTTAGAAACCGAGGATCGGCGATAATTGTTTATTTACGCTTCAGTGATTACTGTTTATTTTATGAGCATGTCACATGTGCATACACTGTATTTGCTGGTTATGTTAGAGACCTTGTTGGTGATACCCTACTGAGTTGTACTCATACCCTGCTCGGGAAACCATGACACTTGAATACCCAAGAAGACTTCACTATTTGTAGGCTAAAGTATGGCAGAGGCCCAATGTTACATGATCAATTTGAAGTCTGGGAAGTGATGAGGCTCAAGGATGGTAATAGAGCCTCCTATATTTTACTTTTAATTATTTGTATGTATGGTCAGCCCAATGGGTGACCAATTGAGATGTATGACAGTGTGCTTCCGCATTACATTTGTTATAGTATTGTGGTTTATTTGATTATGCCTACTTTGATTATCTGTTGTGGATGCTATTTGGTTATTTTTCCGTTATTGTGCTACTCTGATATGAGGGTATAGTCTCTCAACAATAACACCTTAGACTATCGCCGCTAATCGACGGCGTACAGAGAGACGCCTCAGGTCACATGACGCCATTGGTCCGGGAACTATCGAGTGGTTCGGGGTGGGAGCGTTACATTGATGAAGACAAACCTTTTATAAGAATTTTTTCATAGATTTAATTTTATCCAGAGTCATTATCTTATATTTTTTATGAGATATGTTTAAAGTAAATTCTATAAACTTGTTTTGATTTAATTGAGACCGATTACACACCATCTTGAAGAAGTATAATGTACTCAAGAGAAGATTTTTTATGAACCAAAATTTTGGGAATTAATTTCTCCTCTTGAAGGTGTTGTGATGTTTATAAAAGCTATTTTTCACTTGGTCTATATGGCTCATCTTCTTCACACTTCAAATCATCAATATCTTACTTGTGTGGGAGGCCCAATATGCACTTTGTTAAAAAAAAAGTTCGGAACCCTTTTGCTTCCATTTTTGATTGATTTTGATAAAAATGAAACAACTCTATATGTAGTGGGATATCACCCACAACGCATGAGAGCTAGATGCTCTAATCAAATGGTGAATCTTATAAAATTCACTAGTATTGATCATTGTTAAGTTTGATTCCGTTTGAAAGTGATTGAGAGAAAAGAGAGATGTTCAAGGATCCAACTGCTTTAATCGATGATGAAGCATTGGTTTAGATTGATAAAAAAAAAATTAAGAGGTGTAAGATCAACGATTCCTCCCCCGTCTCCCCGCCTATTAGTGATCTTCATTCCTCAGGGCTCTTCACTTACCTTGGATTGATGACTAGCTGGGAGAGAGTGATTTATGGTTATTTTGCGGGGAGGAAGAATATGAAGTGGGGAGTGGGAGGAGAGGGGTTGGAAGATTTATAAAATAAGGTGAAATAGGTGGGAATGTGGGAATAAAATAAGAGGAATAAAAGATCAAAGAAAAATAAAAAAAATGATAATTTCAAAAAAAAAATCTATCTTTTTCTATTATTTTGATTGTTCTTCAATTTATTTTATGTTTCTACTCAATCCTCTATTCCCCAAACAACTAAGACTCACCAAACTAAGAAGAGTGTGATCCATCCTCTCCATTACTAGTCATCGCTTTAGATCCAAAAAGTCACAATAATTTCAAACGATTCATTTAAATTTTATCTACATGACCAATCATTAAAAAACCAATTTACAGATTTTATTAGTTACAACTGAAATGACCTGACAATTTACTAAAAAATTTATTTAAAACTAATTATTAATTTCTTAAAATAAGGAAGGTCTTTCCTCCGGCTACATGGTTGTTTCACGTCCTCGCTTTTTTTTAATCTTGTTTTTGTTTTTTACTTTTTTCTCTTCTTCTTCCCATATATTTTCATCTTATTGTGTTTTTCTTCGTCTTTTTAATCCTGTATTTTAAAAAATATATTTACTTAATTTATATATTATGTGAACATATATAATTACTTCTCAGGTTTTTGATAATTAATTAATCAAATTGTGATCTAGAAGTATTTTATTAGATAAATTTTAAACTCATTTTCTCATAATTTCTGCTTTAATTTAATTTAGTAATTTATTCTATTATATTTTTTTATCACAATTGGAATTTTCATTCTTTAAATTTATAATTGATTAGTTGAATAATAAATAATATTTATTAAGATTATTTAAGAATTTTTTAAATGTTTTAGAAAATTTGCCAAAATGATCTCTCATATATATTCAATCACCTCACACTTAGTATTACATAAACTAATACACTACACTTTTATAAAAATTATAGATATTGGTGATTAAATCTGTAATCACCGTAATGAAAGATCTCACCATAAATTCAATAACATATCCAAAGATCTCATTCTTCTACTTAAACCCGTAACACTCTATCATGATTTCTTAAGAAATCAAAATGTAGAAAATAGACAAATTCAAAATTGAATTACAAAACTGCTTTTCCACCAAACAATAGGGAACCTAAATGATGAAATGGAAAGCCTAACATCTACATTACCTACCTTGTAAAGCCCAAAAACTGCCACTTTACAAGGAAAGAAAATATTCATTACATGAGTCGGGGGGGTCTATTGCTGATCACCTGCGGCCTTCCACGCTAAAATGAAGAATGCAGGCATGTTCTACTGATCTCTATGTGACCGAAAGTAGTACATGAATTGGATCAAAATCTGCAGGCCATGTTAAGGGTGCAAGAAGCAATAAAAATAGTAACATAGTTCTCTGCTTTATTACAAACAATTCATTCACAGGGAAGGATACACAAGTATCAAGAAGTGCACAGCCTCCAGCATCCACCAGCCATGGAAGATTTGGCTGGATTTTAAACCAATCCAAACTGTTCACTAGTATGCTACATGGAATTATAAAAAACAACATTCAGGCCAAATTTAATGACGCAAGCATGGGACAAACAATCATTAGGTCCATTCTAATTTGTGCATTTACAATTATTTGGAAACAAGGTGTTTCTACAAATATGAGATTAAAGCAAAAATAATAATAATGCATTACCAAGTTAGGACTAAATGGGTTTAAGTCTTGTTTGTTGTCGTTGTATTGGTTTCTTGTTTCAATATTGAACTGGGATTAGAATGACTGTAAATAAACACTCACCTCGCAATGTAAGTGATATTGCCCGCCAATGCAAAAATGAACATGCTCAGACTTAGGCCCTGCACGTTGTGGAAGACTTAATCGTAAATTTGTGTTTTCCATTTTCATTTTTCAAAAATGGATTCATTTTTCAAAAATGGAGTCATTTTTCAAAAATGGAGTTTTCATTTTCTAGGAAACATGAAAAGATTTTTTATCTCCGATTCCATTTTCATTATCTAAAACATGTTTTTCATTTACAGAACCCAATACATTTTTGAAAAATAATAACTTAAATATTTTCCAGAACCAAGCACAGCCTTCATGTTTTGTAATTCTATCGTTCCAAAAAAAATAGTCTGAATAACTGTATCCCACTAAAAAAAGTGTTGAATAAAAGGGTGAGTAAACAAATGCTAAGAAAAATAATTTAAACCCCCTTCGCTTCAACTTCTTGTCGAGATCCACCCTTTCGGTTGAAAAGCTTACCTTTACATTGCCCCTTCTTATCTGCATGATTTTATTGGTAGCAAAGCATCAGAATCAGATATGTTAGGAGGATAAAATTCTAGAGTGGAAGAACGGAGAGTAATGAAGTACAAAATGCAGAAAGTTTCGGGTTCACGGGTCGGGTTCATGTCGGGTTCACATAGACTCCATCATGGCATGTCCAACTAGTTGACAAAAAAGAACTTTTTTCAAGAAGCAATCCGAAAACACTTGGGCAGCATTTGACAGCACTTACTGAAAATTGGTTATAACACTTATCACGTATGATAATCAGTTGAAATAATAAGCGGTGTTCGTTATGTTTCTGAAAAACTGCTTATACTTAGATTTTTGAAGAAACCCACTTAAATAAATGGCAGAAAATCACTTTTGCAATCAACGATCTGAAAACACTTACACAAAGCCATTTTTTATAGGAATGCAGGGCAGGCTGGGTGTTGTCCGTGTGGGGGATGTGTGCAGTGAGAGGGGCAGTTGGTAGGGGTTCGGTAGTAGTTGCTAGTGGCAGGGGCATCATTGTACTTTTATACTAAAAAGATAGTTGGGATTGTTGGTTGATTAGTTAGGGATATTAAATAGGGAGAGGGCTGAGGGAAGGGGACAGGAATGAACATTTGGAAATTAGCTTGGCAGTTGGGCGGGTTGGACCTTGGGAGGTTTCAACTGAGACTCTTCGAGAAGTGGTCTTTCCAAAAGAGTTCTTCTTACTCCTTTTCTTCTTCCTCCTCCTCAAGTGTAATCCTATACTGCTAGAATTTTATATAGAGTTAAAAGTTTCTTTCCTTCTATTATAGTTCTGTTGTGCAACTACTTGTTAAGCCAGAGTCCTAACATTTGGTGCTTTCATTGAGAGGAAAGAAGTATCTTGATAAACGGACTCGAGAAAGTGTTTCTTGATTCAGTTTAAGAGATTCTGACGCAGCTGTTGTGAATACGTTCAAAGTTGCTGAACATTGGAAATCTAAATGCAAACTAGAATGGAAAACAAGGTCGCGACTATGGAAAATGCATTGGAGAAACAACAATGGAAGAATCAAGAGTTGGAGCAATCGATTAACGCCGTACAAACTAGCATTGAGAATATGCAAAAAGGTCAATCAGAGTTCCAACAAGTGCTACAGAAACTAATACAGGTGAATGGGGAAAAAATCACTCGTAGAATTCATGATTTGGAGGAACGGTGGAACGATCCAAGGAGTTGCAGCTGCAATTCAAGTGATGTTCGGTATCTGGAATTTGTGGTGAATCGGCTGCAGCATGTTCCTCGGGAAGCGGCGAAAAGAATAGGGAATACGGAAGGAAACAAAATGAGATTCCAAAGCCTGACGTCCATGCTGGATGGAGTGAGAAGCATTACCAAGAGAGTCAAGTTACCATCTTTCGTCGGGGAGGATCCATGCGGATGGATAAAAGGCAGAAACATACTTCCAAATTAATTGTACACCGGAAGATATGAAGCCGCCTCTTGCACAGATATGCATGGAAAACATGGCTGTGTATTGGTTCCTAACATAGCAGTGGGATAATCCTTGCTCGAATTGGGAGAGGCTAAAGCCCGCGCTCATGGAAAAGTATGGGAAGGAGATGGAAGGGGATTCATTTCAGCATTTTGCTTGGCAGCAGCTAGGAGGTCAGGTCCTTGGGAGGACTCGCCACGGCTCCCGGAAGTGGTCTTTCCTGGAGAGAGTTCATTTCCTTTCCTTCTCCCTCTTCTTCTAGATCTACATCTCATTCTCATCTCACTGTAATTTCTGTTACGATTCTTTTTGTGCACTGAAATTACCGCTGTGTGGCACAATAAACAGTTGGTTTGATTCTCTCTCCCTCTGGTTCTGCTGTGCGGCCTCCTGTTTGGTAAGAAACCTAACAATTTGGTGCTGAGCCAAACTGTTGCCCCTATCATGTGATGAAGAAAACTGTTGCCCCTATCTTGGCTCAGTCATGAAGTTTGTAGTCAAGAGGAAGACATCTCGCCTACTGCTTTCTGCGACCAGAATGCAGGAGATGAACCTAATGTTCCGGATGAGTTTAATGCAGGTTCTGCAGAGGAAGTTGTTGCAGATGCAGTTAGAGTTGCTGAAAGAGAGTTGGGAGTTGCCATTGTTGTCGTCCAGTTTGGCTACCAGCAACATGATTTTTCCGCAAGTAGTGAATATCATGTTTGACCAGCAACGAGTGTGAATTGGTGTTTTCAAAATTAAAACGTTGTCATACAAAATTAGTGTGTTTCTTATTATTATTATTATGCAAATTGTTTGTTATGGGCTGTTCTGTTCCGGGCCTTGTATGAGGCTTCAGTTTTTTGCGTTAGGGCCTGCTTCATTGGCCAGCTTGACACTTACCTATGCCACCGTGGTGATCCTTTTATTCTGTTTTCTGCTGGCCGTCGATACTTTGTGATCCAATGGCTGGGATTCCATGTTTTGTGTTACTTGGTTTGTTGATTCGCCACCGCCTGTGCATCCCTGCCCGTCTGCGTGTCCCGTTTTCTACGGGATCTTTTACGCCCGTGCTGCCTCGTCTGTTACGCCTATCAAGGCGACCCCTCGATGTTGCCGCTGCGTTGTTTCTCCCCCCGCTGTTTTGATTTGAGATGAATTTTCGTAGTCTTCAACCGGAAGAGATCCGAGAGTTCTGAGAGAAATCCTTGTAGTTCCGAGACCCACAGCCTGCATGCCTTCCCGATGCCGTTCCGATGACCCCGGTGGAGAACTTAGATCTTGCGAGTTCGGTAGAGGTCGCTTTCGAATACAACATCCGACCCCGACAGAGGCATGCGTTCTTCAGTGCTTCTTTGTTGTGAGCCCGTTCTTTACCTTATGTTTAGTCTTTGCATTGTATGTTATGGTTTCTTTGCTGGTCTGGTTTGCAGAGTCTGGATTGCATGCATGAGTCCGTCCAGATCGGGAGAGTACTCCATTAACACCGAGCCATATTTCATCACTGGCTCTTGGGGCGCAAGGGTCTTCGTTCTCAGATAGATTTCGTGGTCCGTGTGCGTCTGTCTTATTTCGTTTCTCTATTTGTATGTGCTCTGCTGTTTCCGTTTTGCATAGTAATAAAAAAAATTGTGGTGGTGTTCTTGTCGTGGAGTAGGACCAAACAGGTCCAAACCACTTAAATATTGGTGTTCCTTTTACTTTCCAGCATCTTCGTTTTTTGTTCTTTTGATATTGTTAATAAAACGATTCTTTTTGTTGTGTTTACTGCGAATGTTTTCTGTAAACCAAGAACCGATTCCATAACAAGTGGTATCAGAGCCTGTTATTCGTTTTATTTTACAATGTCTGTAAAATTTGAAATTGAAAAATTTGACGGTGAAAATGATTTTAATTTGTGAAGAGTTAAAATGTGTGCCTTATTAGTTCATAATGGCATCGCTGATGCTTTACACGGTAGTAAAAAACATGTAGTGACCGTCGCTGCCGATGGATAGTCCACCACTGCCTTTGTAGATGTTGATGCTAGTATACTTGAAAAGGCTCACTGTACTCTTCTGTTAACTTTAGGTGATAAGGTTCTGTGTGAGGTTGTACATGAAACCACTGTTAAATCTATTTGGATTAAGCTCAAGCATCTGTATATGACTAAGTCTTTGCTAGGACGTCTGTATAAAAAAATGCGATTATACAATTTTAAGATGTCCCCTGGTTCTTCTGTGTATGTTCATATAGATGAGTTTAATAGGGATTTCGGTGTTTTGAGTGCGGTAATATCGGCCACATAAAACGTTATTGTCCTAATTTGAAAGATAAAGATAGTATGGCCCAGTCACATGTGGTATGTCCCGATTATGAGTCTGCTGAAGTTCTTAAGTTTGCAGCCTCTTCGTTAGAACTAGACATAGGTTTTGTGTAGTCTTTTTCTTGCATTCTTAGAACTGGCTCCACTTGTCTTTGTGGGGGAATCACAGTTGAGAAAAAGGGTTGTGTGGACTGGTCTAAGCAGTTCGGACTTAGGTGGAGAAGTGTTTCCTTTTCCAGTCTGCTTCCTATTTGTGGTTGTTGTGAATGTTTCTACTGCCTGCTGACTATTGTTGTATTTTATGAGCTTTGTTTTGTTTTATTGTTCAATGTATTTTACCCCCGGGAAAGGTTGTTTTGATGCAGGTATATGCATTTCGGGAGTTGCTGATTATGAACAAAACAAAGGTAATTGTGGAGTAAGCTCCGTTTTAATGTGGTTGCATAGTCTATTTAATTTTTCTAAGCATGTTAGTAGTATGTAAGCAGTAGATGTGAAGTATAGGTAGAATATGTGCCACTACCGACACATGCTAGGTGATATTCTTGCTGGGTGGATATTTATAGACCTATGTGTTTTCAAGTTTTAAAAAATCTGCCCACACTTCTTAGGATTTAATGGCAGTTAGTTGTTTGCAAGAACACCATCAGTATAGTTTTAATTTTAATATTGAAAAAGTTGAGATTTGTGAATTGGTGTTTTCAAAATTATGCAAAATTAGTGTGTTTCTTATTATTATTATGCAAATTGTTCGTTATGGGTTATTCTGTTCCGAGCCTTGTATGGGGGCTTATGTTTTTTGCGTTGGGGCTTGCTTCGTTGGCCCGCTTGAACCTATGCCACCATGGTGATCCTTTTATTTTGTTCGTTGTTGGCCGTCGATACTTTGTGATCCAATGGTTGTGATTCCATGTTTTGTGTTACTTGGTTTGTTGATTCATTGCCGCCTGTGCATCCTTGGCCGTCCGCGTGTCCCGTTTTCTGCGGGATCTGTTACGCCAGTGTTGCCTCGTCTGTTACACCTGTCACATAATTATTTATGGTGCGCGACACACAACGGCGACAAGGGCCCCCGACGCAAAAGTGCACAGCGGGTGACAATATTAACTTGTGGCGCATAGAAGAGATGCATACATATATCAACAATAACAAATAATAAATTATACAACAATTACATAAATATAAAAGATTTGTGTCAATAATTCATATTTCATCCATCAAAAAACAAATTAAGTCAACAATGACACACAAAATATGAAATGCAAACAAAGATTCAAACATACAACATTTAAGGAGTGGGGGTTCCCTCATTATCATTCTCAGAATTAGCGGGAGAGACTTCATCATCACCAGATGATTCTTCCCCACCACAAGGCATCTCTTGAACATTTTCATCTTCTTCACTTGTTTCATTCTCAATCTCTTCCTCTTGCACCTCTTCTTCTTGTTCTTGAATAGTATTCATAGATTTCTCTTGTAAACACTTGGTGTGAAAACTCGATGTTCTAGTAGTATGGGCCAATTCTTCTGCACCGGAAGCCAAAGCCACATCACCCCAAGTCAAATCATCATCATAGAAAACAAAGTCATCAGCTGCATCACGCTCCTCGTCCACGACACCAAGCAACAACTCATTGCAGTCATCAATTTCCTTCAAAGAGATAAGGTCAATGAAGTCTCGTTCATTGAATCTACGCATCAAGGCTCTATTATACTTGATAAAAACTAAGTCATTCAATTTTGCTTCAGCAAGCCTGTTTCTCCTTTTTGTGTGAAGATTTTAAAAAACACTCCAATTTCTTTCACAACCTGAAACACTGCATGTAAGACTGAGCTCTTTTATCGCAAAATGTCTCAAGTGTGAAGTCGATGCACCATTAGTTACCCACCAATCAGCAGGTATAAGGCCCCAGCCTTAAACCTTACTTAATCTTGAGTTATTACAAGATTACACATTGAAGATCTTTTCAGGTTTAGATTTTTAGAGAATTAGATCATGAAACTTGCATTACATTCCATATTTAGACAAAGTGGTTACATGAAAGACAATATTCATTCTTCCCATCAACGGAAACATATTTAAAATAAAACATGGATTCTTTCTTGACACATCCTTGACACTGTCACCACATCATGTACCCTTCCCTTGACCTGTGAAAAACATTTCAAAAACTTGGGATGAGCATAAAAAGCTCAGTAAGGGATATAAAAATATGGAAAGGAATCATGAGTACATGTATACATAAGAATGAAATCATACTTTACCCATAAAACATAGGCACTTTAACATACCTCATAAAATCATAGAAATAATATGACATAAAGGTAACTTGAGGCATTCATAACGTTCTTACGTAGGGAGTAACCCTCTTGGTTACGTTTGGAATACCCATCACAGTATATTCCCTAAATCTCTTCGGAGAAACCTTAACGTTTCACTCCTTCGCGTTACCCAATGCATTGGAGAGCTATATCGGGCTCACCCGCCCTTAGTTTATCACGGAACCACCCGTTTTCATAACAATGTCCAAGAACCATAACATAAATGTATCACATAAAACATGCATAAAGGAAATATAACATTTCCACATTTCAATCACAATATAACATTTTAGGATATTTAAATAATGAATCCATAAAAAAACCATTTTCAAAACCATTT
The DNA here is from genome assembly GCA_963277665.1 of Viscum album. Lineage (NCBI taxonomy): Eukaryota > Viridiplantae > Streptophyta > Magnoliopsida > Santalales > Viscaceae > Viscum > Viscum album. Next base: position 276,482,096 of record OY728123.1, on the reverse strand, counting down.
AAAACATTTAAAAGAGATTTTTGAATCAAAGTGTCTCATACCACCTTGAAGCTTAAAATTTTAAACCATTAATATCCATATAAATAAATCCTTAAAACCATTTTGAAAACATGGATATTAATAAGAACAAATAATTAAAACATTTAAAACGATATTTTGGTTAAAGGGGTTTTACCAAAATTAGTGACACTTGAATACAATAATTGAAGAATAAAATTTAGTCAGAACTTTATAATATCATGAGAATAAATGTATTCATGATATAATACTCCAAAGGACAGTATATACACCATATAAGAGTGAATTGGTGCATAACAACAATGAACTCTCAATAGAAATGTCAAATGTGATGAAATCCCTTATAAAGAAGGTATCCTTAAATTAAGGACAAATCAATCTCAAAAATATGTGACAAATATAAATACACCCAATATAAGTGGATATTATGTGTAAAACAATAAAAGGTCATTCACACATATTCAATGGATAACATATTCAATGACCACATGTTGAACCCAAAGAAATCGAAATTGGGTTAAAAAGTTCCCTTGACAGCCTAACGGCATCACATCAAAATGAGTTGGTGAGAGATAAAAAGTGTATCTCATCACTTGGACATAAAATTTACATCAATAAGGATATATGAGAACATATCCCAACATAACAATATGTAAATTAAATTACCCAACAAAAGAAGTCTTTTAAAAAAAAGGAGGGTGAAAGGTTCCCTTACCGACTTGGGTATCTTTCAAGACATACACCCCATGAAAGAAGGACAATAGATCATTGTTGTAAATACTCATAAACGAAAGTATATTACACAAAGAGTAGAATAATGGGCAGTACATACACCACTCAATGGAATTTGTGGCAAATGTAGCATAAATCTCACGGGAATAAAAGTGAGATGAAAAATCCCTTACGAAAACTCGGCAGCCTAACGGCGCCACATAAAACTTCCGAATATGGATTGATGAGATCAAATAGGGTATCTCATCACATTACAATAAAATGTAAAGCAAGAGGAATATAAAATAACATACCTCAACATTACAAAGAGGAGCTTAAAAGAAGTGACATAAAGGAGAGTACGTAAAAAGAAAGAGAGAGGTTAGATCTCTTACGAAAGTTCGGCAGCCTAACGGCACCACTCAAAACTTCCAAAATGGATTGATGAGAGAGAATAGGGTCTCTCATCACATGAACATAAAAATTACAGTAAGTGTAATATAAAATATCATCCCAATAACAAGAAAGATGAGCTTTAAAAGAAATGACATAAAAGTGTGTACTTAAAAAGAAAGAGAGGAGTAGGATCCCTTACCTCGGGTCCGACTTGACTCGATCGTTCTTTAACGTCCTGAATAATAAACTTGAGTTAATTTCTACTTGCTTAAGAACCTTTTCAAAGTTCATTATTCCTTTTATATCAATTATTGACATGTTATAAACATTATGTAATCATTTAAGTTAATAATATTTGTTTTGCCGATATTTGGTTCTTAAGTCGAAAGTGGACTTCTTACAATTACATGTTGTTCGTGTTGTCAAAGGTTCTTTATATCCAGAATGACATTCCTGATTTGGATATCATATATATATCATATATATCCAGCATATACATGTATTTATAATATTACATAATCATTTAGAGGTAAGAAATGAAATGCACCGTTCATGGAGATGGTAAGCCGTACGTACGCATGAACGCTACTTTCATTTCTTTGTCATATTAATGGAATTAAAACTAAATGAGAGATATGTATATTTTAATTACAGAATTATATTCATCATTTAGATGTATCATTCATCATATATATCCATTATATACATGTACTTATAATAGTACATTACATTTGGGGATAAGAAATGAAATGCACCGTTCATGGAGACGGTAAGCCGTACGTACGCATGAACGCTACTTTCATTTCTATCTCATACTTTAATGGAAAGAAATAATAATGATATAGAGGTATATAATAATTCCAGTATAACATTAAATCCATCCCTTATACGTCCCACGTATGGCATTAACGAATCACATCACTTTGAGGGGGCGGTAGTCCGCACTTCCTAAAATAAAGATATCGCGTATACCCATAATGGAAGCCATAAAGGTAAGGCACAAATGAAAAATACCGAAGTATAAGTAAAACATAAACATATTATATATCATATATAAAAATAGTGACATCATAGTGGCCACCTTTGAAGGTGTTAAATGAGTATTGAACAATCATCGTTTCGGGAGGCAGAATTTCGCCATCCACGGAAACCGTATGTTCTTTAACCATTTGATGTAGTTGTGTGAGAGTGTAGCTCGAATAAATCTTATAACAACATCCTAGTATATTGAAGATACTGGTGTTGTTACAAAATAAGTAAATAAAAAGAGTTTAGGGGGTTGGAGAAGCAAAATAAAACAAATGAACATAAGAGAATGAATTACCTTTAAAAGTGTAACTCCTTTTGATTTGAGCATAAAGGCTTCCTTTGAAAGAATTCTGCCCAAAGGGAATCCTCTAGGATGAGGAGAGGGATGTGGAGAGAGTAAATGGGCAGGGGTTGGCCGAGCCAAAGGCTTGAGGAGTGTGTGAAATGAGGTAGAGGTGGGGGCCTTTTATAAGAGGAGAGGAGGGGTACTTTTGGAAAGTAAGAAATATTACTTTATTTGAAAATGTGTTTCGGTTTTAAAAGGTCCCACATTGATATTATTCGAGGATAAGGTGTTAAGGGTTCGAAATCCACCCATACAATAAGTTTTGGACATGTGTAGTTCATAGATTTTACATTATCTTTCCATTTTATTTAAATCGTCAAATAATGATGTCATCGCTGCATCATTATTATGTCATAATTAATTTAATTTATTTAATGTCTAAAAATTATAAAAAAAATACTATTATGTAGGAAATCTTTTTAGCTTTCCAATGACTATTTATAATCAAAAATATGACTTGTATAACCCCACTTAAAAATTGTTTTAGTAAAACATATCATGTTTGTGTCATTTTTACTTTTACATTAAATAAAAAGTTATTTATGTCATTTCCCAACCAAAGTGGATCCATGGGGTCCCCAAGTTGACTCATGGCTTGTCTTGGTCGGCCATTACACATCCAATGAGGTTAGGACATGTGTCAAGTTCATTTCATTTTATTAAAGCATTATTTTTACCTTAAACTACACTAATTACCACTAATCGCAATTAAAAACTTAATAAGTTACTATTCACCAAAAAATTATTCTTATCCCATTGAACCACATTTTACTTCTTAATGACAACCATGTATGTCGGATTTTTGAAATTCAAAACACATAAGTGGTAAAATTTCATTTAAACAAAAAATCAGCTTTTATAAGTACCACTTAGTGGTTTCACTATTCATCAAAAATTGAAGTTTTTAAGAAAAATCCCAAAAATTCACCCTAAGCTATATTTGATATTCCGAATTCAAAAATAAAGTCCGTTTTACAAAATTCAAAACATATTAGTCACATTAATTAATTTAATAATTAATTCCCGCTGTCAGAGCAAATAGCGTGTTTTTATAAAACAATAAGTATCAAAAGATTGACACTAATTTAAGTCGGATTTCAAAGTGAAATTAATTCCAACGACCACTATTGGATTTAATGGTAAAAATATTTTCTAATTTCACTTTAAAACCAATTCAAAATATTATCTAATCATATAAATAAATTAGATTAAAAAGAGGTTTTGAATTAAAACACAACATTCTACACTATTCATTAAAAAAAATGAACTTTATCGGAAAAATACCAAAAAATTACACAAAGTAAAATTTGATGTCCCGATTCTTAATAAGAGTTTTATTTGGTCCAAAATAATGTATAAGAGTGATCAAAACTATATTTAATGACAGTTCTCCATTAAAAGGTGATAAGTGAACCTTTAATGAAAACTAGGGCATATACACCTAAAATTTAATTCTTTCCGTATTTTAAACCTTTAGCTTTTATTGGATAAATGTAAAAACATTAAAAAACATATATAATCATATTTTAGTTATTTCTATCCATTCCCGCCAATATAACGGCTACATGTTAACTACCATTTGAAATAATATTATTTTATTATTAGAGTGCAACGTAAGACTCCCAAGAAACTCGTTGTTGCGTGTTGGGTACGCCATCGAGCATAGCGTCCCCTTTAAAGTCATATTAATATTTTATTCACAAATATGGATAAATATGAAAATGTCATATTCTTTATTTACCTGGGGTGTTACAGCAGGTGCCTTCAATTTCCCATTTCTTATTGTCAAATCAGTGCCAAGAGTGCCCAATGCCTCTATATTTTGTCAAGTCTTCAGCAATCTTATCAACCATCACTATATCAGGTGTCAATCTTTGAATGCATTTAATCAAACCCATATTTACCTCTTCATCAGTATCAATGTCAGGATGATCATAGAAGAACTCTGGATTCAAAGAGTATCATGCAGCATGCAAAAGCCGATGAAGTTGAACTTCCCATCTTCGATCAATTATTTTGAAAATCTCATTATATTTTTCTTCTCTATTGTTGATGGCAGTTGCAATTGATACTTTTTCTCGATCCATGGCTTCATATATGTATCCCATCAGAGGTTTTCTTTCCCCATCAACCAAACAAAGCACTTCAACTAGTGGAGCACCCACTTTGAGAGAATAATTGACATTGTTCCAAAAAGTGGCACTTTGTACAATCAAAACAACATCTTTCCCTTTTCGCTCATTTGCTCATTTACTTTGATTCCATTCATCAGAAATGAACATCTTCCTCAAATTATCTTGTTGGGTATACATGCTAGAAAGAGTGATCATGGCAGTGACAAATCTAGTCTTTCCAGGTCTAAAGAACTCTCTTTCTTTGGTGAATTGTTGCATCAAATTCAACACACCGGCATAGTTATAAATGAATCCACTAATTGTCACTGTCTTCTTCAAAGTTTTAGCAATCATAGAAATTTTCCAAATATCTTCTAAGATCAGGTCAATGCAATGAGCGGTGCACGGGGTCCAATACAAATTATAGTAAGCTACCTCCAATAATCTCCCTACTAAAAAATAGAAAATAAAAAATACTCATATTAGTAAGTAATAAAGATTGAAAAAAAATAAAAGTTCAAGAAAATATCAACGTGAGTATTGAGAACAATGATATTTACCAGCAAAAATATTATTTGAAGCGCTGTCAGTAACAACTTATATCACATTGGACGGTCCAACCTTCTTGACAAATTTATCTAACAACTCAAACATCTTTGTCCCACTCTTTACATAAGAAGAAGTATCAACTGGTGCAATAAATACTGATCTCTTTGGGCTATTAACCAATAAATTTATCAACGTTCTCCCCCTTCGATCTGTCCAACCATCTGCATGACTGAGCATCCTTTTCTTGCCCACTCCTCCCTAAATTCTTTCAACAATAAATTTGTATATTCCAATTCCTTTTTAAGCAAAGGAACTCTTACCTCATGGAAGCTTGGAGGATTCATACCAGGTCCGCATTGTCCAACTGCCTCAACAAATGCCGAAAAACTATCATAATTGACAGCATTGAAAGGAATTTCAGCACCATACATCCACCTTGCAAACAATTGGCAAGCATGGTCTCTTTTCTCCTTGTATGCATTCATAACGGTTTGTCTAACATTAGACAATTTTCTTTGTTGTACAAATTCTTCTGGACTTGGAGTGAAAAATGCATCTATAACTCCTTTTGCCTTGGATACATGATCATTATTGCTTCCTTTTTGAGAATCTGATCCTTGTGGCACACGACTGTTGCTTGAAATAACTTTCATTTTCTTTCCACCATCAAATATTGTACGTTCTAAACCTTGCACCTCTTCTTCTGTAAAATCATCATCAATTGCATACATCCCAATCCCGACTATATTCCTTTTTCCCTTCAAAGCCCCTTCCATCTACATCAATTTTTTTATCTCCTCTCTCACATGTGACAGATAATTTTAAAATGCAGTTGTGTTTCTATATCCACAGGCCAAATGTTGTTTGGCTGGTGTAATACCTCCCTTCGTTACTTTTCCACAAAATTTGCATATTACTGAATTTTTATCTTGAGGATCTGCTAACTTGCAATATTGCCAAGCAGGGTCTTGTTGCCTTGCTTTATACATTTTGAAATAAATCACAATTCCTGAAATATTTGAAACAAACAATTAAATATCTTAAATAATATATCTCAAAAAAAACAATAAACAAAAAAATAAAAAAACGTCGGCCTCAACCTTTTAAAAAAAATAATAAAAAAACGTAGCATCAAAAAAAAAGAAGGGAAGTGTCCTCCCTCCAACTGTGGGGCGAACACCAATAACTGGGAAAAAAACAAAAAACATAAATAAAAATGAATAAAAAAACAGTACTTGGGTTCGGTGGGGACTTGGGGTTCGCTGTGTGCGTGCGCCTGCCCTGGACGAGGAGGGCAGGGTTGTGGTCGGTCGGTCTCGGTCAGGAAGCGGGTGTCGAGGTAGATGACTCGCACGGCTCGACTTGGTCCAGCAGGGGCTGGGTCACAGTTGTTGTTGGGAGAAGTTAGGGTTGCGCAGTAGGGGAGGTTGCGCGCGAGGTACGTTTGAGGTGTTTTTAATCGGGAACGGGATATGAGTCGGCAAACACAGGCTAAAAAATTGCAAAAAAAAAAACGCACAGTTTGGCACAGTGACACGCGTCGTGTCACTAAGCGCCATTGCGCACCATAGCGCGCGCCACCGTGCGCTTTTCCAGATGCACCATGGCGAAGCCATGGCATGGCGTTCGGTTTCCTGGCGCGCGCCGTTAATAACTATGGCCTGTCAAGGCGACCCCTCGGTGCTGCCGCTGCGTTGTTTCTCCCCCCGCTGTTTTGATTTGAGATGAGTTTTTGTCGTCTTTGTTTCCGACACTTTCGCCGGGGCGCGCGTATCCATCTGTAAGGACGCGCAGCTGTTGCCCCGCATTCCTGCTTTCCAAAGGCGGGCGACATCCGTTCCTTATTCAGGGACGTTTGCTCCTTGATCGAAACGGGATGATGGGATGTCGGTTCTTCCTTCCATGGATTCCTCTTTGGAACTCGTCACCTAGTCCGGGTCTCCCTCATAGATTTAAGTCGTGGTTCGTGAATCTCGTTCTCGGTGCCATATCTTCATGGACGCCAGTTAATTACACTACTTCCGTCAAGACATTCCATGGGGTCTTGACATGGTAGCAACCTTCGGTCGGAGTAGACGGCAACATCAGGCATGTTGGGGCATCTCTGGATGCGTGGACATTGGAGAACCTGTATTCTTCCTCATAAGAGGGCATCTCAAGGGTGCATAACCCGAGGCATCCCGCGTCGAATGCGGGGAATCATATGTCATAGGCACGTCTTTGAGGTTTTCCTCAGCTTCCCATGTTTAACATGGGGTATGCCGCGAGTTTAACGTTTTGCGGAGACGGTTACGCCAAAGGCGTGCCTTCCGAGGTTTTACTCAGGCATCTCATGTTTATCACGAGGTAGGTCGCGAGTTTAACGTCTTGCGGAGACGAAATGAGAGTGATCAGAACGTCCCATAGGGACGGATCAGATTGGTACGTCCCTAGGAGGGAACACCTGAAAGGTTTACCGAGTGGATGGATCAGAACGCCCAATGAGGACATATCCGAGGTGGTGCGCCCTGTGGAGGGGAGATGTCACACCGTAACGGCTAATCTGAACACTACGGAGGGCGGATCAGGGAGAGTGCACCCCAGGATGGGGGACACCATGGTTTACCATTGGCTGGGATTGAACCTCAGGGAGGTTTCCTACGTACCATGTGTAAAGAACAGAGATCAAAACCCACGTAGTTCGAAGGGATGATGAATCGGGGTGTACACAGAGGACAACGACCCGGAGACATGCTGGGGCTTACGCGTGGATAGCGGCCCAAGTACTGCTAGGAGCAGCGAGGAGGTGGATGGCATGATCCCACCGGGATGTGGCGGCCCGGGTAAGAATCAGGATGGATGATGGAGAATTGCATGGAGTGGAGGGGGAATGAAATGGGACCATCGTGAAGGTGATGGTAGTGACGGGCTTGAGCCTCGAAGAGACTTCCTACGTATCCCCGTGGCAGAGAATCAAAGTCCGCGTAGTTCGGATGGTGAGAACCGACGTGAAGGGGGTCAGAGCGACTAATGGGTGGTGGGCTTGAACCTCGTGAGGTTTCCTACGCACCATGCCTTGACATGGATCAAAATCCACGTAGTTCGGTATGGATGCCGGAGAATTGACGTGAAGATGGACCGGGGGTCCGATGGGTGATGGGCTTGAACCTCGTGAGGCTTCCTACGTACCATGCTTTGACATGGATCAAAGTCCACGTAGTTCCGGTGTGCAGTTTAACGTCATGCGGGACGAGGGTGAACCGACGTGAAGATGGTCGGAACGACCGGGTGGTGGGCTTGAACCTCGGGAAGGCTTCTTACGTACCATGCCTTGACATGGATCAAAGACCACGTAGTTCCGGTGTGCAGTTTAACGTCATGCGGGACGAGGGTGGAATGCAGTTTAACGTCATGCGGGACAAGGGTGGAATACAGTTTAACATAATGCGGGACGGGGGGTGAACCGACGTGAATGAGGTCGGAACGACCGGGTGGTGGGCTTGAACATCGTGGAGGCTTCCTACGTACTATGTCTTGACATGGATCAAAGTCCACGTAGTTCAGGTGTACAGTCTAACGTCATGCCGGACGAGGATGTTGTCATGGTCGATGCGTACTCTAAGCCCACGTGAGTCGTGCTCGGTGTGAGAAACAAGAGACGGCAGGGACCTGACGATCACGGCGCAAGGGTGCGTCCGTGAAGGGTGGTGAATGGGATGCAACCGTCATGAGGATGATGATGGTTTCAGGCTTGAGCCTTGAAAAGGCTTCCTACGTATCCTCGTGGCAGGGAATCAAAGTCCACGCAGTTCATTTGATGACGGCTTACCGTCGATTAGGGTTTTCAACGGCTTACCGCTGGATGAGGTCGCAACGGCTTACCACTGCAATGAAAACGGCTTACCGCTGAATGGAGGTCCATAGTTTAACGTCATGCGGGACGGGGGTGAACCGACGTGAAGGGGGTCGGAACAACCGTGTGGTGGGCTTGAACCTCGTGGAGGCTTCCTACGTACCATGCCTTGACATGGATCAAAGACCACGTAGTTCAGGATGGTGTGGGCGTCGGCGAACCGACGTGAATAAGGACCTTGGTCCCGGTGGACGATGGGCTTGAATCCCGTGGAGGCTTCCTACGTACCATGCCTTGACATGGATCAAAGTCCCCGTAGTTCGAGTGTGGGTATCGGCGAACCGACGTGAATAAGGACCTTAGTCCGGGTGGATGATGGACTTGAACCTCGTGAGGCTACCTACGTACCATGCCTTGACATGGATCAAAGACCATGTAGTTCAGGATGGTGTGGGGCTTACACTCTAGGCTGCCCAGGGTATTAATGGGGCTTGGCGCACCGACAAGGAGATGGTCAGGGCCAACGGTTGTTGGGTTTGAACCTCGTGGAGGCTTCCTACGTACCGTGCCTTGACATGGATCAAAGTCCTCGTAGTTCGGGCATACAGTTTAACGTCATGCGGGACGAGGGTGAAATACAGTTTAACGTCATGCAGGACGGGGGTGGAATGCAGTTTAACGTCATGCGGGACGAGGGTGTTGTCGTAGTCGATGTTTACTCTAAGCCCACGTGGGTCATGCTCGGTGTGAGAAACAAGAGGTTGCAGGGACCTGACGATCACGTCGCGAAGGGTGCGTCCGTGGGAATCGAAGAGGGGCTTACGCGTTGAGCGGCCCATGGTGTTGGGACTTACTCCAGGATGGAGGCCCGTGTGCCGCTAAGGAGCGGCAACGGTGGATGGGGCTTACGCAAGGGAGTTGCCTAGGTGCCGCTAAGGAGCGACAATGGTGGATGGGGCTTACGCAAGGATGTTGCCCGGGTGCCGCTAGGGAGCGGCAATGGTAGATGGGGCTTACGCAAGGATACTGTCCGGGTGCCGCTAAGGAGCGGCAATGGTGGATGGGGCTTACGCAAGAATGCTGCCCGGGTGCTGCTAAGGAGCGGCAATGGTGGATGGGGCTTACGCAAGGAAGCTGCCCGGGTGCCGCTAAGGAGTGGCAATCGTAGATGGGGCTTATGCAAGGATGTTGCCCGGGTGTCGCTAAGGAGCGACAACGGTGGATGGGGCTTATGCAAGGATGTTGCCCGGGTGTCGCTATGGAGCGACAATCGTGGATGGGGCTTATGCAAGGATGTTGCCCGGGTGTCGCTAAAGAGCGGCAACGGTGGATGGGGCTTATGCAAGGATGTTGCCCGGGTGTCGCTATAGAGCGACAATCGTGGATGGGGCTTATGCAAGGATGTTGCCCGGGTGCCGCTAAGGAGCGGCAATGGTGGATGGGGCTTACGCAAGGATGTTGCTCGGGTGCCGCTAAGGAGCGGCAATGGTGGATGGGGTTTATGCAAGGATGGTGCCCGGGTGCCGCTATGGAGCGGCAATCGTGGATGGGGTTTATGCAAGGAAGTTGTCCGTAATGTCTTCACCTATGTGCTAGCACAAAAGAAGGATAATGCCAAGGGCATTGGAATCATGCCACTGTAATCATGGCATTAGGCGTCTCATGCATGGAGCATAAGACATCTCTTATTTGGATCAAGAGGCATCTTATGCTTGGAACATAGGGATTACTATAGTTTATAGTCATGTAGATAGGACTGTTGGCATCTCATGCTTGGAGCATAAGGCATCTCTTGTTAGGAGGAAGAGGCGTCTTATGTTTGGATCATAGGGTACACTACAGTTTATAGTCATGTAGAGAGGACTGTTGGCATCTCATGCTTGGAGCATAAGGCATCTCTTGTTAGGAGGAAGAGACATCCTATGATTGGAACATAGGGAGATCTACAGTTTATAGTCATATAGATAGGATTATTGGCATCTCATGCATGGAGCATAAGACATCTCTTGTTCGGAGCAAGAGGCATCCTATGTTTGAAACATAGGGAGATCACTACAGTTTATAGTCATGTAGATAGGACTGTTGGCATCTCACGCTTGGAGCATGAGGCATCTCTCATTCGGAGTAAGAGGCATCCTATGATTGGGACATAGGGCTTACTACAGTTTATAGTCTTGTCAAATAGGATTGTTAGGCATAAGGCGCCTAACAATGGTTGGTGTTGGGACTTACGCAAGGGCGGCCCTTTCTAGTTCAACTTGTGATAGGGTTTAGAGGAGTTGCCTGAGGAATGGTTCAACTCAAGGTACTCAGGGAATTGATGATGAGAATCTCAACTCACTACATGAGAAAAGAACCAAGAGGAATATGTCGACTCAAGGTGTTTCATGGTGTTTGGAAGAGTATCTCGAATCATGGTATTCCATAGGTGGAAGGTGGGTGCGCATAAGGGCGCAAGGGAAAATCCCGACGTCCCGACCCGAAAAGTTCGCAGTGCGACTCTCCATTTTTCATGGGGGTCAGTGCCGGGCTGCGGTCCCGGCCCTTCGGGCCAGTCCCTTCGTCCCGCCTCCTGTTCTTCGCAGCGGCCGCGGTGCTGGGGGACTCCGCAAAGGGGCTTCGCGAGCCAGTTTTCCATCCCAACTTCAAATGTTCATAACTCCTAATCCGTAACTCTGTTCGGGCCCTACGACCTACCAAATCGAAGCTTGCGAAAAGGACTACGATCTTGGATCTGAATGGAAGCATCTGGAAAATTTTGGGGACGCGTTTTCTGGGGCCAACAGTCTTCAACCGAGAGAGATCCGAGAGTTCTGAGTGAAATCCTTATAGTTTCAAGACCCGCAGCCTGCACGCCTTCCTGACGCCGTTCCGGCGACCCCGGTGGAGAACTCAGATCTTGTGAGTTCTGTAGAGGCCGCTTTCAAATCCAACATCCGACCCCGACAGAGGCTTGCGTTCTTCGGTACTTTGTTGTGAGCCCATTCTTTACCTTCAGTTTAGTCTTTGCGTTGTATGTTATGGTTTCTTTGCCGGTCTTGCTTGCGGAGTCTGGGTTGCGTGCATGAGTCCGTCCAGATCGGAAGAGTACTCCGCTAACACCGAGCCAGATTTCATCACTGGCTCTTGAGGCGCAGAGGTCTCCGTTCTTGGATAGATTTCGTGGTATGTGTGTGTGGTCTGTTTTATTTCGATTATCTGCTTGTATGTGCTCTGTTGTTTCGTTTTTCATAGTAATAAATAAATTGTGGTGGTGTTTTTGTCGTGGAGTAAGACCAAATATGTCTGAACCACGTAAATATTGGTGTTCCTTTTACTTTCCAGCATCTTCATTTTCTGTTCTTTCGATATTGTTAATAAAACGATTCTTTTTGTTGTGTTTATTTCGAACGTTTTCTATAAACCAAGAACCGATTCCATAACAGAGTGCAGCATCTATTGTGGAGTAAATCACGCGCGACAACTGTTTTGATTCTACGGATTTGGCTGTGATACCTTGGACCAGTGCAAAGATTAGGGAACCATCACTGTACAGGGAGCTACATGCTCCAATGCTGTTTTTATGTGCGGTTGTTCGGTAGCAGGGAGCTTCAAAAAATATACCCAGCCATCAATGTGTCGGGATTTTATATGTAGGAATATTAACGATGGGCTGTTATTGTAAGGCCAGCGATCTGCCGCAGTTTTCTGCTCTTCGGCCAGCGATCTGCCGCCAGAGGTAGTCATTCCAGTGATACAGATGATGAGCCTTGTTGGAGTTCCACCTTGGCCACACCCCAATCCTGGGCTCTCGGGGATATTAAAGCAGTGAGCAGTGATTTTGAAGTTTCATTCTTGAGGATAAGGTGGTTTTTCTGACGGGATAAATGTTAGGAATGAGGGGTTGTCCAGGCGTGGACCATAAGGGGCATGAGCATTTGCTCTCAAGGGGAAGATTTGTATTATTCAAGTTATTAGTTTGTTGGGATGTTGGTTGGCAGGTAAGGTATTAAATAAGGGGCCAGAGGTAGAGACAAGGGGAACGCATCATTTTAGATTTTCCAGCTGGTGGCTGTGGGAGGTTGTCGACCTTGACAGGTCGCCCTGGCTCTACGGAAGAGTGGTCTTCTTCGGAGATCCCCTCCTTTCTCCATCCTCTTTCTTATTCGACGCCCTTTTCTTCAACTTCTCCTCCTACCCACTACTGTAACTTCAGCAGCTACTATCAAAACAGTGATATTACAGTTTTCTTCTACTTTCTCTCTCCCGCACACCCTCAAAGTCCTAACAGTCGGTGCTCTCATTGAGAGACATCTTCTGGAGAGGAAATCAAAAAGGTGAATCTTGACCGACGAACTCAATAAATAGGTTCTTGATCGCTGCTGGTGCGATTCTGCTGGGGAAACAATAGCTGGGGAAAAACGATCGCGGCAGGGCAATAACTGCAGAGACGCTCGTTGGGAATTGGAACAGCTGCGGTTGTGAGACGAGTTGGCCGGTGAATGTGAACTTGAGAGGGAGGAAGATCGCGGAGGACGTAACAAGTTTGACAATCAGACCAATCGAATAGTGGAGATCGGGTCATTTTCTTACGACTGTTGTTGGGACGTGAGGCAGTTCGAGGTTGGGCGATGGCTGTGTGGAAATAGTGACGCCTTTGTGACTGTTGCGAAGATGAACGGGAAGGATTCATTGAAGCAGATTTGAGTACGTGCGAGCAATTGTATTTCGGAAGAGAAAAAGAGAGATAAGAAGTTCAATGAGAAATTTAAAAAAAAATGTTGCATAGTTTCAAATGTTGATGGAAGAGTTAATGTTGGGTACATGAGTCAGATGCGCGATGTACAGAACGCGCTGCAAGAGACTATGAACGTACTGCGGAACTTGAGTGTGGCAACAAGGCTTCTGCTGGCTTTGCTAAACGGCAGGAAAATTCTGGTCAGTTGACGCGAGTCATGGAGGAAGCAGATGACGTGCTGCAACTAGATGCTAGTTCGGAACTTCTTGAAAAGGTAGTTTCTGATTCTAGTTCAATCATGGTTAAGTGGGAAAAGAACGCCAAGGAGGAGCAACTAGTTCCTGGTATGCTTACGAAACCTCCCAAGCTAAACGTGAACCGTCCGACTATTCAGAGCAGGGAGGATGGGACTGAGTCTGCTATGGAAAGGGCCAGCTGTTGTAAGCTTGAGGAGAAAAATAACTCCAGTTATGTTCGGCTAGAAAGTGAAAAATTAGATGTTTTTCGTGAAATGTTTTTTGCTGGTATCAGTGGGAGTGTGGTCCTAGCACCACTGCACCAGATTGAGCTACACCGTGTTCCAATTGTTGATGAAAAAAAAGGGGTTCAAGCTGCCTGGTGTTCAGCAAAACTGGAGGGGCTCATTTTGCTTTTGCCGGTAGCAATGCCACTGGTAGATAGTGTGTACCCACTTTTACCCTATAATGATTCTTCTATTTGTCCGTGGTTTTTTACCCCTTCCATTTGGGGGTTTTTCCACGTTACATCCGGCGTCATTTATTTTTCCGCATTTTGCACTTTATTTTTATCTCGTGATTATCGCTGCACCAGTGGGCCAATCATTTACGGTCCCAACAAGTGGTATCAGAGGCAAGGTTCTGGCCCGGTGTTGTTCACGTTTTTGGGTATTAATAATTCTCGTAAATTTGAGTATGCTTTGTGATTGCAACTTCAGTTGATCTGTCACATCAGAAAAAATTTATTGAGATAATTAAATACATCATTGTGAAACAGAGGAGGTTCTGGATAGACGGCGTGTCCAGATGGCGGCGAAATTTGAGATCGAAAAATTCAACGAGAATAATTTTTCGTTGTGGAAAATGAAGATGCAGGCAATGCTGCGGAAGGATAATTGCCTACTGACAATTGGCGAAAAGTCGGCAGGTGTGACGGAGGAAAAATTGAACGATATGGACAGAAATGCTATTGTCAACATCTATTTGACTTTGGCAGATGGGGTCCTATTGAGCATTGCAGAGAAAAAGACGGCAAAAGAAATATGGGATACTCTGACGAAGTTATACGAGACCAAGTCACTACACAACAAAATTTTCCTGAAGAGAAAATTGTACACTCTTCGGATGACGGAGTCATCATCGGTGACTGACCACATCAACAACCTCAATACCCTGTTCGCTCAGCTCACGGCGTTGGGCTATAAAACTGTGGACACTGAACGTGCAAATATTCTACTCCAGAGTTTGCCAGATTCATATGACCAACTCATCATCAACCTCACCAACAATATTCTGAGGGATATGTTGGCCTTCAATGATGTTGCAGCCGCGGTTCTTGAAGAAGAAAGTCAGCGTAAGAACACGGAGGACAGACAGACAACTTCGCACCAAGCAGAGACTCTGTCAATGGGGAGAGGAAAGATGATTGAGCGTAGTTCCAGTGGAACCAAAATCGTGGCAGGTCCAAATCAAGGAGTAAAAAGAAGAATGTCACATGTTTCAATTGTGGCAAGAAGGGGCATATCAAGAAGGATTGTTGGAATAAGAAGAATGGTGAAAAGAGCTCTCAGGGGAATGTGGTGAATACTTCTGGAAAAGGAGATATACTAGTCAGTGAAGCGGCAACGACTACTGGAAGCAGGCAGCATCTTGACGATGCATGGATTATCGACTCAGGAGCAACATGGCACATGACGTCTCGACGGGAATGGTTTGACTAATATGAAACCATCCCGAAAGGACTTGTGTACATGGGGAACAATCACACTCTGAAGATCGTTGGAGTCGGTACCATCAAACTGAAGATGCATGATGGCATAGTACGAACCATCCAAGGAGTACGTCATGTGAAGGGCCTGAAGAAGAACATATTGTCTTTGGGACAATTTGATGACATCGGATGCAAGACTAGCACATAGAATAAAGTGATAAGAATTGTGAAGGGCGCGCTTGTGGTAATGAAGGTGGAGAAGATCTCAAAGAATTTGTACGTGCTTATGGGTGAAACATACAAAGAGGCGGAGATAGCTGTTGCATCAACTACCTCGACGAAAGCATTGACGACATTATGGCATCGGAAGCTTGGTCATATGTCAGAACGAGGCTTGAAGATTCTTGCGGATCAGAAGTTGTTGTCTGGGCTGACAAAGGTATCCTTACTATTTTGTGAGCATTGTGTTTTGAGCAAGCAACACAGGTTAAAGTCCGGGACGTCAATAGCAAGAAGTCAGGAGATCTCAGAGTTGATTCATTCCGATGTTTGGCAAGCACCAGTTATATCCCTGGGAGGAGCAAGGTACTTTGTATCATTCATTGATGATTATTCCAAGAGATGTTGGGTGTACCCAATCAGGAAGAAGGCAGATGTTTTTGAAGTCTTCAAAGCATTCAAAGCGCGGAAGGAGCTTGACTCTGAAAAGAAGGTCAAGTGTCTGAGGATAGACAATGGTGGAGAATATACAAGCGAGGAGTTTGATACTTTTTGTCAACAGGAAGGGATCAAGAGACAGTTCACGGTGGCGTACACTCCTCAGTAGAATAGAGTGGCAGAGCGGATGAACAAAACCCTGTTGGATAGAACAAGGGCGATGTTGAAGACTGCAGGTATTGCCAAAACTTTTTGGGCAGAAGCAGTGAATACCACCTGTTATGTGATCAACTGATCTCCTTCAATAGCGATTGAGCTGAAGACACCGATGGAGATGTAGACTGGTAAACCCGCTGACTATTCTCGGTTACATACTTTTGGAAGTCCTGTATATGCAATGTTTAATGACCAGGAAAGATCGAAATTGGATTCGAGATCCAGGAAATGTATCTTCTTGGGGTACGCTGATGGTGTGAAGGGGTATCGTTTGTGGGATCTCACTGCCCACAAATTTATCATCAGCAGAGATGTCATTTTTGCAGAAGACAAGGTGCAAATGACAACTGATCAAGACATAAAGGAGAATACATAAACTAAAACAGTCGAAGTAGAGGACAAATTCAAGGAAGAACCAGTTTCTTCTGAGGCATTACCAGAGCACGATGATCAAGTACCGGTTGAGTCTGGACCACGACGGTCAACTCAGGAGAAAAGAGCACCAGTATAGCACTTAGACTATGTCACTGAGAACAATATTGCGTATTGCTTATTGACGGAGGATGGAGAGCCATATTCTTTTGTGGAGGCGACCCAGAGTCCAGACGTATCCTCATGGATGGCGGCGATGCAGGAGGAACTCGAAGCCCTGCACCGGAACAAGACTTGGGATCTTGTTCCATTACCTCATGGAAGGAAGGCTATCGGAAACAAATGGGTCTTTAAGATCAAGCGGGATGAAAAAGACCAGATGGAAAGATATCGTGCAAGATTGGTGGTCAAAGGATTTGCTCAGAAGGAAGGTATTGATTTCAATGAAATATTTTCTCCTGTTGTTAGACTGACGACTGTTCGGTTAGTTCTGGCGATGTGTGCTACATACAGCTTACATCTAGAGCAGCTGGATGTGAAGACTGTGTTTCTCCAGGGTGATCTTGATGAAGAGATCTATATGTTCCAACCAGAAGGTTTTTCAGAAGAAGGCAAAGAGAACTTGGTTGGCAGGTTGAACAAATCTCTATACGGTCTCAAACAGGCGACGGGGTGTTAGTACAAGAGATTTGATTCCTATATCATGAGTCTTGGATACGACAGACTTCATTCAGATCCTTGTGCATATTTCAAGGGTTCGAATGGTAATGATTTCATCACTATTCTGTTGTATGTGGATGACATGTTGGTTGCAGGCCCCAACAAAGATTAGATCCAGGAGACGAAGGCACAGTTGGCTAGAGAGTTTGGTATGAAGGACTTTGGACCAGCAAACAAGATTCTTGGGATGCAAATTTACCGAGATACAAATAATAGGAAGATTTGGCTATCATAGAAGAGTTACTTACAGAGAGTCTTAAAACACTTCAACTGAAGGTTCCGGGCGCAGCGGAAGCGCGTGGGTGGATGTTCCCACTTGGCTTTTTGTCATTAACAATGATCAATCCGGGATCAATACGACAATAAACGCCAGTCTCCACGGATCGAATCACAGAAATGGACAAAGAAAAGAAAAGTCTCGGAACCAAAAAGTAGGATCGTTACAGGTTGATTATAATTAATTTAATCAATTGAAAAGAAATACATTTTGGGTGTTTTTTTTCGTTGATGTTCTTGATCACGTTCCGATGTGATTTGTCGTTGCGTCGCAGAAGCCAAATGTAGACTTCCTCTAGCGGTGATCCACACGTGCACCTCGTATCTCTGGACGTCGCCAAAGGAGTCTCCGGGTGCTAGCGTGGAGAAACCTTTGCTTGTATTGTCCGCTTTAGATCGTCTTGATCCGATGGAAGAGGATATCTCTCAGTCTTGAGAGCGTTCTTGGAGGATGAGGTTCTTTCGGCCTTGAAAAAATTCTCCAGAATTGTTGTGCACAACGATTCTCTTGTGTCGCATGAAAAGAGTTGGAGTTGTGAGGATATTTATAATCGGGTTTGAGGTTGTAGAGTTATGACAATAAATAAACGCGTTACGCGTTTTATTTATTTCATTAACTCCCTTTTGAAAACCCCATGTCGAGTCATTAAGTACTTGACATGTGCCAACACTGATTATAATAAATATCATTTAATAAAACGATATTTTCCTCAAAATCCCGACTGGAAAAACTACACGGCGTGTATTAATAAATACACGGCGTGTACTTGTTTTTCATTGAAAACTACACGGCGTGTACATTCAATGTACACGGCGTGTATATCTTGTTTTCATTTATTCATTTCCTTTCCAAAATGAAAATTACACGGCGTGTACATTTAATAATACACGGCGTGTACTTGTTTTCTAAATAAAACTACACGGCGTGTAATCATTGATACACGGCGTGTACTTGTTTTATTTTATTCTTCCTCCAACATTAAAACGATTTAGCCTTCCTTGAATAATTATTAAACCACGTACGAGAATAATCTTTATTTTACTTGAGATACTTGAATACACTTAGTGTGTGACCCTCTAGGCCTCTTTCTCGTTGGCATTAGGCGGGCTTGCCTAAAGTCCAAGATTACTGTCTAGCAACGGGTCAAGGCACCCAAATGAAAGAAGTTGACGTCGCATTGACGTATCACCTCATACGAACGCTTACTGTGTAATTTAATCCTTTTGTCTCGATATCTCATCAAGCAGGTTTCATGGCAGTGTCATAAACCTATATGCTTGATCCGTCGTTCTTTGACTACCTGAAATAAACTCGTCGTTTACACCATGGCCATAGAATTTAATGCGACAGTTCTATTTCAATCAAAGGGCCGAGATATCAACTTCCATAAATGGAAGGGACAAATCTTTCCTCGACTTATCCATTAACAGCATGTCACTCGTGACGCACCCAATGTACCGTACTTCCCGTCAACTGTCTGCGTGACGGTTTTCGTCAGTAAATCTAAGTGCGCGAGTCATGACATGAGTTAATGATAATCTTCCAGTCTAAGGATCATTACACACGCTCGTAGATAGCAATGTCTGATGACACCAAGACATGCGGAATTGCTACTGGCGAGTCTGTTCTCATAATCTCCCTTCTTGGAGATTACCAAGTGCGAACTCCATGAGAGAGAGTCTCGTCTTCTTACGAGTACTCGCACATGATGGTCTGTATACTATGTGTCCTATCATATAGTATGTCATCCAACCGTAGAACTTTATTTGAGAATATTGTTATAGCATTTCAAGGTTCTCATCATAGCGGGGATCTGCCATGACCTTATCAATGCAACAAATATTTCAGGACATTATTATATTATAGTCATGCAGAACAATGAACAATATATAATAAGTGAACATTCATGTAATCAAAGTACAAAACAGTTGGTTCTCAGGACACCAACCCTTACATCAACATGCAAGACTGTAAGTCAATCTCTACCCCTCTTCCCGTTAATTTCAAGTTATCCTCCACGATGAGTCCTAACAGTGAAGCAGAGAGGATGGAAATGTCTCGAGTACCGTATGCATCAACAGTGGGTAGTTTGATGTTCGCTATGGTTTGTACTAGACCAGACATTGCACATGCAGTGGGAGCAATTAGTCGGTACATGGCAAATCCAGGACGAGAGCATTGGAGCACAGTGAAGAGGATCCTGAGATATATCAAGGAGACCTCAAATGCTGCATTATGTTATGGAGGATCAGATTTTACTGTCAGAGGATATGTTGATTCAGATTTTGCAGGTGATTCTGACCGGAGGAAATCCACTACTGGTTATGTGTTTACTCTTGCAGGAGGAGCTGTGAGCTGGATTTCAAAGTTACAGGCAGTTGTGGCTTTATCCACGACAGAGGCGGAGTATATGGCAGCTACACAGGCTTGCAAAGAGGCGATTTGGATGAGAAGGTTGTTGGAGGAGCTCGGGCACAGACAGACGCAAATTTCATTGTTTTGTGACAGTCAGAGCGCCTTGCACATTGCAAGGAATCCATCTTTTCATTCCAGAACGAAGCACGTTGGGGTGCAGTATCACTTTGTCTGAGATGTAGTGGAGGAAGTGTGGATATGCGGAAAATTCATACTAAAGAAAATCTGGCAGATTTCCTAACGAAGGCGATTAACTCTGATAAGTTCAGATGGTGCAGATCCTCGAGCGGCCTCACAGATACATGAGCAGCATGATTTGGCAGATAGAAAGGATGTGTAGAGATGTGATTGGTTCTCAATCAAATCTCCAAGTGGGAGATGTGTCGGCAATTTTTCTCTTTGGCGGTGCCACCCCCTAATTGTCAAAGGGGGCAGGCGTGGCAGGTGGGCTGGGTAGGTGGTGGGTGGCCAAACCCCACCAAGCCTCCAGTGGGAGAAGGCACAAGGAGGGGGGAGATGCAGCCTATAAAAGGGGATCTCCCCCAATGGTTCGATCATCCCATCATCACATTCATCCGGTTTATCTCATCCGGTTCTATTTTGCGGTATTTAGTGAGTCGGTTTTCCCCTTTATTCAAGAGAGAATATTATGAGGGGTTTTCTCCTTGTAATAGTGAGGGAATGTGTACCCACTTTTACCCCATAGTGATCCTTCTATTTGCCTGTGGTTTTTTACCCCTTCCATTTGGGGGTTTTTCCACGTTACATCCGGTGTCATTTATTTTTCTGCATTTTGCACTTTATTTTTATCTCGTGATTATCGCTACACCAGTGGGCCAATTATTTACGGTCCCAACAGTTAGAGCAAGGCTGCAGCGGCACAACCGAAGGGATGCGAGCTCTTATTGCTCATGTACAGGAGGTGGCAACTGGACAGTATGTTGGATTTGGTTTCTACCGAACTGCTGATTCATTTTTCTGCTGCAGTGCTGCTGGAGTAGCAGTTGAGGGGTTGACTACTCAAGTTTCCAAAGCAAAAAACAGAGTACGTTAAACCGCGCAAATTTTTGCATCCCTAAAGGAATGTCCAGCTGCATTGATGTTTAGACCACCACCAGGGGAGCTGTCATTCCAGTGTTCAGGAAGCCGTGCAGAGCTTTTGGAGAATGAGAGGGTTTGTTCCGGTGTAAAAGGCGCCAAGCCCAGTTGGAGGTTCCACCTTCAGGACAGGGTGGTTTTCCAAAGGGCGGTAATGATAGGAATGCTGGGCAGGCTGAGTGTTGTCCGTGTGGAGGATGTGTGGAGTGAGAGGGGTTGGTAATGATTGGGTCGTAGTTGCTAGTGGCAGGGGCATCATTGTACTTTCATACTAAAAGATAGTTGGGGCTGTTGGTTGATTGGTTAGGGGTATTAAATACGGAGAGGACTGAGGGAAAGGGACAGGAATGAACATTTGGAAATTAGCTTGGCAGCTGGGCTCAGACCTTGGGAGGTTTTGACCGAGACTCTTCGGGAAGTGGTCTTTCCAAGAGAGTCCTTCTTCCTTTTCTTCTTCCTCCTCTCCAACTGTAATCTTATACTGCTATAATCCTATACAGCGTTCAGTGTTTCTTCTTCCTTCTATTATAGTTTTGCTGACTACTTGTTAGGCCAAAGTCCTAACAGTTTTGAATAAAGGTTTAGTGTCCGTTTGACAGCACTTCTTGAAAACTGCTTAAACAATATGAAAAAAATGTGTT
This sequence comes from Viscum album, assembly GCA_963277665.1. Taxonomy (NCBI): domain Eukaryota; kingdom Viridiplantae; phylum Streptophyta; class Magnoliopsida; order Santalales; family Viscaceae; genus Viscum; species Viscum album. Next base: position 276,460,041 of record OY728123.1, on the reverse strand, counting down.
TGTTCGGTTTCTAAGAAAACAATTGCACTTAAATTCCGGAAGAAAACAATTTAAATAAGTGCTATCAAACAGAGCCTAAGGTTGAGTTCGACGACACGAATTGAAAAGCACTTATAACATCAATCATTTATGATAACCAGTTTAAAAACACAATCAATGATTTGTGATGATAATTTTTTTTTTTGGAAAAACAGAACTTCAATCGTAAACATAGATCTTACATTCAAGCAGATTTGGGGAAGTCGTCCACCCATGTAGATAGCAGCCATTGCCCAACCAAGAAGGGTTCCAATCCCACTGCTATCTTCACTGCCGCTTTCTGTAGGATTCATGCCACTTGCCTGGAATCCCATTAGTGAGTTGACAGTAATAAATTTAATAGCCCTGCCTTTAATTCACTCTAAAAAATATGCATCAAGCTAGCAGAATCATTGAATAAGGGCCTGAAATGCTATTTTTATAAGATGAAAAAGTAAAATTCACTCCTCAAATAAATAAAAACTAAAAATGACTTGGATCGTATTTTATATATATTTTTGAATTATGAATATAAAAATGCCACTTCTATGATGAAAGGTTTGTTTTTTTGTTCTTTAAAAGTGTTATATAAAACAAATTTTTAAGACTTTTTTCGAGAACAAGATATAAAAAGAAGATGTGGATAATAGTTTAAAAATGACCTGTCGCCTTAAGCTAGCCATGTATTGATATTTTTGGGGTTGGGTCGAGCCTGGGATCAGGCTGGATTTGGGATCATGCAAACCAAGTGACCCAGCCCAAATATACCTCAACTGCAGGTGTAAGACGGCATGACTTCCCGGTTCATGGTTGGATCCCACCCAAACAGTCTTCAGGTCAGGGCAGGCCCACCCAACTTTGCCCAACATCCAAGTCAGACCAACCCGGTCACAGGCCCAACCCGGTTGTTTATTTATTTTTAAAATTATAAAAAATTAATTATATTTTAATTTTACAATTAATTTGAAATTTCAGTTTTTTTTTTCAGTTTTGGGCTGGACCGGGGAGGCCTGAAAACCCATGTCACTAGATCAGGTCAGTAGCTCGAGCACTAACTCGGCTTGGTTGGGTGTGAACCAAGTTTACATCCCTAGTGTGAACCTTCTTATAACTTATTTTGGAAACAAAAAACAAAAACAGAAAAAAAAAACAACTCTATGTCGTTCTGGTTTTCTTGTTTTTAAAACAGAAAATGAAAACAGCTTTCAAAAACAAAACACATATCACCAAACATTTTTTTTTATTTTTGTTTTCAAAAACAAGAAAAATGCTTTTGGAAATAGAAAATAAACAGGTCCTAAATGACAAGTGTGCATGTATGTGTATCAAAACAACAGGCAATGGAAATAAAACCCTGCCCAGTTACCTTGAAGAGCATTCTGCGTGCCCCAATAACAACTTCGATGTTCAGATTCTCTCGAGCAGCATCGAATCCACTGTTCGCTAATAATCGAAGGTTAGAACCGGTTAAGAACAAAGTTGCAACAGAAACCTGGGGAGGCAAAACCAAACCAATTGTGCTATTTGGACATAGAAGATCTCCGAAAATGACATGGTCATTTACAATTACCACACATAGCACAGCTTTAGTTTTTGCAGGTGGTGCAGACTGTGCTGCAACAAAATCACCACCAAGTAAGGGCTCTTCAACATCCAAGGATCCCATGCTTGTCTCTGTGGAAGAACCGCCAGGAGGAGTAAAACTCCGTGACAGAAATCTGGCAGACCTGAACATTTTAGAAGCTAAAATTAAAATTACAAAAGCATATAGGTAATGGAATTTATAATTGAAAGCTCCTAAGACCACGCCACTGGGTCCTTTAACAACTAAAATAGAAATATAGCCAAACGAAATCAATAGCATAAGAAAACATTATAAGGGCTGCAAAGTTTGTCAGGGAACGAGAATAAATCATGAAAGTTCAAAATTTGGAAATTGAAATGGGTCAATGGGCATACCTTCAGTTCTACATCCACTCTTAGATAAAATTGATTACTTGCCTGTCAGCAGGCCTCCAAAAGATGAGCATGGCCCACTTTTGGCCTTCTGGTCTCAGACAGCTGACGTTAGCTAGCAATATTAATAAATGGCACTGTTTTGTAATTGTATGGGTGTTATGTTTATATTGAAAACTCTATAGAAAATGAATTTTTAGTGGTTAGTGTGATTTTTCTCTTTATTTGTGTAGGGACCACTCCCAATTTGAGAGTGATTGGTGGGGGTTTTTTTTTTTTTTTTGACAGCTGAGTTTTCTCCTTTGTCAGCAAGGAGAAGGAGCAGCCAAGTTGGACAACAGCCGGTGGAGGAAATCCATGGGTAGATGAGCTACCCTCCAACAACCGAAAAAAGATGTTTTTACTTCATCTATTTAATGGGATCAAATCCCTTGCTGTGTATGGGTGTAATCTGTGTGTTGTGATACCTCCGACGAGATTCGGAGAGAGTGAATAGAGAAGCAGCTTGTTTCTTCCGTGGATGCAGGCATACTGCCGAACCACGTTAAAAATCCGTGTGTTGATCCATTTTGATTTCCGTTTTTTGTGTGTTTCTGTTGCCACGCACCTCCGCTGCGCCCTAACAATTTGTAGCGCCAACATCAGTCACCATTTCCATAGTTAAAGATCTTTTCTACAATTTTCTTCCCACCAATGATGTCTTCAAATTTAAACAATGGTTGTTAAAATGTCAAACTTTGTTGCGTATCAAGCTCAAGAAGATGTATTTAGTACTATATTATTTCTCAATTTGGGAAAGTATTTCTGGGTCATGAAAATTTCTGAATAAAATGGGGCAACATTTGAATACACTTGAAAATGCAAGCACAGAGGTAATGGCAATGTTTTAGATCATCCACATGACATCATGATGAATATATATAATTTTTTTTAGAAAAAGAAAATTGTCTGTAAACAAGAATTAATTACTTGTAGTACGATTCTCTTGCACGCAGAACAGGTATAGGAGAACTATGAGGCGCTCCAATGGCTAGAGAGTCATTTGCATGATTGATTACTTTCTTTCCAGAATCATTACCTCCTTCGTTGCTAATAACAACCGAGACAACCTGGTTAAAAGTGAGTCGGCATTACAATTACAAGCATCAATACAATGTTTTATCCATCAACATTAAAGCACTTCATAAATAAAGGGCTACAAATTCTTCATTTGAAATCAGTGGGGGTTATGAAATCCAACAAGTATTTTAGACATTTGAATTTTCAAGAATTAGCTATTCGCTTCCCAAAATAAGAAAGATGTGATCCCTTATTCCTCAATTCTAGTTTGAGTTCATGAGATAAAAATCATTCAATCAAAAAAAAAAAGAATAATACCATAGCATAGCAGAAGCAGCTGCTTCAAGATGGGAAGAGAACAAAGAAATTAAATAAAGGTCAAACCTGGTAGTCCTGTGTGCTAATCTTTCGATGATGATAAATGTGACCGTAGTATACTGTTTGTACAAAAAGAACCAAGGAGCTTATTGTGTATAGCTGCGGAACAATGAACAGCAAAGAAGTTGAATATTTAGCAAATTTACAACAGGATAAAAAGCTTCAAAATGCAACAGTTAGATGCATAATAAGAAATAAGGGGGATATCAAAGGATCTTGCTTGTAGCAAGAAGTTTTACCACGGCCGTGTAGTATTGTGTTGGAAGCTGCAAAAAAAGTCAGTGTAATTTCATTTTAGAGTAACGAATAGAAAATAAAAGTATTTACAAGATTAACAGATATGATTGTGTTTGGTTTGCCAACACTTTAAAAAAACATTGAAAGGAAGCAATGAACACAGACATTTAAAACCACTCACCGTCGCAGGTTCCAAAATACAACCAAAAAGGTTGAAAATGTCTCTGCAAAAGAATCAATGAACATTACAAAACTAAAAAAGGTGATTAGCTGTATGAAAGAAATCTATAGATAAACTCAGAATCAAAATTGTAGGTTGAAAAAACAAGTGCTCGATATGCACAGGAATGACGCGTCCAATGAGAGCTGTGTTGATTGCACAACCGCATATACAATTTTCTCATCCTTTACACAGATGAAAGGAATATGCAATTCCAATGAACTTCAAATATACACGAACTGAGGAGCATCACTGTTTTAAAAGAATAAAAGTTACCCCAGGTATCCATGTTGCTAAAAAAGCAATCGACGGGCCCTCAGTAGACTTCTCCCTAAACAATTTTCTCATCCTTTATACGGATGAAAGGAATATGCAATACCAATGAACTTCTCCAATATACACAAACTGAGGAGCACCATAGTTTTAAAAGAATAAAAGTTACCCAAGTATCCATGTTGCTAAAAAAGCAATCGAGAGGCCCTCAGTAGACTTCTCCCTGTAATTGTTGACGACTTGTGGTACTTCAGCAAAACCCCAACTCAAAACACTAATCAAGCCCAATGTCAAGCAGATGCCATCTTTTATGCTGCAGAGGCAGTATTTTAAGTATATCCTAACCCATTCTGAACAATGCGGATTGCTGTTGCACACCAGTGAGGTGCTCTGAAAAACTCCCATTGCAACCAGAAGACGCACTCCCGATCTAAAACAAGGTTTGAGGATCAATAACCAACACACGATAGTATAAATCGTCTCTTTCTGAAGATAGGAGAATGCAGCGACTAATTTCAGTTGTTGGAAAAAAGAATATCATGCATTGATTTTCAGCATTATAAAACCTTCGGCTTAAGGGTTAGCCATGCATGGATGAGGGGGGAAACTTCCACTCGGGGAGGCCGCCGGACGGTGTCCTTGCAGGAAGGGAGGGGCAGTACGTCCGGCGGAGCCACTCTGGCGCGGATCTCGCAGAAAGAGACCGCAACGTGGTGGGGAAGATGAGGGGCCGGGTTTTAAAAACCGTGATAACGATCGCCCCCGTATCGTATTCTGAACAAGAAAGTTCCATGGAGTGTTGCTTCTTCAAAATAATAATAATAATAATAATAAAATAAGTCAACGCCCTTGTTTTGATATTTAATTTTAAAAATTTCACCCCAAAAAAAAAAAAACAAGTTCCCATATCGGTCTGCCAGTTGGGAACGATTCTCTATAATATGATATTGTGTCGTAATTTAAAGAACATTGTCAATTGGGAAATAACAATAATTTGGAAATAAGTATGGAAAGGGCCACATGTGAATTTGGAAATAATTGATATTTACATATTAGTTTTGTAGATTTGATTTTTTATAAAATTGCCCCTAGTGATATCCCATTGTACTGTTCAATACAAACAATATATATACATATGATATGTATATATATACACTTGAAAATACATAGAATTTCATCAAATGAAAATACCAAGCTGACTAGAGTTTCCGACAATGTTAGGCTCCCTTGTGATATGTTATAACCAAACATTGATATCACATTGTACTATTCAATACAAACAATATATATACATATGTATATATATACACTTGAAAATACATAGAATTTCATCAAATGAAAATACCAAGCTGACTCGAGTTTCTGACGATGTGAGGCTCCCTTGTGATATGTTAGAACCAAACATTGAAATCTCATGTCAGTTTTACTTGAATGCATAAAAAAGTGTTATGTCAATTCAATGTTTATGGATGTGTCGGTTGTGACCAAACTGACTGAAGTTGTTGTCTGAAATAAGTTTGTTGGAGGAATTGTCTTTTGTTGTATTTTACAAAAAACACCTTTGTAAATTTGGCAATCAGATGCAGAGGGTCGAACGCAAAAGATCGAACAAAGTTTTCATAACAATGTCCATCAGTTGTTTGTGTTCTAAATGTTTTATCTAGAACTGGTTTCTGAACATACCTTTCCGAATAAAGCTTATCGGACTGAATGTTCGATATTAAGTTGGATGATGCTATACAGATCTCAAAATTCCTAATATCATAGAAATCTCATGATACTTGCTTTTGATAGAGGGAAAGTTGAAGTTCTTTTATCGCAAAATTTCTGGATGCAGTTTTTCAGACGCATTTTTTCAGATAGAATTTGTGAGAAAAATCTGACAATGCTATGATGTTATGAAAATTTTCAACATCACGAATTATTAAGAGTTCATGATCCAAGTGTTTCTGTAGATAGGGAAAAAATCGTTGGTATGCACAAAGTTTATACTATGCGTTTCTAAGAAAGAATTCTGGACAGAGTTCCGACTGAAGAATTATGAAGTAGGGGTGTCCAGACCCGACCCAACCCGATGGGTCCGAACCGACCCGACCGGGTCGGATCGGATCGGGTCGGGTTATGCTAAAAATACCCGGGTTGGGTTTCTCACGGGTCGACCCGTGTATGGGTTGGGTCGGGCCTCGGGTTGGCCGCATATCGACCCAACCCGACCCTTTGACCCAACAACACGCACGGCTAAAAAAAAATCGGCTCATCGGCGGGCGCTGTTCTCATTTTCTCACGCGGCCCTCCCCTCTCTCGCTTCACACTCACGACGCTCGGCGACTCCTCCCTCCCGACCCCGACCTTATGCGTGGCACTGGCGGTGTGAAACCCTCCTCTTCCTCATCTTTTCCCTCCCTCCCTCGTGATCGACAGGCGACGAATCCTCCCTTATTCACCTCATTCTTCACACCCTCCTCTTTCGAGCTCCTCCCCGAAAACCCTAACTCACCTCTTCTCCTTCTTTTGTGAAACCCTACTCCTCCATCCTCATTTCCTGCCTCCTTTCGCTCGCTTCTTTGGTGGTGGCACTGCACTGGTACGTAGCTAGCTTTTTTTGCCATATATTCACAATACACATTGGATTGCAACTCATTTTGTTTTAAAAGTTGAAATTTCATGCTACGTTGGGGTTAAATTTTGATAATCACGGTCCATATTCAAGTAGTTGGCTACTGATTTTGTTTTATGTTGATGTATGTTTATATATTTTTTTGCATTCTTTTGAATTCTGAATCTTTTATTCTTTATTCATTACGGATTGCCTGCCTGCCATATGAGAATTTAGCCTTGGGTTAAGAAGTGAGGGAGAGGAATGTATTAGTTGTTAAATTCACTGTTATAAGGTGGTTTGTCATGGAAAGAATTTTAATGTATTAACCTGTTCTTGCTGATTCTAAGATGTCGATCTTATTTTTTGATTTTTGTTTCTGTTTCTGTTTCCAGCTTGACAGAGATCCAAAATGCCCATGGCATTATGGATGTGCTTTCAGAAATGCTGAATGCATTAGATCCAGGGAATAAAGAGGTATTACCTGGAAGAAAAATAGTTCAAAAAATTCTTATGCAAAAGTGTAAATTCTTCTCTTATGCACTTATTCTTTTCTGAGTTAGTATAAATTGCCCTGTATATTAACCGGTTCATTTTGGACATGAGATTTGGCTAGATGCCTAAAAGTTGGCATCTCTTGGTTTGTGATTGCATTTCTGATAAAAAGTTATGGAATTTGAAACTGATGAATTATTCACACGTGCAAAAGCTTTTTGAGTTTTCCATGGAAATCTCTTTATAATGCAGTCAAATTTACCATTTCTTCCACTGATATTGGATGTAGATATCAATTTATTCATATGGAAGGTGGTACAACAACAAGTGGTTCTAATCCCCTAGTTGCCGCAGTAGCAGGAACTCAGAGTCAAATGGGGTCTACACCAACTACACATTCAATTACGGAAATAAGAGGAGGGATTTGTAGCAAACCAGTTGAAGAAACTGAAGGTAATAAGTCTCCTAAAAAGGTAATAATTCCTAAATCTTCTGCTGGTTATAGAGTTTCTCAAGCTTGGGATCATTTTCAAAAGAAAAATGGAAGAGCTGTTTGTAATTACTATGGTAAAGATTACGCTTGCACGTCTGGTCAGCATGGAACTAGTAATTTGAATAGGCATTTGACAAAGTGCAACAAAAATCCTCACAAAAAAATTGAGAAAAGTCAAACCACTCTTGGTCTTAGAAGAAAGTGTGAAGATGAGGATGATGGAACGATTAAAATTTCAGTATCTCATTTTAATCAAGAAGAGTGTAGAATTGCTCTTGCAAAAATGATAATCATTGATGAGTTATCATTTAAATATGTTGAGAATCAAGGATTTAGGGAATTTATTGAAGTTGTTCAACCTCAATTTCAAGTTCCGTCCAGACAAACAGTTGCTAGAGATTGCTTGCAGTTATATTTGAACGAGAAAGATAAATTGAAGTCCATGTTTGATACGTTTTCTCATATGGTATGTCTTACCACCGACACATGGACTTCAATTCAGAATCTGAATTATATGTGTGTGACTGCACATTTTATTGATGATGATTGGATCTTGAATAAAATAATAATCAGGTTTTGTCTTGTTGCGGATCATAAAGGGGAAACAATTGGTCGGGTATTAGAACAGACATTGAAACAATGGGGGATTGAAAGGATTAATACTATTACCGTGGACAATGCAAGTTCTAATAATACAACGATCAATTATTTGGTGAGGAGAGTTAATGATTGGAATGATTCTATTCTTAAAGGAGAGTATATGCATATGCGATGTTGTGCACATATCTTAAACCTTGTTGTTAGTGATGGGCTAAAGGAAATATCAACATCAATTGGTAGAATCAGAGTTTCTTGTAAATTTGTGAGAAGTTCACCTTATAGGTTGGCTCTTTTTAAGAGCATTGCTGAGGAGTTAAAAATTCCTAGTAAACAGGCTATAATTCTTGATGTGCCTACTAGGTGGAATTCTTGTTATTTTATGTTGGATGTTGCTGAAAAATATGAGAAGGTATTTATTCGTCTTGAGGAGGATTCAAGCTTTAGGAGTGCTCTTGTCTGTGAAGGTGGGGCTCCAACAACATATGATTGGGAGCGTGCTCGTGTATTTGTCATGTTTTTAAGGATATTTTATGACAACACTATTGAATTTTCTGGTTCTATGCATGTGACATGTCACACGTTCTTTCACACTCTTTGTGACATATATAGAAAAATCAAGAAATGGATGAAGAGTACTGATATGACTGTGAGTGCAATGGCTATTGCAATGAAGGTGAAGTTGGACAAATATTGGGGTATTGGTTCGAATTTTAATTCACTCTTACTTGTCACAGTTGTTCTTGATCCCCGATATAAATTAGAATATGTTCGGGATAGTTTTGAATTGATATTTGATGATGGAGACAAGAATGAGTTGATCAGTAAATTAACAGAGGTTATGAATAATCTCTTTGAGGCTTATAAATGCAAATATCTCATCCCGGTTGATCAATGTGAGTCAAGTTCTTATCAAGATGCACATATTCATGATGCCACTAGCGGTAGTGAGGATGATGAAAAATGGAAAGATGCTTATAGATCAAAGAAAAGGAAAAGACAATTGACACAACAAAGGAATGAATTAGAAAGATATCTAGAGATTGATGATTGTGAGGATGATTTCTATGGATTTGATATTTTAAGCTGGTGGAAAGGAAAGGCAAGTAAGTATCATGTTCTCTCATGCATTGCTAGAGATATTCTAGCAATTCCTTTAACTACAGTATCTTCAGAGTCCGCATTTAGTACATGAGGACGAGTCCTTGATCCATTTCGCAGTTGTTTGAATCCCAATACCGTTGAGGCGTTAATTTGCTCCCAAAATTGGTTTAGAAAGTCTAAACCAATTGACATTCAAAAGCAACTGGAAGAAGTTGAATTGATTGAATCAGGTATCATTAAAAATATTATGTTTTTTATCAGTTCACATTTATTAATTATAAACCTCTGTTTGAAAAATGAAAATACTGACTTGTTATTTCTTCTGTTGTGATTTTCAGATATGCCATCATCCACCACAACTCATGATCAAAATGTCACTATATAAAAATAACGACTGGTGTTTCTTTGCTAAGGTGGTTGCCCTTCCACACTACATTTCACTTTAGTTTCCCCTACTTTGTTGTGTTTCAAATTGGATGTTTCTTTTGTTTTGTTTTTGAATATTTTATGCTTGATAGTGCTAAATGGTTATTAATTGCTCTTGTAATGTTTAAAAAATGTTGATATTGTACAGTGGTTTATTCATGTCTAAGTAAAGTGATGATAGGGTTTGCACTATTTAAGGAATGTTGTGCATGTTGGACATTCAAATAGAGTTTCCTTACAAAATTGTTTAAAGATTTTTAACCAAAGCCTGCAAACCCTCACTTGACTTAGCCAAATGAAAGTTCAATATATGTGCCTGGAAAACATTTTGTATTGGATTAATTTGATCACTTTAGTTATTATCCCAACATACATACTTGAATCAGTGTAGTTGCAAGGTCATCCTTGATGCTGTTGAATGCAGAGAAATAATGAAAAAATAACTCTACTACATGACTATTTTTTTTGGAATTCATGCCTTTATCAATTCTTTCACCTCCTATCCTAAAAATTGGTGAACTTTGACATTCCAGGTTGGCACTCATGCTTTGCATGTCAAAAAATAATGTTAGAGGGGATAAAGGATTCTGCAGTCAGTGTTTGAAGCTTGCATTTCTTATAGAATAGTATAGGCAATAGAAATAATTAGTTTGGACTCACTACAATGTTAACAGTCTTGGGTCAGGGAGCCTAAAGAGGTAAAAATAATTAGTATGATGGACTCACTACCTACCTTTGGTAGCCAGGATGTCTGCCACATTGTTTCCCTCATTCCAGGTATTTCAGATCTGAGCATTCTGGTTAAGGAGGTTTGTCATTCTAGAATAGTATAGGCAATAGATCAGTGGGATGGGAAGGATCCTTGCATGTATTTAATAATCAGAGTTGAATCAGACTCCAACACCGGGAAATGGATATTCCTGTCTCTGCATATAGAAATACCACTAAGGTTCTAGCATATGTGCTCTTGATAACACCTTATAACATTGGTTCTCTTTCTATATTCATTTAAAAAACAAGAATCCTGATTTTTTAGTTGATTCATGTGTTTATATTCGATTCTCTATCTCAGATAAAAAACCTCCCATGAATAAGATCATGTTCTATAACTCAAGAAAATCATGAATTCTCAGTGATTTTTTTTCAAATTTCTTAATATAATCATAAAATGTCCCATTATGACGAAGTTTCTTCAAATAACACAGTAGTTCACCGTAAGTATAATTACCTCTTCTTTCCACAAGTGCTGGTTTGAACAATTCCCAATTGAATCATAAAAAATCTCTATTCCATGCAATGAACTAGTAAAAATATGTTCCTTCCATGAAAATCTGTTTATAGGTAAGTTTCATATCCTTCCGAGTCTGGTTCATCAAGAAATATGTTTCATATTTTTCTATCCATCCAAATTTATCGTATCCAGTGAAATTTGGTAGCTCTCAATTCCTCATCACATTCTAAAACCCCTCTTTTAGTGCATAGTATTTAGGTATTATACTATCTCTCAACCTTCCAACAGCTTCTGCAGTACCCTAACCACTATCTCCAAGGTTTTCCAGAATGACATTTCTCATTTTATCAAATTTTGTACCTCAATCCACCTGGTGCCCAATATTCTTCATCCTATATTTTGTTTATTCCTCCATATACCGCATACAAATGGCCATATGTTCCTTCTACCTTTGCACCAAATCCTAATCTACTCATTGTCTATCTTTCAAAACTTGCATCATCTTTTACTTACTCTCCTTCATCAGAGTGATCGCCCTATAGAAACTTTCCATTGATGAATCAACAGATGAGGCATGGTTCTCCATTCTCATTTTCATTCAATAAATAAGGGGTGCTCATCTATGAAATTCTAGTAATCGGTATATTTTTCCTCCTAGGTTGATCTATTATTCTACTACGAATACTAGACTCCCCGAGGGTGTCTCCAATTTTCATGACAGAATTTGTGAGAGAGAAATAATGACTCAAACAAGAATCATATGTTTTTCAGAGAAAATATAAGGTATAATCTCTAGTTAAAATTGGAAAATAAAAATAGAAACTCGATAAGAAGAACCTAGAATTCCACTTCTATGGTTCTATACTGTCTTGTCAAAGGGAGTACAAATGGAATCCAACTTCTCTTCCCTCATTCATACTCAATATTACATTCTAACTGAATGCCTCTCCCAAGGATTCCCCTATACAGACAGATAGTACCCCATACAAAAAATGACTGACAAACTCACTGGTCGACATTTACCATCCTAACCCTCCATTTATATGTGATAATTAGAAGGGGCCTCGAATTAACAAGTGGGTAACCCCAGTGTTACTAATAGTTGGGATATATCTAATAAAATTTATATTTTCTAAGATCTTGTCAATAACTATAATAAGTGGAAAATTAGTCCTAGATATGATATCAAGGTAGATTATTATAAGAACTATAATTTTATTTCATTGTGATCCTTAGATGATGTACTTATAGTTTTTTTTAAATGTATTAAAATGATCATGAAATGTGTTCACACTACCTGACATTCTATTATGATCAATGGGTTCCTTGATAAAAAGGTTTGATACATGGTGATCCCTGGACAAGCTTCCTTTTTTGTCTTGATTATGGATTATCATACTTAGGTTCTTAGAAAAAGTATATATAATAATGCTCTTGGGTTTTATTCTAAGTGAAATAGGCTTAGAATTCATTAACATAGATTTGTTGATAACCAGTTTTTCATTTGCTAGAGATGAACCTTGGTTGATAATGATTATTTAGGGACTTTTACAGAGTCATCTTACTAGTCTTTCCATGAATGAAAATAAAATTATTATCTTCTGGATTGCAGCTATACTACTACTGTTTGGAGCTGCTCTAAGACCTGGGATCCGATTTTTCTGATTTCTTTGACATGCTGGATTGGATGTTCTTTGGATAGCTGGTGGTCTTGTGGAATGTTCCTCTGCCCTTTTGTAGAAGCTGATGATATGCTGTAAGTTGGATCATTTCCCTTAAGATTTTGTTTTGATGATCCCTGATGGCTGGCTGGACATGGAATATCAAATGGCTTTTATGGAAGGATGTTTCCACTGCATTTATGAAGAGGACATGTAGTCTGCCTTTTGCTCCAGGTTTTTGACTGAGTTGTTTACCTTCCTTTGTTCTCATTATTAAATGCAATTACTCTGATGATCCCCTCCTTGCTACATCTCCACTGCTGCATTTTTTTATTTTCATCTGATCCATTTTTTCCTACATTCTTTCCTGCATTTTGAACTTCTGCATTTTTTTCCTGCATGAACTGCTGAACTGCTGAACTGCAGAACTCTTGAGTTGTTTACCTTCCTTCTGCATTTTTTTCCTGCATGAACTGCTGCATTTTTTACATCTCCACTGCTGCATTTTGACTGAGTTGTTTACCTGTCTTTTTTTTCCTGCTTTTGGGTTGGTCTGGGCTGTGGGTAGGGTCTGGGTCGGGTCTGGTTGTGCGTCCCTCGAGTTGGGTCGGGTCTAGTTGTCGTCCCTCGGGTTGGGTCGGGTCTGGTTGCGCATCCCTCGAGTTGGGTCGGTTCTGACCTCTCAACCCGAGCTGATTGACCCAACCCACAAATTGTTGGGTTGGGTTGGGTCCTTTTGTCCATGCATCACCCAACCCGGACCCTACGGGTCGGGTTGGGTCGGGTCGTCTGGTCATGCAGTGTGTGACCCGACCCGACCCGACCCGAAAATTTTCTTCCGGGTCGGGTCCAAAACCCCCTACGACCCGACCCAACCCGGCCCATGGACACCCCTATTATGAAGTCTTTAAAGTTGAGAAGTTTGCGAATATTGTTGGGTTTGTCATCAGGTGAGTGTGGTATTGGTTTTCAATCGGTCCACAAGAGTAGGGTTTTAATATCCGCGCAAACATAAAAAAGGGAGATCATCAGAGTTTTGGACACAAAATTTCTTACAGAGTCTTACTAAAGATTCTTGAAGTTGCGTACAGGAAGTTGAGCAAATGAAGAAGATGAAAGACAATTGACCTCAAGTTTGTTTTTGGACTCAATTTTCTAAACAGACAAGATCAGAAGTTGTTGAGTCAGCTTAGTTTCTAGACAAAGGAATATTGTGAAGATTTTCCGGACAATCATTTCCCGAACAAAGGTCTTGATAAGGAATGAAGAACTTTACAAAGTTTGTAAATTCATCAAAACGTGACGATGCTGAACTGGTCCTTTATTGTTCAAAAAATCATGGAGAAAAATTGTGATTCTCATCGAGTTTTATGAAAGTTTGAAAAAAGGTTGTGAATATCTCAAATTATAAATTGTTTGTGCAGGAGTTTTGAATTTAATTTTTTCATTGAAGCGGGAAAATAAATTGGAGTTCCCACCTTTGCTATTTTGAGCGCACCTATATAAAGGGTGCAAGTGAGAGTACAAAGTAGTGACGGTTCGCGTGTGCACAAAAGTTGAAGTGCTGCAGAATTGGTTTTGTACAAGTACGTTGGATGAACTTATGTTAGCCAGAGTTTTGAGTGGGTTATTTCCAACCAAGGAATCTCTTGGTTGAGGTGAGGAAAAAGTTTACAGCGAACATATAAGTTGTTATTAGAGTTTACCAGACGAAGTCATTGGACAGACAATATTGAACAGAAGAATCAACCAAACAAATTTCACACGAAGAAAGAAGAAGGAAAGAGCAGGGTTCTGGTTTGCTACAGAAAAAAAATCAGATGGACTGTTTTCCGGACAAACTCGTTTCCAAACAGACAAAACAAACAGTGGGAAACAGATAGAGGAATCAGATAGAGTGATCAGACCGAGTTTTGTACAAATTCCAGAGAATAAGTTTTTACCTGCTGCTGAGTAAGAAAACGAAGAAGAGGTTTTGCAATAATAACAAAAGTGAAGTTTGAAGAAGCAACACAGTGACAAAGTTCTGAACATGTTGGTGAAGGTTTCTAAACCTGTTACGAAATCATATTTACATCTTTTGTACTTGAGAATAACTTGCATTGTTGTATTGATCATAGTGTCATGCAAGTGAAAGGATACTTCCTACTTGTTATAACCACATAAAATGATTGTTTTTAAATGGATTGTGTGGTATTAGATTATTTACCAACTATGTCAAGAATTAACTACTCTTGTTGAGTAGCAAACCTTGTAAATTCTTATGTTTGTGTGGTTGTGCTTGTGAGTTTACTTTTCAGAAAAGTTACAACTCTTTAACACGAGGTGAAGTTTGTTTCATAAGAAAGAAAACATAAAAGAAAAAAAGATTGCTGATTCACCCCCCCAAACTCAATGATCACATAAATCCTAGTTGGTCTTTTCAACTGGTATCAGAGCGAGGTTCATTTCGTTGACTTTTTGCTGAATTTGGAAGAAAAGAGAAGTTGCTATGGATGTTCAGAATTCTGTGAACAATGAGGGATTTTGGTTTTTTATGGAAAGAACTATCATATCTGGAAAGATAAAACGTTTTCATATCTTATGTCTCTCGGTTATGAAGTTCTTGAAGCTATGACTGATGGTTTTCTTCCTCATGTTAAGAATGTTCCTCTAACAGCTGCTGATAAGAAAAAATTGGAGAATGATGGGTGAGCGATAAATGTTATACTTTTATCACTCTCTAAAAGTTAATTTCTTAAAGTTAAAGGAGTTGGTATGACTAAAGGTATCTGAGAAAAGTTGAAGAACATCTATGAAGGCAATATGAAAGTTAAGAAAGAGAAGTTACAAATATGGAGGCTGATGTATGAAGATCTTAAAATGGATGATTATGAATTTGTTGATGACTTCTTTACAAATGTGAATGATATTGTAAGAACCATAAGATGTCCTGGTGAGAAGTTGTAAGATTCAACTATTGTTGAAAAGATCTTATGAATTCTTGCTGATAAGTTTGATGCCAAAATTTCATCATTAGAAGATAGAGATCCCAAAACTCTATATCTATATGATTTGCATAGTACTCTCATCACATATGAAATGAGAAGAGAGAAAGTTATGAAAAGCAAATAAAAAGTTGATCCATAAATTTCCTTCAAAACTACCAAACAAAGAAAAGCTAAGAAAGTTCTCAAAGATGGAGAAACTAGTGAATCTGACACCAAAGGCAAGGTTAGTGACAATTTTGATGAATTTATGTCCTTATTTTCTAAATATGTGAAAAATGTATAAGAAAGTACAAAGGGAAGTTACCACTTAAATGTTTTTTTTGTGGAGCTATTGGGTATTTTGCTGTAAATTGTCCTCGAAGAAAGGAAGATGAAGAAAGTGATGAAGATGATAGAAAGTAAAAAAGACCCTTTAAGAATTTTTTTGACCAATCTAAATATTATTTCAAGGGAAGGGATAAAAAATTTCTATAAATCTAAAAGGAGAATCTTTTTATCTAAAGATGATGAAGTTGATCACAATGAAGTTGAAACTAAAAACTCAAGTGATAAAGCTGCTGAAAACACTTTTATTGAAAAAGTGAATGATGAAAAGTTAACCGATGATGAAAGTAGTAGCTCTAAATAAAAAGAGACTCAATTGGAATTTTCTCTAAAAGGAGAACTGAAACAATGTCTTTGAAAGATTTTAAGACTTGAAAGACAGATCAAGAAATTAAAAAAGGAATGTTCAACAATAGATAATCAAGAATCTTTTCTTGAAGAAAAATCAAAGTTGTTGAAATAAATTGATCATTTGAAGAAATATTTTGAAAAAGAGAGAAACCTCAATATTCTGATTGAAGTGAATATAAAATAGAGGGATGAAGAATCAGAACTTGTTAAAAAAATAATTTCTAAAATCGATCAAGAAGTTACAACTTTCCAAAACTCAGTTATAAGAGATAGTGAAAAGTTATGAGAAGTGCGAGCCTAAGAGAGATCAATAAAGATTATCTTTAAAGGTTTTTTAGGTCCAAAAGGGGCCTAGATACCCTAAGAGGGGGGGGGGGTGAATTAGGATATGAATATTATTTTCTAAATTCCTACTTCCCCACTAGATCTTGACCTCTTTATTATAAGGGTCACTTTGTTTTCACTTAAGTGTTAATGATGATCTTATTATTTCCTTCTTTATCTGATGACGATGCTTTGAATATAATACAGGAAAGCAAGAACATGTACACATCAATTTTTACTTAATTCACCCTCATTGATCTACATCCAAGGAGCATACAATGATGATGTGCCGATTGTACCAAATCCACTAAGTCTCACTGCCAAGAATGGTGGTTCAGGCTAGTTCTCATCTATACCCAGACTCACCGTCTTTATATAGCGACCCAAACTTTTCTTAAATTACTATTACATCATTTTAAAGATAAATAACATAATAGTATTACACATATAGGATCCAAAGGTTTAGTGTCTTGGGAAAACTAGGACCATACATAACAATTACAACATCGAGCATAAACGTTTATTCAATTTCTTCTTCTCTAGCTTCTTACTGGAACTTGAACTCTCCATAGTACATGTAGTCACCTGAGGATATACATCAAAAGGGGTGAGCTATAAGCCCAGTAAGGGGACATATAAGAACAATATAGCATGGATTGAGCATAATAATAACATAGTAAAGGGATCATGAATATAAGAGGAAGCATAAATATAAGACTTGAAATGTGGCAATGCATAAAAAAATGAAACATCATGTCTTAGTGGTTAACTACCACACATACTTGTGAACAAAGCTAGAATCTTGTTAACACATAATTTCACATTTACTCATGAGATTCACCACTTTACCCAATGAATTGGAGTGTTGTATAATTCCGGGCGCACCCGTCACATTTAAACATTCATATTGCACTATATAATTCTGGGCACACCCGTCACATCATAACATTATCATTTATCATGAATGACACAATGAAAAAAAAAATGAATATAACTAACCCATGAAAAGGAATGATTTTCATCTCATAATAACGCATTTATAAATATTGGGTCCCCAAAAGAAAGAGGGAATAACATACATGTTACAAGAACCGTCAATCTTGAATGAGAAGTAAAAGGGATGTTCTTAAAAGAAGAGTTCTTTTGGAAAACATTTGGTTTGACATAAATACCAGTGACAAAAAATTATATCCCATAAAAGGAAAAAAATGATGAACAAAATATTTTTAAGGAGTAACCATATCAAAAGGAGTGAAAGAGGGAGAACCCGAAGGATGAAAGTTGGGTTTGAGAATTTCCCCTTACCTTATATCCAAATGTTTCCTTCGATTTAATGTCCTGTATAATGACATTATATTCATTAATTAGAAATTAAAGAACCTTTTATACATGAATATGTGTCATCTTGGTTTCATTATTCTATTTTATGGGCCTTTTGACGAGTTATAGAATTTAAAAACATTGTTCGGGAATGTTCGTTTTTATGGTTTTCTTGAGCGTTTCACATGTATTCATGAATTGAAGTTCGTGTAGAACATGAATAAACATCCAGAACATATATTCCATGTTATTAATGATATTATATAAGTTAAAATGATCTTATAATGAATTCAATTTTATTCCATGTGGATGAATCATTAGATTAAAATTAAATGATGATTGTTTGAGTTAATTTGGGCGGTTTTTCGACCACAACGAACTTGTTTTGATTAATCATTTAGAAATATGTACATAAGTTAGTTCTAGAAATTTAAATAGGAATTAATAAATATAAAATATTCTGTTTAAACCATAAAAATGGTTTCATGACCATATCTGAAGGTAGAAATGAAAAAATAAAACATGTCATTCTCGAAGGTGATAGATTAACACCTCACAGACAACATTTTCTTTTATAAAATAAATGGAAGAGGAGAAGGGGGTTGGATGGTATAATATCCCATTAGTATCATAAAATTCAAGTATATGTATTATAATAGAGTTAACATACCATTTGGACAAAGATAGGTGGGGAGAGAATAAGAAAATAACTTGAAATTGAAAGGAATTTAAAGGAAAAGAAGGAGAGAAATTACCTCTTGAATCTTCCTCTTGATATCCCCCTTAAGGGGCCTAAGATTGGTCTTTTGATGAGACCAGAATCTTTTGGACATGGGGGGGGGATAGGGAAAATTCTTGGGCAGAGTTTAGACAATGCTTGAAGCTTGAGAGGTGTGATGAAATGAGGGTGTGAAGGATGGTTTTTATAGTGGAGGGGAGTGGTTTTCTTAATATAAAATTCATTAATTTATTATTTATCCAAAAGATAAGGAATAGTGAGTCTTCCATAACCAAGAATAGTAATTTTATAATTTAATCTCAAACCAAGTGGGCTTACATCAGCAGAACATCATACATGACTCTATAATTAACTTATTTAGCTTATTTTGTAAATTATGGTGTTTCACTATTCATAAAAAAAATCAAGTATTTCAGAAAATTCTCAAAATTTCACCCCAAAATTTTTTAGACATGTAGAATCAAAAAATGAAGTCCATTTTTCAAAAATAATTTTCTAAATATGATTAATTTAATATTTAATTAAAATCATAATTTACTTGAAAAATACAGTTTTTTAAATTAAAACTGATTTTATAATGCTTTTAAAAATTATGTAGGGTCTTATAAAATTATCTAAAAACTAGAAGACATAGATTTTTTAATTTATGAATACATTTTAAGAAAACACATTTTCTTTTAAATTAATTAATTAATTATAATTAATTATTTATGACTTACAAAAATACCAAAACGTTTACTATGGTCAAATTGTCACTTTCTAAGATGCCTAAATTTTATTTAATTATTCATGGGTAAAGTTACTCTTATTTTGGATAATTTAATATTTATAAGGGTTTTACTACTATTCATAAGGGTAGGTTACTATTCACCAAAAATCAATTTTTTCTTATTGGGCCTCAAAAATCATCTTAAACACAACCGTGTATGTCAGATTTTCGAAATTCCAAACATAGAAGTGACAAACTTATGTTTAAAGGAAACTTAACACTTATTAGTTCATTATGTTGTGTTTTCATGTGGTTTTATGACATATTTATAAGAAGGGAATTTCCATTGAAAAACTTTGGGTCGTTACATTCCCCCCCTTATGAAATTTCACCCTCAAAATTTCACTTTACACAAACAGGTGAGGGTACTTCTCCTTCATCGCCTCTTCCGGTTCCCAAGTAGCTTCTTCAAACTTATGGTTCCTCCACAACACTTTTACTGTCACATACATGAAATATTTTAAAGGTATTTTTCATCTAATTTACATCATTGCTTTGTTTTGGTAGTTTTCCATGCATTTTTGAAGGAAATAGTGGGTTTCCAAAATTTGGGTCAACCTGAGAGCCCATTTCCAGTTTTGAAAGTAAATTTTGTTTCTTTAATAACTCCTTTGTTTTTCAACATTTTTCACCCATTTAACTAACAAAATGGCCTTAATTTAAATATTAAAACCACAAAAGAATTCTGGGCCCCTTAAAAATTCATTAGCATCTTGGATTTGGGTGATCAAATTAGGTATTGGGCCAACCCGAAAGCCCATTTCCAGTTTTAAAATTGTTTTGTGATTCTTTCATAAAATATTTATTTTTTATCCTTTTTCAGTGATTCCACCTCTCACATGTTACCATCGAACCCATACACACCCCCATATTCGTTTTCGCCTCTTTGGAGCTCAGATTCATCGCGATTTAGGGCCAAACTTCTGAAGCTCCAAAAAAACGTCCAGATTTCTCAAGTAAGTTGTTTCTCTTATTTATTCCTCCCTTCTTCTTAGGGTTTCTTCTTTTTTTATTGAATCCCCAAATGTCCAGAAGATGGGGATTCGTACCTAGGGTTTTATTTTTGAGTTTATTGCTCCAATCCTCTGGTTTTAGGTTCAGTCTTACTCCCTTGTGGTGCGGCGGAGGTGCGGTTGAAGTGACGCACAAGGATTTGGGGGTTTTGACTCTTTTGGTAGGTGATTTCATATGTAGGTATTGTATAATGAGTTGTATTTATGTATTTATGTTTCTATTATGTTCATCATTCAGTATTTTTATTGAAAAAATTGATTTGGGTAGAATTTTAAAAGCGGTTGATTTTTAAGTGCCAATTTTGTGTGAAAATGGGTGTTTTACATGTGCAACCCATGTTGTGCCTCTTGGTGTTGTTTTATAATTCAGGGATTGGATTTATAAAAATGTTTTGATGCTGAAATTTATGTTTTGGTATAATATTGGTCTCCATTTGGTTTTAAATGTGGGATTTTAGATGAATTTAATGTGCAAAATTTGATTACTTTTCTTGAAATTGTTTTATGGAAATTATAAGTGGTTTATTTAGTTATACGAAAGGTGAAAAGAATGTGTAGATACTGTTTTAAATGTGTGTGACCAGAACTGATATTTATATGTGAAAATTGATTTTGGTAGCATGTGGTGACTATTTGAGCACAATACGGGAAACCCGGGTAACTAGGTGGGCTAACGTGTACTAGTACGCTAGTGAACGAAGGGGTTTTGACCATGGTTCACTTAGCAAGTGTGACATGGATAACACTAACAAAAATATAATGGAGATTATTTGAGACCACTAGGTTATGGGTATGCTCCCTACTAGTGGCTCGTGCACGAGAACGAATTTCATTATGGTTACTTTCACCGAGGTACGAGGTACTTGGGGCTCACAAAAAACTAGTACCTAGGGGTGTTCCTATGCTTGGTGCTCGTGGCCTTTTTGGCATTTAAACTTTCTTTATGGTATTTTGGGATGTGAAAACCAGTATCTTGAATGTTTTATTCAATTTCACTCATTCTTTATAGTTATCCTCATTGAAAGTTATTTTCTTTTCAAAGTTTCACTTTTAGAAATAAATGCCACCATTATCTATTTATAACTCTTGCAAGCCTTTTATTTTACAATGCCTATCAATTGAAATACTTGGGTGATATCCTATTGGGCTTATTCTCATACCCTACTTACACCTTTGGGTGTAAGTAGACTTGATCATGTTTGACACAGGAAAAGGCAAAGCCTTGGGCGATGGCGGTTCGGGTTGCTAGTTTCTCTCGATGGTGCGGTGTTGTGGAGACAGCTTGTGGGTGATGACCCCTTGTCATGTGGAGTCTCATGAGCTGTTTGATGCTAATTTTATGTACCTTTGGACCTCTTTTTTCTTGTTTAAACCCATGTACTCAATTCTGAATTTTTATTAAGTCTTGTTTGGGATAATTTTTCAGATTTGGTTTGTTGTTTGTTTTTGGTTATTTTATGAACCCAAACTCGGGTAAATCATTCCCAAATGAATTTTTATGATACCCGGGAACTTGTGCCAGCCCGTGGGGGTGAGGAACGCCCTTCGGGTCTTGCCATGAGCCGGGTTTTGTGCCAGTTTGATGGAGACCAGATTCGGTTCGTGACAAAATGGTATCAGAGGAGGTTAAAGTTTTTGGGTTATATTGTTATTTTGGGATGAGTCGAGATAGATAGGAGCTAGGACTGTCAGGGCTCGGGGTTTTGGTTGTGGGTAGGGTGTCTAGCCCGCACCTCTCATGTCAGACCCTAAGTCACCAGGGGATGTTGGAATTTACAGATTGACTTCACTTCCAGGTGAGACATGTGGGCTGCAGACCACATGTGGACATCAGGCGGATGTGGAGTAGTTGTTTATTTTATTACTGAAATGTGTTTAGATTATTTATATTTGATGTATTTGATTAAAATTTTCAGAATTGTGGTATTGATTATTGTTTTGTGACTGTTGCATTTTGTAGCAACATGCCTCCCCGGAAAGCTCTCACGCACCCACGGGAGGAAGCCAGAGAGAGTTCTCCCACACCAATTGATCAGAGGCTAGTTGAGGCCATGGTCCGGGCTGTCCAGGCTCTAGGATATGGACCAGATCCAGTTCCAGCTCCTGTTAGAGAGGATGAGACTGGTCCTAGAAAGGATAAGGCCCAGGAATTACTGAAAAATAAGCCTCCAACCTTCTGAGGAAGCTCAGAACCCCAAGAAGCAGAGGAATGGCTCGAGAAGATCGAGTGTATGTTTGAGTTCCTGGAAACACCTAAGGAGCTCAGGGTGAAGTGTGCCTCCTTTCTGTTGGAGGGTCCCAGCCGTAAATGGTGGGAGTCAGTGCTTCAGGCTGGGAAGAATGAGCAGATGCGCTGGGGAGATTTCAAGGCTGTCTTCAATGAACAGTACTGCCCTGAGGTGTTGGCTTATGCCAGGTCTAGAGAGTTCATGGAACTTGTTCAGGGAAATCTATCTGTGATGGAGTATGCCAACCATTTCGCTGAGTTGGTTTGGTATGCTCCAGAAATTGTCTTTAATGAGTAAGCGAAGTCCCAGAGGTTTGAGAAAGGCTTGAGACCAGAGATATACTCCCAGGTGTTCTTGTTTAAGCTGAGAACCTATGCTGAAGTCGTTGATCGGGCGTGCATGGTTGATATTGATAGAAAAGGCAGGGCTGGTTTCTATGGTTCAGTATCAGCAGTGGGAAGTGTAAGCTCCTAAAAGAAGAAAAGGAAGCAGGAGGATCATGTGAAGAAAGGAGGAGGCAATTCAGGGAACTCTTCCAGGAAGTTTTCATCAGTGGCTTCTGATGCGAGATCGGTCGTGTGCCACCAGTGTGGGAAGCCCGGGCACATCTGTCCAGCATCCCCTCATCCTCCAAATACCTATTTCTAGTGTGGAGGTATGGGACACGTGCAACGCTTTTGTGGGATAGCGCGTCCACTTCAAAGTGGGGCAAGATCCATGGCTCCCAGAGGAGTGCCAACACAGTCTGAGCCGTCGAGGACTGGGGGATCTTGATTTGGAAGCTGTGGTGGTAGGGATGGGTCATCTTCTGGGCAGATCCAGTTCAGGGCACATCCACAAACTAGCGGTCGTCTTCAGGCAGAGACTGGACATCTCTATGCGGTGGATTAGGCACCGGTAGGATCAGAGGCGGGACCGTCGACTGTTCAAGGTACCATTTTGATTTTATCTTCTATAGCTACTTCTCTTTTTGATACTGGTGCCTCTGTTTCATTCATTTCTGCCCATTTTGTGGACATGCTGAATTTTCCAACTGAGTTGATGTCTTTTGCGATGGAGTTGGTGACACTGTTGGGAAAGAAGAAGGAGCAGGGCCTCAGGTGCCCCTCGTGTGTGCTTTCTGTGTTAGGGGTCGAGATGGAGTGGGACCTCTTGGTCTTAGATATAAACCTTTTTGATGTCATACTCGGGATGGATTGGCTAGTACACTTCCAGGAACACATCGATTTCTATAGACGGCATGTGAGTTTCACAGCACCTGATGGGAGTCGTCAGGTTTTTCATGGAGAATGGGATCCTCGGTCAGGTCGCGCAGGGCCTCCACTCCCAGAGTTGGGAAGTGTTATCTTCCAGTTATCTTCTCTTATACTAGAGGATGGTCTTTCCCCTAAAGGTGAACTACCTCATGTAGTGAATGAGTTTCTGGAGGTATTCCGAGATGATTTTTCAGGTTTTCCCCCGAAGCGGGATGTGGAGTTTTCGATTGATCTGGTGCCGGGAACACAGCCGATATCTCTTCCCTCTTATCGTATGGCCCCCACCGAGTTGAGGGAATTAAAGATACAGCTGGACGACTTAGAATCCAAAGGATTCATTCGCCCGAGCGTCTCTCATTGGGCCGCTCCTGTGTTGTTTGCAAAAAAGGATGATGGATCCCTCTGGTTGTGCATTGACTACCGGAAGCTGAATAAGGTAACAATTAAAAACAAATACCCTTTGCCCAGAATAGATGATTTGTTTGATCAGTTTAAGGGGTCAAAGTGGTTCTCAAAGATAGACCTGCATTCAGGGTATCATCAACTCAGGGTGAAGGAGTCAGATATCCCTAAGACAGCCTTCTGAAGCAGGTATGGCCACTTTGAGTATTTGGTCATGCCCTTCGGATTGACCAATGCTCCAGTGGTATTTATGGAACTTATGAATAGGGTGTTCCATCAGTATCTCGATTCCTTTGTTGTGGTGTTTGTGGATGACATTCTGGTATACTCTTGCTCTGAAGAGGAACACGAACATCACTTGAGGATTGTTTTGGGTACATTATGGGATCACCGACTCTATGAAAAGTTGTCAAAGTGCACTTTATGGATCAGGGAGGTGAGATTTCTCGGGCATGTGATCTTAGAGAATGGAGTTTCAGTGGACCCTGATAAGATTAGTGCGGTTATGTCATGGGATCAGCCGAAGAATGTGTTCGAGATCAGGAGTTTCCTTGTCCTGGCTGGTTATTATAGGCGATTCGTTCGGGATTTCTCTCGGCTTGCTTCACCGATGACTGCCCTCACCCGGAAAGGGGTAAAGTTTGTATGGGGTCCAGAATGTCAGGCATCATTCAAGGAGATAAAGAGGCGGTTGACTACTGCCCCCGTGCTGATTTTGCCAGAGGCTAGAAAGGGATATGTGGTTTATTGTGATGCTTCAGGTATGGGTCTTGGGTGCGTGCTTATGCAGGATGATCATGTGGTGGCGTATGGCTCTCGCCAACTCCAGCCACATGAAAAGAACTACCCAACCCATGACTTGGAGTTGGCAGCAGTTATGCATGCTTTGAAGACGTGGCGTCACTACCTCTTTGGGGAGAAGTTTGTGGTCTATTCTGATCACAAAATCTTGGATTATATCTTCTCACAAAAGGACCTCAACTTGAGGCAGCGTCGCTGGATCGAGTACTTGCAGGGGTTTGACTTTGACATTGTCTATACCCCAGGTAAGGGTAATGTAGTGGTCGGCGCCTTGAGCAGAAGGGTTCCAGTGTAGGCTTTGAGGAAGTCCAGTGATGAGTGGACATTGATGGGGATCTTTTCTCAGATGCATGTGGAGACCAAGGAATATAGTGGAGGGGCATTCTTGGAGAGAATCCAGTTGACTCCTTCTCTATTGGAGTTGATTCAGTGGAAACAACCCAGTGATGATCTTTTTCAGCGGTCAAAGAAGTTTCTTCATGGTGGGGAGACATCCTATGATTGGTCGTCGTCTCCCGAGGACATCTTGTGCTTCAAGGGCCGTTCAGTAGTGTCGTTATCTCTACAGAAGGTGGTGATGTAGGATAGCCACCAGTCTCAGTGGGCTGTCCATCCGGGTGCCACTAAGATGTATTATGATGTCCTTCGATAGTTTTGGTGGCCTGGTATGAGACGGGACATAGCGAACTTTGTGTCGAGATGCTACACATGCCAGCAGGTGAAAGCAGAGCACCAAAGGCCCTCCAATTTTCTCCAACCACTACCCATTCCTACCTGGAAGTGGGACGAGGTTGCCATGGACTTCATTGTTGGATTACCTCGTACACCTCGAGGTAAGAATTCCATTTGGGTGGTGATTGATCGTCTAACCAAATCAGCCCACTTCATTCCAATCAGAGATACATCTAAAGTGGATGAGTTGGGCCGCTTGTATCTTCAGGAGGTGGTGAGACTCCATGGTGTGCCAACAGAAGTTGTATCAGATAGAGACCCTTGTTTCACATCTCGGTTCTGGGAAGGCCTTCAGAAGGCCTTGGGGTCCCAGATTAAGATGAGCACAACATACCATCCGCAGACGGATGGTCAGACAGAGTGGGTGAATCAGATTTTGGAGGACATGCTTCTTGCATGTGTCCTAGACTTTGGAGGTTCTTGGGATACCCATTTGGGATTGGTTGAGTTTGCTTATAATAACAGTTACCAATCCTCAATTCGAATGGCTCCTTTTGAGGCGCTCTATGGTCGGCCTTGTCGGTCCCCCCTGTGTTGGGATGAGGTAGGTGAGACCTCACTACTGGGGCCGAGTATGGTGCAGGAGACATCTGAGAAGGTAAAATTAATCAGGAAATGTTTATTGACAGCTCAGAGTCGTCATAAATCATATGCTGACCGGAGGCGTCGAGACCTAGAGTTTTCTGTGGGTGTCAGAGTATTCTTGAAGGTGGCCCCTCGTTTGGGCCATCGTCAATTGGGGAAGCAAGGTAATCTGACTCCATGGTATGTCAGGCCATTTGAGATCATCGAACGTTTTGGAAAGGTGGCATACAGGTTGGCCTTACCTTCTCAGTTGACATCCATCCATGATGTCTTCCATGTTTCTCAGTTGAAGAAATACTACTCGGATCCGTCCCATGTGTTGAGTTGGGAAGAACTGGAGATAGAGCCTGACTTGTCTATTGTTGAGAGGCCAGTGAAAATAGTGGACTCCCAAGAGAAGATACTTCGAGGGAAGTCTATTCCTTTAGTCCGGGTTCTATGTTAGCATGGGAATGATACACATGAGACATGAGAGCACAAGTCATGGGTTGAGGAAGAGTACCCGTTCTTGTTTTCCAATCAAGCCTCGTGTTGACTTTACGGGGAGGAAATTCCTTCATGGTGGGGATAATTGTCACATACATGACATATTTTAAAGGTATTTTTCATTTAATTTACATCATTTCTTTTTTTTGGTAGTTTTCCGTGCATTTTTGAAGGAAATAGTGGGTTTCCAAAATTTGGGTCAACCTGAGAGCCCATTTCCAGTTTTGAAAGTAAATTTTGTTTCTTTAATAACTCCTTCATTTTTCAACATTTTTCACCCATTCAACTTCCAAAATGGCCTTAATTTAAATATTAAATCCACAAAAGAATTCTGGGCCCCTTAAAAAATTCATTAACATCTTGGATTTGGGTGATCAAATTAGGTATTGGGCCAACCCGAAAGCCCATTTCCAGTTTTAAAATTGTTTTGTAATTCTTTCATAAAATATTTATTTTTTATCCCTTTTTGGTGATTCCACCTCTCACATGTTACCATCGAACCCAGAAACACCCCCATCTTCGTTGTTTCCTCTTTGGAGCTCAGACTCATCGCGATTTAGGGCCGAACTTCTGAAGCTCCAAAAAAACGTCTAGATTTCTCAAGTAAGTTGTTTCTCTTCTTTATTCTTCCCTTCTTATTAGGGTTTCTTCTTTTTTATTGAATCCCCAAATGTCCAGAAGATAGGGATTCGTAACTAGGGTTTTAGTTTTGAGTTTCGTGGTCCAATCCTCTGGTTTTAGGTTCAGTCTTACTCCCTTGTGGTGCGGCGGAGGTGCGGTTGAAGTGACACACAAGGATTTGGGGGTTTTGACTCTTTTGGTAGGTGATTTCATATGTAGGTATTGTAGAATGAGTTGTCTTGTTGTATTTCTATTTAGATTATGTTAATCATTCAGTATTTTGATTTCAAAAATTGATTCGGGTAGAATTTTAAAAGCGGTTGATTTTTAAGTGCTAATTTTGTGTGAAAATGGGTGTTTTACATGTGCAACCCATGTTGTGCCTCTTGGTGTTGTTTTATAATTCAGGGATTGGATTTATAAAAATTTTTTGATGCTGAAATTTATTTTTTGGTATAATATTGGTCTCCATTTGGTTTTAAATGTGGGATTTTAGATGAATTTAATGTGCAAAATTTGATTACTTTTCTTGAAATTGCTTTATGGAAATTATAAGTGATTTATTGAGTTATACGAAAGGTGAAAAGAATGTGTAGCTACTGTTTTAAATGTGTGTGACTAGAACTGATATTTATATGTGAAAATTGATTTTGGTAGCATGTGGTGACTATTTGAGCACAATACGGGAAACCCGGGTAGCTAGGTGGGCTAACGTGTACTAGTACGCTAGTGAACGGAGGGGTTTTGACCATGGTTCACTTAGCAAGTCTGACATGGATAACACTAATAAAAATATAATTGAGATGATTGGAGACCACTAGGTTATGGGTATGATCCCTACTAGTGGCTCGTGCATGAGAACAAATTTCATTATGGTTACTTTCACCGAGGTACGAGGTACTTGGGGCTCACAACAAACTAGTACCTAGGGGTGTTCCTATGCTTGGTGCTCATGGCCTTTTTGGAATTTAAACTTTCTTTATGGTATTTTGGGATGTGAAAACCAGTATCTTGAATGTTTTATTCAATTTCACTCATTCTTTATAGTTATCCCCATTGAAAGTTATTTTCTTTTCAACGTTGCACTTTTAGAAATAAATGCCACCATTATCTATTTATAACTCTTGCAAGCCTTTTATTTTACAATGCCTATCACTTGAAATCCTTGGGTGATATCCTATTGGGATTATTCTCACACCCTACTTAAACCTTTGTGTGTAAGTAGACTTGATCATGTTTGACACAGGCAAAGGCAAAGCCTTGGGTGATGTCGGTTCGGGTTGCTAGTTTCTCTCGATGGTGCGGTGTTGTGGAGACGACTTGTGGGTGATGACCCCTTGTCGTGTGGAGTCTCATGGGATGTTTGATGCTAATTTTATGTACCTTTGGACCTCTTTTGTCTTGTTTAAACCCATGTACTCAATTCTGAATTTTTATTAAGTCTTGTTTGGGATAATTTTTCAGATTTGGTTTGATGTTTGTTTTTGGTTATTTTATGAACCCAAACTCGGGTAAATCATTCCCAAATGAATTTTTATGATACCCGGGCACTTGTGCCAGCCTGTGGGGATGGGGAACGTCATTCGGGTCTTTCCATGAGCCGGGTCTGGTGCCAGTTTGATGGAGACCAGATTCAGTTCGTGACATTGACAAGGTGGGTTGTCTTGTTGCGTAGAACCTTATCTCTCCGATCCAGATCCTCTACTGGTTTCTCCTCAAAGGAAAGATCCTCTTCCAACTGCACCACATTTGAGTTTAGTACATGTGAGGGGTCCGGTATGTACTTCCTCAGGAGTGATATGTGAAAAACATAATGAACCTGATCTATATTCGGTGGAAGTGCAAGCCGATAGGCCACAAATCCTATACGGTCAAGGATTTCAAAGGGGCCAATGTATCTTGGGCTTAGCTTCTCTTTCTTCCCAAATCGAATGACTCTCTTCCATGGTGATATTCGAAGGAAAACTTTACCTCCAACATCTAACTCCAAGTCCCTTCAACGGTTGTTAACATAGCTCTTTTACTGACTTTGAGCAGCTTTGATGTGTTTCTAGATGAGTTGAACCTTCTATGTCATCTCTTGAACAATATCGGGTCCAAGTAGATTTCTTTCTCCAACTTCATCCCAACAGGTTGGAGTTCTACATCGCTTTCCATACAGATCTTCATATGGAGCCATATAAATACTCGAGTGGAAGCTATTGTTGTACGAGAACTCAACCAATGAGAGATGCTGATCCCACCCACCTTTGAATTCTAGAGATCATGCTCTTAGAATATCTTCAAGAGACCGAATAGTCCTTTCAGATTGGCCATCGGTTTGGGGGTGATAGGTCATGCTGAAATTTAATTCAGTACTCAAATAATGTTGAAATCTTCTCAAGAATTTAGATGTGAACCTTGGATCACGGTCAAAGACAATTGAGAGTGGAACACCATGTAGTCTCACCACTTCCTTCACATATATCTTTTGAAAGTTTTTCAAGCGAGAGATATTCCTGAATAGCGATAAAATGGGCAGTCTTGGTGAGTCGATCAACCACAACCCATATCGCATTATTTCTCTTAGACTTCTTCAGGAGACCCGTGACAAAGTCCATAGTAATATTTTCCCATTTCCACATGGGTATATGCAATGGATGTATCATCCCTTTGGAATTTTTTCGCTCTGATTTAACTTGCTGACATACCAAGCACCTTGATATATGTTCTGCAATCTCCTTCTTCATGTTATCCCACCAGAAGTGTTATCAGAGATCACGATACATCTTGGTGCTACCAGGATGGATAGAGAATGTTGAGCTATGTGCATGTGCATTTTCCAATAGCTCCTTCTTTATCTCAGGTGATAAAGGCACACAAAGCTGCGTTCCAAAACAAATCACACTATCATCATCGATATAGAACTCGTGAAGCTTCCCTTCCTTTACTACATTCACCCTCTTTTGTATCTTCACATCATCCCTTTGTGCTTCCTTAATCTTCTCTTGGATGGATGGTTGCGCAATAATTTGGGAAATGTAGGATGTATCCCCTGCCCTTATGATTTATAAATCCATTATTTGAATATCCAAGAAGATATGGTCTTTCTCAATCCATAACATGGATAGAGTAGCAGGTTCTTTTCGACTTAGAGCATCAGCTACCTTGTTTTCCTTTCTAGGATGGTAGTGAATAGATAAATTGTAATCCTTGATTAGCTCTAACCATCTTCTTTGAAACATGTTAATCTCCTTTTGTGTGAATATATACTTTAGGCTCTTGTGGTCGGTGTATATGTCACTCTTCTCGCCATAAAGGTAGTGCCGCCAGATTTTCAAGGCAAAAATCACGGCTGCTAGCTCTAGATCATGCGTCAGGTAGTTCTGATCGTGGATCTTCAACTGCCATGAGGCGTAGGCTATCACATTATCATTTTTCATGAGTACACAACCCAAGTCTTTCTTTGAAGCATCACTGTATATCACAAAACTTTCTCCGCTTTTCAGTAGTGTGAGTAAAGGTACAGTGATCAACCTTCTCTTTAGCTTCTTGAAGCTTCCATCACATTCTTGCATCCAAACATACTTTACCCCTTTCCTTGTTAACTTAGTTAGCGAGCTTGATAATCATGAGAATTTTCTCACAAAACATCAGTAGTACCCAGCTAATCCAAGAAAACTACAGATTTATATGACATTAGAGGGCCTGGGCCATTCCTCAATCACCTTTGTTTTTGAAGGATCTATAGAAATTCCTTCACTTGTGATCACATGTCCCAAGAACATGAATTGCTTCATCCAAAAGTCACACTTTCTGAACTTGGCGTACAACTTCTCCTTTCTCAATGTCGCCAACACAAGTCTTAGATGTTCTTCATATTCCTCCTTGATCTTGGAGTAGATGAGAATATCATCAATAAACACTACCACAAATTTGTCTAGGTAATGTCTAAATACTTTATTCATCAAATCCATAAATATTTTAGGGGCATTAGTAAGTCCTAAGGGCATCACCAGAAACTCATAGTGCCCATACCTTGTACGGAAGGCAGTTTTCTGAATATCTTCCTTATTCACCTTTAGCTGATGATATCCAGAATGAAGATCCACCATTAAGAAGTATTGAGCTCCTCTTAACTGATCGAACAAGTCATCAATCCTTGGAAGAGGATACTTGTTCTTTATGGTGATCTTATTGAGTTCCTAATAATCGATACACAACCACATTGTTCCATCCTTCTTCTTCAAAAAGAGCACTGGCGCACCCCAAGGTGTTGCACTAGGGCGTATGAACCCTTTATCCAGATGCTCTTGCAGCTACTTCTTTAACTCTTCCAGTCCGATAGGATCCATCCTATAGGGACACTTTGATATAAGAGTAGCTCTGAGTATGAGTTCTATTTAGAACTCTACCTCACGATCCAGGGGAATTCTGGGTAACTCTTCGGGAAATAGATCACCATATTCCCTCATGATGGGCATTTCCACAAGGTTGGCACTTTCCTTTGACTCAACAATTTGGGCGAGATATGCTTCTTCATAGGGAATCAACACCCATACCATTGAAGGATTTTTCAAAGGAGATTCACAATCTTCCTTTAATTTTTAGAGGAGCATGGAATGGTTCAGAATATGAAAAAATATTTCCTTTTCCCAATAGTTGATATGTGATCTATATAACGAGATCCAATCTATTCCCATTATAGCATCGAATTCCACCAAGGGAAGTATGAAAAGATTTGCTGGAAGAATCTTCCCACATACGCCAATAGGAGAAGAGTCAAACACTTGGGTTGTAATGATTGCACCACTTGGTGTTTTTACAGATATCTCTACTTCAAAGTTTTGGGGCTTCGATTTTATAGTTCTAGAAAACTTGTAAGATATAAAGGAATGCGTAGAACTAGAATCAAATAATACTTTTTCCATTCTTGAGTGAATAGGAAGTGTACCTTGTACAACTTCATTATCTTGCTCCACTTCCGCAGTAGTGATGGCATAAGCCTTCCCTTGTTCCTTTGGCTTTGGTGGCTGCTGACGCTGATTACTCTCGAGAACTCGAGGTTTATTGCACTGGCTTGAATAGTGCCCTAGCTACCTATAGTTGTAACATTGAACCATGGGTGGTTCTCTCCTTTCTTTGGCTACATTATCCTTCTTTTTTATGTATTTTCGACACTCTTGAGCATGGTGTCCTTATTTCCCACACTTGAAGAATTTCCCCGTCCCTTTGAGGCAGTTCCCATGGTGCAACTTCCCACATTTTTGGCATGTGGGTCGTTGAGTTTTCCTCCAACATTTGTCATTAGATCCACCAGCTTGAAACTACAACTTTAGTTTCTTATAACCATAGCCATGGGACCATTCTCCAAACTCTATCTCTACATTGAGAGCACATCGATCAACTTCTTCATAACTCCTAAAGTCTCGAATTGCAAGAGCCTTTAGAAGGTTTGGTTTTAATCCACTAAAGAATCTATCAATTTTTTCTATCATTATTGATAAAAAAACCTGAAGAATACCTTGCAAGCCTTGTGAAATTCACTTCATAGGTTGTGACAGATTCTCCTTCCTTTTTCTTAAGCTCTATGAATTCTCTCTCCATATTCGTGCGAAGAGTTATTGGGAAATACTTGTTAAGAAACATGTTCTTAAAGTCTTCCCATTCCATCTCTTAAATTTCCTCCCTTGGCTTGGTGTTCTTAATAAAATCCCACCATTGATCAACCTCTATATCTAGATGATAAATGGCTAGTGTCACCTTCTTTGTATCAGAACAGTGAAGAACAAAAAAGATCTTATCCATGGGGTTGACCCATTGTTCCGCAACTAGTGGATAAGAAGATCCACTAAACGTTAGTGGTCATTGCCACATAAAACATTCGATAGCCAGTTACTCCCTCTTTGGTGAAGGAGGATGTTTCCCATTATTATGGTTATTGTTCATAACCTGAGATAATTGGGTAAGCATTGCCATGAAGTTTTGAACTCCACCTCCCAAATCATTGGGGATGTCATTCAGGCAATTGTTGCATTGGCCCTCACACGTGTTGTTGGACTGGATTTTCCTAGTTCACACCATTTTCTAAAATATAAAAGTTTAGAACAAAACATAAGTCAAAAAGTCACGAATAACTTATTCATTTAAACAATTTATACTAAAATCATAACATATGGTATCCCTATGTAAAATTCTCGTGTGCATATTTGTACTTAGTCTCATGCTAGAGGTTTTCTCTAGGGTTCACTAATCATAATTCCTAAATAAACTAAACCTTTCCTATGATACCGACTATAGAGACTCAGTCTTTTCTTAAATTAATATTACACCATTTTAAAGATAAATAACATAATAGTATTACACATAGAGGATCCAACAGTTTAGTGTCTTGGGAAAACTAGGACCATACATAACAATTACAACATCGAGCATAAACATTTATTCAATTTATTCTTCTCTAGATTCTTACTAGAACTTAACCTCTCCTTAGTACATGTAGTCACCTGAGGATATACATAAAAATGGGTGATCTAGAAGCTCAGTAAGGGGACAGATAAGAACAATCTAGCATGGGGTGAGCATAATCATAACATAGGAAAAGGATCATGAACATAAGAGGAAGCATAAATATAAGACTTGAAATGTGGAAATGCATAAAAAATGAAAAATCATGTCTTAGTGGTTAACTACCACACATAATTGTGAAAAAATCTATCATCTTTTTCACCCATCATTTCACATTTACTCACGAGATTCATCACTTTACCTAATTCATTGGAGTGCTGTATAATTCTGGGCGCAACCGTCACATCATAACATTATCATTTATCATGAATGCCACAATGAAAAAAATGAACATAACTAACCCATGAAAAGGAATGAGTTTTATCTCATAATAACACATTCATAAATATTGGGTTCCCAAAAGAAAGAGGGAATAACATACATGTTACAAGAACCGTCAATCTTGAATGAGAAGTAAAAGGGGTGTTCTTAAAAGAAGAGTTCTTTTTGAAAACATTTGGTTTGACATAAATACCAGTGAAAAACATGTATATCATAGAAAAGTAAATAAAATTATGAAAAAAATATTTTTAAGGAGTAACCATATCAAAAGGAGTGAAAGAGGGAGAACCCGAAGGATGAAAGTTGGGTTCAAGAATTTCCCCTTACCTTATATCTGAACGCTTATTTCGCTTTAATGTCCTATATAATGAAATTATATTCATTAATTAGAAATTAAAGAACCTTTTATACATGAATAGGTGTAATTTTTGTTTCATTATGTTATTTTATGGGTCTTGAGTTATAGAGTTTAAAAACATTGTTCGGGGATGTTCGTTTTTATGGTTTTCTTGAGCGTTTCACATGTATTCATGAATTGAAGTTCGTGTAGAACATGGATAAAAATAAAAAACATATATTCCATGTTATTAATGATATTATAGAAGTTAAAATGATCTTATAATTAATTACATTGTATTCCACATGGATGAATCATTAGATAAAAATTAAATGATGATTGTTTGAGTTAATTTGGGTGGTTTTTCGACCACAACAAACTTGTTTTGATTAATCATTTAGTAATATGTACATAAGTTAGTTCCAGAAATTTAATTAGGAATTAATACATATAAAATATTCTGGTTCAACCATAAAAATGTTTTCATGACCAAATATAAAGGTAGAAATGAAAAAAATAAAACATGTCATTCTCAAAGGTGATAGATTAACACCTCATGAACAACATTTTATTTTATAAAATAAAAGGAAGAGAAGAAGGGGTTTGGATGGTATAATATCCCATTAGTATCATAAAATTACATTATATGTATGCTACTGGAGTTACCATACCATTTGGACAAATATAGGTGGGGAGAAAATAAGAAAAGAACTTGAAATTGAAAGGAATTTAAAGGAAAAGAAAGAGAGAAATTACCTATTGAATCCTCCTCTTGAGATCCTCCTTAAGGGGACTAAGCTTGGTTTTTGATGAGACCAGAAGCTTTTGGATGTGGGGGAGGGGATAGGGAAGATGATTTTACAGAGTTTAGAAAAGTTTTGAAGCTTGAGAGGTGTGAGGAAATGAGGGTGTGAAGGGTGGTTTTTATAGTGGAGGGGAGAGAGGTTTTCTTAATATAAAATTCATTAATTTATTATTTCTCCACATGACAAGGAATAGTGAGTCTTCCATGACCAAGAATAGTAATTTTATAATGTAATCCCAAACCAATTGGGCTTACGTTAGCAGAACATCATACATGACTCTATAATTAACTTATTTTGTAAATTACGGTATTTCACTATTCATAAAAAATTCATGTATTTCAGAAAAATCCCAAAATTTCACCCCAACCATTTTTTGATGTGTAGAATCCAAAAATGAAGTACATTTTTCAAAAATAATTTTCTAAATATGATTAATTTAATATTTAATTAAAATCATAATTTACTTGAAAAATACCATTTTTAAAATTAAAACTGATTTTAAAATGCTTTTAAAAATTACGTAGGGTCTTATAAAATTATCTAAAAACTCTAAGACATAGATTTTTTAATTTATGAATACATTTTAAGAAAATAAATATTATTTTAAATTAATTAATTAATTATAATTAATTATTTATGACTTACACAAATACCAAAACGTTTACTATGGTCAAATTGTCACTTTCTAAGATGCCTAAATTTTATTTAATTATTTATGGGTAAGGTTACTCTTATTTTGGACAATTTACTATTCATAAGGGTCGTACTAATATTCATAAGGGTAGGTTACTATTCACCAAAAATTAAGTTTTACTTATTGGACCTCAAAAATCATCTTGAACACAACCGTGTGTGTCGGATTTTCGAAATTCCAAACACAGAAGTGAAAACATTATGTTTAAAGGTCACTTAGCACTTAGCAGTTCATTATGTTGTGTTTTCATATGATTTTATGAGATATTTATAATAAGGTAATTTCCATTGAAAAACTTTGGGTCGTTACATTTACAAGGTTTAGGGTTAGCTCACTACTTTCCCAAGGGTCCCTCCCTATTTCTCATTCTCTGGATCACTTCTAGTGGAAAGGATCACCATCTTCCTCTTCCTTCACTCACTGCTCTTGGAAGGGATTCACCCATAGTTTATGGACTTGTAAGTCATTTCATTATCTCTAATGAATATATCCTCAGTTGTATATGGATACTCTTTTGAAGTTTCACTTTCATCTATTAGATGAATATCACTTTACCACAAATGTATTGGGCAATTCCTTCTGAACAAATTTCGCATTTCTTAATGCCTTTGTGAAGCTCCTCTTTCAAGAAGCTCAAATATCCTTTCACAAAGATCCTACCTTTCGTGAAGCTCACTTAGACTTCACAAAGCACACCTATTTCATGAATCTCAACTAGCCTCTGTGAAGTTCCTTTTTTTCACGAACCTTACTTAGACTTCTCAAATTCCTTTACTTTTGCGATGCTCAGAACATTCGGTTGGCTATAATATCCTTCGTGAACTTCTTCGCATGAAAATCCTTCACAAACCACCTTTGTGAATCACCTTTGCGAACCACCTTCACGATTTTGGGGCCTTAAGATTTTCGTTAAGTCTTTCTACTTTTCTAAATGGGGTAGAGGCCTATTTATAGGTGTTTCCATTGATTTCAGAACCTTCCAGCCACGTCATCACCATTTCACGGTGCTCCCTATTTTCCACCATGATGCTCTCTTTTTCACAAAGCTCCATGGAAATTTCCCATTCATGATGCTTTTCGTAATTTTAGTGATCACCGTTAACACTTTACGCCACCACGATGTAACACCCCAGAATGATAAAGGGTTAAATGACTAAATGATATGACTCATGTCAACAAGGTGCACCTTTCTTTTTGGGAGCCTACCTGATTAGAACTCCACAATTAAGCATGTTTGGCTTGGAGTCGTGATCAGGATGGGTGACCTTTTGAGAAGTTTCCTAGGGTGTGTGTGAGTGAGGACAAAACACACTGGAAAGGACAAGTGTTGGCCTGTGAGGACTACCATTAGTCAGATGACCCATTCGGGCACGTGGGTGGGCCCCATGGTGGTGTCCACGTGTCTATGGGGCAACTGGTGGTACTTGAAAGTCCAAGACCTGACGACCATGTTAAGACAGGGTGTCTATGCTATCACTGGGGCCCAGTTGTCACATTTGGTATCAGAGGTGGTACCCAGCCTTAAGTGCAGTGCACTGCCTGGGCTGAGATATAGGGCCCACAACGAGGACGTTGTGCTCTAAAGGGGGGGGGATGTAACACCCCGGAATGATAAAGGGATAAATGACTAAATGATATGACTCATGTCAATAAGGTGCACCTTCCTTTTCGGGAGCCTACCTGATTAGAACTCCACAGTTAAGCGTGCTTGGCCTCTAGAAAGGACAGGTGTTGGCCTGTGGGAACTATCATTAGTCAGATGACCCGTTCAGGCACATGGGTGGGCCCCACGGTGGGGACCATGTGTCTGTGGGGAAACTGGTGGTACCTGGCAGACCAAGACCTGATGAACATGTTAATGTAGGGTGTTTGTGCTATCACTAGGGCCCAATTGTCACACACGATGCTCCACTCACGATGCTCCTCACCTTTTCCATTTATGATGCTCGTCGTACTCGCAGAGCTCACCATCAAAATCTTTACGCCTTCGTGAAACCACCTTCGTGAGTATCATTATTAATTAAATTCATGCCTTTTCTATATTTTCATAAGGCCTTTAAGGAAAACCACTTTTCGCGATGCTATCCAAACTGAAAATTTTGGACCCTAAAATTTTAGCAAACACTGGGAAACAACACCACCTTGTGTATAAATTTTTTTATATAATGCTTCCATGACATTCATTCCTCTATATTGGATCCTTTTCAACATGATTAGTTAATAATCTATTTGGATCTCCACAACATACTTTGGAGACCCTCTTTTTCAACAAACACAATCAACCAAAAAATACTGTAATGTTACCTTGATAGATTTTTCCCCAACAATCTCCCCCTTTGGGTTTATTGACAACTCTTCAGATTTTGATACCACATTGAAGATTATTCTATCCTCTAACAATCTTCACTTAAATCGATTTTTATAGTGATTAAATATTTACTCAACATATACTCTAAACCTACATGAGCCATACTCAGCGTGAGAAACAAGAGTAACATGCAAAGTTCATCAATGAAACACTTTATTCTGAAACCACTCAACACTTTCATCATGAACTCCATCTATCATGATATATTTTCTTTGATCAATCACTTCAAGAATTGTTAGATTTAAAACCCCCCCTACATCACTTCTCCCCCTAACAGCTTCAACTCATCACATCTCGCTGCTCCACTTGTCAGCTTCTCCCCTGTCTCTATTAAGACATTTTCTCCCTTTTGATAGCCACAATTTCTCCTCCTTTGTCAACGAACCTGAAGGTTACTCCATTGTGGTCTACAACAGGGTAAAGAACACAAATAAATATATGTTACAAAGATTTGTGATTTATGATCCTTGGTGGAAAATAAAATCCAAAGGGGATATTTTTGGGACCAAGATGGATTAAGTTGTTTGAAAGAAGTTTGCTGGAGGAATTATCTTTTTTTACTCTTTTAAAAAATCACCTCACTTTATAAATATAGCTATTAGACGCAGAGGATCAGACATTGAGGGTCATACATAGAAGATCAGACAAATTTTTCATAACAAAGTACATTGATTGTTTTTGTTCTAAATGTTTTATCTATAACTGGTTTTCAGAATCACCTTTCTGAAAAAATATTATCGGAAAAAATATTTGATATTAAGTCATATGATGCTATGAAGATATAAAAATTCCCAATATCATGGAAAATATCATGATACTTGATTTTGATAAAGTAGGGAAGTTAAAGTTCTTACATCACAAATTTTTTGGATACAGTTTTTCAGATAGAGTTTTTATGAGAAACAATCTAGTGATGCTTTACTGTTATGAAAGTTTACAACATCATGAATTATTAATAGTTCATGGTCTAAGATTTTTTTTAGATATTGGGAGAAAATTTTGGTATGTACAAAGTTTATAATATGCATTTCTAATAAATAATTCTAGACAAAGGTTTCCAGTTAGAAGACCAGATAGAGATCTGGCTGAAGAATTATGAAGTCTTTTAAGTTAAGAAGTTTGTGAATGTTGTTGGGTTTTTTGTTAGGTTACAATGGTATTAGATTTCAGTTAGGCCTCAAGAGCAGAGTTTTAATATCTATACAAACTTAAAAAGGGAGATCATCATAGTTCCAGACACAAACTTCCAGACAGAGTCTTACAAAATATTCTTGAAGTTATGGATAGAAAGGTGAGCAGATGAATAAGTTACTGAAAGATGGAAGAACTAATGTTTGTTTTCAGAATCAGTTTTTGGTCAGACAAGACTAGACATAGTTGAGTATACTTAGTTTCTGGACAAAGGATTCTTGTAAATATTTTTCTAACAAACATTTTTCAGAAAACCATTTTATGGACAAAGGTCTTGATAAGAAATAAAGAACTTTGAAAAGTTTGTAAAGTAATTAAAATGTGATGATGCTGATTTGGTCTTTTATTATTCAAAAAACATGAAGGAAAATCGCGATTCTCATTGAGTTTTAAGAAAATTTAAAGGAGGTTGTGAATGTATCAAATTGAAAATTGTTTGAGTGGTAGTTTTGAATTTGAGTTTTTCATTGAAGCGGGAAAATAAATTGAAGTTCCTACCTTTTCTATTTTAAGCACACCTATATAAAGGGTGAAAGTGAGAGTATGAAGCAGTGACTATTCATGTGTGTGAAAAAGTTAAAGTTATGAAGAATTGGTTTCATACAGGTACATCAGACAAACTCATCAGAAAAACTTCTATTGGCCAGATTTTTGAGTAGGTTATTTCCAACCAAGGAATCTCTTAGTTGAGGTAAAGAAGAAGTTTGTAGTGAACAAAGAATTTGTGATTAGGGTTTACCAAACAAACTTTATAGATGAACTCATTAGATAGATATGATCAGAAAGAATAATTGGAAAGAAAAATTATAGATGAATAAAGAATAAGGAATTAACAGGGTTCTGGTTTTCTGTAGAAAAAAAACAGATGGACCAATTTCTGGAAATTCTCATTTCTTGATAGATGAAACAGACAGTGGGAAAAAAATAGTGGAATCAGACAGAGTGATCAAAATTAGTTTTTTACAAAGTTTAGAGAATAATTTATTACCTGTTGTTGGGTAAGAAAGTGAAGAAGAGGTTTTTTTGAGAATAAAAAAAAGTGAAGTTTGAAGAAGCAACACAATGAAAAAGTTCTAAACCCATTGGTTAAGGGTTTTAAACTTGTTATGGAATAATATTTACATCTTTTATACTTTAGAACCATATAAATTATTGTATTGATTATAGTTCCATGCAAGTGAAAGGATAATTCCTACTTGTTGTAACCGTATAAAAGTAATGTTTTCTAGTGGATTGTGTGGTATTAGATTGTTTCCAAACCATGCCAAGGACTAGATACTCTTATTCAGTAGTAAAACTTGTAAATTCTTATATTCGTGAGGTTGTTATTGTGAGTTTTTTTAGAAAATTTATAACAATTTAATAGGATAATAAGGTTGTTTCATAAGAAGGAAAACATGAAAGAAAATGAGATCACTGATTCACCCGCCATCTCAATAATCACGTAGTGTTGGAACCATGGTCGTTCTATGAAAGAATTGGAGTATGGTTTGTGTTTCTTTTCAATCCTCATTGGAAGTTCAGAATGTTTTCCAGTAAAGTTTTCATAAAGTTCAAGCAGACAACAATATTGAAGGTGGTGTCATTTCCCAGTGTTTGCCAAATTTTTGGGCCTGAAAATCGGGAAATGGGAAAATGTGTATTTGGCAAAGGAACTTGCATGCAAATGGGTAGGTGTGTTGGAAACTTGCACGCAAGGCATGTTTCGGGATCAGATCGCTGAAAAATGGAAAAGGCATGAGCTGTACGATATATTGGAGTGGTGTATGAAAAACCTGGATTGCGCGCTAAATTGGTTTTGCGTGCAATAGTGAAAGTAGGTTGGTTTTCTCATGCAAAAGGTGTTTCAGGATCAGAATGCTGAAAAATGGCAAAGGCATGAGGTGCGCAAAAAAAAATCAGAGATGTGCGTGAAAAATGGTTCCTACGCGAAAAAGATTGTGTGCAGAATGAGAGTTTTGCGCAACATGATGGATTTTGCGTGTGGTGGGTCAGTGACGCCTATAAATAAGAGGTGACCCCCCTCATTTGGTACGGTTGAATACTTATAGAATATTTTATTTCTGATGCGCGTAAATCTTGTGTGAAAAGGGAGCTTCATGGAAAAGTTTAAGTTGCGTGAAAACGTATATGATGTGCGTAAAAGTTGACGCTGCATGAAAAAGTCGAAGTTGCACATAAAAGTTAAGGCTGCATATAAAAGTGGAGGCTGTGTGTAAAAGTAAAGGTTGCGTGTAAAGGGGGGTTGTTGCGTGAAATATTTTCCGTGCGAAAAGCAAATATTGTGCGCAAAAGAGAGATATTGTGCACAAAGGGTATGTGTTGTGCGCAATCATCAGTGTAACCTGTTTGCACATTCTGAATATCCGGTTCAGTAGTTTATTGCTTTCAAGTGCATCGATTTAGGACTTCGATGCAAGCAGAGTCTTGTGCTGAGTAGAGGCAAAGACTTCAATGCAAATCTATTAAGGAGACCTTCGTGTCTATAAATTGAGTGTGACTTCACCAAAGGCAGTGAGTCAGGGGGAGTCAATGAGAGTAACCCGAGGGACGTAGTGAGATATCCCTAAACATTTGTAAAGGCAATGTTCCTGGGATAGAGTGACTGTACCCGAACTTTGTAATCCACAGCTAGTGAAGTTTAATGGAATTAGGTACGACCAAAAACATGTCGGCATATGCTCCTTGGACGTATCCCTTAGTGGTGAACCAAGTAAAAGTGTTGTGTGGTCTCTTTTCTTGTGGACTTTTCTTTCTATTCCCATCATTCTTACAGGTATAATGAGTTCCTACCACCATGGGAACAAGATCCTTGGTTTTAAAAGAAAAAGTTGACACCCTGATTCACCCCTCCCCTCTCAGGGTGTTCTGGGGTCCTACACAAAGATCATACTTGGGATTTTCAGTTTCTACAATACCATGAGATTAACAACGATCTTTCAATTACATTTAAAAATCACAATTAAAAAATATAGTTTCAAAGTTAGTTATTTTCTCTCTTTGTACATGTTTTTTTGGAATGTTTTTAAAAAAAGTTGGGGTCAATCTCCATTTTTATTAAGGAAATACATCACCTTAACTTTTTTAAAACCCAGTTAAGAGGGAACTCATTACATGAATCATAATCCCAAAGACACATAGGTCATGAGACATGATGAACTATAGACCTAAAACCCGAATACCAAATACAAATTATGTTTCCCCTTGAAGTTTCTTTGGGTTTTTATCCCCATGCTTAGGGACCCTACTCCCTACACTCAATTCCTAGTGGACTTTTTTGGCATTGACTATCGGCTTGCACCCTTCCCTATCATCATTTCTCGCCCTGAATCACATCAACACGATAATGTATATTCTATTTTGTTCAAATTTATTTTTTAAGAACCGATGCATGAAATCTTATTGTGTTTTTTAAGATTTTGTTATATTTTTACACAAAAAAAACATGAACAATTAATAAAAAAACACTACATAATTCATTTTTCAAAACACACATGTTATTTCATTAATCCAAAAACATCAAAATGTTCAAAACAATTTTAACACAAAAAATACATTTTTAACACTATAATGTTTAAAAATCCAATAGTTGATAATTATAAAACTTTACAACTCATGCACTAAACCTTATCGTTGGAGAGAAAAAACAACAAAAAATATCTTTACAAGAACCACCGCTACAAATTTAGCGATATTCAACGCTACCCTTTATCAGCGCTAAAAAAACCCAATAAAGGATAGACTTTTATCAGTGTTAACT
This sequence comes from Viscum album, assembly GCA_963277665.1. NCBI lineage: Eukaryota > Viridiplantae > Streptophyta > Magnoliopsida > Santalales > Viscaceae > Viscum > Viscum album. Next base: position 276,416,372 of record OY728123.1, on the reverse strand, counting down.
AAAGACACCGATAAATGTATAATCTATCAATGCTAAAAAAGTGTCGATAGATGATGGTATTTTTCAACACTTCTTTTAGAATTGATAAAGAGATCCTTTGTTAAGACTTTAGTTAACACTGATACATGATACAATGAATAATTAAATGTTTATATACATATTTGTATATTTTTAAATATAAATTACATGCTAATAAGTGTATATATTTATATAAATACAATATATATATAATATAAAATATCATACATCTGCCCCGCAGAACGTACAAAACAAAAAACACTCCCCATGACTCGAACCCAAGAGAGCTCACCCCCGACCCATATATATATATATATATATTTCAATTTAAATATGATTTATATAATAATAATTTCACAGATTTATATAATATATTTGTATACATTAAAAAGTGCATCTATAAATATAATATATTAAATTTTTATTTTAACAATTTTATAAATATATAAATAAATATATAAATAAATATATAAATAATTATATATTTATTTAATTGTATTTATAATATATGTAAATAAATATAAACATATATAATTTATATATCCTTAAATATGATTTATACAATAGAGAATAAATATAATTTTCTTTATTATTTTATACTTATTTATAATTATATATAGTTATAATCACACACACACATGTGTGTGCGTTTGTGTGTTAAAAAATAGTGATATGATCTAGATAAATAAATATTTAAATACATTAAATAGAGTTCATATTTGAATTTGTATATTTATATTCATATTAAATATATAAAATATATACATATATTTGTATGTATGTTTATGCTTGTGTATGTATGTGGATGTATGTGTTCGTCTGTAAGTGAGTGTATGTATGTGTATGTATGCACATGTTTATGTATGTATGTGTGTATATTTGTATATATGCGTAAATATGTGTATGCATGTGTATGTATGCGTTGTTTGTGTATGTATGTGTTGTTTATATGTATGTGTATCTTTATATATTTGTATATACATGTATGTGTTGCGTATGTGCATGTTTATATGTGTATGTATGTTCATGTATGTGTGTGTATGTGTGTGTATGTGTGTGTATGTGTGTATATGTGTATGTGCACATGTATGTGTATGTATATGGATATATAAGCATGTATGCATGTCTGCAAGTATCTGTATGTGTATGTATGTGTATTTATATGTATGTACATGTATGTAATCATATGCATGTATATGTGTATGTATGTCTATGTGTGTGTGTGTATATATATTAATATATCATTATATAATAGGAAAAATCATTGGTTTTTTCAATTTGACACATCTCATTGTAGTGTACACACATACACATACACATATCTGTACACACAATCAGATGGAAAACCATTTGGGTTTTCAAATGTAATTAATACAATTTTATATAGAAATATGCACACACACACATTTAGTTTTTTTTGTATTTTTTTTTCATTTTTTCATTTTTATTTATGAATTTTTAATTATTAATATTTCATATTTTTATATATTTGTAATTTATATAATTAATAACTACTCATTTATATTTTAATACTTTTTTATTTAAATATGTATACAATTACAACTTATTCATTTTTAATTAGTAATTTATTGTGAATATATTGTATTTAAATACATTTTTTAATATTTATTCACTTTTATTTTAATATTTATTCATTTTTATCATTTTGTAACTGATACAATTAACATTATTTATTCATTTTTTAATATTTTGTGTAACTTATTCAATTTTAATTATTAAATTTTATTCCTTTTTAACATTTATTCATTTAATAATGTTTTATTTTTAATATTTATCTTTTTTTTTAATTTTTTCATAATGTATTCATTTTTTATAGTTATTTACACATTTTTAAATATCAATATTCAATACTTTTAACATGCATGTAATTTCTATAATGAATATTTATTCATTTTAATTTTAATATACTTGTATTTTTAAATCTTTAAACATTTTTAATTATTATTTATTCATTATCAATTAGCACTTTATTATAAATTTCTCGTTTTAAAAGTAATTTTTAATATTTTTATTTCAATATTTATGCATTTTAATACGTCATTAATTTAATAATTAAAACTATTAATTCATTTTTTTAATATTTGTGCATTTTTTTTTAAATTATTAAGTTCTATTGAATATTAATATTTAAAAATTTACTATTATCTATAAATTTATAATACTTATTCACTCTTAATATTTTTGTAATTTATTAATTTTAATATTTATTCATTTAATATTTTTATAATTTATTCATTTTTAATATTTATTTGTACATTTTTATTCATTAAATTTTTTAATATGTTTGTAATTTACACAATTAATATTTATTCATTTTTACATTAATATTTTTTTATTTAAATATTTATAAAATAATTATTTATTCATTTTTAATTAGTAATTTATTTTAAATATTTTTTATTTAAATGTAATTTTCATTATTTATTCTTTTTTATTTTAATATTTATTCATTTTTTTTGTAATTTATAAAATTGGTATTATTTACTCATTTTTAATATTTTTTAATTTATATAATTAACATTATTTATTCATTTAATATTACATTTTCATTTTTAATATTTTATAATCTATTAATTTTTTAATATTTTTGTAATTTATTAATTTTTAATATTTTTTCTTTTTTTATTATAAAGTATTTTTTTTATTATTCATGTTTATATAATTAATAATTTATTGTAATTATTAAATTTAATTTTTAATATTTATAAACTTGTATTTATCAACGTTAAATATAAAGTTTATTAGCGTTGAATTTAGCGCTAATAAATCCATACTTTACTAGTGCTATATTTGGCGTTGGTAAACATATAAATTAGACCTGGTAAAAAGCGATTTTCGTTTTAACATTGACAATGGTATATTTTATTAACACTTTTTATTAGCCCTTATTTCATTATTTTTAGAAATATCCTAACATATATTTCTGCTCCTCGTGTTGTTCAAGCTTGTCACAGAAGGTGAACTCGGATGCGGTCTTGTGGGACATTTTGGACAAATCCAAACCCTCCAAACTGAAGGTATGATATCTGAATCACTTTTTATGTAATTCTCAAATGATTTAGTGTATATTCATCATGTTTTTTTGATGTTCTTCCCGAATAGAGGCGTGCGAGGATCCCTTACTAATCTTCTAGTCGCACACCATTGTTTTCCATTACTTGAGATTCTTCTTTGTCGGTCAGAGTGAGTAACTCAAGAGGGGGTGAGGGTGAATTGAGTACTTAATAATAATTTCTATTATAAGCCATGTTTAAATAAAATCCCCCAATTTAAAATAAATTTTCCTAGTTAATCAAAATAATAGCTTCATAAAATATTTTTCTTTTAAATGATTTCTAAAAACCTGATTAGTGATCAGTTAAAACAATATTAAAAATTTGTTTAACTTTTGAAATCAATTTACTCAAATAAATCCTAATATAAACACTAGTTAAGACTAACTATGAAAGTATCAGTTTTATTTACCGTTTAAAATCAAATGCAGTTTAAAGCTTTGAAATTGAGTAAACAAAAACTAAATCACACAACAGAATAAAACAAGTGGTTCAACATCAAGCGAAGACCTAATCCCCTCCACTTGGCAATCACCCACTGCCAAGCAGATTATATAACTATAATTCGATCCAAAACCTAGATCAGGTATACACACAACAACTTACAAGCTTTCCAGGCCATGTAGGGACCTCTTCCTCAAATACCATGGGTAATAAAATAACTCAGGCCACATAAGGACCTCTTCTACAAACACCGTGGATAAGTAGATAAACATAGATAAAAGATAATATCTTGTATTTTCCAGTTATAATATAAGAGTCAATGTGTGTTAATAAACAAAACAAATAACACACTTCTCGAATGTAAAAGAAAATAGAAAAAGAAAGAAATAAGATATAGAAAAGTTAATGATACTTGGTTTGAAGTTCTCTAGATGCTTGAGTGTCCTTAGATGTGTCTTGGTGAGGAGCTCAAGCTATTTCTCTGAAATTAGCAGTAAAAAAGAGTGTCACAAAGGTTTTCTTTTCTATCTGTGAGAAATGATCTTGATCTTTAATGGGTTCCACTCTTCCACAAATGAAAAATAGTAGGAATTCACTATGTAATCTCTTATATGATGATCCTTTTTGTATTCAACAAGTAGCATACTTGATCATATGTTCGCACTTTCAGCACACTCGCATGAGAGATTCTTTTGAGTATATAAAGCACTTCATCACTCGTTGAATAATAATAATATAGATCTTCTAGGTCCTTGTATCGAGATCTGACATTAAATTTAATGCATCCTTGCAATAGTTAAGAAAATAATCATTAAATAATCCACTGCATTAACTCCCATAATATAGTCATTGGGAGTATTTAATTTCAAGAAGGAAAAATAGTGACAATGACTCTTTTAGTGGAAAGACATCTCTGGTGGTGAATCATCTTGATGGTGAGTCAGTTTGATGGTAAGATATCTTTGGCGGTGAGTCAGTCTGGCGATGACTCATTATAGTGGTGACTTAAGTTGGTGGTGACTCATATAAACCAGTGGCGAGACATTTCAAATAACGGTGAATCAGTCTGGTGGTCAAACATTCTAGCGGTGACTTAGTCTGGTGGTCACTCAAGTCTGGTAGTAGCTCACCTGGCAGTGACTCATTTGAACTAACAATGACTTATCCCAACACTTAGTGAAATTTTCATTAGATTTCCTTATATTATAAAATGCTATCATAAAATAGTAAATTCATTAGAAACATAATAAACATGATTTGCGAGTCATTAAAATAAGGAGGTTCCAACATTACTTTCATGTTATTATGGTAGTGATTCTTATATATATTTTTTATTCCCATGTCTTCTATGTCTTCTTTGTTTTGTTACATTGGTCCAGTAGACACCCCTTCATTGGTTTCAAAATATATGTTTGTTTAATGAAAAGGCATGACTTTATTTTAATTTAGCACATACATGGTCTTTATTTAAAAGTAATGTGGTAATCTAGGATGAGATTTTGAAAATATATTTGAGTTAAACTGTTGAGTTTAGAACCCATAAGTCTTATTTTGAGTGATTTTTTATTGGAATGGAAATCTATAAAATTATTTTTGAGGTATGTGTGGTTGCAAGTTATATGTTTGATTAGATCTTTAAAAATTATGATGCATGTAATGAAATTTTACATTAGTTTATTCTTCTTTTTCATTTCTTGAATTTATTAGTATTTCAAATCCAACATTGTCTAGGATATTTTGAAATTGTTGATAAATTATTTTTTAAAGAACTTAAAATGGGTTGTCACATATTATTCCTTATTTGAAATGTGTTTTTATAAATTTAAAAGTCTTCATTAAAATGGGTTCTCACACCAGATGCATTCGAACACTTCAGAAACATTAAGAAAAATAAATAATTTGTTTTGATATATTTCTTGATAGTAAAATATTATTATATATACCCCAATACTTATACAATTGTAGAATTCCATAGGTTTCTTATGTACATTGATAGTGATTGATAATGAATTATACCCCTCTATAAATCCATTCCAAAAATAGAATGAATTATGATATGTGTTTTCTAGGAATAAAAATATAAGTTTCATTATAATTTTTATTCATATAATTATTCATCTTCAATTTTTTTAACAAGTTGTTGATGTGATAATAATTTATATCAAATATAATGACTATGTGGGTGTATATAAAGAATAACTGTTTAAGAACATAATATCTTATCTTCTGTGTATTTATTTATTTATTTTCAAATATTAATATTATTGAATCAAATAGGATGAATATGAATAAAAAATGGATGGATTCCAATTACATAATATAAGAGTATGAGGATGATGTTAAATAGTTCATCATTTTTTCAAAAATCATGCATATTACCCTTCTAAAATTCTTTGTTAGTGTTTAAATTGTTGTTATTCAAGACTCATTAGTCTAGAGGATTTGAAAGAACACTTGATCTACCATGAAATAAATCAGAGTTATAAATATTGTACTAAACATAAGTAATAATTTAATGTTGCAAGTTAATAGTAAAACACTATAGTTTATGGATCATCTGATATGATTACAAGTGTGAATGATGATGAAGATCATATCAAGGATATGATTAAAAGTGTAAATGATGATGAATATTGTACTGACAAAACAATGAAAGTTGAAGATCAACTTCACAATTTTGCAAATCTATTTGAGAAGTTAAAGAGTTGTGAAAATGTACTATTTTTTGATGGTTGTAATACATATACAACATTGACATCCATATTGAATTTATATAATTTAAAATATGGAAATAGATGCAGTGACACTAGCTTTACTGAACTACTTTCTCTCTTGAATTATATGTTATCAAAAGATAATGAGCTTCCTTACTGAACATGTGACACTAAACAAATGCTATGTTTAATGGGTATGTTCTTTGAAAGAATAAATTTCTATCCAAATGGATATATATTGTTTCTTAAGGACTATGAATCATTTAAAAATTCCCTAAGTGTGGTATTTCTTGATTCAAGAAAGATGAATCAAGTTATTCAAAAGTTTTATGGTACTTTACAATAATTACAAGATTTAGGTGCCTATATGGATGTAAGGAAACTGAAAAAAATTAACGTGTCACCCAGATACAAGAGTTCAAGATATGAAACTTCATCACCCAAAAAACTCTCCTCAATAGAATAAAATTGATCACAAGTATCCTAAATTTGAAAATGAGGTGAGAAACTTTTGTCTTGTTCTATCTATAGATGAAATGAACCCTCTTGGCATACAAAATAGCACTCACATTGCATATTATGTTGGTAAATTATAACTTTCCATCATGGTGGTGCATGAAGAGAAAATACATTATGTTGTCTCTGCTTATATTAGGATCAAAATAGTTGGGTAATGATATTGATGTTTATTTTTATCTATTGATCAAGGATCTAAAGTTAATGTAGGGTTTGGGTGTTATGTTGTATGATGCTTATAGAAATGAAGATTTCACATTGAGAGACATGTTTTATGAGATGGTAATTGACTTTCCTATATATGGAAATTTTTTAGGATATAACATTAAAGTAATATTAGGGTGTACCATTTGTGAACAAGATACACACTTAGTTAGGTTGAAATAGTCCTCGAAGACTATGTTTCTAAGACATCACAAATTTTTACCTTGATGACATAAATACCAATCTTGGATGACATCATTTGATAGGAATTCAAAAGATGGTATGATACCATATCTACTAATAAGCGATCAAAAGTTTGATAAAGTAAAGGAAAAAATCACAATTTTTGGTTATCCTTTATAAAAAAACTTTATGAAAACCAATTGGAAAAAGAGGTAATTTTTTTGGAATTTACCATACTGGAATTGTTTGTAAATTAGACATTTTCTTGATGTCATGTATGTAAAAAAATGTACATGAAAGTGTTATTGAAACATTACTAAATACACTTAGGAAAACAAAGGATGACATTAAGGCTAGGTTTGACATGATTGACATGAGGATAATGGAAGATTTTTCACCAGTAAAGGGTGAAAGGTGATCTTTTCTTCCTCCAGCATCTTGCACTCTTTACAGGAAAGAGAGATATCAGTTTTTCAACTTCCTAAATGATATAAAGGTTCCAGATGGGTATTCATAAAATATCAATAATATCATTCCAATGATAAATTTAAATTTAAAGGGCCTAAAATAACATGATCATCATGTTTTGATGTAATATTTAATGCGTGTATCTTTATGTTGCATTCTGCCTAAAAATGTCTAACACACATTAACCAAGATTTGTTTCTTTTACAAATCTATATGTAGTAAAGTTATAAACTGATGACGTTTACAACTTTGGAAAATTAAATTATAGTCATATTTAGTGAATTGGATATGTTCTTTATACCATAATTCTTTAATACGATGGTTCACTTGGTTACAAAGATTTGATTATGTAGTTTTATACATTATATACGGATATACCCCATTGAAGTGTATATAGAGATTTTGAAAGGGTGATTTAGAAATCAAAGTCACCGAGAAGGTTTTATTGTATAGTGATAAATTGTAAAGGAATCCATTGAATTATGTTCCGACTACCTGTCTGATGTGGATAATATTGGTCATCCAAAATCTCATCACATTAGGCGGCTTATGGGTGAAGGAACATATGTTGTTTCAATTACCATTATTGAGTGGGAGAAGACCGACCTTTACATTTTACATAATATTTTATAGGTTTTGTCATATATTGAAACCCAACAATTAATTATTAGACATTTTAATCCATCAATATATGAAATATTGATATCAAATACACAAAATTAATAATTTATAGGATGGTTTCAAGATAATATTTTCAAGGATTCATATAAAAATCTGAATTTAATTTCAGAACAACTTCTATAGATGTCAAAGGGACCAAAGTGGTAGGTTCTATGCATGTATCTGGTACCAAGGACCTAAATCCAATTTATGTGAATATATTATCCTTTGGCATCATTGAAAAAATATGGGAGTTAGATTATACTACATTCTAAGTGCCGATTTTTTAATAAAAATGGGCTGATAATAAGAATTTAGCTAAAATTAACAAATTGGGATTCATAAAAGTGTATTTTATTAAGTAAGGGTACAAATGGAAACCATTCATAATTTAATCACAACTAGTTCAAGTACTTTATGTCCCAAATACTATAAAAAAATGGTCGATTGTTTTTTTATCGACCAAAACCACTATAGGGTCACATGTCAGTTCAATTGAGGATAAACCTTTAATTGGGATGTTGAAATCATTTCAATATGTTCTCAATATAGATGATGTATTTTATTTTATAGGGTATCAAAAGGAGGGAATTTTGATACTCGATAGAGGGTTCACATCCCTTCAAACTTTAAAGAAAAATAGATTTCAATAATTAGGTTAAAGTTTTTTAATATACATTGTGTTATTTCATAATATTATGTATGCACTATTTAATTTAAATAATCTAAATCAAATGTTCAACTACTTCTATAGATAATGTCTTTTCCATATGTTGATGCTCCAAACCTTGAGGAACAACAAGTTTTGCCACATGCTGATGCTACTAATCTTGAGGAACATCATACTGATAATGTTTAAACTAAGTAAGTGGTAGAAGGTGAACATACTATGTATGAGAAAATATAGGAGTGTCGTAGTGTGATAGTTTGAACAAAAAAGTATTAGGTTAAGAAGAAAAGACATAAAATTTTAGTTTGAATGGAATGCACACAACCACCTTGTTTACCCCAACAAGTCCGTTTTCATTAGTTACATTGGGGTCACCACTTGAATGCATGTGACGATTGATGTAGATACATGGAACAATGTTGTGTCTACATTGAAGACACTAATTTTAAATGATATTAGGGCAGTATTATGATACACTTTCTCTATTTTACTAAAAAATAAAATAATGAAACATTGATTTACACTTCATTATCCATTGCGAAGTTAATTTATATTAGATGACCGTCAAATGGAATTTATATTAGAGTTTTCATGAAAGGATTATAGATCCTTTTATACATTTATTATAAAGCATCATCTTAGGGATGCTGAAGGGAAATTAAACCCCCACCCACCACATATATATGCACACATGATAAAACAAGAAATATGGATGAGTTTATTGACCATCATGAGGAGGTATCATTTCAGTTATATTGTGATAAATAATATTTTACTTAACAATTAATGTATAAATAAATTTGATTAATAATTATTAATTTATGAAACAACAACTAAGTGTTGAAAATAAAAAGTGTGTATAAAAACCAACATACCCATAATGTAAACCAAGTATGTGGTGTGATTCATTTGAAAAATAATGATATGTATTTTAAATCTATAGTAATACTTTTATATGACATGAAACAACAACATAATTATGTTCCTTTGTTTATATATAGATTTCTCCAAAGCCACTTCCATTCCACATCATGTGCTACGGAAGGAGGTCCATGTAAATAATAAGAGAATACTAGTAGATGAAAACACACAAATAGTATGGGAATCATGTGTAAGAATTAATTAATAATTTTTTTTATTTAAATCAGTATTACATACTACTATTTCCTATATTTTTATCCATTTTAGTCATAGGAATCATCATTGACTATACCTGATGAATGAATACTTTTAGTGGTCTTGAAGTGGACATAAAATATGGTCACATTAGTGGTGTAGGTTTTGGAGTGTCACCTTGAACATATTTTGAGAAAGAAAAGGCATAGAGGGATGCTGATGAGAGAATAAAATACATAGAAGAACATATATCTTCCCTAAATGAAAAAATTAGCTGATAGTCTCATTTGATAGAACAATTAATGTAAAGTCTTCAATAAGAAGAAAAAATTCAATAACTACCACATAGAGATCCACCCTTATCTTTGAGACTATCCATTCCCCTTAAAGTCCCACTTTACCTGAGGCAATCATTTTTTTTCATAATAGTTTCTGCTAAATGTGAATAAAAAAACTACCGATACCTTTTTTATAATAAAAATTTATAAGGTGAAATTGATTGTGATTTATATCTATTAGCACCCACCCATAGCCTTGTTGTGAGGGGTACAATGTACAATATCAAAGGAGATATTTTATAAAAAAATAATTTCCCAAAGACCATGTGAGAGTGGGGATTCATGTAGCTTAAGATCTGAGCACTGAGCTACCTATTTACCTTGATGATTTGGATGTTCACATGGTCAAACTTGCTATTGTAACTTTCATAATATGAAAATTTAATGTTGTAAAATACACGAGTATAATGAATTATGTTCCTTACAATTTAATTTTTATCCAAAAACATTAACAAATAATGAAAAAGGACTATATCGAGGAATATTATTACAAATAGAGAAAAGGAAGGGGAAATAGAAAGCCAAATCAAAATAATATAAATGATCAACCAAAAAATAAAAAAGAACTTATGAGAGTACCTTTACCCTAACAATTCATCCCCAAAATTTAATAATATTAAAAGTTCATAAAAATATATAATTTGAATATAATAATATGCCATTCGTTGATTTTAAGAAACAAATGTATAGAGATGCCATTACAAGCAATATTGGTCTTGAGAATGTAAATGAAATTATCAAGCATGGATGGCTAAGATCTTTAATTATAAATGCGTACATGAGGTACTTTTTCATAATCTATTTATCCAATAGTTGATCCAATTTATTAATTATAGTTAAATACTATTTATATTTTTTATAGGAATATATATCAATACTCTATGAAGGGAAAAACCTACGAAAAAAATCTGGACTCATTAGTCCTCACATCACTTCTACACAAAAAAGGAAATTAAAAGAAAATGAAATTTCAATAATAGTGGAGTACCTAGATGCAACATTTTAAAAGAAACATACAAAAAAAAATTCTTCTCAATTCCCACAATATATGGGTAAAACTCTATAATCTAATCATATGAAATATATTTTAATTACTTTTTTTACTTATTCATTTTTGTTTTTTTATAGGAAGCATTGATAGATAATTGTAATCAATTTATATACTCCAAATATTTATTTTTTGAATTCAACATATGTATTTCCAAAAAATAAGCCACACATTACAACCCCCATCAATTTTTAATACACCACATTCAACATTTACAAATAAACTTCAAGTTATACATTTTATAATATTTTTTAATGAAAATATTATTATGATATGGTGGTGTTTTGATATCATAAAAATCATGGTAGGTGGATGGTACATGAGCACAAGAAGCCTAAAAATTTCTAAAAAAGGATAAGTATTAATGTATATATAATAATATTTCACTATCAAAACATATATCAAAACAAATTACTTATTTTTCTCAATGTTTTTGTAGTGTCCAAAACAAAATAATGACAATGATTATGGTTATTATGTTCATAAATTTATGAAAGATATCATATTCCATCAACAAACTAGCATCAATGAATAGATATTTACAATGATAATCACATTTTAATTTAAAATATTTATTAATTATTTGATTATTTATATTTTTCCAATACTACCAATATTGTCAAAAGTCCATGTATTCAAAAGAGAAAATAGATTTGTTTATAAATGAGTGTGCATAATATAGTGTCAGATTTTTTGCATACATTATACAAAAATTATTTCCTACTAGTTATTTAGTTAATTTTTTTATCATTTTAACCATTAATTTTTTTAGTTATTCTTCTTATCATTTTTATCCACTACTTATTTAGTTAATTTTCATAGAGATCACGAAGAGGTGATTTCATACTGATTTTTCTCTAAGCATTTTATGCCTATGAAGAGTAAAAAAGGACTAAATATAGATTTCATGATCCTTTTTAAAGGATAAAATAATTTCTATAGAGAAGAACACTAAATTCTGAAGGGGAAATGATTATTTGGAAAGAAGTGGGTTTCTAAAGGGGAAATTATATTATCCTTCAAAAAGGAACATGGAAATTTTATGTATGATTTGTGTACTCTTCATAGGCATAAAATTCTTGGATAAAAATACATTCTTGATGAAGTCTTAAATAAGGATTATTCCATGAATCACACTTGAGAAAAAACTCCAAAAATAGTCCATAAAGTCACCCTATGAAACATTATTCACATATTGAACTAGTGATTCATGGCATGATTCACAACCCATAGTTGTAGATTTAACTCCATCTACTCCACCCCTTCCTTAAACCCATTTCAAGGCTTCCAACACCTAGAAAACATAAAGTAATAGGATGAAAGGGTCTAGACCATTACATTATATACCTCTCAAATGATTCTCATCATCGAGAATTAAAAACATCAGAAAAGGAAAGCACCAACTGCCATAAACCACCAAACACTCCCCCAGGAGATACATCTCAAACAAGGATGAAACCATACATCAAAACATAAAAACAATCTAAAAAAATAATATAAATAAGTCAAAAAACCATCACAAAATTCTAACATCAAAATGAACAAAAAATCATAGAATAAAAAACTCTAAGTACCGGCCGCACATATGTGATTCTTTTTCCCAAATACTCTCCTCTAGTTTTCTATTCATCCACATAACTCAAACCAAGGGGATAAAATTTCCTCATAACAAATTATCCCAAGGGTCTTGAATCTAAATTAGTAATTCTATAATTATCATTTCATCCTTTATATTCAACTCCCCCAGTCGATGAGGTGGGAATCATTGTGAGGATACTGATGAAGATGGGACACATAGAAGTCATCATGAACTCTGTCCAGTTACAAAGGTAACACCAACCAATAATCCACAACGATAATGCATTCCAACATCTTAACGGGTCCAAAAAACATGGTGAGAGCTTGTTTCCTTAACCAAACCTCCACTTATCACATCAAGAGGAAAACTTTAGGAAAACATAGTCTCCAACCTAAAACTCCAAAGGCCTCCTCCATCGATTGATGTAAGACTCCCGGTGATCCTGTTCCACCATCAACCTCTTATGGATAACCTAGATCTTCTCATTCATGTTCTACACCATACTAGGACCAAGAACTGCTGCATCTCCATGCTTGGTCTAACTCAACGGGCCTTGACACAAACTCTCATATAATGACTCAAAGTCATCCATACCAATGGATGAGTGGTATATGTTATTATAATAAAACTAAACTGAAGGTAGATTTTATACCCATGATCCACCAAAATCCAAGACACATGATTTCAATATATCCTCCAACATCTAGATAGTTTGTAATTTCTGCCGGTCCATTTGGAGGTGTAAAGCAGTTCTAAGGCGTAACTGAGAGTTAAAGGTGTACTGAAATCCCCTCCAAACTCATGAAGTAAAATGAGGGTCTTGGTCAAAAATTATGGTCCTTGGGTCTCCATGAAGCCTCACCAAATTATTCACACACTATCTCACCATTACATCCATGATAATTGATTTCTGGATCACCAGTATGTGGTCCTATTTTATCAATCATTCCACGATCACCTAGAGAGAATCATATCCCCCATGATATTGGGGTAGTTCGATGATGAAATACATCGAGGTGTTTTCTCACTTTGAACTAGGGAAATCCAAATGATTCAGTAAACCACCAGGGACATGATGTTCTTCCTTTACCTTCTAGATGACTAGGAATTTCTCCATGAACTCCACCACTAACCACTTCATTACTTACCACCAAAACTACCTCATTAAGTTATGACACATCTTAGATATGTTAGGGTGTACTACCAGAGGTGTGCTATGAAACACATGGAGGGATCCCTCATCCATATCCAACAGGACAAACATACTTCCTTATAATATAACCCAATGTTTTCCATCCTCTAACCACCCCATATGGACATCACCATGAATGATCCGGTCACACATCACCTCCACCTTTAATCCTAACCACTGAGACTCCTCCACCTACTGAAAAAAGTGGACTCTGTCATTATCTAGAATATTTACCCACTACTATCAACCTCCTATTCCTTAAGATAAAAATCCGCTAAATCCTCCATTTCCCTCCAGGTATCCTAAAATTCTCAAACAAATCCCTATATATGCTCAACATGTATACCATGATGTTTCCCTTTCTTGGTGTATAAGATATCTCGAAATCATAGTCCTAGAGATACTCTACCCACTTTTACTATTGTAGATTTATGTCACACTAGTAAAAGATATACCTCAAGATTTTTTTGGTTTTTAAATACCAAAAATAATTATCCAATGAGGTAATTCTGCCACAACTTCATGGAATACACCATCGTTTCCATCTTCAGATAATGAGTTGTGTAGTTATGTTCATTGGGGTGTAACTTCCTAGACCCATAGGATATCACTAACCACTAATTAATCAATATGAATCCTAAAACCACATGAGAATCATTTTAAAACACCTCAAACATCACACCCTCCTTAGGAAATAGAATAATTGGGGAACTAACCAACTTCTCCTTATAGTTGGGGAATGTTACCTAGATTGATTAGTCCAAACTAAATCCTAGACCTTCTTGGTCAAGTTGGTAAATAAGGATGCATTAATTGAGAAATTAGATAAAAATATCCAATAATAAACCATGAGTTCAAGAAAAATACAAACCTATGCCACATTCTTGGGTGATTCCTAAGAAAAATTTGCCTCAACCTTTGCTAGATCCACTACTACTCCTTGCTGGGACACTACATGTCAAAGGAAATGAACTTATCACAACTAGAATTTATACTTAGAAAATTTCCCATAAAACTGGTGGTTCCAAAGTTTCTATTAGAAAATCCTTAGGTGCTAGTCGTGCTCCTCCTCTAATATTGAGTATACGAGAATGTCATCATTGAACACGACTATGAACTGGTCCATGAAATCATGAAATATGGGTTTTATTAGTCCCATGAACATAAATGGTGAATTTATGACACCAAATGACTTAGCTACAAACTTGAAGTGTTTATACCAATAACAAAAAGTATTCTTCAGAATATCCACCTATTCTACCCTTAGTTGATGATATCCAGATTGTAGATCAATCTTAGAACACCAGCTATCTCCCCTCAACCAGTCAAAAAAATATTCAATTCTCATATGAGGGTAAAGATTCTTGATCATCACTTGACTCATTATCTGACAGTATATACAAAACCTCATACTACCATCCACCCTCTTGGTGAATAAAATTGGAGCTCCCTATAATGATACAATAGTCCTGATAAAGTCTTTATACATCAGATCATCAATATGGATCCTTATCTTCCTCAAATACAAGGGTATAAAACACTTAATAACTCAAAAATTTATCATGGGGGGTAGTTTCAAAACCTTATCATGGAAAATATATAGAAAATTCACAACAACTCTGGGGGTTTCCATCACCCAAGCCCTCACTGGCTTTGCCAATATCTTAAACATCAAGGAAAGAAGGGGATTTGCTCGTCCACAACCCATGGAACAATATAGATCATCAGTGAACACCTCACACCATCATTACACATTAGAAAACTAAAATATACTTCAAAAATAGTCAACCACCTCATAAACAGAATATAACTAATCCATACTGAGAATGACATCATATGGTTGTATTTTCAATGCAAAGAAATCTCCTAATGAATGATGTTGCCCCATCATTAGTATACATCCCTAGAACACATCAAAAAATATATACTAACCTATGAATGGCATGGATAATACTAGGGGTATATAAATTCTCTCTAAATCTATGCCCATCATACAAACCAAGGCGGGTGAAACAAAAGAGCGTGAAGATCCAAAATCAAATAAAGAAGAAAACAGGGCAAATGATAAACTGATCATACCTAAAAGGACTTATAAATCCTCTAAACTGGATAACTACTATGATAATAGAATAATTATAATGGGATTTAATAAAACTAAAAGCAATCTTGAACCCCTCTATCCAATGCTCTATCTCTAGATCAGAGATGTTCCCCTCATACTTTTCTAGGATCTAATCCTGAAAGGTACACAATGTCCGCTGCCACTGCTCATCCTCCTAATCATGATCAACCTTCCGATGGTCAATAGGGTTAGCTTGATAAATATCTCCAACCTAGACCACATGCAGGCAATGACCAAATAATATCTCTATAAAGAATATAGGAACAAATAAGTTTGGTAGTAATGGATTTATTTAGATTCATTTAATTAATTCACTTATTCATTCCCAAAAACAGCCTATTCAAAATAAAACCCAAGCATGTATGATACATTTACCTATCATAGGTATCTACCCTATAAACAACATTACTTTACCTAATACATTTATAGAGGTTAAGGTCCTTACATTAGATCACAACCCCCCCCCCCCAAATCCCACGTCGTAGCTAGCCTCCCTTGCTATTATAACATACTATGTTTGGATAATACTATTGCCTTACCAACCCATGCAGTCCTCACTGGTGTATAACTATAAACTACACCATATATCTTAACCAAAAATATTTAATACCACTCTTTCATGATCCAAACTCCACTGATACCCCTCCCGAGCTAGTAACTAAGAGAAGGAGTACCCCCCAAGTCCCACCTCCAGTAAGCCCCATGTTGGTGACTAGCACTGAGGGTATAAAACACTCAAATGTGAGGCATTACCATTAATATCCATAGTTAATAATATAAAAACACTAACCAACCCAACATAAAATAAAATAAATAAACCAAAATTTTCATACAATAAATATCCCATACGCATGAATATAAAACAAATACAAACATCTCTAAAAGAAAACAATACCAAAAGAAAAATAATGTGGTAGTGACTACAACAATTCCAAAATCCAAGCTAGTACTATCCATAATGACCACTAGAGTCCCCCTAGAAACCTGAGAAACAATTTATGTATACATGGGATGAGTATAACATTTATACTCAGTTGTATCACACCCAAGGTCTCTCATAAAAATGTGAAAAGTGTATACCAATGTTTGAGTGAATAAATAGAAGAACTAACCAGAACCAACAAATCTCAACTATTAAAACCCAGGTAATTATAGAATAAATAATTTTAAAGTTTATTAATATGAATTATATAGTTATATTCATTATAAAAATATTATGTATTTTTTAAATCAAAACAAAAACAATAATTAAACTATTTTCTTATAAGGTTTTATTTAAAATTTTAATTTATAAATTATTGAATTTTAATTTTAAAAAATTAATGTTATTTTTTAAATAATCATATAAAAATTAACTTATGGTGAAATTTTGGGATTTTTTGGAAAATATTGATTTTTCAGTGAATAGTGAAAACACCGATTTTTGTAAAAATGTCATTTATTTTCAATAAATTAAGAAATTTAAAAGTCCCATTATATTTTAAATATGATTTTAGTTAAAATAATTATTCTTTAGTTATATTTAATCCACTTAATTTCATTTTAATCATCTTTATATTGGATTTTAGTATAAGTTTATTTTTGGGTTTAAAAACGTAATTTTTCTAAAAACTGTTTTAAAATGCATAATGTTTCTCTATCTTAATTAATTAAAAAAACCATTGATTAATAATAATTTAAATGAAATTTATAGTTTATATATCAGTAAATTTAAATTTAAATTCATTTAATGATCATTACTAGCCATAAAATTAATATAAAATCTTCTTTTTTTTTGAAAAATACACTTCTTGAAAACCCGCTTTTTCATCGCGTCTAAATTAAATTCTGCCACTTATGTGAATTTAATTTGGTAAAATGGATTCCATATTTAAAATTATAATAATTTATATTATATAATAAGGAAAACTTAATTTTTAACAGAATGAATAGTAAAACAG
This sequence comes from Viscum album, assembly GCA_963277665.1. Lineage (NCBI taxonomy): Eukaryota > Viridiplantae > Streptophyta > Magnoliopsida > Santalales > Viscaceae > Viscum > Viscum album. The sequence continues at coordinate 276,398,086 of OY728123.1, read as the reverse complement.
TACAAATTAATTACTATAGTTAAGGTTAAAACGACTTTATTAGGGGGTTAAACTAAAAAGATAAGAGTTCAAATAACCTAAAAACTAATCTGAAATTAATTTTATGTACATATTTGGACCTTATAATGTGTAATTCTCTATAATGGTCCACTTTGGATCCATTTTTACATTTTAAAAAATGTGGGTACACCTTTTTCTTTTAAAAAATTATAAGTGTGTCACTCACCTCACTTATAAAAGGTCACCCACTCTCCTCTTTTATTAATACATTCAAATCCATTTGGATAAGAAAATACCTACCCAAATAACTTACATAATTATCTCCCCACATCCTAGAGTCCTTTTCTTGATCATAAAGTCATCCTAAAAGGCTTTTGGTTCTAACCTAAGGAGGTTGTCCAAAGAAGAGGTATCGTGCTTAACCGAGCATCTTTATTTTATTTATTCTTAAAACTACTTAAAATATTATTAAATTATGATGATATAATGAAACCATTATTTCACATATTCTAAGATTTTATTATGTTAATTTAATAACATAAATCCATATTCAACCCACATAATTCATTTTTGACACATAATCCAAATATCGTCAAAACATTCAACGTAAACTCAATTGATTAAACAATCATATATATCATGGTAATAAGTGAAATAAAAGGAAAAATAAAATTTAAAAATATTATTAAAAAATTAAATCATTAAAATAAGTTTATTATTTAGGAATATAAATAACGTACGTGACGAGTCAGACTCAAGGTAATGGACTTTGTCTCAATTTCCATTCATTGATGCATATTCGATGTTATGAACCTATATTCTTTTATGAGGTTTATATACAAACCCTTTGACATGTTATATCTTGAATTTATATATTTTAATGATATTTAATATTTTTTAATGTTATTCTTTCTTGGGTTTTACGATTCAAATGTTTCCAAAGTGGTAAGGGAATTTTCTTTAAAAAAAATCATTTTTTAAAGTTTTCCTTTTAAATATATTTTTCTTCCATGTCCATGCTTTTAAAATAATTTTATTATGGAAATTAGAGTTTTAATAAAGTAATTTTTTGTATTTATTTCAATTTTTTTTTCAAAATAATAATAATATTTGAATGAAATGTTTTTCTTTCTTTACAAATGACAAAAGGAATGTTATATTTTAATGTATACAACACCAATAACTTTTCCTGCCACTACAACTGTTATTTGATGTTTGGATTACTTTATAAGATTTCATGTTTTATTCAATGGAAAACCCTCTTTACATTTTTTTGAGTATTTTGGTATAAAAAATGGGGTTTTTAAAAGAAAAGGGTATTTTTATATCTGAAAGTGTTTTTCATACAGGATTAAAAGAGTTTTTCAAATGTTTTATGATGAAAAAGTGCAAGAATAAAATATTTTATTAATGATAAGGTACTTGATAATTATACATGAGAAATGAGTGAGACTGATATAGATTATATGAAGGGTTGATCACCATTATAGCTCACAAGTGAGCCCGATATAGCTTATACGATGGGTGTGCTTAGATATCTCAGGGAGATCCTGATATAGTCTATATGATGGGTGCACCCATAAAATGCTCCAATTCATTGAGTAATGTTTCTTATATTAATAGGAAATAAGGAGGGATTTACCATATGGTTTCTCTTATGGATTTAATTGGGCTGGAATTATTTGTGACACGGGTTTAAAACAAGTTATGAATGAGATGCGCCAAGTTTCCAAAAAGGGTTTTGATTTTATTACGATGGATTTTAATGATTTTCTTTGAGAAAAAAAAAGTGTGTTTTTTTCAAGTGGAAATGATTTATTCTATTAGCTCAATGAACTTTTAGATTAAGGTAAACATTTTATGGGTTTTCATGTTTTTTATTGGACTAGTGGAATTCTTTTTTTTATGTCCTTTACTAAGTTTTTTGTACTCATCCCACGTTTTAAAATATTTTAAACAGGTGATAAAATACATTTTTATTGAATATTTTATTGATAATAAATGATAAAATTTCCTCACATTGTGTTAAATACGTTTATTTATAAAATATTTGGTATTAGATCATTCATTTGGAAATTTGACAAAAATTCCAGTTTTACCCTTTACAGTGCACTGTAGTATCGCAGAGATAAATATTTAAATATATATTATTTGAACTTAAAATTTTGTAAATGTGTTCATGAATTAATAGGATACAACTTTTATTCAGGACATTGGAGCTAAATCGTGCATTTGATTGGACTAAATGGACCATGAAGTCAAAGATGGGCTGGACCCGCCAGATTGGATATCAATGTAGTATTTGGGCCATATATTCTTCATCCATGCTTTTATTGGTCCCAAATTTTTAGACGAGCTCGAAAACCCAATTTTTCACAAATAATCCTTCTATAAGGACAACTAATTCATGCGTTTTGGTGGTCAAGAAGGTGGTGAAAGTGAGATTAAAATATTTGGAAGAATCTCCCCATTCACACTTGAAACCACTTATAACCTAGCCTCCCCTCCACTCTATAAATATGAATTTTTATCATTTGGTGGGGTTGGAGGACTTGAATTAGTAATTTTAGGGTATAATAGAAGTGGTTCAACTCAAATTATCTAAGAATTTAAAGAAGGTTAGATCTTGAAGCAAGGATCCCTTCATCGAAGTCTTTTTCTTCTTCTCTATGTTGTAATATTTGTGTTTTCATAATAAAATTATCAGTTCCTCTTCTATTTATTATATTTTATTCTATTTTCTTATGTTTTTATTCTTATTTTACCGTCCTATTTGGGCTGGAACTCAAGATTATAAGTGTGATTGGGCTATACCCATTTTAAACCGTTGCAAATGCAATTCGCTTCTACGATGACTGCACCACCCATGAAAGAGTAGTTTTCTTAGTAATCAATATACCTATTACCTTTTTCATTCATTTATTTTGAATCAATGAGATAATGTAATTAAATTAATATGATCCATTATTTTAGTTTTTAAATTAGAAGAAACTAAGTAAGCAATTTAACAATTAACACATAAACATGAGAGTTTGTGAATTTGTGTAAATTGTGAGAGCACAAAATTAATCGGTAAAACAAGACCACACAGGATAAATTTTTAGAGTTTAAATAAAATACCTAATATCAATTCATCCTCATTTCTAGAGTGGTTATATTCCCTAATTCACCACTAACCATAAACTATCCTTAGAATGATAATCAAAGCAGGATGCTACGATTGCATATTCCAAAGCTAGCTTAGGGTTTAACTCTTTTCATCTCTGTGGTTAAGTTAAATCCTTTAGGTTTTAAGGGTTAGAAAATTAGAGGATTATAATTAATTAGAGATTAATTTAAATTATAATGATTAATAATTAAGTTAATAGGTATAGTTAGATCAATTATGCCTTTTAAAATATTTTCTAAAAAAAACATCTTCTTGTTGTGTCTTTTTAATCGAACTTCATTTAAAAAAAACAAAAAAAATGATGTATTATTCCAAAAATATTCTTCTATTTTTATAGAAGATAAAAAACTGCTCCATCCTTTCAAGTATTATGTTTAATCTATTTAATTTTTATTTTCAAAATACCTTCAATATATTGTCTTAAATTACTTCCTCTTTTGAGAGACGACTTTGGTTAGCCACTCCGTTACACCTAAATAACTCGAAACAGATCATCATTTGAAAGAGAACATGATAACACCTTTCAAATTGGATCTATTTCCAGGAAGTAAAGTAATTTATTCAACTAATTAGAGGTATTTGTTTTATTTTTATTTTATTATTTTCTTCTCCTCTTTCTTTTGTCTTTCCCCATTCTCAAGTTTTCATTTTTTTCTCTTCTTTTATTTTTATTAGACCATCAAATAAAACTTCATATCATTTTATTATGGTCCACTTTTATTCATTTCTTTTTTTAGTATTAATTTATTTATGAAATGAACTAATCCTAAGGATCTTTTAGATCTTGACCTTGAGATTGAACGTAGCCTTAGGGCTCGAATCAGGCATTCTCAGTCTACAAGAAGTTTCAACATTCAACCAGTTGGAGAATTCCTCCATTCTAGTAACATTGAAATTGGAAGAAATTAAAATTCAAACATAAAATAAGAACCAATGGCTAAAAAAAATAACAATGAACTTAATATAATCATTAGAGAGTTGGATCCACCAGATTTTAACTATCAACCAAATTGTATTGCATACCCAAATCTCAAATCAGACTTTGAACTAAAATATGGATTAATTCACCTTATTCCAAAATTTCATGGATTATCTAGTGAGGATACAAAAAAATATTTAAAATAATTTAATGTGGTTTTCTCAACCCTTAAACCCAAAAATGTCTCTAAATATCAAATAAAACTTATAGAATTCCCATTTTCACTTGATGGAGCTGCAAAGGATTGGATGTATTATTTATAACCTGAAGATGTAACATGTTGGAATGATTTGAAATGACTTTTCTTGTAGATATTTTTTCCATCATTAAGGACCACTTCCATTCGTAATAAGATCTCAGGGATCAAGTAAGCATAAGGGGAGTCAATGTACGAGTACTAGGAGTGATTCAAGAAGTTGTGCATAAGCTGTCCACATCACCAAATAAGTGAGAAAATTCTCATCCAATACTTCTATAAAGGACTCAAACCTATGGAGATGATTATGGTGGATGATGTGTCTGGAGGGGAATTAGTCAACAAAACACAAGCAGCTGCACATGCATTTATCAACAAGATGACACAAAACTCCCAACAATTTGGTGATCGAGGTACACCGCATGTTACAGGTGTACATCAGGTAAGTCCTTATTCTATTGAAAATAATTTGATTGATACTAAGTTTGAATAATTGACCCCTATGGTGAGGAATATGACATTGGATCAAAAAAAATACCAACCCACTCCTACAAGGCCTTGTGGTATCTACAATGGAACAAACCACCCAACTGATTATTGCCCCCAACTACAAGAGACAAAATATTGTTTGGTAGTATTTCTTGGGAGACTATATCATAAGTAGAAACAACCAAATCCCCAAAATAAGTATGATTAATTAGCACCAACATACAACCAAGGGTTTAAGGATAAATCAGTCATGAGTTATGGCTCTGGGAAACAACAAAGTCCCCCTTTTCAACAAAATTTCTAGAAGCATCCGCCTTACCAACAGGGTTTCCAACGACCCCAAATGATATTTGAAGCTCAAGAATCAATGAGCCAACAATAATGGAATTCTAAAACAAAGTTAGATTCTAATGTTGATGATCTTTTGAAACAAATTATTCTTAATCAACAGAATGAGCTAAAGATTCAAGGTTCAGAGTTGAGGGAGTTGAAGACACAAATGAGCTAGATTGCCACTACCCTCCATGAACTGGTAAGTAAGAACTCCATAAATATTCCTTCCCAACCTACTCCAAATCCCAAGGGGAATATCAGTGCCATCACATTGAGAAGTAGGAAGCAAACAATTGGTACTTCTACACCTACCATTCCACTGGAATTCACCTCAAATCCGGAGAATCTCCATTCAAGAACCACTAATGAGAAACCCAATGAGAAAGAAAAAGGTAAGAAAAATATTTATTATGTTCCTACTAAACCCCTTCCATTTCCAAATAGGGTTGTACAAACTAAGAAGATGGCTGAAGAGGCAATAAAAAAAGATATTTTGGATACATTCAAGTATGTGGAGATCAACATCCCTCTACTTGAAGCCATCAAGAAAATCCCGAGGTATGAAAAATTCTTAAAAGAACTTTGTACCAATCAAAGAGGGATCAAGGGAAATTAGAGGATCAATCTTGTAAGGAATGTGTCAACACTCATTACACCAACTCTATAAATTCCAACAAAGTTCAAGGATTCGAGGACATTCACCATCCCATGAACCATAGGGTAGTTTCACTTTTCTAATGCTCTTTGTGATTTGGGAGCTTCCATAAATTTAATGCCTCACTCTGTATTCTATTCTTTACATGTCGGTGAATTGAAGCCGATGAGAGTAGTGGTGAAATTGGAGAATGGAGCTACAACATATCCAGTAGGAGTCCTTGAGGATGTACTTGTTTGGGTAAGAGACATGATCTTTCCAGTATATTTCTATGTTCTTAACATAGAGGATGATCAGGTAATTTCTCATGCTCCCATTATCTTAGGTATGCCCTTCCTCAAAATCACAAAATATATCATAAATGTTAATGAGGGTACACTTTCCATTGAGTTTGGATATGAAGTTGTAATATTTAATGTTATGGACTCCATGAAGTTCCCATCAAAGGACCATTCTTCTTTTGTTATCTCCTATTTTGAACCACCAAATAAAAACCCCATGGAATTTGATTATCCTATTCTTAGGGAGATTATGATTATTGGTTTTAGTTTGATGTCTAAGAGCACTTCCACACCGGTTTCTAATGCACAAAACTCTCTTATATTTGATTTTGAAATGGATTCGTATTCTGATTTTGATTATATGAACTCTGATTATGACATTGCTGTTGAGTATTTTGATGGGTTTGATGCTTTATTCTTTGATTTTGATGATGTATTTTCTGATACTGATGTTCATTGTGCACATATTTTATTTCCTTCAATTTATCCATCCATACATCACCCCCTACATTGGAACTCAATCCATTTTCACCTAATCTCAAATACTCATACTTCTTAAGTGGTGAGAAATTACCTTTTATAACTGCTATCAATCTCCCTTTTGAATATAAAGAAAAACTTTGAATCTTTTGAGGGATAACATTAAGGAAATTGGGTGGACCTTGGATGATATATCAGGTATTATCACCTCCATTTTAATGCATATGATTCTTTTAGAGGATGGGGATAAACTGGTTAGGCAGCCATAGAGGAGACTGAATGCAACAATTTTGGAGGTTTTTAAAAAAGAGGTTGAAAAATTGCTCGAGGCAGGTATAATTTATCCCATTTCAGATTCCTAGTGGATGAGTCCTATTCAGGTTGTGCCTAATAAAAGTGGTGTTACTATTTTTAAAAATGATAAAGAGGAGTTCATTCTGATGAGGGTGCAAAACAGTTGGTGCGTGTGTATTGATTATAGGAAACTAAATCAATCCACTCGCAAGGACCATTTCCCCCTCCCATTTATTGATCAGATGCTTGAGAGACTAGCTGGGAAAACACACTATTATTTCTTGGATGGATTTTCTAGATATTTTCAGGTTCCTATAGCTCTGAAGGATCAGGAGGAAACAACATTCACTTGTCTATTCAACACATTTTCCTAATGAAGGATGCCATTTGGAATTTTCAATGCCCCAGGTACCTTCTAGAGATGCATGGTGAGATTTTTTTGATTTTATTAAGACCTATATGGAGGTATTTATGGATGATTTTATAGTGTATGGGTCTTCATTTGATTATTGTATATCTAGTTTGGGAAAGGTGTTGAATTGTTGTATTGAGAAGAATCTAGTCTTCAACTTTGAAAAGTGTCATTTCATGGTAGAGCATGGGATTGTCTTAGGGAATGTAATGTCAAAATGTGGGATATAGGTTGATAGATCTAAGGTAGATATTATTTTATCCCTACCCTATACTTCATGTGTGCATGATGTTAGATCTTTCCTAGGGAATGCAGGATTTTATCGGCACTTCATCAAAGATTTTCGTAAGATTTCTCTTATATGTCATTATTACTTCAAAAGGATTATGATTTTGTTTTTGATGATTCTTTTAGGAATTACTTTGATGAGATAAAATAGTGTCTTACCACTCCACCTATCATAAAACCTCCAGAATGGGAGCTTCCTTTTGAGATTATGTGTGACACATCCAAGTTCACAATTGGAACTGCCTTATCAAAGAGGATGGAGGGACGTTCACATGTGATTGTCTATACATTGAGGACATTGGATTCAACCCAATAAAACTACACTACCACTAAAAAGGAGTTTCTTTCCATAATATTAACTTTAGATAAATTATGTTCATATTTATTGTGCTCTAAAGTAGTTGTTTTTTCTAACCATGAAACTTTGAGGTACCTCTTGAAGAAGCCAGATGCAAATCCTAGACTTATCCAATGGATGATACTTCTTCGAGAATTCTATATTGAAATAAAGGAGAATAAGGGGTTAGAAAATCTAGTGGTAGACCACACGAGTAGGCTTTCTCACACACTAGAGGCTGACACCTTAGACCAGGTACCCCTTCTGGACACTTTCCCTGATGATCATATTTATTGCATCTCAGGTACACATCCTTGGTATACTAATTTAGTGAACTACCTTGTTGAATCTGAAATCCATGAAAATTTAAAGAAACATCAAGTCCAAAAATTAAAAAGTGAGTCTCAGTATTATGTGTGGGATGATCCCTACATATGGCGCATGTGTAGTGATCAAGTTATTAGGAGGTGTGTTCTTGATCCTAAGTTTGAGTCTGTTCTGAATTTCTTCCATACACTTTCATGTGGAGGACACTTTGGACCTCAACAGATATTTAGGAAAGTTTTAGACTCTATATTATATTGTCCTAGATTATTCCTTGATGCTCATCTATTTTGTAATTCATGCTCATGTTTCCAACACACAAGAAACATTTCTAGGAGACACAATATGCCTCAATAACCCATATTATTTTGTGAGATTTTTGATGTGTGGGGCATTGAATTTATGGTTCCTTTTCCAAGTTCTCTTGGTTTCTTGTAAATTTTGGTCGCTATTGATTATGTGAGAAAATGGGTGGAGGCTAAGGCCACTGGGACTAATGAATCTCATGTTGTAGTGAAATTTGTCAAAGTACATATTTTTTGAAGGTTTTGAGTACCGAAGGCCATTATTAGTGACCAAGGGACACACTTTTGCAATTAGAATTTGGCTTCCCTCCTTTAGAAGTATGGGGTGACACACAAAACATCAACACCATACCATCCCTAAACAAATGGATAGGCTAAGGTTTCAAATTGTGAGTTTATTTTTTTAGAGAAAACCATATATCCAAATAGGAAAGATTGGAGAAAGCACTAAGATGATTCACTTTGGGATTATAAGACTGCATACAAGATTCCCATCGGTATGTCCCCATTTAGGATTGTTTTTGGGAAAGCTTATCATCTACCTATAGAGGTCTAGAATCAAGATTATTGGGATATAAAAAATGAAACATGGATTTTTCCTAGGATGGAATTCAAAGGAAGCTACAAATTCAAGAGTTTGAGGAGATTAGATTGTCATAATATGAGAACTCAAGGATCTACAAGGAAAGATCAAAAGAAGATCATGACAGAATTATCCAACAAAGGGAGTTTCATGTTGGAGAGAAAGTCCTACTCTATAGTTCACTATTGAAGCTAATGCTCAGTAAGTTATATTCCAGATGGTTAGGTCCTTATGTTGTGTCTAATGCTTTTTATTATGGTGCAGTGGAGATCACACAAGAGGACACTAGAAGGAGCTTTAAAGTTAATGGGAAACATTTTAAACAATACATTGAGGGACTTTCTACAGATGTAGTGGATTTCATTACACTGCATGACCCCATCATCACTTGAGAATATCAGGCTATTTCTAACCCTTTCACTTTTATATTATTTTTCCTATTTAAAATTCTGCATTTCATGTGCACATTCATCTCATGGGTTCACATTGAGGATAATGAAATATTTAAAGTATGGGGAAGGGGATAACATTTTGGGGTAGATTTTTAGGATTTTGATTTGTGTGTTTTGTGTGTGTTTTCTTTTTGGTTTTCTGTTAAATTAAAGAAAAACAATTAAAAAAACCACAAAAAATGTGTTTTCATTCTTGATTTATTTTTCTTTATTTTTGGTTTTTAGATAAATATTGTTCTTAAAAGAATATCCAAATCATTTTTCATTCTTGAGTCTATTGTGGGGGAAAATTCCATTTTTTTGGAAAAATGTTTTTCACATGAATGTTTATATGGAATCTTTTTCTAGAATTTGTACTTTCAAATCATTCTTAGGTGTTTGATGTATTTTTGAAACCCATGCCTCATTAGCACTGACCAATATTTTATTCCCTTACTCGAGAGACATTCTAGGCCCTTTATTGTATATTATTCCTTTTAATCACTTTATAGAGCATATCAAGTCATGTAGAGAAACCATAACTTACCTTGATTCTATTTAAATCCATAATATTCAAGTATGCTACATTCATGATAGAGGCAACCATTCATTGAAAAACCCTCTGTACAATTAACCTCAATTTTTGTCCAGCTTTACATTTTACCCTTATTAAGCCTTTGAGACCATGAAATGACTATTAGGTAGCTACATTACAAGCTAATTTATCCATACCTACCCATCTCTTGTGCACATTCTTGTTTTACTTTTAGAAAGTGTGGGGGAGAGGGTGTTTCCATGGGAATTATTGGGAATGAATCATTATTATGGGTAGATAGAAAGGGTGCCTACATTTTCCTTGGGTAATGGGTTCACAAGACATATTTTATCATTATTTTACACATGTTTCCCTCTTTTTCTCCAATGAAAATTATAAAAAAAAGTTCTGTATATTTAAAAAAACAGAACAAAAGAAAAAAATAAAAAAAATGGAGAAGAGAAGAAGTTTATTTATTATTATTCACTGATTGGATATGACCCACACAAATAGATAATGGGTATAATTACTTTTAGGTGACACACTTTTTTTGAGGGGTTGATTGTGTACATTCATTGTGAACACTTTCTGAATTTTGACATGTTTTGTACTTAAGATATTAAACACTCCTCTTCTGCCTCAGATTTTTATACATTAAATCCTACTAACCCTTGAACCTCATAACAAACTGTTGGAAGTCCCCTTATGCATCACACTAGTTTATGATGGTATAGAACTTATAATCATGTAAAGAATATGGTAATATCACATGAACTTTGGGAAAAGAGCATAACTCGACTTTCACATGTTCCTTGAGTGAAGAGGGAAAATTTCTAAGTGAGGTAGGTTACGACATGTTGCATCAGTAAACAAATAAAGTTGAAAAAAATTGAATGGGATATAAGAAAAATGATAGGAAAATTGATTTCATAAATTATACATGATGAATTTTAATTTTTGAAGAATCTTGGATTTTTCCCACCTTTGATTTTGGAATGATTCTTGATTAGGATATAATACTTTGCCCAAGAGTTCAAAAGGGTAAGTATGGGGGAGTTGATAACATTCATTTTTATTCAATATTTTATTGAAAATAAATGATAAAATTTAATCAAATTGTGTAAAATTTTTTTATTTATAAAATATTTGGGATTAGATCATTCATTTGGAGATTTGATAAAAATTCCAATTTTACCCTTTATAGTGCACTATAGTATTGCAGAGATAAATATTTTTATATTTATTATTTGAACATAAAATTTTGTAAATGCATTCCTTACTTAATAGGATACAACCTTTTTTAGGACATTTTAGCTAAATCATGCATTTGATTAGACTAATTTAACCATGAAGTCAAAGATGGGCTGAACCTGCCAGATTGGACATCACTGTAGTGTTTGGATCATATCATCTTTATCTGAGCTTGGATTGGGACAAAATTTTGAGAGGAGATAGAAAATACAATTTATCACAAATAATAATGCTGTAAGTATAGATAATTAACGTGTTTTGGTGGTCAATAAGGCAGTGTGAGTGGGATTAAAATACTTGGTAGAATCTCCCCAATCGCACTTGAAACCACTTATAACCTAGCCTCCCCTTTCCTCTATAAATATGTATTTTTATCTTTTGGAGGGGATGAGGGATTTGAATTAAGAATTTTAGGGCATAAAATAATTGGTTAAACTATAATTCTCTAAGCATTGAAATAAGGGTAGCTCTTGAAGCAAGGATCCCTTCATCAAAGCCTTCTTCTTCTTCTCCATGTTGTAATATTTGTGTTTGTGTAATAAAATTATTAGTTGCTCTTATATTTATTATATTTTATTCTGTTTTCTTATGTTTTTATTCTTATTTTAACTTACACTTTGGTATGGAATTCAAGAGTAGAAGCGTGGTTGGGCTATACCCATTCTAAACTGTTGCAAATGCAATTCGCTTCTACGATGACTGCACCGCTCATGGAAGAGTAGTTTTCTTAGTAATTGAACTACCTATTACCTTACTAATTAATTTATTTTTAATTAATTATCTAATTTAATTCAATTAATATGATCCATGAATTTATTTTTTAAATTATAAGAAACTATGTAAGAAATTGAAAAACTAACACAAAAACACGAGAGGTCGAGAATTTGTGTAAATCGTGAGAGCGCAAACTTAATCGGTAAAACAAGACCACACAGGATAAATTTGTAGAGTTAAAATAAAATACCTAAGCATAATTAATACTCATTTTTATATTTTTCATGTTCCCTAATTCATCACTGACCATAATCAATCCTTATAACGACAATCAAAGCAGGGTGCTGCGATTTCATGTTCCAAAGCTAGCCTAGGGTTTAACTCTTTTCATCTTTGTGGTTAAGTTAACTCCCATAGGGTTTGAGGGTTAGAAAATTAGGGGATTATAATTAATTGGAGATTAATTTAAATGATAATTATTAATAAGTAAGTGAATATGTAGAGTTAGATCGATTACACCTTTTAAAATATTTTCTAAAAAAACATTTTCTTGTTGTGTCTTTTTAATCAAACTTTATTTCAAAAAAAAAAAAAACAAAAAAATTCTATATTCTTCCAAAAAAATTATTCTAGTTTTATAAATGATAAAAAAACCCCATCCTTTCAAGTAGCATGTTTAAGTTATTTAATTTTATTTTCAAAATAACTTTAATATGTTGTCTTAAATTACTTCCTCCTTTGAGAGACGACATTGGTTAGCCACTCTACTACACCTAAATAACCCGAAACTGAACATCATTTGAAAGCACCCACAACAGGGCCTTTAAACAGGGTTTAAGGATGGTTAAGAATAATGAATAAGTCAAGTTGAATATTGTGAAGTTTTTTTTATGAAAATAAATCATGTTTTATTTTAAAAGTTTTATATTTTGTAAAAAATGGATACTGATCAGAAGTGACTACTTTATTTGTATATGGGTTTTTTTATGTAAGATTTATGACCTAGATCTATAAAAATATAAACCTAAAATATATTTGAGAATTATATAAAGTTAATTCTAGTTTAAAGTCACTAGATAATTTACTATTTAAGGTCGAGACCTTATAGTTGGCATTAGAGTAAGGTTTTGATAACATTAGAGGTTAGGATAATTTTAATAGAATGCCCTTGAAATATTTTACTTTATGGTTAAGTTGAAATGATATAGAATTTGAATATTACCATGTTTATTTATCTTAAATATTTTTGTTAAGAATGGTTTTCTATAGAGGAAACATGGAATATATAGTGGGAAGGCACTTAGAGGAAAAAATCCTTCCAAATCAGCATCTTGAGATGGTTGGAATTAGAATAAAATAGTTTGTTACAGTAATGGATTAGTTAATTTAGGTTATAAATTGTAGTGGTATCCATGATAAGGAGCATCCAGATCTACCACATAAGGACATTTCAATAGTGGACCACTTCATGAGACAACTTACCACATCATTCAGTGGATCATTTGATCTAGTGGTAGCCAAAGGATGAATTAATGCACTGGAGAAGATATTTGAAGCAATGGGTTGTTTATAACATCAAATGGTAACTCTTTATATTTATTTTTTTGAAGGTGAAACTGATTGATGATGGTATTTGGTTAAGAATATAAGAGATAAAGATAATCTTAATGCCATGGAATGAGAAAATTTTAAGAATATTTTTCATGAGAAATATTTCCCTTAGGTTATTCGAATAAGGACGGAGGGCCATTTTTTTGAATTGAGTAAAAAAGATAAAGATTATATGGTAGTGTATGATTCAAAATTCACAATATTGGATAGGTATATGATATATTTTATTCAGGAAACTGATAGTAAAATTAATATATTTTAATCAGGGTTAAAACCAAGTTTACAAAGAGATTTATCCACATGAGAATTTAAATGTTATGAGAAAGTGGTTTTTTGTGATGATAAAGTTGAGATGGAGTTTTCCAAAACATTTTTTCCTCAAGATTAGAATAGTAAGAAAAAGTAAAGGTGATAGGAAATAGATAAGAAACTAGCTAATAAGTTCAGAGGTAAGCCCCCAAAATTTTCCAAGTGTGGTAAATGGAATTTCAAAGAATGTTTTAAAGGATTTGGAATGTTTTTTCGGTGTGGTCATTTTGGTCATAGGGCTCATGACTATAAATAAAAGAGTTATGAATAACAAAAGAATTGGGTAAACGATAAACATCCAATAGTGAGGTGTTTTAGTTGTGATGAGTTGGGTCATTACGCTGATATGTGTCTGAATATAGTTGCACAGAATGGAAATCATCATGATTGTAAATATAAAGGTTTAGAAAATTCATTTTCTACTACTATAGTTGATGTTGGACCATCAAATGAAGTATTTATAGGTACGATGATTGTTTATTCGAATTATTCTAATACCCTATTTGAGTCTAGCTATTTGCATTCTTTTATTTCTAAGAAAATTTCAATTAAAATGGGAATATCAAAACGTGAAAAGAATATAGAACTTTTATTGAAAACTCTTAGTGGAAGTATTAAAGTAATAAATATTTATAGGGACCTTCCTATTATTATTAATTGGATGGTATTTCCTAAAAATCTAGTTGAACTATAAATAGCGGAGTTTGATGTTATTCTTGGTATGGATTGGATTTTAGTTTATCATTGTGAGATAGATTACAAATCCAAGAAATTTTTATTCAATGATTCCATACATTTAATAACCTAATAAGAAGATAAAAAATTGATTATATATAGTATTGAAAGTTTCCTAGATCATGTTTTTGAAAAAAGGAAACTATTTAAATTATTGATGTTCTAGTAGTGAATGAATATGTGGATGTATTTATTAATGATTTGACTGGTGTTATTCCTAACCAGGATATTGAGTTTACTGTTGACTTAGTTCCTGATGCTAAGTCTATTTTAAAACCCCCTTATCGAATGAATCAAGTGTAAATTTTAGAATTGGAAAAACAATTTAAGGAGTTGTTTGATAAATGTTTCATTTGACCTAGCACTTCACCTTAGGATGTTCCTTTTTTATTAAAAAGAAATATGGTTCCATAAGGATTTGAATTGATTATAGAACATTGAATAACATCTATATTAAGAATAGGTATCTTTCATATCAATGATTTGTTTGATCAATACCAGGGAGATAAATATTTTTTCAAAGGTTGATATCAGGTTTGGGTACCATTAGCTAAAGGTGAAGAAGGATGAAATTTCAAAGATGACGTTTCAGAATAGATAAGAGAATTATGACTTTTTATTTTTTACCTTTGGGATATCTAATGCACCTGCTGTATTATGAGACCTTATGAATAGAGTTTTCCATGAGTTCTTGGATAATTTTTTAGTTGTTTTTATTAATGATATTTTGGTATATTCTAAAATTTAGTTTGAACATAAAAGACACCTAAGTATTGTTTTCCAAACCTTGAAAGAAAATAAACTACATGTAAAATTTAGTAAGTGTGAATTTTGGTCACAAAAAATTTCTTTCCTTGGGAACATTGTTTCTAAATATGGAATTACTATTGACCATACTAAAACAAAAGTTATTAAAGAATGTACAATACCAATAAATGTTATATAAATTCCTATTTTTCTCAATTTATCAAGTTACTATCTATGGTTTGTTTAAGACTTTGCTCGGATGTCTATCTCATTGACTAAGTTAAATAAAAAAATAATTAAATTCATTTGGAAAAAATAATGAAATGATTATTTTTGGGAACTAAAAAGAATATTGGTTAATGCTCTAGTTTTGTCCCTACCTTTAAAAAATGATGAATTCATCATCTACAATGATGCTTTATTAATGGGACATGGTTGTGTCTTAATGTTAAATAATTAGGTAATTACTTATTCTTTATATTAGTTAACCTCATAAATTCAATTACCCTACACATGATCTAGAATTAGATATTGTGGGTTTTTATTTAAAATTTCAGAGGAATCATTTTTATAGAGTAAAATGTAAAATATATAGAGATAAAAAATGTTTAAATCATATATTCACTCAAAAATAATTGAACATGAGATAAATAAGATAACTAGAACTGATCATGGAAGATGATTGCATGATTCATTACCAGTCTGGAAAAGAAAAAAAAAGTGTATGATGTTTTGAGTTAGAAAAATAATGATATATTAATTATGTTATGTTTGGAACATGACCCTTTGGATAATGATTTTATTAATTTTGGCCTAGTGGTTGTGGATTTAGGGACATCCTCTATTTTTTTTTGTTTTAGTGTAGTATACTTTTTCAAAAATAATTAAGCAAGTTCCGAAGGAGGATCATGTTCTATAGGTGAAGGTAGAATCAGTTAAGAAGGGTAAGTTAACTAATTTTAATATTGTAGAAGAAGGTGTTACCAGATTTGGAAAGATATTATACATGCCTTATGATTCTCAATTGAACAGAGAGTTGTTGAGTGAAGCTTATAGTTCTTTGTTTTTCATTCATCCATGCAACACTAAGATGTGCAGAGACCTTTAAAAGTATTATTGATGGGATTGTATGAAAATAGATATTTCTGAATTTACCATGAAATGTTTGAATTCTCAAAAGGTTAAAGCATAAATAAAATTATTGAAGGGAATGCTTCAACCTTTTCCAATGCTGTAGTTGAAATTGGAAAATATACTAATGGATTTCATGGTGGGATTTCCAAAGACATTCTGAGGTAATAATGTGAATTGGGTTATTGTTGATCAATTAACTAAATATGCACATTTCCTTCCCATTCAAGATACTATGTCTTTAGATTAGATTTATTAACTGAATCTAAAGGAGATATTAAAGTTACATGTATTTCCTCTTTCTATTGTATCATATTTTTATCCCAAGTTCACATCTAATTTTTGAAAAGGACTTCAGAAGTTATTGGGTACTGAATTAAATTTTAACACATATTTTCATCCTCAATATAATGGATAGTTTGATAGAATGATTTAGACCCTTAAAGATATGATTTTTTCCTATTAAATGAATTATAAGTTATGTTGGGATCATCATATTTCTTTGGTTGTGTTTTCTTATAACAACTTTTTTCATTCTATTATACAGATGGAACCTTTTGAGGCATTATATGGAAAATAGTGTTAAACGCCATATTTTTGGGATGAATTAAGAGAAAAGAAGTTGATGATACTATAGTTAATAGAGGAAATTCATGATAAGGTGAAATTTATTCAACAACATATGAATATGTCTCTGAGCGGGAAGAAAATTTATGTGGATAACTGGAGGAAAGATCTTTTTTTTGAGGTATATGATAATGTCTTTCTCAATGTATCTTCATGGAAAAGTGTTATACATTTCAGTAAAAATGGAAATATAAGACTATGGTTCATTAGACCATATGAAATCCTAGATAAATTTGGATTGGTTGTCTACCAAGTGGGTTTTTCCCTGAGTTTATCCTAGGTACACAATGTATTTCATGTTTGAATGTTAAGGAAATATGTGCTAGATTCATCTCATGTTTTGAGCCCTGAAGTAGTTAAGTTGGAAGAAAAAAATTATTATAAGGAATAAAATATTCAAATTCATAATATTAGATATCAGATGTTGTGGAATAATATTATTAAGCAGGTTAAGGTTTATGTAAAAACTATATGGTTGAAGAGACAACATGGGAATATGAAAATGCTAGGAGGAAAAGATATACCCACTTGTTTAATAAGCAAATAAAATTGCAATGATTCATTTTAAAAAAGTTGAAATAATGTAACAAAATAGGTGATTATAGAATAAATCATTTTCATATTTATTAATATGAATATACAATTATATTCATTATAAAAATATTAAGTAATTTTTAAATCAAAAAGGAAATAATTTTAATTAAACTCTTTTCTTATAAGGTTTTATTTAAAAGTTAAATTTATAAATTATATAATTTTAATTTTAAAAATTAATATAATTTTTTAAATCATCATATAAAAATTAACTTAGGGTGAAATTTTTATATTTTTCATAAAATATTGATTTTTCAGTGAATAGTGAAAACACCGATTTTTTTAAAATGTAATTTCTTTTCAATAAATTAAGTAATTTAAAAGTACCATACTATTTTGAATATTATTTTAGGTAACTTAAGTATTATTTAGTAATATTTAATCTATTTAATTTCATTTTAATCGCCTTTATATTGTATTTTAGTATAAGTTTATTTTTGGGTTTAAAAATGGTATTTTTTTGAAAACTGTTTTTAAGTGAATAATGTTTCCATATTTTAATTAATTAAAGTAACCCTGATGAAGAATGATTTTAAATCAAATTTATATATCATATATCAATAAATATTAATTTAAATTAATTTAATAATTATTACTGGTCATATAATTAATATAAAATCATATTTTTCTTGAAAAATATACTTCTTGAAAACCCGCTTTTATATTGCATTTACGAGTTTAATTTTAAATTAAATTCAAAAAGTTATGTGAATTGAATTTTCTAAAATGTATTAAATATTTGGAATAATAATAATTTATATTACATAATAAATTCAACTTAATTTTTGACTGCAATGAATAGCGAAAATTGTAAAAATTAATTATCGTGGCTAAGGTTAAAACGAGTTTACCAGGGGTTAAACTAAAAAGGTAATGGTTAAAATGACTTATAAACTTGTCTAAAATATATTTTATGGAAATATATTGACCTTATAATTTCTAAGTCTTGATAATGGTCCATTTTTGAGCCTTGTGGCATGTGAAAAACACGGATTCACCTTTTTCTTTTCAAAAATTACAAGTGTGCCACTATCCTCACTTATAAAAGAACACCCACTATACTCTCCTATTCACACCTTAAAATCCATTTATATCAGCCAATAATTTCCCAAATACCTTCCTTAATTCCATACCCACATCCTATAAGCCTTTTTTTGATAAAAAATCCATCCTAAGAAGGCTATTGGTGTTAACCTAAGGAGGTTGTTTGAAGATGAGGTATCATGCTTATTCGAGTATCTTTATATTATTTATTATTCCACATTATTCAAATATTATTAAATTATGATTATACAATAAAACAATTATATACCATATACTGAGATTATATTATGTTAATAAAATAACCTAAATCTATATACTCTTCTATCAAATGGGAAACAAAATCATCATTCATGTGTACAGAGGACTACCGCCATGCGAACCGATGTGATTTGTTTTTCATCACTACCTCTCATGGAATATTATAATTATGGATTTAAAGTATATATATGATATTTTTAACATAATTATACTTTTAAAATTATTATATCACATATAACTTCTTACTTTCTATTCCTTGTGGGATATGATAACATCGCTCGTGTGAATGGAAGACTACCGCCTTATGAAGTGATGTGATTCATTTTTCACTAAAACTTTTCATGGAAGGTAATAATGATAAAGTTAATGAATATATGTGATATATATGAAATAATTATGATATTAATGACATATATATCATTCTGAAAATTTAATCTATATATCATCTACTTTTACCATTCCATTCACTGAGAAATGATAACATTGTATGTGCGTATGTGTGGAATACCGCCTCCACGAAGCGGTGTGATTATTTTCTAATAACCACATCACATGGATGATATATATAAGTATATTTAATTAAATAATATGGTTTTTATTATATTATTATAATTTTGTAAAGATAAAATAATACATAACTTCTTTCTATAATGATTGTTGAAAAATGGAAACGTTACTCATGCGTACGTATGGCCTACCACCTTTAGGATTGTAACATGGTTCATTTTTCCTAACCATATTTCATGATTGATTTTAAAATTATAAATTATGTATACAAATTACACTACAATAAAAACTGGTTTTAGCGGTGGTTTTGTGGCGGCGGTTCACAAAACCGCCGCTAAATGTTTTCACCGAAAGGTTTCGCGGCGGTTTTTAATAAACCGCCGTGAAACCCATAATTTTTTTTAAAAAACCTGACCCTTCCCTACGCCCACCCCGGACGTTTCACCCAAACCCTCACGACCCCCCGCGCCCTACCTTCTTCCCCTAACCCCCCCGGCGACCCGCGACCCCCAACCATCCGGCGACCCCACGACCTTCATCTCTGGTGACCCCGCGACCCGTGACCTCCGTCTCCGGCGACCCCGCAACTAGCGTCTTCGGCAGAACCCACGACCGGAGACCCCGGTGACCCGCGACCCCCCTTCTCCCAGCGACCCTAGGTGCTTAAACTAGTCTTGTATATATTCCTACCATCCACTTATTATTTCAGCCTATACGCTAATTTATTTTGAAGGAATTTCTTCCCAGCATGTCTCTTAGTTAGCTCCATTGTGCTGTTTTGAAAATGTGAAGGGAATCAATCTCACCCCCATGGATAAATCCCACTGATTTTAGTCTTTCAAAATTCACACCTATTTTGGGATCTCAGGCTCTCCATCATCAAACCATCCAAAAAAAAATCTTATTCCTTAATCCCAGGATGTGTCTCACTCCTTAAAAAATTTAGCGATCTTTCTCTCTATGTACAGAAATAAACATCTCCCACACTAACTATCTCTAGAGATTTATCATTTTATAGATACTCCCCATTGAATCTCATGGAAGTGTAATTATTCATACTTCCTCTATCAGGTGTTCAATGAATCAAAGTTCCAAATTCTATCAACTAACACTCAAGTGAACTAGTGTCACTTAGTAGCAATACACTCCCATCTTGTAACACGTAATTCAAGGATCCACTTCAAGAAGTATATCTTCTAGAGTTCACTCTATGCTCATTTCTATATTTGATGAGGTTACCTTTCTTCCTATAATGCCACACATAGGACCACTCTCCACCAAACTGGTCCTGCTCCTTATTCTCTTTAATTTTCCTTTATTATGACCCTTCTATAATATGGATCACCCCATTAATTTCACACCATATACATGTATAACATATCTAGATCTATTTCCAATGAATTTCAACATTTAGAATTAAATCTCCAATGTCCATAAACACAAGTCATTATTTCTACTCAAGTTACTCATAGTGGTGATCATTGAATTACAAGATTCAAGGGGTGATGATAGTAACAACAACACCCATTCCAGATCCTTGAAATCCACCTTAACTAACTCCAATTGAATTCTTATCATGTTAAAGTTGTTAATATGATTTACAATAAACTTCTCTTCTTACATACTCATGCCGAACGATATCTTTAGTAAGAAAATTTTATTTATCACCATGGGATTCTCAAACATGTTGGAAAAGATCTTCATAAGTTTTGAACTAGTGTCACTTAATAAATATTTTAAATTTATTATGATTGAATTAAGTATAATAGTTTGTGTTAAAGTTGTAAATTCATTTCTAAATAATTACTTCAAATTAACTGAGCTTAGGACTTGAAATATACATAAATGTTTGAAGTAAAAATTTGACATGTCCTTTCTATTATATCAAATACAAATTTTATGGTTTGCGTGATTTTTTTTAATATGAGTTTTTTGAAATATTGAAGATAAATTTTTATAGTACTAAACACAAAACATATTTAAGTGAAAATAACATACATCATTCATTAGTTTTTAAAAGAGATTTTAATGAGAACCCCACTATGGAAATCCAAGTAGATTAATTAAAATTGCACAACCTAATGATATAATGAATAGCAAAGGTCTCTCCAAATTCAAGGAAATAAGAAACACTATCAAATTAAAAGAGAGATGTAAATTCAAATAGATAGTGAAAAGATTGAAATACATAAAGAGCAATGAAACATGACCAATTTCCATGAACTGACCTAGGCTACCCATAATCTGGGTACCCAAGCTAGCCTGCGATAAGTCTCAAAGGGTGTCATATAAGGGATAAATATTTCTAGTAATGCTATTGTACTAATGGTATGAAAATCGTGCATCTTTGGTGTGTTCAATGACATCACTTTCAATGGGGTGTTGTTTGAGGCAACATAAATGTGTGATCGACAGTGTTATGATAAGTGTGTAACCCGATATTCTTACTGCTCCTCAATGAGGTGTTGACGCTATCTCCTAGGGACCAAACTTGTTCGGTTTGTCTGGGCATGCTAAGTAAGTGGTAAATGTGATCAATGTATCATCTTTATTATATTATGCATACTTTATGATCAATGAGTCATCTTTATTATATTATGTTTCTGTAATCTTACACTATTGTATATATGAATCTCTTTCTCTATTTAGTAGTAACTACATGTTTTAATTTTTTTTATTATTGTGTAGGCACATTGTGATATACATGGATAAAAGATGGATCACATTACCGATGAACACACCTCAATATGTTAAGGGTTTGAATGAGTTTTTAGATTTTTCAATTTCTAATCGATCCATTGAAGGGAGAATAAGATGTCCATGTCCTAAATGTAAATTTAGAACATGGTTGAAGAGAGATGAAGTTTATGAAAATTTAATACTGAAGTAATTACCTGGTCAATATTTGTGTTGGAATTGGCATGGAGAATCAAACAATACAGAAAGATTGAGCACTGATGTTAATCCACAGAATGAGGTCCCAAGTTCGTCGACAATGGAAAATGAAATGCAAAACCTCATAAATGATGCATTCGGCACTGCAAGACACCACTATGAGCATCAAAACATATCAGAACAACCAGAAGAGGGTGCTACAAATTGCAACGTGACAAGTGATGTTTTTGAGACTGTAACACAAGTAGATCAAGATTGTAACATATCATTGGACCCTCCTCTTTATTCTGTGGAGCCAAATGTAAGGGAAAAAACCAGTGAGGAAAATGCATTTTATGATTTAGTTGACGATGGAAATCAAGAGTTGTATAGTGGGTGTTTGAAATATTCAAATCTTTCATTTCTACTGAAGTTGTACCATATCCAATGTCTATGTGGAATTACAAATAAGGAAATGTCCATGTTATTGGAATTGATTCGTGATGCATTTCTTGAAGCAAAAATCCCAGAATATTTTTATGATATGAGAAAAGTTGTTAACAAGATTGGTCTGAATTATACAAAAATACATGCGTGTCCCAATGATTGTATGCTTTATTGGGGAGAGGATTCCAGTAGATAGAATTGTAAGAAATGTTCTTCTTCTAGATGGCAGTAAAAGGGTTATGTTGGAAGTTTGACTGAACATAATGTCATGGAGAAGAAGAAAAGGAACACACCTGCAAAAGTTTTGCATTACTTTCCTTTGAAGCCTCGATTGTAAAGATTATTCATGTCATCAAAAACTGCCGAACACATGAAGTGTCATTCTGTAGATAATAACAATGATGGGTTAATGAGACATCCACAAGATTCCCAATCGTGGAAGACATTTGATTCATTACATCCAGATTTCTTAGTTGATCCTAGGAATGTTTGATTGGGATTGGCTGTTGTTGGATTCAACCCATTTGGGACTTTGAGTACCAGTTATAACATTTGGCCAGTTATTTTGATCCCTTATAATCTGCCTCCATGGATGTGTATGAAACAAACATCTTTTATCATTTCGATGATTATTCCTAGAAAACAAATGCCTAGAAATGATATTGATGTATACCTACAACCTTTGATTGACTAATTGCAGGAGTTATGGAGCAACGGTGTTGAGACATTTGATGTTTCTTCTAAAAAAATGTTCAAAATGCATGCTTCTTTAATGTGAACCATTAGTGACTTCCCTGGGCTTGGGAATTTATCTGGTTGGAACACTTATATGGGTTTGGATTGTCCCATTTGTAACTTTGATTTTTAGCCCAAACGGCTACCTCACAGTAGAAAATAGTTCTTCTTGTGCCATCAAAGATTTCTTGATGCATCTCATAGATTTCGGCTGAACAAATCAAAATTTAATGGTTCCATTGATCATAGACCACCTCCAAAGTTGTTAACCGGTTCTGAAATATTGACACAGCTTGAAAATGTTGAAACAAAATTTGGGAAGGTTCATCATTTGAATGATAGTGGAAAACGAGTCCGAAGTGCATCGTCAAGTGAAATCAGAACACAACAATGGAAGAAAAAAAGTATATTCTTCAAACTTCCGTATTGGGAATTTAATTTGTTGCACCATAATCTTGATGTGATGCATATTGAGAAGAATGTATGTGATAATTTTATTTTCACATTACTTAATGAGAATGGAAAGACAAAGGATCATCTCAATGCTCGCAAAGACTTATAAGTAATGAACATAAAACGTGACATCTGGCCAGATGAGAATGAAAAGTATGCTCTGACCATTTTTGAAATGAAAAATAGGGATAAATATACGTTCCTTAAAATTTTAAATAATGTGAAGGTATCTGATGGGTATTTGAGTAACATCTCAAGGTGTGTTGACTTGAAGAATCGTAAGTTATATGGATTGAAAATTCACGATTCACATAGTTTGTTACAATAGTTACTACCATTGGCATTGCATACATTATTACCTAAAAAATTTACTGCTGTTGTACTCCAGTTCTGCACATTTTTTAGGCAATTATGTGAGAAATCTCAACATCCATTTCAGCTTGACAACCTCCAGGAGAGGTTTGTATTGACCCTTTATGCAATGTAGATGATCTTTCCTCCATCGTTTTTTACTGTCATGATGCATTTAACTATACATTTGGTTGAAGAAGCTAAATTAGGAGGCCCCGTTCATTATCGATGGATATATCCAATTGAGAGGTATTTTATTTATATATTTCCAATTAAGTAATTTTTTTTTTAATTTAAATAAATGTATAATATTATTATTTTATTTCACAGATATCTTGGGCATTTGAAAGCATACGTGAGAAATAAAGCTCAACCAGAAGGCTCTATTGCTGAAGGCTATTTGGCCGAGGAGTGTCTCACCTTTTATTCCAGATATTTGGATGATATTGAGACATGATTTAATCGAGTTGGACGTGTTGAAGACACATCAAATCAATCTCAAATGCATCATAAATCAAAAATATTTCTTGCTATTGGACGATCAGTTGGGAGGACCTCACATGTGACACTGACAGAATTGGAATTATTACAGGCACATAGATATGTGCTGCTGAATAGTGAAATTGCAGATCTATTTATTGAAGAGTTGAGGATACAAACAAAGAGACGAATGAGAGGCAGAACACAAAATGAGAAAGATATAACGAAAGCTGTGAATAAAGAGCTTGTAGAATGGTTTGAACGACGTGTAAGTTTATAAATATTGCAATAAATACGAATATTAGTTTGACACATACAATTTTTAAATCTATTAAATTATATTTCTTTTTTCATATCATGAATACTGATACTCGAGCAGACTTGTTAGAAGATTTGAAGTTTCTTGCTAGAGGTCCTATAAAACAAGTTAGAAAGTTCGACGATTATAATGTGAATGTCTTTAGATTTCGTACAGTCGATCGAGAAGTGGGTTTGAAAACATATAATAGTGGTTTATTTACATTTTCTGAAGTGGGATACTATATAAAGCTGCATGATATTATTGAATTAAACTACCACAAGCATTTTTCTGTTGTTTTATTCAAATGTAAATGGGTCGATATTATCAGAGGTGTTAAAAGAGATTCCTTGAAATTTACTTCTGTAAACTTCTCTCGGTTGATGGATGTTGGTGATCGTGAACTGCATGATCCATATATCTTATCATCATAAGAAAAAATGGTATATTATGTGAATTATGTTTTGGATGAAGGGTGGAGTGTAGTTACTCATGTAATACAAAAAGATTTGTATGATATGAGTGATGAAGTGGAAGATTTGACCTATGCAATTGAATTTCATCAACAAAAGGAAGCATAATTATTTTTTCATCATGATATTGAAAATATTAGTCTAGCAAGGATGAATGAAGTGGATGAAGAAATGGAGCAGGAAAACGACATGATTGAAGGGGAAAATGATTGTATGTACAATTATTTATTCATTCAGCAACCAATTTTTTCATTTCTGCAGTCATTCATTATCATTGTTATATATATTTTATTTGTTAGTACTGAGAATCTATTATCATTTTTAAACTTTTTTTTTCTGCATAATTTTTTTGAAATATATATTCTGAACTTAATTTTATTTTATTAAATGATAGGAATTCCAAGGAAAAAGTGGTACAATATTTCATCTAGTTCTGCGACAGATGATGATCCGTCTTTCCCCACGGCATCTGAGGCACCAGCTGCCTACACCCCTGCACCATCTCCCCCTGCACCATCTCTGACACCATCTGTGGATGTCTCATTAGAGGATGATTCATAGAATCCCCCTATAGGAGCCTCAACAGTGGTGGGGCGACACGCCCCTTCCAGTTCATCACAGACATTCTGGAGGGTCACAATCATATGTACAAATTTTAATTAAATAAATTTATTGCATTTTGTTTATACTAATTATTATCTCATTGCAGATGAAAAAAATGAAACTGTGGAAAAACACATAAAAAGTTTAGATGTTTTGAACATGAATGGTGAGAAGATAGTTGTGCCATTTGATTCTTATAGGGTCTCGACGGATGACGCTGCAGGGTTACTTGGCCAGATTATAGGTCAGCTGGTAGCGGAGCCCATTTCCCTGCCTATTTCATATGATGATTAGAGGCATATGCCTCCAAAATGGAAAAATGAAGTTTTTGATTCTCAGATAAAGGTAATTTTATTAAATTATGGTTTAATTTAATGTCATGTTACTAATATGTTCAAAATGAATTTCTGTATACAGATGTTCTTCCACTTTACCATTGCTGATGTGATAGCACAGAAGTGGACATTGAAAAATCTTGGTAAAAAATAGAAAGATTTCAAATGGAGGTTGTGGTGTGATGTCAACGATACTTCGTTGACCATACAACAAATGTATGAGAAGCTACCCAGTGGGGTACTGAAAGAACAGTGGAAAGTTTTTGTTGATAGACATCGTGATGAGAAGCGGATGGTATTGAAATATATATTATTATATTATCCTCATTTTACATTTATATATGTATATGAAGAGGAGATGACATTAAATACATTACTGTTAAATTGAATTTTATTTTTTTCAGGATCTCTCAAGACAGAATGCATCAAACCGGGAAAAGTTAGTCATCCCGCACTCTGCGGGCTCAAAAATCTTTTCTAGAAGCCGAATGTCATTGGTAATCTTTTAATTAGTTTAAATATTTATAAGAAAATATTATCTATTTAACATATTGAATTTTTGATTTATCTTTGTTTAATGCAGTCATAGAGTTTAGGGCATGAAGTATCCCGAACTGAACTGTGGCTGGATGTTCATAAAAGAACAGATGGATGTTTTGTTAATGAGCCTGCCAAAGAAGTTGGGGTATGAAGTCAATTTTTTATTATAATAACTTATTATCAGTTTTTACTGTGTTAATATATATTGATATTTAATTTATAGGTAAAAATTAAAGAAATATGGGATGCCAATCCTGGGTAGTCCTACTCAGTCTCCCAGGATGACCCAGTTGCTAAAGTCCTTGGGAAGGAGCATCATGGTAGAGTGCGCGGGATGGGTTTGGGACCCGTACCATCTGAGGTATTTGGCAGGCCACCAGGGATTCCAGCTGCATCTACTTCTGGTTATAGTCATTTCATACCTGAATATGCTCAGAGGGAGATGTATTCTCTATGAGCCACAGTTCAAGACTAGGGGGCTCAGATATCCACTATGCAGAAAGCGTTGACTGATATATATTAGTAGATGAGAAGATATGCCCCCAGTGGTGGTGCATCGAGTAGTGGTGAGCAGGTAAATCACAAAAAATAAAAATCATTTAGTTTGCAAACTTTTATTGGTTTTAAGTTTAATTATAAATATGCGACAATATTTAATTTTCAATATAATGTTCTTACAGGTGGCAGCAGGTAGTGGAGATGGAGGTGGAGAGGGTGATGATGCATCATCAGACCATGAGTAGTAGTATTGTTGATGTGTTGAACAAATATGAGAACAGTTGGTTTGTATATGTAACATGTATGGCACATAGTTGTCACCAAACATTTCCATGTCCTAACATTTTCTTGATTTCTCATGTTTCCTTCTATGCATTTTTTTGATTTATGATGTTTCATTTTATGTCTTGATTTCTCGAGTGTGGTATACATCATTCCATTTAGGCCTGTGTTTGAATTGGTAGTCGAGATTTTGGATGACTAAAGAGTGATCCTTTTGTTATTTTGTTCTGGTTATATAAATTGGAACCTAGTAGGCAGTATAGAGACCAAACATAAGAGGATGATGGGAATGTGGTTTAGCCTAATCATGTGATATGAATCATATACTTACCAATAAAAGTAGTTGGAAACAAAAATGGTGAACCTAACATGGAACCTTAAAAAAATGCATGTGTCACCCACATGTTAGGCTCCTTTTTCTCTCTCAAAATATGAAATGTGGACAAAAATGGATCCGATACAATTGATTATAAATGTGTTTATTTATTGATATGATGATTTCATGAGGATTTCTTGTAAATTTTTCTCATAAGTATTCTGGCACTTTCAACTAGAACCCCCTTTGATCCAAATGACATTTTACTACTTTAAGAACACATATGCTTCGACTACTGCACAAGTTGGATCCTCATTTAAAACTAGGGATCTATTATCAACCTTGCACCCTCAATATTGGGTCTCAAATTCATTGGTTTGGGAGTCACACCTAAATGGTACCTTTCCATCTTTAGAGGAAGCTAAAAAATCCATTCATCTCAAAAATCCCTACTAGATGTCTACTCGACAATGACTAGTGGAACATAATTTGTTGTAAATAGTTTCCATCTCAAACCATTTCATGGTCATATCCATGGAAGGAAATAACATGTTCCTCCCTTATCTAGGGAGGTTGATCAAGAGGTCACTGATGGACTCATCTAGATATCATAAGGGACCCTCCAAAGGGCTCCTTCTAGCATTCACCATCACCAATGCTACAAAGCAATAAAACCTCTATATGATGTGTGTGTTTACCTCGGGAGTCTGACCTAAGTATCCCAAACCTAGGTAGTCAGGAAAACCCACTAAGGGTAGTGAAAAATCAACCAAGATCATGGACCTACATCTATACCCTCTAAAGAATCCCACTAACTAAATATGGTGGCAAACTATGAGCAAGAGGACACATTTTCCCACATTTACTAAGCTTTTCGGTATAATCTGGTATTATTCAAAGAAGTAACCAAGAATATTTTGGTAAAAAATATAGGCAATACCCATATCCTTTCCCACTGACCTGATTAATATCGGTATATACCTATATGAAATGGAGGAAAAGATCAGGCCCACACACATTCTCCAACAATAGAATAAGAAAATATGCATGTTTTGGTCACTGAAGTCACCTAGAATACTCTAAAAATGTTTAAAGGGAAGAAAAAAAACTATTCTACCATAATTTGGGTGACTCATTAACATAATATGAGGATATTTAGAGAATATACACATATTTTCTCCCATTCAAGAGGGTCATGGGCCAAATCCCATGTTATATGGACAACCAGATCGAGACCATACCCCCGTTCCAACTAAAGGTCATCGGTCTACCCCAGTGGGCACTACAGGGTATGAACATATCCCAACCAAAATTCCATAGGCCTATCATAAAATTATCATAGTGACATGAGAGATAATCAAACAAGATTAAGTATATGTAAGATGATATCCATAGAAAGCAACCTCTATCACCCACAAGAGAGCATCCAAAAAGAAGCAACACCAAAGGTGATTGGAAAATGAATATCTGGTCTATGATATTGATCTACTTCATATTTTTGTTCTTGAACCCTCATATGTTTATCTATGGATGATCAGGATCCTACTCCTTTGTTACCAAATTACAAAATTAGTAGTTTCATTTGTGAAGGTCCTCTTATCTACTTTGCTGCTAGTAGCTATGAAGGTCCTCCCCATACACCCTTCCATGAAGGATCACTTAATTATTAGAATATGATTGATTATGAGATTCAATATCCTGATCAGCACCGAAAATATGCCATAAATGTCTGGATGATCAAAAAACAAGGATTTATTTCCCTTAATATCATCCACCCAAAAGGTCTTCTCCAGGGTACACATTGCAGGAATTAACCTTATGGATTGAATTCAAGTTGTTATTATAGTACTCCCCATGATGAAAATCATTATGAAGGTCCTCTCTACATTGATAGTTTACTTCATCAAGGAGGTCCTCCTCTTGTTGGATTGACAAAGAGAAAGACCTCCTATCACAATTCACTTGGGAAAATGAGGTTAGTCATGCCCGATGCCTCAATATTGTCAAATGACATCCTTTCTTAATAGGAGGACAACCCAAGAGAATGGTAATTATCCAAACCACACTTGGACCACTTTCCTTCTAATATAATAGGTTAAACCACTTCTAATCCCATTGTTTACAATAAAGAAGTGGGGAAACAACCACTTTGGTCAGACCAGGTTGAGGAGTCTCTTGAAAAATATAAAGAACCATTTTTCTAAAGACAATATACTAGTCATGTTATATCCATTATCCACTCCACAATATAACATTCCATAGGTGTTGTTGGAATATTTTATGCAAGAAATCTACCTAATTATATGGTCCAATCTTCATCACCTAAAAACAAAAGTATTTATAATTACTGAGATATCAACAAGGCCCTTATTACGCCAACAAGTCCCAACATACGGTGTATCTAGTTGAATGCATAGGTTATAGGAGTTTGGGTCATATCTTGAAAATCTTCAAAACTTTTCCACCAGTTCCTCCTAGGGGGATAAGATCTTTACATATTCCACATTATTATGTGGGTCCTCTTAATTTTTAGTAGGGATTTAGCTATAATACCACATACTACTGAGGCCAAGGTGGTAGTCGACATAGTTGATACTAGAATCAGGAATTAATGTGGATGAAATGTGATTCCACTCAGAATAGTCAGGTTGTAGTATAGAGTCATGGTATGGGAAAACTAAATGATGTTCAACATATGATAGGGAGAATAATTCAAATTCATCTATTGTTTGAGGTACTAATCTAGTAACCTCTACTATAGATTCTACATTATTTTACAC
The DNA here is from genome assembly GCA_963277665.1 of Viscum album. Classification (NCBI taxonomy): domain Eukaryota; kingdom Viridiplantae; phylum Streptophyta; class Magnoliopsida; order Santalales; family Viscaceae; genus Viscum; species Viscum album. Next base: position 276,367,002 of record OY728123.1, on the reverse strand, counting down.
AAGTGCATCATACAATGTTATATTTGATACATTTATAGAGATTCTGGTCCTTGATATAGTGTATTTATGTGTCATTAAGAATCTGTAAACCTCATTGGTTATTCGATCAATGATTTTTCACCGATGGAATTATTTTCCCCATCAGATAGGAAAATGTTTTTTTATATAGAATTCATTCTTTCCCATCATGTAACTATATGATGTAATTATTGGAATGGATTTCATTCTTCCCTATAGAACCATTATTGATTATTATCACTATAGAATTAAGGACGATTGTTTGTATGATGTATCCTGTTTCATCATGCTGAGGATACCAAGTTAGAAATAACATTTTATTTGTTTGTATGATGTCTCCTATTCCATTTTCTAGTTTGATTTGTTTTTTAGGGCAGTAGGGCAGTAGAAGAAAAACTGTAATTTTTTTTTCTGGTCAGCATTTCGCGGCGGTTTTAACCGCCACTAATACTTTACTGGTCATCATTTCACGGAGGTTATAACCGCCAGCAATGCTTTACTGGTAAAACATTAGCGATGGTTAAAACTTCCGCGAAATGTAATCGGTTTATATTTAGCGGCGGTTATAACCGCCGCTACTTAGTGGCGGTTTTCACCGCCACGACAGAGACGCATCAAATGCCTGAATATTGCAGCGGTTAAAACCGCCATGAATAAAAAAATATCCGGCACCCATCAAACTGTCGCTAAAGTCACAAAAACCTCCGTGAAATGAGGCATCTACGACGATTCCCTTAAACCACCACGAAATGGAAAAAACTGCTGCTAATAGATTGTCGACGCCCAGTTTAGCGGCGGTTTCTGTAAACCGCCGCCAAACTATATAACAGTGGTTTAAACCGCCGCTATATGAAAAAAACGCCACTAATAGTCGTTTTTTTGTAGTGTTATAATATTTTCATGATTATTATTCTGGAGATGATGAAATAATTACTTCTTTGACCATAGTCAACCATCTGAAGTCATTTTTGGCACATAAACTGAATATCATCAAAACATCCAACATAAATTTAATTTGTTAAGTAATCATATGTAACATGGTAATAAGTTAAATAAAAGTAATAATAAACTTGAAAAAGTTTCTTAAACAAGTAAATTATTAACATAAGTTTATTATTCAGGAAGACAAAGAACACACGTGTTGAGTCAGACTCAAAGTAATGGACTTCGTATCAATTTTATTTCATTAAGGAATATTTGATTTTATGCACCTATATTATTTTATGAGGTGTATATACATCCCATTTTATGTTTTATATCATTAATTTATATATTCTCATGATATTTAGAGTTTTTTGAATGTTATTATTTAATGGGGCTTACGATTAAAATGTTTCCAAAGTGGTAAGGGACTTTCCTTTAAAAAATTATCTTTTAAAGTTTTCCTTATAACTCTATTTTTCTTCCATGTCCATGTTTTTAAAAATATTTTATTATGGACATGATAGTTTTTTAAAGGACATTTTTTTTCTTTCAATTTTTTTTGTTTTAAAAAAATCTATGTATAGAATGTTTCACTTTATTTAAAAATAACAAAAAGAATGTTTTATTTTAACATATATGGTGACAATTACTTTTACATACATCATGAATGTAATTTTAATTTTGGATTCATTTAAAATATTTCATGATTTATTCAAAGAAAAAACATCTTTCCATATTTCTAGGTATTTTGATATTGAAAATTATTTTTTAAAAGAAAAGGGTATTTTGACATCCATAAGTGTTTTGGATACAGATTTAAAATAGTTTTAAATTTTTTTAATGATGAATAAGTGATATCATAATTTTTTTTATTCATGATAAGGTACTTGAGAATTATAAATGAGAAACATGTGAGCTCAATATAACTTAAAGGATGGGTTGAGCCCCATTATATCTCACAGGTGAGCCCTGCATAACTTATACAATGGGTGCACCTAGATAATATCGGGTGAGCCTGATATAACTTATATGATGGGTGTGCCCTAATAGAGTTCCAATTCATTTGGTAATGTTCCTTGTCTTAAAATGAAATAAGGTGAGAGTAAACAGTGTGTTTCTACTATGGATTTAATTGGGATGTGATTATTTCTAACATGGGTTTAAAATGGGTTATGAATGAGATACTTCAAGTTTACAAAAGGTTTTTTATTTGATTGCTATTGGTTTTAATGATTTTCTTTGAGAAAAAAGTGTGTACGTTTTTTATGTGGGAGTGATTTATTTCATTTAATAAAATAAAAATGAGATTAAGGTAAGAATGTCATGGGATTTCATGTTTTCATTGGACTAACATACTTTTTCTTTTTTATGTCCCTTTCTGAGATTTTTGTGCTCATCCCATGTTTTAAAATGTTTTCATTGGGTTTAATGATGGGTAAGAACAAAGAAGAAGTCTGTAATGACCCAAACTTTTATCAATGGAAATTTTCACTTCTTATGATTATGTTATATGATATAAAACACATACATAGCACATAGATCCTAATAAAAACATCATTCTCATAAATGAATAATTAAATAAGTGATATTTAAAGAAATTAAGGAATATATACTGATGTAATAGTAACCTAACCATTAGAATAGTAACATGACCATTAGGAATAGTAATCTTACCAATAGAATAATATCCTCACCTATGAAAGTATAAATAAAATTTATGTATTATATAAATGAAAATATGATATAATTATATCATAGTAAAATTAAATAAATGTTTTAAAAAATGATAAATTAAGTGTTGGTATTTTTGTAAAACATAAATATTTATTTACAATTTTATAATTAATATAATTATTTAAAATAAAATTTATTTTTCATAAAATATATTCATAAATTAATATATTTTTTCTTATGATTATAAGATAATTTTATGAGACCTTAATTAATTTTTCAAAGTATCATAAAATCGACTATAATATTAAAATTAGTATTTTTTTTGAATAAATGATGATTTTTTTTAAATATTAATTTTATCATATTTATAAAATTATTTTCATAAAATGGAGTCCATTTTTTAATTCTACATGTCGAAAAATGGTTAGGGTGAATTTTTAGGATTTTTCTAAAATAATTGTTTTTTGGTGAATAGTGAAGTAGGATAATTTATGATACAAGCTAAATACATTAATTATTGAGTCATGGATGATGTATGTATATGGTAATAACCCATTGGTTACAACTATCCTAAAACTTTTACTGTATTTATTCATAATAATAAAAAATATTGATTGTCTTGAGCCAAAATAATAAACTAATGAATAAAAAAATAAAAAAACACCCCCTCATCCCCTATAGATATCACCCCTCACCACCTCTTCTCCTAAAAACTTATAAGAATTTAATCTTGTTTAAATTATGACCCATCCTCTTCCCAAGAATCTTCCCCAATTCCAATATATTCTAGTCTCAATAAAATACCAAACCCAAGTTCCTTAAGGAGGTTCTCAAGGAGAAGAAATTCAAGAGGTAAAATCCTCTTTCGTTCTCTTTTAATTTCTTTTCTTTTATTATCCTATACTCATCTACCTATCCCAAAGTGGCATGATAAATCTATTATATTATATATAATGTAATTTTATTATGTTAATGGAATAATCCATCATGAAATATCTTCTCTCCTCCTTTTATTCTAAAAATGAAAAACATCGTCTGTGACGTGTCGATTCACCGCATTCGTGGATGATGAGTTTTCATTTTCCCTTACCACCTTCAAGACTGGTCATAAAACCATTATTATGGTTAAATAAGATTTTAATATACATATTATAATTTATATGATGTTATGGAATCAAAATATCAATATATTATTAAATAAAATTATACAAGTTTGTGATGGTCATAAAAACTTCCAAAATAAATTAAAACATTTTCATTAATGTTTTATATAATGAATCATCCTCATACCATATAACAAAATGATATATAATAGCATTTAAAATTATGTAATTTCATTTAAAACATATAATTTCAATTCTGGTGAATTATTCTAATTTTACATGAACTTTCATAATTATATACAAGTAAACCGACCATGAAACCATGAAAACGAACACTCCTGACTGAAAATTGTTTTTTATTATTATGCAAACACTTTTAAGGAAAAAGTGAGAAACCTTACAGGACATCACATAACCAAATCACCACTTCATCACTTAAAATCATACAAGCACAATGTATGGAATCCAAACCAGCCTTCAAACAGATAAACCACCACAGTTGGAGCCGAAGTCACCAAGAAATGGCTAGGGTACCACGAACTAGGGAAACAACCATCAGGAGAGCTAGACAAACCTCAGATATAAGGTAATGTTATTATTGAAATTAAGCTCTACAACTCATAAAAATGGCCATAAATGAACTTAATAAAATTATAATAAATAAAATACATGTATATAAGGTTTTATATTTATTAATTAATGAATCTAATTTTATTATCCAATATATTAAAGTGAAGAAAACATTCAGATATAAGGTAAGGTGATTCTTGAATCCAACTCCTTTTATTTGGGTTATTCCTCTTTCATTCCAAATTTCAATGTTTATATTATTTAATATTCATAAAATATAATTTCACTGTACTCAACTTTTCTTTTTTGGGATATACATGTTTCCAATATTATTTTATAACAAATACAAATATTTTCCAAAAGAACACTTCTTTCTAAAAAATATTTTGACTTATCTTGAGTTGTTTCTTCTTCTCTCAAGGATGACGAATCTTATACCAAATATGTTTTTTCCCTTTTCATTCAAGAACCCCAATTTTATTCTTGATTGATTAAATATTTCTGAAACCCATTCCTTTACATGGGTTACTTAATGACATTTATTGATATATGTTCTATGTGCCATGCATGATTATGTAAATGTTATGATGTGACGAGTGTGTCCAGAATTATATATTTCTCTAATGCATTGGGTAATTTGATGTATCTCATGAGATAATGTGCAATATGCATGAACATGATGCTATATTTTTTTCACAATTATGATGTTATGATTATGAACATATTTTATGTGTGAACATGATTCTATCTTTGTTCACAACTATGTGTGGTATTTGACCACTAAGACACGATGTTTCATTTTTATTCATTTCCACATTCCATTCCTTTATCTAATTCCTCCTCTCATGATTATTATGATCCGCCTATTCTTATGTTATGATGATGATGATTATGATCACCCATGTTATATTGATTCATGTCCTTATATATCCTCTTAATGGGATTTTATCTTCTCCAATTATTTTATGTATATCCTCAGGTGACTACATGTACTAAGGAGATCATGAGATTTATAATGATAAAGAAGAAGATTTTTAAATAAATGTTTATGTTTTATTATGAATATGTGATGTATTATCCTAATTTTCCCAAGACACTAAACCTTTGATACTAGATTGTAATGTTTTTATGTTGTTTATATTTAAAATTATGTAATAGTTATGTAAGAAAAATAAGGGTCTCTATAGTTTCTATCAAAGTATAATTTAGTTAATTTGGGAATTAGGATTAGTGAACATTAGTTAAAACCCTTAGTATGAGACTAAGTATATGTAAGCATCCAAGAATCTTTATTTTAGAAAAATTCTAAACATAGAGATCCCACAAAATATGACTTTAGAGTTAATTGAACAAAATAATAAATTATTTATTCATGAATTGTTGACTTATATTTTGTTCAAATATTTTTTATTTTAGAAAATAGTGGGAACCAGGAGAAACCAACATAAAAATCAGTGTGAGGGATAATACAGTGATTTACCGAACAACATCCCCAATTCCTTGGGAGGTGGAGTTCAAAATTTCATGGTGATTCTTACCCAGTTGTCTTAGGATATGAACAATAACTTGAATAATGTGTATTTTCCTCCTTTACCTTAGAGGGAGAAATTGGATATCAAATCTTTTATGTATAAATGAACACCAACATTTAGTGTATCTTCCAATCCACTTGTTACAGAACAGTGCGTTAACTCAATGGAGAATATCTTTTATATGATTCACTATTATGATAAAGAGAAGGTGACTCTATACATCTATCATTTAGATAGAGAGGAAAATAGATGGTGGGTGTTGATTAGGAACACCAAGAAAAAGGATGAAATAGAATAGATGGAGTGTAAATACTTTAATAAAATATTTCTTAATAAGTATTTCCCTCTAATTATTCGGACATAGATGGAGAGAGAATTTATAGACCTAAAGAAAAAGGATGGTGAATTTATCATAGCTTATAAAAAAACTTCATAAGGCTTTCAAGTTATTACTTGAGTTTTATTATCAATAATGATAGTAAAATAGATTGATTATTTAGTGGTTTAAAACTACACCTTCAAAAGGCTCTAGAAATATGAGACTATGGGAGTTATGAATAAGTGGTTCAAGGTGATCTCAAAGTGGAGATAAAGTTTAGAAAATGGTCTTATGGTTTTGGAGGTAAGAATAGAAGAATGTATTTTCAAGTTGGTTGATAAAATGACAAAGGTGGAAGGAGGATCTAACCACCCACATGTCAAAAATTTGGGAAGAAACATCATGGAAATTACCTCAAAGGGATGGGTAAATGCTTCAAGTGTAGGAGAGAAGGCCATCAAGATCATGAATGTCAAATATTCATAAAGAATCCAGCCAAAATGATGGAGTAAAGGAGAGCACAACCCATGGTTCAATGCTTTAAATATAGGGAGCAAGGGAACTATGCAAACCAGTGCACTAATCCTCAAGTCCTTGAGGGTAATCAGCATTAGTAGCCACCAAAGACAAAAGATCATGGGAAAGATTATGAAATCACTACTACTGAAGTGGAGCAATAAAATGAAGTCATACAAGGTACAATTACTATTCACTCAAGAATGAAAACAATTCTTATTTGATTCTGGTTTTATGCATTCCTTTATATCTTGAAAGTTTTATATAAATACTAAATCGAAGTCCTAAAACTTTGAAGTAGAGATATCTATAAAAATACCTAGTGGTGTGATCATTGAAATCAAAGTGTTGGACTCTTATCCTAGTGGTGTATGTGGGAATATTATTCCATCGAATATTGTAATACTTCCCTTGGTCTTATTCGATGCTATACTAGTAATGGATTGGCTCTCATTATATAGAGCATATATCAACTATTGGGAAAAGAAAATATATTTTCATATTCTGAACCATCTCATGATTCTATACAAAATGCAAGGAATACCATGAATCTCTTTTGTAAAATCCCTCAACGGTGTGGGTGTTTATGACTTGTGAAGAAGTATACATCACTCAAATGGTTGAGTCAAAGTAAGGTGTCAACCTAGAGAAAATTTCCATTGTGAGGGAACATAATGATGTATTTCCCAAATATCTACCTGGGCATCCCCCAGATCGTGAGGTAGATTTCTCAAATTAACTTATACCCAGAGACACTTCTATCTCAAAATGTCCCTATAGGATGGCCTATATCAAAATGGAGGAGTTAAAGAATCAACTTCAATAGCATTTGGACAAAGGGTTCATAGGCCTTAGTACATCATCTTGGGGTGCACCGATACTCTTTGTAAAGAAAAAGTATGGATCAATGAGACTGTGTATCGATTATCGGGAACTCAACAGGATCACCATAAAGAAAAAGTATCCTATTCCAAGGATTTATGAATTGTTCAATCAAATATGAGGAGATAAGTACTTCTCAAAGTTGGATCTTCATTCTGGATATCAACAATTGAAGGTGAAGAAGGAAGATATTCAGAAGACTTCTTTCTGTACAAGGTATGGGAACTATGAGTCTCTAGTGGTGCCCTTTAGACTTAATAATTACCCTACAATATTCATGGATTTGATGAATATAGTATTTATACACTACCTTGAAAAATTTATGGTAGTGTTTATTGATGATATTTTCATATACTCTAAGAGAAAGCAGGAACATGGAGAATATATAAGGATTGTGATGGTGACATTAAAGAAGGAGAAATTGTATTCCAAGTTTAGCAAGTGTGAATTTTGGATACATCAATTCACATTCTCGAGACACATGATCATAAGTGAGGTAATTTATGTGGACTTTTAAAAAGGAAATTAAGGAATGATATAGACATACTAGTGTCACAAAAATTCACAATTTTCTTGAATTAGTTGGGTACTACTGACTTTTTGTGAGAAATTTTCCATGATTGTCTATCTCGCCAACTAAGTTAATAAGGAAAGAGTTAAAGTATGTATATAATGGAATAATGTAAGGAAATATTCAAGGATATAAAGAAGAGGCTGATAAATGCACATGTAATCACTTTACCAACAAGTGGAGAAAGTTTTGTGATATACAACGATGCATAAAAGAAAGGCTTGGGATGTGTACTCATTCAAAATGATAAATTTATAGCCTACTCCTCATGGTATTTGAAGATCCATGAGTAAAACTACTCGATACATGATCTGAATTTAGAAATTATGATCTTCACTCTAAATATTTGGTGACACTATCACTATAGTTGGAAGTGTGACATATATACCAATCACAAGAGTCTAAAATATATATTCACATAGAAGGAACTCTACATGAATCAAAGAATATGGTTAAATATAATCAAGGACTATGAATGGTTTATTAATTACCATCTATGAAAGGCAAATAGGGTAGTTGATACTCTTTTTAGAAAAGAACCTACTACTCTATCCATGATGCAGATTGAGAAAGTCCCTATCTTCATGGATATGCAAAGGGTGGATTTGGAAATCATAATGATAGGGAATAAATCCTACCTTTCCCAAATGATTTCCCAACCATCAATCCAAGAGAATATTGATGAGGTATAAAGGGATGATCTTGATCTCAAAATAAGGTGAAAGTAGTAAAGGAAGGGAAGCTATAAGAGTTCTATATCGATGGTGATTGTGCGATTCAATTTGGAATGAGGCTTTGTGTACCTTCATCACCTAAGATAAAGAAAGATCTATTGGATAATTCACATAGCTCACCTTTATCTATCCATACTAGATGTTACAAGATGTACCATGATCTTTAAGAACACTTCTGATTGGAAAAAATGAAGAAGGATATTCCAGAGTATATCTCAAAGTTCTTGATATGTGAGCAAGTTAAAGAAGAATGATAGAAGTCTGAAGGGATGATGCAACCATTGTCTATACCCACATGGAAATGGGAGGATGTCACTATGGAATTTTTCACTGGTCTCCCAAATACATCCAAAGGAAACAATGTGATATGGGTTATGATGGATCTAATCACCAAGACTACCCACTTTATCGCTATTTGGAAAGATTTATCGCTTGAAAAACTTACCAATATATATGTGAAGGAAGTGGTGAGGATAAATTAGGTTTCAATTTTAATCATATCTGATCATGATCCAAGGTTCACATATAAATTTTGGAGAATTATTCAACATGATTTGAGTACTGAATTGAATTTCAGCATGACTTATCACCCCCAAACTAATGGCCAATATGAAAGGACTATTCAGATTCTTGAGGACATTCTAAGAGCCTGCTCAATGGAATTCAAAGGTGGATGGGATCAATATATACCATTGGTTGAGTTATTATACAATAACAACTTCAACTTGAGTATTCATATATTTCCATATGAAGCTATGCATAGAAAGCTATGTGTAACTCCAACCTGTTGGGATGAAGTTGGAAAATGAAAGCTACTTGGACCTGATCTTATGAAAGAGATGATAGAGAAGGTTCAAGTTATACAGCAATATATCAAAGATACCCAAAGTTAGAAAAAGATCCATGTTGAAAAATGTTGAAGGGACTTGTAGTTTGATGTTGGAGACAAAGTCTTCCTTAAAATACCACCATGGACAAGAGTCATGTAGTTTGGAAATAAAGGGAAGCTTATCCCAAGGTACATTGGTCCCTTTGAGATCCTTGATCGCATAGGAGCAGTGGCCTACTGGATTTAACTTCCACTAAATATGGACCAAGTTCATGAAATGCTCCACATATCACTCATAAGGAAGTATATACTTAACCCCTCACATGTACTTAATCCGTAGGTGGTACAATTAGAGAACGATATCTCATACGAGGATCAAACGGTAAAGGTTTTGAACTGTAGAGATAAATTCCTATACAATAAGAAAAATCACCATATAAAAGTGTTGTGGGGAATCATAAGTATGAAGAGGCAACATGGGAACTGGAGGAAGAAATGGAGGATAAGTACTCTCACTTTTTCTCACCTTAGTATGTAAAATTAAATTTTGAGGGAGAAATTTCAAAAGGGGGAAGAATGTAACGACCTAAACTTTTATCAATGGAAATTTCCCATTCTTATGATTATGTTATATGTTATAAAACCCATACATATAATATATATCCTAATAAAATCATCATTCTTGTAAATGAAGAATTAAATAAGTTATATTTAAAGAAATTAAGGAACCTATATTGATGGAATTGTAACCTGATTGTTAGAATAACAACATGACCATTAGGAATAATAATCCAACCAATAGAATAGTAACATCACCTATGAAATTATAAATAAAATTTATGCATCTTATAAATGAAAATATGATATAATTATATCATAGTATATGTAAATAAATGTTTTAAAAATGATAAATTAAGTGTTGGTATTTTTGTAAAATGTAAATGTTTATTTAAAATTTTATAATTAATATATTGATTTAAAAGAAAATTTATTTTCATAAAATAAATTCATAAATTAATATTTTTTAATCTTATGATTATAATATAATTTTATGAGACCTTAATTAATTAATCAAAGTGTTGTAAAATCGATTATAATACTAAAATCAATATTTTTTGAATAAATAATGATTTTATTTAAAAATTAAATTTCTCATATTTATAAAATTATTTTCATAAAATAGAGTCCATTTTTAAATTCAACACACCAAAAAATTCTTAGGGTGAATTTTTGGGATTTTTCTAAAATAGTTGATTTTTTGGTGAATAGTGAAATACAATAATTTACTATATAAGCTAAATACATGAATTATTGAGTCATGAATGATATATGGATGAGGTAATCACCCATTGGTTTGAAAATTCCTAAATATTTTACTATATTTAGTCACAATAATCAACACGATTGATAGTCTTGATCCAAAATAATAAGATAATGAATAAAATAATCAAAAAACACCTCTCTCATCCCCTATAAATACCACCCCACACCACCTATTATCCTCACACCTTCTAAGAATTGAAGTGTAAGATCTCATAATTTCCATGTATTATTTTTAAATATGATATGGAATTATTACAAGACTAGGCGCTGAGATGACGTGTGATTCTGAGGCCTAGAGTGCCTGAAACAATTGCCTAAAAAATATTAAAATATTGAATAACACCTATGCATGGTTTTCCTGAAAAAATTGGAATAACTTCTAAATAGGTTCCAAATCAGAAATCCAAGGGCACCATTGCATTCAGAGCAGCGAGTTTACTTTAGGCGAGACCTAACATCGATCGGTGTGGGTCGACTGTGAAAAGTAATTTTTGGACGTTTAAAGAAATAAAATAAATGAAGTTTTATTTTATTTAATGTTACATGGTGACACATAAATAATTTTATTTTTAATAAACCTTGTCATAGAATTTAGGGTTATCATCAGAAACTTGGAATTTGTCTGAAAGGCGGAGAAGGATCTCTCTCCAACGAACACCGGTGGATCGAGGATCGATGACAACGCAACCTATGTTCTTCATAAAAAATGGATCCAAAATCCACGTATGGTTTATTTTTCTTTGTGATCTTTACTTATTTTTGAATTCAATGATGAACACGGACTAACCCACAAATAGGTTGATCCACAGTTCGATTTCTTGTGGGACTAGTGTTATGTTGCGGGGTTTTAAAAGGTGAGATAATCTGTGTGATTCCTTACTTATTATTTATTTGTTCTAATGAGAATGAATTGAGGCCGAAATAAACAAAGAACGAGGTTCGTTCCTCCTAGCATTTTTTTGTTTCTCTCTTCCCTCGTTCTTAGCATTCTTCACTGTTGGAACCTCATGGTCATGACTTGACTTTCCTGGAGGCTCTGAACGTGATATGACCCCTTGGAGTAATGGAAAGATGGATCAGAGCCCAAGGCAGTGAAGATCGCGATCTGAGGATTGTAGATGTGTCTCCGTTTTGAAAAATAGAGCAAGGGAGCAAGGTGGACAGATCGCAAAACCAAGGGTGTTGGCGGCCATTGAAAATACAGACGCATGGTGGCGCATGACGATGTGACGACCATCATCGCGTGGGAGGTGGCTCAGCCGTGTGAGTGGCCCATAGCGGTGGAAAAGTCGCGGGTCACCCAGAGTGTGTGGATGTGGAGGACTGGCTTCCTGACACATGGCATGATGTTGTGTTGACTGGGGGCACGTGGTTAGGGAGGACCATGTGTGGCGGACAAGTCATCCCGTGTGTGTGCGGACGAGGCAGACCGGTTGCCTGACACGTGGCATGATGTCGTGTTAATTGGGGGCACACGGTTGGGGAGGACCACGTGTGGCGGAAAATCCATCCCACATGTGTGCGGGCCAGACCAGAGGAACCGGACCATACCATACAGCCCAGCAGGCCAGGTCAAACCGGCAAACTAGGTCAGATCCAATGGGTTGGGTTTGACCTGGGTGACTGGACTGGACCGGGCCACGAAGGTCAACCGTGAGCCATGGTCGGTGGAGCTATCATGCGACCACTACAGATCAGTTGACCATGGGGGTGGTCGACCACCCGGTCGGTCCACAAGCCAGTTAACCCCCTTATAAACTTCAAATGCCCGTAACTTTCATACTGTGTGTCTGTTTGACGAGCCGTTTACTAATTTTAGACCCTTGCGAAGAGATGGTACTTTTGAGATACTCTAAGTGGATTTTTGTGGAAGTGCGCATATGAATTAATGGCTTGAGGAGTAGGTCCTCCTAGAACAAGCATGGTACGAGCAGAATCCTATGGCTAGATATGACTTTGAGACTACGTGACTTTCCAAGGTTACGTGACTTTATAAGACTAAGTGAATTACCAAGACTACATTTCGTACCAAAACTACATGTCTTTTCGAGACTGCGTGTCTTACCGGGACTGAGTGTCTCATCAGAACTATGTGTCTTATCGATATTTGGTGTTTTGTGGTTTACGTCAGATAATTCTATTTTGTATACTATAGACATATACCAGTGTGAGATGACTATATATCTTCTTTGTGGTATACTTCAGGTATTTCTTTATGGTATACTTAATGTATTTATTTTTGGTGTACTTAGTGTATTTTCTTGTGGTATAATTCATGTATTTCTTTGTGTTATTCTTTGTGTACTTCATTTATGGTTTTGAGGTGTCCTACTGAGTATTGTTTTACTCACCCCTACACGGTCTTTTCCCACATGTGTCATGTCTTGTGTAGAAGAACAAAAATTTGACAGAGTCCTAGGTGGACTAGGACTGGGTGTTTCTTAGAGTGACCAGACAGTCGAGGTGTGCTCCTACAACTTTAGGTAGTTGTCAAGTACCTTTCCCTTCAGGCAGGGTTTTCTGTGGACGAGTTTCAGGAACCTGCGCATTCACTTTTACAAACTCTTTCTATTGGTGGGCTTGTATTCTGGCCTTGTTTACCTTCTAGTTTTCTACTTTCGTACTCTGTGGTTGGTATCTTAGTGTATGCATTCATTATTTACTTAGTATTTTTACTTTTTAGCCTTTTGGGCTTAGAGGTGTGTGCATGTGTACAGGTACTTAGTAAAATGTCTCCCATTTGTGGGATATGCCTACTTAATGCTAGTCACCATCCCTTGGTATATTAGAGGCGGGCTTGGGGTAGTCATGACATGGGCCTCTATGGGATGGGTCATGAAAGAGTGGTATCATAGGGGGTTGTTTCTAATTAAGGACCGAGAGTCTATGAGGTTGGTTTGGGGAAATGATATGTGTGATTCCTTACTTCTTCATTCTTCTTTCTAATGGGAATGAATCAAGGCCGACACAAACAAAGGAAAAGGTTCATTCCTTTGGGAATTTTTGTGATTCTCCATTCCTCTATTCTTAGCGTTCTTCACCGTTGGACCCTTGTGGTCATGGATCAACTTTTTGGGAGGCTCTGAATGCGATCAGACACCCAGAGTAATGGCAAGATGGATCAGAGCCCAAGGCAGTGAAGATCATGACCTGAGGATCACAGATGTGTCTCCGTTTCAAAAAAAAATGGAGCAATAGAGAAAGGTGGATGGATTGAATAAGCAGTGGAGGCCGGCGTCATGGAGACTGACACATCATGGGAGGTGGCTCAGCCGTAGGGCATGCAAAGCGAGTGGGGTGCACACAGATGCGGCAGACCGACCGTGTGAGATGTGGTACGATGCAGTGTTGACTGGGGGAACGTGGTTAGGGAAGACTGTGTGTGGAGAACAAGATAGACCACGTGTGTGTGGGATGAACAAGAGGAACCATGCTACACCAGGAGACCCAGAGGGCCGAGTCCACCTGATGAACCGAGTCGGACCCTACGGGCCAGGTCGGGCCCCAGGTCAGGTTAGACCTAAGCGGCCAGACCAGACCGGGCCATGATTGGTGGAATTTTTTTAGGGCATTTAACCGTGATGGTCGACCACAAAGGTCAGTGGACCGACCACCCAATCGGTCCATGAGTCAATGAACCCCCTTTTAAACTTCAAACTTATGTAAGACGGTCCTTTTGAGCCGATGAACCCCCTTACGATGAGACAGTCCTTTTGAGATACTCTAATTGAGTTTTTTGTGGAATTGTGCATACGAACTAATGTCCTAAGGAGTAGTCTCTCACGAAACAAGTGCACTATGAGCATAATCCTATGGATGGATGTGACTTTGATACTACATGAATTTCTAAGACTACATTACTTTCTTATAATATGTGACTTATCGAGACAACGTGTCTTACCAAGACTACATGTCTTATTGAGAATGTGTTTCTTTTTGGGATTGAGTATCTCATCAGGACTACATGTATTAAAGATACTGGGTGTTTTGTGGTTTACATCAGATAATCCTATTTTTTACACTATAGACCTATACCCGTGTGAGCTGACTATGTATCTTCTTTGTGGTATACTTCATGTATTTCTGTATGGTATACTCTGTGTATTTATTTTTGGTATACTTCTTGTATTTCATTGTGGTATACTTCATGTATTTCTTTGTGGTATTCTTTGTGTAAATCCTTTGTGGTTTCGGGGTGTCCTATTGAGTATTGTTTTACTCACCCCTACATGGGCTTTGCCTGCACGTGTCGTGTCTTGTACATACGATCGATGCTTTGACAAAGTCCTAGGTGGACTAGGACATGGTGGTGCTTAGAGAGACTAGATAGTTGAGGTTTTTTCCTACGGATTCAGACAACTATCTATTAACTTTCCCTTCAGGTAGGGTTTTATGCAGATGAGTTTTAGAAACTTATACATTCACTTTTACAAACTCTTTCTTTTTGTGGGCTTGTATTATGGACCTATTTACCTTCCAGTTTTCTGATGTCATAATCTGTGGTTGGTATCTTACTGTATGCATGCGTTGTTTACTTAGTGTTTTTACTTTTAAGAATTTTGGTCTTGGAGATGTGTGTGTGTATAGGTACTTAGGAAAATGCCTCCCATTTGTGGGATATACCTACTCGGTGCTAGTCACCATCCCTTGACCTATTGGAGGCGGGTTTGGGGTAGTCACGACACGATCCCCTATGAGACGAGTCGTGACATGAAGCTTTTATAAATTAATACCAATAATCTTCCTAAGATTCTTCCTCATTTCAAATATATATTGGTCTAAAAAAATACCAATCCCAAGTTCCTTAAGGAGGTTCTCCATGAGAAGAAATTCAAGAGGTAAAATCCCCTTTCGTTATCTTTTAATTTATTTTCTTTTCTCATCCTCTCCACACCTCCCTATAAAAAAGTGGCATGATAAATCCAGTATCTTATATATACTATAATCTTATTGTGTTAATGGAATAATCCATCATCAAATCTATTCACTCCTCTTATTCTAAAAATGAAAACATCATCCTTGATATGTTGATTCACCACTTTCATGGATAATAAGTTTTCATTTTACATTACACCATTAAGGCTGGTCATAAAAATACTATTATGGTTAAATAAGATTTAAATATACATATTATAATTTATATTATGTTCTAGAACCAAAATATCAACATAGTATTAAATAAAATTATACAAGTTTGTGATGGTCGTAAAAACTGCCAAAATAAATTAAAACATTTTCATCAATGTTTTATCTAACGAATCATCCACATACCAAATAACCAAATGATATATAAGAATATTTAAACTTCTAAAAGCTTATTAAAAAAAATAAAATTTCAATTCTGTAGAATTATTCTCATTTTACATTAACTTCCATAATTATATACAAGTAAATTGACCATGAAACCATGAAAATGAACACTCCCGAAACATTAAAATTGAACTTTATAACTCATAAAAATGGCCATAAATGAATTTAATAAAATTATAATAAATCAAATAAATTTATAATAGGTTATGTATTTATTAATTAATTAATATTATTTGATTATCTAGGATATTAATGTGAATAAATCATTCATACAGAAGGTAAGGGGATTCTCAAACCCAACTCCTTTTCTTTGGGTTATACCTCTTCCATGCCAAATTTCATTGTGGATATTCTTTAATATTCCTCAAATATAATTTCATTTTCCTTAAATTTTCTTTTCTAGGATATAAATGTTTCTAATCTTATTTTATTACAAATATAAATATTTTCCAAAAGAACTCTTCTTTCTAAAACACATTTTGACTTCTCTTGAGATGTTTCTTCTTCACTAAAGAATGATGAATATTATACAAAATATGTTTTTTAACTTTTCATTAGGTAACCCCAAGTTTATTCATGATTTATTAAATCCTTATGAAACCCATTCCTTTACATGTATTACTTCATGGAATTGATTGATATATGTTCTATATGGCATGCATGATTATGTAAATGTTATGATGTGACGAGTGTGCCTAGAATTATATAGTGATCCAATGCATTGGGTAATGTGATGTATCTCATGAGACAATTTGAAATATGTATGAACATGATGATATATTTATTCAACAATATTATGTTATTATTATGCACATATATTATGCGTGAACATGATACTATCTTTTTTCACATCTATGTGTGGTATTTTACCATTAAGACATGATGTTTCATTTTTATGCATTTAAAAATTCCACAACTTTATCTAATACTTCCTATAATGATTATGATGATGTATCTATACTTATGTTATGATGATGATGGTTATTCCCACCCATGTTATATTGATTCATGTCCTTATTTATCCTCTTACTAGGCTTTTAGCTCACCCCTTTCTTTGATGTATATCCCCTGGTGACTACATGTACTAAGAAGATTGTGAGATTTAGAAGGATAAAAAAGAATATTTTTAAATAAATGTTGATGTTTTATTATGAATATGTAATGTATGGTCCTAATTTTTCCAAGTCACTAAACCTTTGATCCTGGATTGTAACTCTTTTATGTTTTTTATCTTTAAAATGATGTAATGGTTATGTAAGTAAAAGAAGGGTCACTATAAAGTCAAGTTGAAATTCATGAAGATTTTTCATGAAAAGAAATAATGTTTTATTTGAAAAATTTTATATTATGGGAAAATGGATTCTGATTAGAAGTGTCCATTTTTTAAATGGGTTTGTTATGTAAGATTTATGACCTAGATCTATAAAACTATAAACCTAAAAATATTTGGGAATATAAGAAAGTGAATTCCTATTTAAAGTCACTATAATATATAATGATTAAGGCTGGGACCTTATATCAACTAGTCCCCTATCCTCACTAAATCTCTATCACCAAATAACGCATCAAAGTAAAATAAGATAATAATTGGAAGAATATAATCATAAGCACCCCATAACCACTTCCCCACTAATTTTACTAATTGATTTTTTTTATTGATTTTGAAAAGAACTAAGACAAAGTCACAACCCCCTCAAGGAGGGAAAAATGGTGTAGACCAAGGGAATCCCCTTTAACTTTACCCTTACACTAAATAGGGAGAGAGTCCAAATCAACATAAATCATAAGTTCCTATGCTTGTCTACCCATGCATGCTAGAGAGTCCACCGCATAATTATACTCCCTCCAACTATTATGGATCATCCACCCTTGATTGGTTTCCACCATGCATCTACGAATAAGATAGATCAATTCTCAAGGCACCACATGACATCCCTGTATAGACTTCACTAGGATTTTTGAATCTAATTCGATCTCAGCCACCTAAAATCCCATCCTCCTACAAACCATCAGACCTGATAGGAGAGCCCACACTTCCACACCCAAGGAACTCCCCAGACTATAAAATTCACTAAACCTCAAGTTAACCAAACCCCAAGAGTCCCAAATCACCCCACCACCCCTAATGACCCCCTCCATATAAGATCCATCCACATTCAGATTGAGGACACCACTAGGAGTCTCCCATATAACCCAATGGTCGTTCACCCTTCCCTACATGTGTGGCCTGTTAAGAAGATTGCAGATTATAACCAAAGTATGTACCCCCTTCAATAATGAAGTCAGATCGACAATAAGGGATCTTAACTGCATTTTTATAAATAAGAGCGAGCGGCGAGAGCCCAGCCAGACATGGTTTTGAGCCTCCCAAATAGTCCAACATATAGAAGATAGAATAACCACCCATGCTTTACATTACATGGTTCTATTCTCAGATCTGTGAAACCAAGAAGACAAAAATCCCTACAATGAAATATGATCACTATCGATGCATGGGTGGGGGAGAAGAAAGACCAGAGGTAAGTGGCCTAGATACTCTGAGAAAACAAGTTAAGTAAGGAATCTCTCTTCAGATTCACACAACAGAAGCAGTGAGAGGCTAAGTAGATGCCTTTTCTTTGGATGTTTTTATCAGTTGGGATAGCTTTATTTCTGAAATTCCAAACCAAGAAGTTCATTTTAGTAGGAATCTAATTGAACCATACCTTTGGTGACCACTCATTTGTAACTATATCTACATGGAGTAGCCTCCTATAATCCCAAGTGTTAAACCTACCTGAGCTCGATCTGATGAAGTAGAATCTATCCAGTTCATCCTTCATAATGATACTTTCAAATACCTTCATCTGACTAGGATTTAGTGATTCCTAAATGAGATCATGTTGGCCACTTGTCTCATTGAAAGAAATATCTAAGAAAGGGTAGCCTGGATATGCCATCCTTTTTCCCAACCAGTTGTAATCCTATAATTTAACATCCCCTTTACCAATAATCCATCACGTATAACCACCTAGAGACTCGAGGTGGAGGAACATGCATCGCGCCAGGCCAGAAGATGTTGCACCGTGATATTCAGACACCTCCCAAGGGGCACCATACCATGCTCTGAAGAACTCTGCCCACATGGAATCCCCAATAATAACATCCCACGCTAACCGACCTTACATGCCCATTATGGTTTCATTAATATCCCATAGGCCCACACCCCCTTCGACTATTGGATTTTCCATGCGGTTCCAGGCGGCCCAGTGATTGCGCCTGACCTGATTGGCATCCCACAGAAAATCATTGAGAATCCTCTCCATCTTCTCAATGACTCCTTTAGGTGGTTTAATAACCGAGAAGACATGCATTGGTATAGAGGTGAGAACTCTATTGATCAATATAACCCACCTTCTAAACGATAGCAACTTGATTTTCCAATTTGAGATCCTTCCTAGTAAACGATTAAGGATATCATCAGAGTGTTGCTTCTTGATGTAGAAGAATGAGATTGGGACACCAAGATATTGAATTGGAAACTAATTCTGATGACAATCGAGGATATCCTTTAGTCTCCACAACACCTACTGAAGCACTTATTTGAAATGAACACATGACTTTTTGAGGAGTTGATGCCCTGGCCACTCAAGCGACCATACATTAATAAGATCTCTGTGAGATTAAGTAGGGACCTATGCCATCCATTAGTAAAAATCAACACATAGTCTGCAAACATTAAATGAGAAATGTATTCCACACCCCTTTGACCATGAAATAGTTTCATCCTACCATCCTCTAAACCCCTATTCATATTTTGGGACAAAGAATCTTATGCTAAGATAAAAATAATTAGGGACAAAGGATCCCCCTGGAGAACACCCTGAACCTATTTAAAGTAACCAAAACACTTCCCCATAAGAGATAAAAAGATCCAAGGTGAAGAAAAGAACATGAAACATAGATTGAAAAACCACTCTTGAAACCCAAACTTCCTCATTACACAGATAATGAAGCTCTATTCGATCTTATCATAAGCCTTGTTTATATCAAATTGAAAGATAACATTGGAACCCACTTAAAATTTATATAAATAATTCACAAGTTCACTAGAAATTCCTACCCCCCCTTGTATGCACTGAACCTAAATAAACCCATGTTGCTCCCTCAAAATCCACTTTGGTATAATCCCACTCAGCCTTCTTGAGATAATAGTTTTCAGGATCTTATAGGAAACATTGCAAAGGAAAATAGGCTGATAGTGGATAATGAGAGTGGGATTATTGATCTTTGGAAGGAGAACAACCCTCTAAGAACAAATGCTTATGATAAGGGATCCACCATTAAATAAGTCTTGCACTTCTTCCACGATCTGAGGACCGACCATCTCCCAAGATTCCACGTAAAAGGAAACTAGAAAACCATCTAGACTGTGTGCACTGTCGGGTGGAATTATTGTAACCATCTCCTTGATATCACCCTACAAAGGTAAGTCTGTAAGAAAGGAATTGTCAGACTCCCTCACTAGATGAGTAAGACAACTCAGGAATCCCTCATTAGCCACTTCACCCCAAGCGTACTCAAAGCTAGAGGAGGCCTCCCCCGCCAAGAGAACTTCAAAGTGCTTCAAAGCCATTTTCCCCCAACTTCCACATATAATGTGAAGACCGCATTGCTGAGGCTTAGATT
This sequence comes from Viscum album, assembly GCA_963277665.1. Taxonomy (NCBI): domain Eukaryota; kingdom Viridiplantae; phylum Streptophyta; class Magnoliopsida; order Santalales; family Viscaceae; genus Viscum; species Viscum album. Next base: position 276,346,029 of record OY728123.1, on the reverse strand, counting down.
GATCTTAATGTTCCTATTATACTTTATTCATGCGTGAAAAAGGTGTTGTTATGGTCTCCTTCTCTTATCCATCTCACATGAGAACATTGCATATATATTCTCTCCATCTCTAGTAGCTTCTCAGCAAGAGCAGTTTGCTTATCACAAAGGGCGATGAAAACATTATCATCCCAGTCATTCTGAAGAGCCTCCTCCAGTATATCAACCTTAGTCTAGATACTGTTCACCCCATAAATTTCATTAGTTATATTGGTCAACTAGCTTTTAATATCCTTCTTAAGATGTTTGAGATGATTTGACAAGCCACACCATGATCTACCAACCTCACCTATTCCCATGACTCTTTTAGTAACTCCAAGAAAGATGAATTCCAATACCAGGAGCTAGTATAAAATAATTATTAACTCTCCATTATATATCACTTGTGTTTCACAAGAAGCATGGAATGATCTGAAAGAGAATGAGAAATGTGAGTAACTGAAGTATTAGAGAATAAGTCTAACCCCTGCATATTCACAAGAAATCTATTCAGATGGCACCAGATTTGGTTCAAACCTCTTAAATTTTTGCACAAAGTATAATTGTAGCCAGTGAACCCCAAATACAAAATCCCCAAGGATGACATAAAACCTTAAAAATCATGCATGCCACCTTGGCTCATGGTCAAACCACCTATTTTCTCTGATAAATCCAAGATTGAGTTGAAATCACTGCTAACGAACCACAAAAGGGAACCTGCATGAAAAGACTCCAGATGAGGCCATAAGTCCCGTCTCCCAAGTGGGTTAGTACATGCATAAACAAAGGTGAACAAGACATCAATCCCATTGTAGGAGATCTTTGTATTGATACATTGTGACATGAGACTCACAACCTCAATAGAAACATTATTTTTACAACAGATCCATATCTGAGAATTGGTGGGGCATCCATCAAAAGCATTCAAGAAACCCATCTTCTTAGTCGCTATGAGAGCTTGCTTGGATTTTTCTTAGGTTCAATAAAATAAATGATAGTTGAATGATGTTTCTTGACTTTAGAGGAAACAAAGGCATGCCTATCTTGGGCCCCCAAGCCTCATGCATTTAAAATTAGAAGTGAGAACATTAAAACAAGCCCTTATGACCTTTTAGGATTGAAGGGGAAGATAGAGATAGAGGGGGAAAAAACCCGCCTCCTTTTATTTAGAGTGAGTAACTGGTCCTGTTATTCCAACAACCCTGGCATCCTACTTTGGAGAGTGGACTATCTTCTTGAATGAACCATCCAAGTCCTCCAAAATAGGCCACCTTCTGGCCGAATAAGGACACAGTGGACTTGAAACCATTTCTTCTTTAATTAATGAGACCAACATGATATGTTGGGGAGACAAATGAGTAGATTGAAGTTCCTTCTCAATGCCTTCAGACATGTAAATTGGCTTTGGTAACCCCTCGACATCAAACATCAACTTACTCACCAAGGATCGCTAGAGGAACTTTGGTGAAAGATGATAATAAATACCAAATGACGTAAATGGAGGTGACAAAGATTTGGTGGGACTTTGGAGAGAGTAGGAAATAAGATCACTGGAATCTCAAGAAATCATGAGGTCTTACAAGGAAGAAGGTGTGTATAGAAAAATCCCAATTGGTAGACACAGGACCAGGCATCAAAATGATCAGATCCGAAGTGTCCAAAGGCAGAGCTGACAATCCAACACCCGTGGCAGGAGGTCCCCCTGATCTGGGAGCCTCAAACATATCAGGAGCATGAATAACAACACAATAATTTAAATTTGAAAATATCCTTTCAACAGTAACATCGTCTAACATCCTCTTCATTGAACTAGGGGCCCCCCAAGCCTAGATACCTAGGGAACCAGTGTGCGAAGGGCTCACCTCCGATCTCCTTCTCCGGAAGGTTGCCTCTGAATGGCCATGAAAACCCCAAAGAACACAAAACATCAAGATCCACTGAAATAAAATATGTTTCCACCAATAAAAAGCACCACTCTCCCTTAACAGGAATCTCTAGGGTCGATCAACCAAAATATCCAGCTCCACACAAATGCGGGGATTAGCTGCAACTTGGAGGTGCTTGGTGTTCTCGTCAACATAGAGGAATGAGCCCATCAATTCACCCATAGCCTTCAGGATCACAGGATCATGAAAAGGTAGGGGAGAACCAGAATATTAATCTAGATAGCATCTGATGGAGATTCACAACCAAAGTGGCAATCCCCTGACCACCGAGACAAGGACAAGCACTATAAACCACATCTCCTATCCTCTCGCGTACAAGATGTCACAAAAAATCCTCTATGAAAAAAATGGATACAAAAATCCACTCTAGATAGTTCAGAGACCGATTCCATATGAAGGAGACCCCATTAATCCACAAAACTTCTGAAGCAGCTCAGAGACGGTTTGTTGCGACCAAAATGGGCCACTAGAGAGAGGTCGTGATGGGAATCCACCTTCTGAAGTTGTTGAGAAGATAGGTCCACTATGGGTAATCCATACACCTAGCTGGAATCCTTAGATTCCACCATAATCAGAGGAATTTTTGGCAGACCTGAAGTAGACACAGTAGACAAACCTCTTTCAAACTGAGCCGGGGACAACAACGCACCACATAACACATCCTTGAAAGAAACCCTTGAGTACACCCCACCCAACATCCAACCCGACCCCATCCTCAGAGGAATAACTGTCACCACCATTGAAGAGGAAGGTCCACCAGAGGAAGGGGGAATGCAAGGCAGAAGAGGACCAGTGAGCGATGAGGAAGCCATTCCACCCCCACTAATTTTACACTATTACATAATGATATGACATACTTTAACACCATACCTTCCATATCCATTAGTGATGGAAACAACCATATCACATCTTGTGACACTAACCACATATTACATCTCACGACACCAACTGAACATCTCATGTCACATAATCAGGGAAGTAGGGTATCATGGATTATTAGGAAATCAATCTCATTCCCTTCCATACCACACATGAACCCCACTGCATATATCATCATCCACTATCAATATCGCTAGATGATACTATTGAAGGGAGAGTGGGGGAGAGGGGGTAGTCAACTATATATATATCCTTCCCATCCAAAATGTTAGGAAAAAACATCCCCAGGGTCTTTAGGTGTCAGTTAGGTTATCCAAATTGGATGGGATTCATAAGAAAACACAAGAAAATATAGGTATATTGTACTTATACAAGACCACACCCATGGGTTCACACAAGAAACACCACCACAACCACCATCATAACACTACTGATATCACGACACTAAGTACTGCATTTAATTTAGAACAACCAACCTCAAGCATCACATAAAGTGACACACCCAAGTTTCATTTTATATTTTAATTTAATGATCATCCAACAAGATTTATTCATTTATTTATTAGTTTAAATTCACAAAAATTAAATATTTATCCACATACACATTTATGTATGTCAATATTATTATTCCATAGCTACTGAAATGCTATCAAGAAACTACCACATCAAACCACCACATCCTAACCAAGGAAACTAAAATCCAAAAAACCAAGGACACCAAGATTTACACAACCAAGGCCACCAAGAAGCAAAAAACCAAGTCCACCAAGCCGTACACATTAAGGCCACCAAGCTACACACATAAAGTCAAGTATAAATATGCATATTCAACTTAGTATTTTCATTTACTGATTTTAAGTATTTAACCATTTAAATGGTATTATAAAATCAAAACATCACTACAAGTCATAATCCCATAAAAAGAATATATTATGAAACAACATCAGTAACATTAATAAAATTGGTAACCTCTTTGACATCAAACCATTCCCTTTTAATTAAATTTGTATGGTTTATTATCGTTATTATTCCAATTCATACCAGTCACCAAAAAAAAAGAAAAAAAATGATAATATGAAAAATAAATATAAAATAGAGACAACTCAAATCCCCTAACTTAAAGTAATATTTCCAATTCACTATGTAAATCCAAATAAAGAGAGTATAAACCACTAGGCCACAACCATACAAGGAATCCTCGAATCAATTTGAAACATAGTAACAAATCTTCAATATCACAACCCAAAATCCCCTAATTTCAAACAACATAGACACTAAAAAACCTACAAATAAATAATAAATAACCCAGAGGTAAAGAAAATAAAGACTCAACTAGAATCATATATATCAAATATCTGGAATCAAATGATGAACACCAAAGATAAGAGGCTTCTAGGGATCCCAAAATTTCCTCTAAATCACCTAAATTTTGAGAGAATTTAAGGGATAATGAGGAAGATCATAGGGAGTCTCTGATTTATAGACAGCTAGGAAATCACCCCATTTATGATGTGAATGGTTGGTTTACACTGTGAACCCCACATAGTTCACATACACCAAAAATAATGTTCTTAATCCAACAAACCCAAAGGAATTTAACTTCTTGAATATATCCTTTCATTACATGAAACCTTAAAAGATAGAACCACAAAAAAATACACCATGAACATTCATGATGTGAATCAAAATTTCATTCCATGAGTCAAACCTAAGTAGAAACACCACAAAAAAGCTATAAATACACCCTAAAAAACTTTATTCACACTGTGAAACATCGATTCACACTATGAAACACCACCTACAATTTTAGATTTAACTATAGGTCCTCCTCTCCCTTCCTTAAACCTATATTAGGGCTCCTAACATACAAAACTCACAAAGTAGAAGGTAAAAGGGTCCGAGATGTTACACCAAGACCATTTAATAACATGATATTGAGAAAAATTTGTGTTTTAATAATATAAAAAAAATATTATTTTTAATGTGTAGGAATAATCCATATTTAAATACAATATATAGTGTGACCAGTATGACTCAAAGTGTATGTTTTCAGTTTAAAAATGAAACTTTAGTTAAAAAAAAGTTTCACTCATTGAAAAATGATAAAAAAAACTCATATTATCTTTATACTCTAGGGAAATTATTCATAATTCATTTATTACATGTAGTAATTAACCACACATCAATCTGACACATGGTGTACCTCAAATGAACAAAAGAGAGAGTTTTTTATTTAAAACTAGCATTTTAGTTCAAAACACACATGACATAATTGAAACCAAGAAAATGAACTTTCATTGTCTTGATACTTTATGAAAACGATTTATAAATCATTTTTATATGTATGAATAAACCAAATGTCTATTATATACATTGTGTTATTAGTATGACTTAAAGTATGTGTTTTCAGTTTAAAATTGACATTTTAGTTAAAAACTATGCCACTATCTAAAAACTGAGAAAATGAATTCATACTATTTTGATAAATTATTAAAATGATCTATAATTCATTTGTGAAATGTAGTAGTCATCCAAATGTTAATCCGATACATGATGTTACTGGTATGACTCAAAGTGTATGTTTTCAGTTTAAAAATGTAATTTTAGTTAAAAAAGTGTGTCACTCATTAAAAAAAAGAGTGAAAACTCGAATAGTCTTTATATTTTAGGAAAAATATTCATAATTCATATTTTACATGTGTTAATTAATCGCACATTAATCCAACACATGATGTTCCTGATATGACTGAAAGTTTATTTTTTCAGTTTAAAAATGGCATTTTAGTATAAAAGATGCATCGTAGACTCAAAATAGATAAAACATGATCATATTATTTTGATACATTAAGAAAATTATCTATAAATAATTTTTTATTTATAGGAATTAGTTTCACATAAATATGACTCACAGTGTAGTCGGTATGACTGAAAGTGCATGATTTTATTTAAAAGTGACATTTTAGTTTAAAACATGAGACACTCATTAAAAACCAATAAATCATACTTTTATTGTCTTGATAATTTAATAAAATAATCCATAATTCATTTGTGATGTGAAAGAATCAGTTGTAAGTCAATCTAACACACAGTGTACCCGATATGACTCAAAGTTTATATTTTTAGTTTAAAAGAAAAATTTTTGTTCAAAATGCACATCACTTACTAAAAACAAAGCAAATACACTTGGATTTTCCCAATAATTTAGGAAAACAATCCATAAATTGTTTTTTTATGAGTAGGAATTAACCGCACATAAATCTGACCCATGATGTGCTCGATATGACTAAAAGTGTGTGTTTTTATTTAAAATAGACATTTTGGTTCAAAACACACATGAAATACTCAAAACATAGAAAACATGCTTATATTTTCTTAATACTTTAGGAAAATTATCTATAAATATTTTTTATGCATAGGAATTAACCATGATGTTCCTGATATGACTAAAAGTGTGTGTCTTTATTTAAAATATACATTTTGGTTCAAAACATGCATAACATACTCAAAAGTTTGTGTTTTCAGTTTAAATGATTTTTTTGTTCAAAATGAACATCACTTACTTAAAATCAATAAAACAAACTTGGATTGTCTTGATACTTCAGAAAAAAATACATAATTTGGTTTTTATGTGTAGGAATTAACCGCACATCAATTTAACCCACGATGTGCCAGATATGACTGAAAGTGTGTGTTTTTATTTAAAACAGACATTTTGGTTCAAAACATGCATGACATACTCAAAACCAAGAAAAATTGATTTTATTTTCTTGATAATTTATGAGAATGATTTATAAATATTTTTTATGCATAGGAATTAGCCATACATTAACACATAGTATGCCTGATATGACTGAAAGTGTGTGTTTTTATTTTGAATTGGCATTTTGCTTCAAAACAAGCATGAAATACTAAAAATTGAGGAAACATGATTGAATAGTCTTGATACTTTATGAAAATTATATATAAATCATTTGTGACATATATGAATCAACCACACATCTATCTACCACACGATGATCTAGATATGACTCAAAGTGCTTGTTTTCAGTTTAAAATTGGTGTTTTAGTTAAAAACATACATTACTCATTGAAAACCAAAAAAACCCAATAATATTGTTTTTATATTTTAGTAAAATTATCCATAAATAATTTTTAATTCATAGTAATCATCCACACATCAATATAACTCACAGTGTAACCTGTATTACCAAAAGTGTGTATTTTCATATTAAAAGTGACATTTTATTTAAAAATGATCATTAGTCATTGAAAATTAGGAAAACATGCTCTGATGGTCTTTATACTTTAGGAAAATTATCCATAAGTCATTTTTATGTGTAAGAATCAACCACACATCTATCTAATACGCAGTGTGCCCTGTATGAATCAAAGTTTGTGTTTTCATTTTAAAAAATGACATTTTAGTTAAAAACATGTGTCACTCACTAAAAACTAATAAAAAAATTGATTTGTCTTGATACTTTATGAAAAAGATCCATAAGTCATTTATGGCATGTATAAATTAATCTCACATCAATCTGACACATAATGTGCTCAGTATGACTCAAAGTGTATGCTTTTATTTATAATTGTAATTTCCGTTCAAAACATGCGTGACTTACTCAAAACCAAGAAAAAATGATTGAATTCTCTTAATAATATAGTAACATTATCCATAAATTATTTTTTCTTGTAGTAATTAACCAAAAAAATATCCAACACACGGTGTGACCAGTATGACTAAAAGTGCATGTTTCTAGTTTAAAAGTAACATTTTAGTTCAAAACATGTGTTGCATACTCAAAATCAAGAAAAAATGTTATTCTTGTTTCGATACTTTAAGAAAATAATCCATAAATCATTTTTGACATATAAGAATAAGACACACTTCAATTTGACACATGGTGTGTTTGGTATTACTCAAAGTGTGTGTTTTCATTTTAAAATTGACATTTTAGTTAAAAACACACGTCACTCACTAAAAACCAATTAAAGGAATTCAGATTATTTTAATGCTTTAGTAAAACAATCCATAAGTCATTTTTGATGTGTAGGAATCAACCAGACCTCAATCTGATACACAGTGTGATTAGTATGACTCTAAGCATGTGATTTCAGTTTAAAAGTTTGATTTTAATTAAAAACATACACCATTCACTTTAAGCTAATAAAACACACTCAGGTAGTCTTGAAACTTTAGGAAAATAATTTGCAAGTCATTTGTGACATATATAAATCATCGACATGTCAATCCTATATAGTATGAGACCGATATGAATCAAATTGCACATTTTTATTTTAAAAATTCATTTTAGTTAAAAAATTCATCCCTACTTTAAATCCAATAAAACACACTCCAATTCTATAAATATTTAAGACCAATCCATAAATCATTTTTGATGTATAGAAATTAGCTGTATGTCAATCTGACACACAATACAACTGGTATGACTCAAAGTGTGTGTTTTTTATTTTAAGTTTCTATTTTAGTTAAAAAAATTCCACATACTAAAAATTGATCAAAATATCTTAGATTATATTAATTATTTTAAAAAACAATCAATATGACATTTTTGATGTCTAGGAACTAGCTATACATCAATCCGACACATAGTTTCCTAGATATGACTCAAAGTGCATGTTTTTAGTTTAAAAGTAACATTTTAGTTCAAGACATGTGTCACTCACTGAAAACTAAATAAGCATGATCATATTATCTTGAAAATTTAGGAATATTATCTATAAGTAATTTTTGATGTGTAATAATCAAACACATGTCAACCCAACACACGGTGCGTTTGGTATGACCGAAAGTCTGCATTTTCAGTTTAAAAATGACATTTTAATTCAAAACACATGTCACATAGTTAAAATAGAGAAAATTAATTAAATTATCTTGATACATTAGGAAAATGATCCATAAATCATTTATTTTTTGTATGAATCAGTTGCATGTGAATCTGATACGTAGTGTGGCTAGTATGACTAAAAGTGCATGTTTTTATTTAAAAATGACATTTTAGTTTAAAATGCATGTCACATACTCAAATTCAATCAAAAATTCTTTTATTATCTTGATACTTTATGAAAATGATACATAAATCATTTGTGACATATAGAAATCAACCACATGTTAATCCGACACACACTTTGTCTGATATGACTCAAAGTGAGTATTTTTAGTTTGAAAGTGTCATTTTATTAATTCATTGTATAATATATTGGTTTAATTTTTTATTTATATAATTATTAACATAAGAATTAGTTTTCTAATATAGGCACACTATTTTTTTTGAACTAGGTTGGTTTGTTCAACAACTGGTATCATGATCAAGCTCTTTTGGAAGGGGGTCCAAATATAACAGAATAATGTTTTTGAATTTGATAGAACAATGTTTGTAATAAATTATACATACCAATGTAATTATATATACCAATTATGTTTTTAATAATTTTATGGTATTTTTTTATTGTATAATGATGTAAATTTATTTAAAATTAAATTGTATATTTTTTGCTATAGTGTGTAATAAATTAGAGTATCACACTGCTACAACAAGGATTTTATCAACACTATTTTCAATGCTGATAAATTCAAAACTTAATGTATATGGATGAGTTTTGGAATTCATAGAATTTTTTAATTGGTGGATGGGCTAGATTTTTAATCACGATTCATATTGGATTTCCTACGGTTGGAACATTTTGAGAAGATGTTTTTGGATGAGGAATAGTGGTCGAGAGATGTCCCAGGGGCTTGGGAGGGCCTTGGGAGGGGCTAGAGTGGCTATTGAATCTTTTGTTACAGTAGGCCACCGACTCACCAATTGATATAGATATTAAACCACCTGATTTATGTCACCACATGTGAGTTGGTGGCCAATATAGGCTAGATGGTGGTGTTTTAAAAGTGGGGAAGACACTTTTCCCCCTAATGTTTTTGAGGGGGAAACCCCTCCTTCCCTTCTTTTGGACGTGTAGACCAAGGGGCCTCTCCCTCTTTCCCTCGTCAGTTCTCCCATGCTTTGGGGTGTTTTGGGTTTCTTTTTCTAGAATTTTGAGTTATGTATATGACTCAGGGGATATCCATTGATCTCCTCCTTCCTTCATTCTAATTTTTTTCTTTCTTAGGTTGGGTTTTGATTCAGATTCCAATGGATCATGGTGTAATCAGATGCTGGTGATGGGGCTTCCACTTGTTCTTGGAAGAGGGCAACCCAAGGCCCTGTCTTCATGCAATCACTTAGTTTTTTTGTGAGGTATATCACAATGGTAATTTTCCTAAGGTTTTTCCTTAAATTTAAATAAAAATTCTTATGTAATTGATATTGTGTGTTTGGGATTTTACTTGGTATGAGGTTGGGAGCATGTCATGGGTTATTGGAGTGTGTTAGATTGTGATTATGGTGCAGTGTGGTATTCCTATGAGATTTCATCATTTATGAAAAATTTAAATAACTTGTATTTCAATTTTATTTTTTTGGAATTAAATATAAATTTATTATTATTAATTAATTAATGATGTTGGAATGAGTTAGAGGCTCAATATGGCTAGATGATCTTAAGATAGGATGTAAAGTCCTTGGTAGTTGCTACTAGCCTTTTGGAAAATAAATGGTATAAGATTCAAAAGAGGTAGGTGGTCCTTGATAATAGCCCTATGGATTTATGCATTATGTTTATATTCATTTGGGAACATGAACTCACCAGTGGGATGATGACCCCTATTTTTATTAAATTGTTTAATTAAATTTGAATAGTTTAATTTAAATAAAATTGTTATGTTTTATGAGCACTTGAAAATTTAAGAGACAAAGAGCCAAGGACACTAAAGACCTTGGGAACTATCTTGATGCCTTGGATGTTAAAGGTCGAGGCCTGTACTAAGAGGATACTTAAAACCCTAGACACCTTTAAGAGGGTGGTGATGATGCCTGATATGGGTAGCCTTAGTAGGCCCATGTGGACGCTTGAGATGTTTTTGGCCTAGGTAGATTGACAGTAGGAAGAATAGACATGGTTTGGGTGAGATAAATAGTTTGGAGTGTCCCAAGTTATAGAGATGAGCCACAATCCATCTCTCTACATTGTCACTAATAATGCATATCCCCAAAGTTCGTGAGGCCATGAGATGATCTTAATGACATTGAGGGATAATATGTCCTCTAAATTTCAGGTGTTGACCTAAGATGTGAGGCTAATATTGAGGGGTATTATGAGGTACCTTGTTATATTTTAACCTAGGGGACCTGAGTAGATTCCCATATGATTTATGAACTTTGTGATAGGGCATGCACGAGGATTGGTAATGTCGATCATGGGTGTTATTGTGGACCCGAGTATATATATTTAGCTAGTTAGGGCTATGATAAGAAGGATTTCACTCTTGGGAGTCCAACCATAGTGGCATGGTGGATTTGACATATGTCCACCCATGTTCATGTTTTTTAATATATAGAGTCTTATTATATGGTAATTAATTAGGTATTTTGATGAATGAATGGAAATTCTTGTGGATTGGTCATGATTCTAGTTAGACTTCCATGAGTTAGAGCTGATATGTTTAGAGTGGGCTATCACATTCTATCCTAGTAGGGTTACTTCGATGGAGGATCATGGGATATTATATTATAGGGAATTTTTATCTATTGAGGTTTGGATGGTCTACTATACATGGGTGATCTTATATTTAGGTATGTGATACTTAAAGGCTTATTCATTAGTTGATATGCTAACAGGGCATATTCCCCAGATGAGAAAACTCCCAGAGGGGAGGTTTTTGATACATATGGGATTATTTCATGGATGAGAAAACTCCCACAGGGGAGTTTCGTGATACATATTATGTATATCATGGGGAGACTTGGGTTTGTTATATTAGTTGGAACGATCATGCGATATGATCAAAGACACCTTGATACTAGATGAGGTAGGTATTGTCAATGAGGGCCTTAGACCCAAGGATCTATTATGGATATTGGGATTATCCTAGGTTATGTTATTATTCCCTAGTGGCGATCGTGATACTTTGGTTGTCATTATTACGCAACATGCTTAAAGACATCCCAACATTAGGCCAAAGTAGGTGTTATGGTCAGTTTTATTTATTTTTTCAACAACTATTTATTTATTTATTTTGAGCATGTCACATGCACATATCACTACATATAATGGTTATTATGGTACCACATTTGTGGTTACCTATAGAGTTATGTACTCACACTCTGCTCAGGCTTCCATTTCACTTTGATACCCAAGTAGATTTCATATGGTTTCAGGTATAGGTTGGGTCTAAGTCTTAGTATAGCTTGGATGGGTAGGATATCTCACTCGAATGATGTTAGGAGATTAGGATTAGGTGAGGCTTAGTGTATTCATATAGCCAGTTTCTTTTAAATTCGTTTGTATTAGTATTTATTTATGGACACCCCAGTGGGCGGTCAATTGTGTATGTATGACTTGGCTATTTGGGACTTTATTGCATTCATTTATTATCTGTATTATTTATATTTATTACTTACACCATTTAGTTTATTATTATTCTACGTACTCTAAAGTGTATTATGTTTAGATATTTATTTATGATTGTGAAATATGATACAGTGGGTATTGTCTCCCCAAAATACCATCTTAGACCCCCATTATTAGTCAACAACCTTTGGTGTATGGGGAGAACACATGAGGCCTCACAATGTTCTGGTCTGGTTACTATTCATAGAGTAATCTGGGTCGGGACATTAAAAAGTGGTATCATGGCATGTTTTTATTGCCTTACTATTTGGGACATGGAAACCTAGAGTTTAGGAATGTGTTGGAGAATGTGATGTATATCATGCTGGTGCGTCATGAACACCTTTTCTAGTAGGAAGTCTAGGTTATTAGGGGTTGAATATTTATATTATTGGTTTTCATCATTACAATTATATATGATTTTCACATGGAGTGGGTCTCTTGGATATGTGGTGATTTTATGATTTATATTGGATTCATGGAGTGGGTCTCTTGGATATGTGGTAATTTTATGATTTATATTGGATTCTTGGATCTTGACCCATTGGAAAGATACTAGTTATGGATTTAACTCTGGTCCTGTAGAGGAAATAGATGTATCATGCCTCATTATTTGGAATATAGTATTCACATGACATGTAGTGAATTTCTAGTGTGATTTTTTCCACCAATGAGAGGCTCAATTGTTTAAAGTGTCAGAAATTTCTCATACGATGTTTTCCCATATAAGTACTTGGTGGAATTCTACTCAACTGGGCCGATATGAATATATATTTCCTTCTAATGGTAGGTGGTGTAGATCTATGATGAGACACTCATGAAAATGATTATAGATTCCCTCGGTGTGTGGGACATGGAGTGACCCTAGTAGATCAATGAAATCATTTAATGCCTTATTGGGAAACCCATTGTGGGTTATTATCATCCCGGTTCAGTTATTTAAATTTTTAGTAACAACCTATATGAAATTTTACCATATAGATTTAAATGAAATTTTACTTAATCGAGCTAATTAATGTGAGTTTCTTGGATAAAAATCATCTAGGATAACACCATTATATATTTATTACCCTTGATGAGTTGATATTCTCAAGGGAGAAGTCTTGTGATGCCTATTGGGATAATGAGTTGTAATATGATGCCTGTAATGTATCTGAGGCCCTAGAGATGGGTGTTTTGGAATGTTTGATTCCATTTGATGTGATACACCATGGGTTGTAAACCATATGCGAGACCTGAATTTTGGGATAGGTGGGAGACCTAGGGACCCTTGGTTCTAAATGAAAATTGGGAGTCAGTGTCTAGTATAGTTTATGGAAACCTATGCGATGGTTTAACCCTACCTTTTGAATTCTTTAGAAATAGTAGCATGGGTAGAAACTTCTGTTTTAGTATAAATCCTAATAGTGAATAAGTTCCTAGTTATTTTAACAATAGGTGAGGTTATTGGTTTGGAAGAGGAGCACCAAGGGTGATCTGGATTGATGAGACTGACATGCTGTAGAGCATGGTTAACCTTGTTTGATGATGCGAGACTAATGGAATTTTGAAATCAGTGACAATCATGTGCAAGAAAAATGTCAATAGGTTTTATGATATACTGACATTATTGGGTTATCATGGTTGAAAATAGTGAGAAATGTTCCTCCATAGCAGAGGAGATATAAAAAATGGATCAGGTGTAGTGGAAAAATCCGATTTGGGAATTGATCCTAGCCAGGTATTGATAGGATGGAGAAGCATGGATCAAGAGGAGTGGCATGTGTGTTTGATTGTGGAGCCTATTAAGTTTGCGCTCGAGGAGTGGGATAAGGAAATACATATAGTGGGGATGGAAATTATGGCTGGTTAAGGTTAGAAGCTCTCATGATGAATCTATTTTTGGTGGGTGTTGTAGATGAAATTTTTGTGAGTTATAAATAGGTGTATTTTGATGTTTCTCATGGGGCTCAGTGGTGAGTTATTTTTCTATATCCAATCATTGGATTTGAAAATTGATGGAGAATGATCTATAATGATTAATAATTTGGTTTTGGGAAGTAATTATAAGGAAAATTATATGGCATGGAGCATGATTTCATTCATGGTGATATGACCCCCATGTGGGTAGGGTTGTGGTTTTGGAAAACTGACCATTAAATAGTCATTGTTTCTTTTTGGTGGATGTGAGGGAATTGATTTGAATTCATTTGGATTCTCGGTGAATGACAAGTGTGAATTTTAGAATGAATTCATACGGAGTTTTAGTGTTGGATTTAGGCTCAGGCTAATTTTGAGATGGTCTGATGATGATTCGATTGGGAACACATCAATTCTCATGTATGGAGCATGATAGTGGAGTTGGTCGATTGAGGATTTGACCATGAAGACACAACAAAAGTCAAGTTAATACTTTGGTGGGTTTATCAGGATGATCTTGGGATGCTTCTAGTATTTAAGGCATCATGATTGGATTAAGTGAGAACATCGGTGGGTACAACTAGGAATTTTGAAATAGGCCAGCTATAGGAGGTTTGACTAGGTTCTTTTTCATGTTTTTAGGATGTAGTGAGCTGGAAACCAAATTAGATGTGTGATTTTTTAGGTATGAAATGAATTTTTTGGTCATTGGCCTAAGATTATTAAATAAAGGCTGATGTTCTCTTACCATGCATGGGAAGTGGTGGTACATCCATTTTGGATCAGACTTTGGAAATGGGAATGGTACCAATTTTGAATTATGTTCTCATGTATGTTTTTGAGTTTTAATTCAGGCACCATGATGAGCAGTTCATTAGAGAACTAGGAGCATGTTTTAATAGGAAAATCTAGTAATGGGGAGCATCGAGGTAGTGTAATTTTCCTTTGTGATCTAAATTCTATGGAGGGGAGAACTATAAATCAGAATATTAGTTGGAAGATGACACCTCAAGTGTCTCAGGATAAATGGGTGTTGGGGACCATTATTTAAATGTTTCGATGATGGGTTCGAGTGATAGATCAAGCTTTGATGGTTAAGCCCTATAGTTTTGGGTGGCACTTTAGAAACATAGTTGGGAGTTCAAGGACATAACAAAACTAGATGCATGAGAATTGGAGACCTGAGTAGGTATGATGGAATACTCAATGAGACTTCTAAAGGATGAGAAATTTTATGGTGGGGAGATTGTAAAAACCTATGTGTATAGATGAGTTTCATAATTAATAGGAATTTTGAATTATTGGAAGGAACAAATTTTGAACCTCGATTTGGATTGAAGTTCTGATGGTTGGAGCATGTTAAGAGGGTGTTTTTGGATGAGGAATAATAGGAAGGAGATATCCTGGGGGCTCGGGAGGGCCCCAGGAGGGGTGAAGGTGGATGAAAACATCAAACCACCCCACTACTATGACCACTATCTAGTCAGTGGCTAGTACTAGCTAGCCGATGTAAATTTAAAATGGCATTAAATAAACTTTCCCCCCTTATGTTTTTGATGGTTTAACCCATCCTCCCCCTCTTTTAGCCACACAGAATAGGGGGACTCTCTCCATTTCCCTCCTTGGTCACCCTTTCTTTGGGGTGTTTTGGGTAGATTTTTCCAGTGTTTCAAAGTACGTCTTTGACTTTGAGGATCTATAGTGATCTACTCCTTCCTTCATTCTGATTTTCTTCTTTCCTAATTAGGGTTTTGATTCTGATTCCACCAGATCATGGTGGATCATACACTGATGACGAGTCTTCCACTCTACCTTAGAAGAGGGAATCTCAAGACCTCATTTGCATGTAGCTGATCAGTGTTTTGGAGAGTCATGTCATCATGGTAATTTTTAGTATTTTTACTTAAATTTAAATGGAAATTATTATGAAATTTATGCCACATGTTAGATAATTTTCTTGATATGAGGTAGGGGGAATTCTCTGGGCCATTGGCATGAATTTGATTATGGTTTAGGTGTGGCGTGGTCTTATAGTGATATTTCAACATTTATTCCAAATTGAAATAATTTTAATTACAAGTGTAAATTGTTTAAATTAAATATAAATTGATTATAATTAATTTTTTAATGTTTTTGGTGTGATTTAGAGGGTCAGGATAGCTGGATGAGCTCGAGGAAGGATGGACGAGCCTTGGTAGTGACTTCCGACTTTTTGAAAATAAATAGAATAAGATTCTAAAGAGGTAGGTGGTCCTCAATAATAGACTTATAAATTTATGCATTTTTTAATATACACGTGGGACTACGACCTATCCAGTATGGTGATGGTGCTTATTATTATTAAAATATTTAATTTAATTTTAATAGTTTAATTTAAATTAAAATTTTAATCTATATGAGCACCCAAAAAATTTAATAGACAAAGTGTCAAGGTCACCAAGGACCTTGGTCACTATCTTGACGCCTTAGATGCTAATGGAAAAGGCCTGGACTAATATGATACCCATACACCTAGACAACTCCAAGAGGAAGGTGTGATGAGTCCTGAGATGGGAGATCTTATTAGGTCAGAGTGGACCGTTGAGATGTTTTTAGACTAGGTAGATTGACCATAGGTAGAATAGATATGGGTTAGGTGAGATGACTAGTATGGAGTGGACCAATATATAGATATGCTCCATGATCCATATCTCAACATTTTTGCCAATGTGACACACCCCTGTGGCCTGTGAGGCCGTAAGATGACCTTGATGACATTGAGGTACAAGATGTACTCTGAACATTGGGTGTTAACCTGAGATGTGAGGTTGATATTGAGGGGACTTATAAGACTCTCTGTTATATTTTGATCTAGGGGACTTGAGTGGATGCCCCTATTATGTATGAACCCCATGAGAGGGCATGTAAATGAATGGGTAATATCGATTGTGAGTGTTATTGTGAATTTGAGTTGATGGATTGATCTATTTAGGGCTATGATAAGAAGGGTCACACTCTTAGGAGTCCGACCATGGTGGTATGATAGGTTTAGCAGATGTCCACCCATGTTCATGTTTTTTAATATGTAGAGGCTTGTTATATGGTAACGCCTTAGGGAATTTGATGAATGAATGGAAACGATTGTGGAGTGGTTATGATCCTAGTTGGGCTACCATGAGTTGGAGCCATGATGTTCAGAGTATACCATCATGTGGTATCTCTGTGGGGGTTTTCTAGTGGGGGATCACGCCCTACGATCTTACAAGGTACTTCTATCTATCAAGGCATGTTTGATCCAATATACCAGGGTGATATTGGCTCTGAATCTGTAATACTTAAAGGCTCATGCCTCAACTGGGATGATTATAGGTCATATTCCTCGAATGAGAAAACTCTTAGAGGGTAGGTTTTTGATACTCATGGTTTTATTCCCTGAATGAGAAAACACCCATAGGGGAGGTTCATGATGCCTATTATGAATAAAATATGGAGACCCATGTTTTTTATATTGGTTGGAATGATCACATGAAGTGATTAGAAACACCCCAATAATGGTCGAAGCAGATATGGTAGATCTGGGTCTTGGACCTGAGGATAGAAAATGGATATCGGTATTAGCCCATATTATATGATTTCAACCTAGTGGAAGTCATGATACTATGTTTGGGAAAATTTAATTATGTGATGATAGACATTCCACATTAGGTCAAAGTAAGTACTATGTTCAGTTTTATTTATCTATTTAGCAGTTATTTATTTATTCTAAGCAGGTCATAGGAACATATCACTACATCTGATGGTTAGTATGAGACTATGATGATAGTGACCTATTGAGTTATGTACTCAAACCTTAATAGGGTCACCACCAGATTGGAATATCCAAGAAACTGTCACATGGTTTCAGGTAAAGGTTGAGCTGAGACCTTAGTACATCTTTGATGAGTAGGATATCTCACTCAGATGATGTTAGAAGATTAGAATAAGGTGATGCTCAATGCATTAATAGAACTAAATAATTTCAAATTATTTTTTATTGGTATATACATATGGCCTCCCTAATGGGAGGTCGAATGTGTATGTATTAATTGGTTGTTCGGGCCTTTTTTACATTAATTTATTATCTTTCTTATTTATATTTATTACTTTTTCCATTCAGTTTATTATTATTCTGAATATTTTTATGTGTACGATGTTTAGTTTTTTATGATTTAAAACTTTGATATAGAGGGTATAGTCTCCCTATAATAACATCTTAAACCCCCGCTGCTAGTCTGTAGTCTTTAGAGTATGTGGTGGTTTGCATGAGGTATCACAACGTTCTAGTCTAGAAAATGTTTAGAGAGTGAGTTAGTCTGGGACTTTACAATAAAATTTCCCTTCATCAATGCTAAGAAAAGTGATGATTAAGTGAAACATTTATTAGCTCTAAAAAATCACTAATAAAGGGTCCTCTTTATTAGTTCTGATGAAGAAACATTTATCAATGCAATTTCTAATGTTGATAAAATACATTGGATTTTAAATATGCTTATCATAATAAAACTTTTTTAGCACTAATAAATCCATTTCTAGTTCTAATAAAAATCTGATATATAGTAGTTAACCAAGAATAATATGAATAAAAATTTCAACACAATGAAAAACAATATCAATTATTTTAACAATTAAAAACTCCACACTAAAAAATTCAAGTTTGATTTTTTATATCAATAAAATTTTTTATCCATATATTTATAATATGATTAATATTTCAATATTATCTATATCAAATAATTAAAATCCATCATGTAAAATGTTGAATACATTTAATAAACAAAAATAAAATTAATTTAATTAGAGTTTCTATCTTATTAAAACAATCTAAAACATTACATATGATGATTTCATACATGTATTTTATTACATAATATAAGGCCCCGACCTTAAACCTTACTTAATATTGAATTAAATGAATAATTCACATTGAAGATATTTTCACGGTTTAGAGTTTTAGAGAATTAGGACATAACTATTACATCTCAAAAGATTACAAAGTAGAAACTTGTTGGGAAAAAATCCCTCAAGGCATCATTGAAGCATTTTTGAGGTGATTGTGTTTGTTGACAAAGTGGACATCTAAGTGGTGATTATTGACAAAGAAAAATGATGACATACAAATTTATTGACAAAGAGGATTTCATGATGGAATGTCGAGTTCAAGAGCTGAGGTCAACGATCCATGTTTGATTCAAGAATGTCAACAAAAGGAATGGATGATCTGGAGGCGGTATAAAAGAACAGATACAAGGTGGCACCGTTTTCCAGTGTTTGCCAAATTTTTGGGCCTGAAAATCGACAAATGAATAAAAGTGTTTTTGGCAAAGGGACTTGTGCGCCGAGGACTTGGAGTATAGGAAACTTGCGCGCCATATGTTTTTCAAGATCAGAATATCAAAATATGGCCAAGGAAACAGGTTCGCGCAAGTTTGGGAGTTAGTCACGCAAGTGTCTAAAAGGATAGAAGACTTGCGCGCTGAGACTAGGTCGCGCATGTGACTTGCGCACCGTCGCGAAGGGTGGTCAATTTGACTATAAATATTGGACCACCCCTCTTCATTACTTACCAGAGTTCAACACTTTGAGAAATCAGATCTCCCATCGCGCAGGTGTGGTAGTCGCGCAGGTGGTGTGTGTGGTCGCGCAGGTGGGACTTGCGTGCCAGTGTTTGAAGCTGCGCGCCTATGTGGAGTTGCGTGCCAATATTGGATTGGGCATAAAAGGAAGTGAGTCACGTAGGTTTGGAGTTGAGGAATCTTGAGTCGCGCAAGTGTCTGAGGAGGACTTGCGTGCCCGTTTTGACTTGCGCGCCGATACTTGCGCGTCGAGTTAGACTTGCGCGCCAAGTAAGGTTTGGTTCCAGCAGTGATTTTCGGGCTGCGTGGAAGCTGGAAGTTTTCCCAATACCTTCGGTGCAAAGAGAGATTCATCTATAGGTGAAAATTGGGCTTCAACAGAGCATCTACTTACAGAGGAAGATGCATTCCTTCATGCAAATGAAGAGACCTACAAGTCTATAAACTGTGAGTGTATTCTTTCCAAGAGCAGTGAGAAAAGGAAGAGAAAGAAGGTGATCCTCTCAACCGGTAGTGAGCCAGAGAGAGAGAAACAGGGAGTGACCCTTGGGGAAGCAGTGAGCTGACCCTAAACATTGTAAAGGCAGTGAGCCTAAGCGTATAAGTGATCTAGCCCGAACATTGTAATCCACAGCTAGTGAAGTTTAGTGGAATTGGTACGACTGGAAACTTGTCGGCGTATGCTCCTTGGATGTAGCCCTTTGCGGTGAACCAAGTAAAATTGATGTGTCCTGTGTATGATTTACTTTCTATTTACTTTGTGCAATAGGAAAGAGAGAGAAGAGTGTTTTTCTTAACAGCGAAACAAGATCATAATGGGCGTTAATTTTAAATTAGTCATACCCTGATTCACCCCCCTCTTAGGGTATTCAGCCTTGTGGACCTAACAATTGGTATCAGAGGGAAAGGTTGACAGTTGTTCTTCTCTCAATGGAGGTCACTAATCATAAAGGGATTCCAATCTTCGACAGATGTAATTTTCAGATATGGAAGAATCGAATGCAACAATATTTCCGATATTTGGGAATGAATGTGTTTTTATCAGCTATGCATGGTATCATAGCTGATATTGATAGTGGTGCATTATCAGAAGCTGAACATAGAGAGTTGGATGCTGATTCCAAAGCAATCAATGCCTTAGGGGGAGCCCTCTCCAATCCCATTTATACAAAGGTGATGTCATGAAAAACGTCACATGCCATGTGGGAAAAGATTTTGAATATATATAAAGGGGATACAAAGGTCAGAGAGGCAAAGCTATAGGTGTTGTGGAACAAGTATGAAGATCTAAGAATGAACCCGAATGAGTACGTTGATGCATTCTTTGACAGGGTAAATGCTGTGGTAGAAGACATGCAGGGTCTTGGAGAAATTATCAAAGATATAAAAATTGTGAAGCGCATATTGAGAAAACTTCCACCTCGATTCAATCCGAAAGTTTCGGTTTTTGAATATAAAGACCCAAAAGAACTAACATTGGATAACCTGCACAATACTCTTGTTGCATATGAAATGAGAAATGATGATAATGAGACTGTGGAAAAAGGGAAATCCAAAGAGGTGGCATTCAAGGCCATGAAGAAGCTCACCATTGAAGATTCTAATGAGGAAGAAGAGACAGATGAGGTTATGTCATTCCTTTCTTCAAATCTGCAAAGAGGAAGAGGAAAGTTTAAAGGGAAACTTCCACTAGCATGCTTTCGATGTGGAAAGGTTGGTCATCTTGCGACAAGATGTCCCAAGAAGATTCAGGATAATGATAATGATGATGATGAAGTTGAAATTCCCAAGAAGAAGACTTCAGCATTTGTGAAAGGGAAGAAAAAATTCAAGTGAAATTTCTTCAAGAAAAAGAATCTTCTTTCAGAAGAATTTGAAAGTTCAGATGAGTCTGAGGATGAAGAGGTTGAGGAGATAGAGAATTGCAGAGATCATGGGGTAAATGCCTTGGTGGGGATTGTTGGTAGATCTCAGAAAAAGAAAGAATATGACACTGAAGAAGAAGAAGAAATTGAAGGGAGAGTTGATATGGAAGCCGAATTGGAAGCAGCTCTTGAGGAGATAGACGTTTGGAGAGCCAAAACGAAGAAAGCCAATAAAGTTGTTTGTGATTCCAAACACTATATGCAACAACAGGATGAAGAAAAGTTTGAGCTGTTAGAAGAAATTGATAGAATAAAATCCTCAACACTAGAGAGCTCAGAAAATATTATTGAGTATAATCTTAAAATTAAGGAACAAAAGAAGGAAATTGATTGTTTGACTAACACAGAAAAGGACCAAGTCAGATGTATCAAAGAGATTTAAGAAGAAGTGGTCAGTCTGAGACAAAAAATTAAGGATCAAGAAAAAATATTGACCCCCAATGTGATATCAGAAAAGAAGGCCATTTAGAAGAAAGAGAAGATGAAAGAGGAGCCTAGCAGTTCAATAGGGAAGAAGCAGCAATTGAGCTAAGATGTTAAGGCCGTTTCAGGGCTGAATCTGGAACAAAAATCTATGACAATTGTAGTCAGACCACAAGCAACCGTCCCGAAATTGAAGGTTGACTTGGGCGCAAAACAGAATCAGAATATTTAGAGATCCCAAAGGGAAAATCTTAGTGCTGAAGTATCATGAAGGAATGTATCCTATATCAGATGTTATTGCTATGGGAAAATGGGACATTCACAGTATGTGTGTTCCATATCCAAGAGATATATAAGGGAACATGAACAGAGATGAAAGCCAAACAGAGAATGGTTTTCTACAACATATTTCGAAGGACACTGTTTTTGGTGCAGAGGATTTGGACACATGGCTAGGTACTGCACTTCGACCATTCAGAAAAATGTGCCAAAATAGAATCAAAATGTTCGCAAGCAGCAGATCAATAAACCGGCAAGTGAGTTAAAAGTTCAGAACATATTTGCAGCACTGCAAGATGAAGCTGGTCCATCATAATCTGAGAAAGAACAGAAGCCTCAATCCATGCTGAGTATGAAAGAAAAAGTATGGACCAAGAAGAAGAAAATTGAGAAGGCCGTAGTTACTGAAATTGCCCTTAAAGAATCAGATCGTTCTGGTGTGTGGATTCTTGATAGTGGTTGTACATCTCACATGACAGGAAACAAGGATCTGGTTACAGGCATAAAATATGACAAAGAATGAGTTGTCAAATTTGGAAATGATGAAGGCCTAAAGATTGTTGGCTCAGGGAAATCCAAGTTTGGGGGCAAAGAAATGAGACGTGATGATGTCTTGGTAGTAGAGGGTCTCAGTCATAAATTGCTTAGCGTCAGTCAACTATGTGACTATGGTCACTCTATCCGATTTACCAAGAATATGTGTATTGTTAAAGGAAAATATGGATTAGTCGTTCTACAGGGAAAACGAACAAAGGGAAATCTTTACCTGGTAGGTGGGGAAGAAGATTCGTGCTTTTTATCCAGAGAAGAAGAAAACCAGCTGTGGGATAAGCGACTTGGCCATCTATGTCAACCATCCATGGAAGATATGGTAAAGTGTGATGCTGCTAGAGACCTTCCCAAACTATCACGTGATCACACTCATACGTGTGATACTTTTCAACAAGGGAAGATCATTAAAAAGACATACATGCCAAAGGAACAGAAATCAACAAGAGTGCTCGAATTGGTTCATGCTGATGTTTGTGGACCCATCTCACCACGAGCTATAAATGGGAAAAGGTACTATGTTCTTTTCATTGATGATTATAGCAGAATGGACTGGGTATTCATCATTACCCATAAGACAGAGGTGTTCATTTGTATAAAGAAATATAGGAGGGAATCAGAAAAGATTCTTGGGAAGAAAATTCTGAAGTTTCGTACTGATAATGGTACGGAATTCACAAACAGTCAGGTTGAAAACTATCTCGAGAAACATGGGATAAGGAATCAAGTTTCATCAGTAAGAACTCCCCAATAGAATGGAGTGGTTGAAAGGAGAAATCAGATCATCAACAACATGGCCAGAACAATGCTTATTGATAAAGACCTACCAGAGAAATTTTGGAAGGAAGCAGTTTTGACATCGGTCTATGTTTCAAACAGGTCTCTGTTGTGTCCGAATTAAGGGAAGACTCCGTATGAATTTTGGTACGGAAAGAAGCCAACGTTGAAATACTTTAGAATCTTTGGAAGTAAGTGTTTCATTCTCAACAAATAAAATCATAGGAAGTTTGAGGCACGAGGAGATGAAGGGATATTCCTTGGCTACTCAGGGAAAATCAAAGCATATAAATGCTTTAACAAGAGGCTAGGAAATTTTTTTGAGAGCAATGATGTCACTATAGTTGAAAATGAATAGAATACTCAATGATCCAGTGAACAGTTCCTGGATGAAAGTGATGATGAGGTAAGCAACACAGGGGGAGAAGAAGTGGCAGAGGCTAACTCAGAAGAAGATACTGATGATGAACAAGAAAGTGTCCAGTCTGTATCTGCAAGGAAGCCAAAGAGTAGAGATGAAATTGATAGACAGAATATCATTGGTGATCAGACAAATCCAGTTCAGACTCAAAGAATGAAGTCATTAAAGAAAACATCGTTTTTATCCCAGGTAGAGCCGAAATGTTTTTCCGATGCAGCTGAAGATGAAAACTGGGTTCAGGCTATGAATGAAGAGCTAGATCAGATTGAGAAGAATCAAACATGGGAGATTGTTTCAAGGCCAGTAGACAAGAATGTCATCGGGACTAAATGGGTCTATCGCAACAAGATGAATGAATATGGAATTGTGATTCGAAACAAAGCACGACTAGTGTTCAAGGGATACTCCCAGATAGAGGGAATAGATGTAGATGAGACATTTTCACCAGTTGCAAGGATGGAGACAATCAGATTATTTTTGGCCATAGCAGTGCAAAGAAAGTTCAAAGTGTTCCAGATGGATGTCAAATCCGCATTCTTGAATGGGGTTCTGGAAGAAGAGGTGTACATTGAGCAGCCAGATGGATTTCTCATTCATGAGGATGAGAACAAAGTTTGCAGGCTGAAGAAGGCATTGTATGGGATGAAACAAGCACCACGTGCATGGTACTCAAGGCTTGATCAGTACTTGAAGAAGCTTGGTTTTTAGCATGGAGGAGTTGATTACAATCTCTATTTCAGTAATGACAGTAATCAACGTATGATGGTGCTGGTGTATGTTGATGACATAATTTTTGGCGGATTAGATGAAACTCAGTGCAGACAGTTTTCCGAATTCATGAAAAATGAGTTTGAAATGTCAATGATTGGAGAGTTAACATTTTTCCTTGGTCTACAGGTGACAAAAGGAAGGAACGGAACATTAATTTCTCAATCTAAATATTCCAAGGAGGTCCTAAGAAGGTTTGGAATGGAGAATTCCAAGGAGATGAAGACTCCGGTTGCTACCCGGATGAAATTATCAAAAGATGAGGATGACAAGGCAGTTAATATCACATAATACATGCAAATTATTGTAAGTCTGTTGTAATTAACCACAATAAGGCCTGATATTGTTTTCTCCACATGCCAAGAAGCGAGATATCAGAGTAATCCCAAGGAAAGCCACATGCTTGCAGTGAAAAGAATACTTCGGTATATCCAGGGCACATTGGATTTCGGCTTGACATATACTGACAAATCTCAGACAGAGTTATTGGGATATACTGATGCAGACTGGGCCAATTCAGCAGATGATAGAAAATCAACGTCAGGTGGTACATTCTATCTTGGTGGATTATGTATTTCTTGTCTAAGCAAGAAGAAATATTATATTTCGTTGATCACTGCAGAAGCTGAGTATATTGCAGCCACTCAAGCATGCACACAGTTATTATGGATGGATCAGTAGCTTCAAAATATGGGAGTTGAAGTGAAGTCTCTGATCGGAATCCAGTGTGATAACTCAAGTGATATAAATCTCAGCAAAAATCCCGTCCATCACTCAAGGACAAAGCACATTGAGATAAAGTATCATTTTATCAAGAAGAAGGTTGAGCAAGGAATCGTGAAGTTGGAGTATGTGCCTACAGAGCTACAGGTTGTAGACATTCTGACAAAGACCTTACCCAAGGAATCTTTTGAGAGGCATCGGCTGGCTCTAGGAGTTCAGTCGATTCCCCGCACTTGAAATAGTGTGGATGTGGAACCACCCCCTCTCCCTGAGGTATGACGTGTTTTTCCCTAATGTGCTGATATGTGTTCTCTACTATGTTACAGACTACAAAGGAGTGTCCTTTGGGTTTGTTGACAAAGGGGGAGAAAATAGTGATTTTTCAAGGGGGAGACAATGTGGAGATTTGATAAATCATGCATGATATGGGGAGAAGCTGACAGGTGGAGCAGCTAGATTAGGGGAGTTGAAGCTAGTTGAATGTGCTTAGCCAGAACATAGCTTGGACAATACAGGAAATAGGGCTAAAGATGTTTTGAAGCTGACAAGGGATGAAGCTATGAACAGAAAGGGGGAGCGTATTAAATCTGATGATGCTAGATGTGATCGATCAAAGAATAGATATCACGACAGCTTAGGATCGTGATAAAAGAATAAGAGTAGTGTTGGAATGTGGTAAAAATATTTCCAAACAAAAATTGGTCTTCCAATAGGTCCTTCGAAAATTGGTATCAGTTTAGTACAAATTGCTATCAGTTTGGTGTCAACAGTGGATGTCAGAGATGAAGTGATTCATTGATGAACTTTTCATTTACTCTTGTTTCTCACGCCGAGCATTGATCATGTGGGCTTAGAGTATGTGTTGAGTAAATCCTTGATCGCTATCAGAATCGCAATGAGGCGAATAGTGGATGAAGAATCAATGATGTATCTTTTTATGGAAGAGTTGCCAACAAACCCAAAGGGGGAGATTGTTGGGCAAAAATCTCTCAAGGCATTATTGAAGCATTTTTTAGGTGATTGTGTTTGTTGACAAAGTGGACATCTAAGTGGTGATTGTTGACAAAGAAAAACGATGACATACAAATTTATTGACAAAGATGATTTAATGATGGAATGTCGAGTTCAGAGCTCCCGTCGCGTAGGTGTGGTAGTCGCGCAGGTGGTGTGTGTGGTCGTGCAGGTGGGACTTGCGCGCCAGTGTTTGAAGCTGCGCACCTATGTGGAGTTGCACACCAATATTGGATTGGGCGTAAAAGGAAGTGAGTCGCGCAAGTTTGGAGTTGAGGAAGCTTGAGTCGCACAAGTTTCTGAGGAGGACTTGCACGCCCGTTGTGACTTGCGTTCCGATACTTACGCGCTGAGTTAGACTTGCGTGCCAAGTAAGGTTTGGTTCTAGGAGTAATTTTCGGGCTGCGTGGAAGCTGGAAGTTTTCCCGGTACCTTCGGTGCAAAGAGATATTCATCTACAGGTGAAAATTGGGCTTCAACAGAGCATCTACTTACAAAGGAAGATGCATTCCTTCATGAAAATGAAGAGACCTACAAGTCTATAAACTGTGAGTGGATTCTTTCCAAGAGCAGTGAGAAAAAGAAGAGAAAGAAGGTGATCTTCTCCACCGGCAGTGAGCCAGAGAGAGAGAAACAGGGAGTGACCCTTGGGGAAGAAGTGAGCTGACCCTAAACATTGTAAAGGCAGTGAGCCTGGGCGTAGAAGTGATCTATCCCGAACATTGTAATCCACAGCTAGTGAAGTTTAGTGGAATTGGTACGACCGGAAACTTGTCGGCGTATGCTCCTTGGACATAGCCCTTTGCGGTGAACCAAGTAAAATTTCTGTGTCCTGTGCATGCTTTACTTTCTATTTACTTTGTGCAACAGGAAAGAGAGAGAAGAGTGTTTTTCTTAACAGTGAAATAAGATTAGAACGAGCGTTAATTTTAAATTAGTCATACCCTGATTCACCCCCCTCTCAGGGTATTCCGCCTTGTGGACCTAACAAAACTTCTACTAAGTTTCTATAAAATAAAAACTCTTAAAAGGAAACATTTCTAGTTCCATGTTTTAGATAGCATGACTTTCCCTTGATCCCATCCTTGACCCTATTCCACATTAAGTCCTATGAAAAACATTTCAAAAAACTTGGGGTGAGCATAAAAAGCTCAGTAAGGGATACACAAAGAATGAAAACTGTTAGTTTATCAAAACAACAAGTAAACCATGTATACTTTATCAAAGTAATACTTTTCACCTTTATGAAGTAGTAAAAACTCTTCACTGAATAAAATATCATTACTTACCCTTTTGTAACCAAAAGATTACCATAAAACCCATATAAAGACCACATAACATATAAAGGTAACTTGGGACATAAACATACTTAAATGGAATAACCATACAGTCGACTTACACACATATCACTTAATGGAATAGCCATACGGCCGACTTCCATACCCAATGAATTGGAGGTTATAACGTAACCACCCACCCTGGTATTCACAGCTCCACCCATCATATGGTTTATCACGTAACCACCCGTCAAATTTCCAAGTACCATTATAAAATCATAAGACATAAAACAAATATAATGGAAAGAAAGCATTTCCACACTTTGATCACAATATATCACTTAAATATATTGACATAACAAATCCATTATAAAAAAACCCTTTTCAATACCAAAATACATAAAACAATATATGGTATTTATTTAATTTTAAAAAAAACATTACGTCTTGTTGAGGAAGCCAAAGACCAAATAATACTCGCGGCGGCGGAAAAGGTCATTGTCATCGCGTACGTTAAAAGAAACATTCCTTTTTTTCATTTAGTAAAACGCTTCGTAGAAAAAGATTAATTTTGTATAAAAGTAAAATTCAAAGGGGTTTATACACCGTATAAAATAAAGTTGTGTATAAAACGAAATATGCCTCAATAAAAGGAGATTGAGACGAAGTCCCTTATCTCGGGTCTGACTTGACTCGATCGTTCTTTAACGTCTTGAATAATAAACTTGAGTTAATTTATACTTTATTAAGAAACTTTTTCAAGTTCATTATTCCTTTTATATCACTTATTTCCATGTTATAAACATTATGTAATCATTTAAGTTAATAATGTTTGTTTTGTCGATATTTGGTCCTTAAGTCGAAAGTGGATTTCTTACAATTACATGTTGTTCGTGTGGTCAAATATTCATTATATCTAGAATGATATTCATGATTTGGATATCATATATATCATATATATCCAGTATATACATGTATTTATAATATTACATAATCATTTAGAGGTAAGAAATGAAATGCACCGTTCATGGAGACGGTAAGCCGTACGTACGCATGAACGCTACTTTCATTTCTATGTCATATTAATGGAAATAAAACTAAATGAGAGATATTTATATTTTAATTCCAGAATTATATTAATCATTTAGATTTAACATACATCATATATATCCATTATATATATGTACTTATAATAGTATATTACATTTGGGGATAAGAAATGAAATGCACCGTTCATGGAGACGGTAAGCCGTACGTACGCATGAACGCTACTTTAATTTCTATCTCATACTTTAATGGAATTAAATAATAATGATATAAAGGTATATTATAATTCCAGTATAACATCATATATAATATCATTAATTACATCCTTTATACATCCCACATATGGCATTAATGAATCAAATCACTTTGAGGGGGCGGTAGTCCGCACTTCCTAAAGTGAAGATATCGTGTTTACCCATAATGGAAACCATAAAGGTATGACATGAATGAAAAATACATAAGCTTAAGTAAAATATAAACATATTATATACCATATATAAATACAGTTACATCTTAATGGCCACCTTTGAAGGTGTTAAAAGAATATTGAACAATCATCGTTTCGTGAGGCAGAAATTCACCATCCACGGAAACAGTATGTTCTTTAACCATTAGATGTAGGTGTGTGTAAGTGTAGCTCGAATCCTTCATATAAAACATACTATTATATTGAAGATACTGAATTTGTTACAAAATAAATGAATAAAAAGAGTTTAGGGGGTTGGAGAAGCAAAATAAAACAAAATAACAGAAGTAAAGACATTACCTTAAAATCGGGTAACTCTTTTTTATTTGAGCTCAAAGGTTTCCTTGGGAAGACTTCTGCCCAAAGTGAGGCTTCTAGGAGTAATAGAGGGATGTGTAGAGACAAAAGGAGCAGGGGTTGGCCGATCCAAAGGCTTTGGAAGTGTGGTTAAGGTGGTAGAGGTGGGGTCCTTTTATAAGAGGAGAGGAGGGGCACTCTTGGAAAGTTATACGAGTTTACTTTATTATAAAATTATTTTCAGATTTTAAAGGTCCCACATTGATATAATTCGAGGATAAGGTGATAAGGGTTAGAAATATACTAATCCAATAGGTCTTTGACAAGTGTAGGTCTTAGATTTTACATTATCTTTTTATTTTATTTAAATCGTTAAATAATGAGGTAATCGCTGCATCATCATGGTGTCATAAATTATTTAATTTATTTAATGTATAAAAATTATAAAAAAAATATCATGATGTAGGATATATTTTTATCTTTCTAATGAATATTTATAGTCAAAAATATGACTTGTATAACCTCATTTAATAATTGTTTTAGTAAAACATCTCATGTTTGTGACATTTTAATTTTAACTTTAAATAAAAGTCATTAATGTCATTATCTTACCCAAGTGGCTCCATGGGGTCCTTAAAATAGACCCATGGGTTGTATTGGTCAGCCATGACACATCCAATAAGGTTAGGACATGTTTCTAGGTCATTTCATATTATTAAAACATTATTTTTACCTTAAATTACACTAATTACCTCTAATCGCGATTAAAAACTTAAAATTTACTATTCACCAAAAAATTATTTTAATCCCATTGAATCACATTTTACTTCTTAATGACAACCATGTATGTCGGATTTTTGAAATTAAAAACACAGAAGTGGTAAAGTTTCATTTAAACGAAAAATCAGTTTTTAAGTATCACTTAGTGGTTTCACTATTCATAAAAAAATTGAAGTTTTTCAGAAAAATACCAAAACTTCACCCAAAGCTATATTTGATATTCCGAATTCAAAAATGATTTCTATTTTAAAAAATTAAAAACATAAAAGTTGCATTAATTAATTTAATAATTAATTCCCACTGTCAAAACAAGTAGCGTGTTTTTATGAAACAAAAAGTATCAAAAGATTGACACTAGTTTAAGTCCGATTTCAAATTGAAATTAATTCCAACGACCATAATTGGATTAAATGGTAAAAATATATTATAATTTCACTTTAAAACCAATTCAAAAGATAATCTAATCATATAAATAAATTATATTAAAAATAGGTTTGGAATTAAAATACAAAATTTTTCACTATTCATTAAAAAATGAACTTTATCGGAAAAATACCAAAAATTTACACAAAGTAAATTTTGATGTCCCGATTCTAAAGTAGAGTTTTATTTGGTCCAATGGAATGTATAAAAGTGACCAAAACTATATTTAAAGATGGTTCGCCATCAAAAGGCGATAAGTGAACCTTTAGGGAAAATTAGGGTATATATGCCTAAAATTGAATTCTTTCCGTATTTTAAGCCTTTATCTTTTATTGGATAAATGTAAAAACATTTAAAAAACATATATAATCATATTTTAGTTATTTCTATCCATTACCGCCAGTACAACGACTATGTGTTAACTACCATTTAAAATAATATTATTATATTACTAGTGTGCAACGTAAGATTTCAAAGAAACTCATTGTTGCGTATCGGGTATGATATCGAACATAGAAACCCCTTTAAAGTAAAATTAATATTTAATTTATAAATATTAATAAAAATGAAAATGATTTATTCTTTATTTATCTGGGGTGTTACACATAATATTCACATTATACCAATTATGTTTAATGTTGAGATTATATATATGAATGAAATAATTAATAAACATTAAAATCATTTTAATGCTATAATTTTTCTAAAAAAATTATAAGTATAATATGTTCACATGTATTCAAATCCTTGAATATTTTTTTTGGTTTCTTGTTGCCCCACCACTTGTAAAATTTTTAAATGATTTATCGTTGAAAAATAAATAAAAAATGGGATAAAAAACTATAATAACTCACATAATTGATATTTATAATAGTTATTTTAAATTATTTATTTGATGTTAGTGCACACTTTAACACTTTTATAGAAAAACAAATACAAAGTGTTTTATTGATAGTAAATAATATACAACATCAAATGAAGTATGGGATAAATATTCATATGTTAATGTTATTATAATTAAATGAAAATTTATAATTAATAAAATATATTTTAATTACTTGTTGATACATATAAATATATGGTGCCATTATTATAAAATATTGTTTTAATGTCAGTTTTTGTGTTTTTAACATCAGTTTTTGAGATGTAATCATTCCATGAGACATAATAAATATATACTTTTAATTTCAATTATTAAAACCACTTTGAAAAATATTTACAAAATTGGTTATTATTAAAATTTAAATTTTTTATAATTTTTTACCTTTTTAAATAACTAAAAAAACATATTTCTTTTTAAAAAAATTACGAGAGAACACAGAACACCCTACACGTTTATTTTAGAGAATAAATAATAGAAATCATAATTTTGTATGATAAAATAGTTAGTTTAAAATTATAAAAATGAAAAATTTAATTATAATTCAAATATATAATGATAGTAATCAACAAATATTAATAATAATGTTTGAAACAAATCGGTTGAGGATAAAAGAAATCATAAAAATTATTTTGCCTCTATATAAGGATCATTGATAAATCAAAATGTTCAACAAATTTATTCATCCTTTTAGAAATCATTTTCATCATTTCTATCACTGGTTCCACCCCCTATACCTTCTAAATATATATTAAATCATGATTTAGAATTTAAGAAAGATGAATTTATGGAGAAATAAAAATTTGGGAGAAAATCACTTGGATGTGATAAATTTAAAGATAGAGGGAGAAACATAAGTTTGAGATGGAAATGGAAGAAATTTTTTACAATGCAATATATTTATAGGTAAGAATAAAAAAATCATTAGCATGATGTGAAAAATTGAAATTTACTTATTTAGTGGGGTGCATTTATAGGTGGAAAAGTTAAATTGTATGGGTATTGTGTGAAAAAAATGGAATTTACATGTTTGGGTTTTATTTTGAACATTAGTTATTAAAAAAACCAATGTTAAAAATACCCTTGTTTTAGCTTTTTAATGCTAGTTATTTAAAAAAACCAATAGAAATATTCTATAAAATATTTTTAACACCAATTATGTTAATAAACGATGTTAAAAACTCCCATGTAGTAGAATTTACAGTGGTTATTATATATCCAACATTAAAATATCAATGTTATAATTATTTTTTTACTATTTTTCAATATAACATCACCTATTTTTTTATAATTATAATAACAACATTATTTATCCTTATGTTTGTTTCCTTCCTAAATATTGGATAAATTTTTCATCCAATAATGAATAATGGAATACTATTTATCTTTCAATACAAATAAGGTGATGATATCCATTATAACAAAAAAATATTAGTAACACCTTATAGATTTTTAAATAAAATTATATCAGAAAATAATTTATTATTCTTACATTATAAAAAATTTCAATTTTGATAAATTTTTCATTTCAAATCCCATGAACTCTATGATATTTTTCTGAAGACTCATGCTTCACATTTTCTTCCTATAAGATTGAAATCCATTAGAATATCATAAAAGTTTTTATAACATGGTATGTATATGTACTAAATTTTTTGATCTATAAGATGAATGATTTGTCATGTATCTGGACAAGAGTATGAGTTAGCTGATTGGATCCTAAAGATTATTTAGATTGTTGGAGTTCCTAACCATTTTTTAAATAACAACACATAAGTCAAAATTACCAAAAAATAAAATACAATAATAAAATAAAATTAAAATAGAGTTGTTAAAAAATTCATAATTCTAGTTTATGATATAATTAATTTCCTAAAATGTTGTACCATTGTTCCCACCCCATAATTCAAAAATGATTCTAACACATTTGTGTATACAAAATATTCTACTATAATACTCAATTGAATGAATATGTATGTTTATGATGTATTATATCCTGAATAGAATGAACTTAGTCATATACTATTACATGATCTTGGGAATCCTCCACATATAAATTACAATTTCTCATCATATTAGATAATGAAATAAAAACAATTAGTTTTGTGAAAGAGTTATAAAAATAAATTTTATATATTATACACATCATATTTCATGGAATAATTTTCATGGAAAGTTTATGATATATGATATTGTGTTATTGGTGTGTATTTAATATAACATCAATAAACTATCAATGAGTTATATGACACACCATTAGATGATGCGGTCAATGATTTTTTAATGTTTTTCATGTGATGTACAAAGTGGATATTAGTATAACTGAGAGACTGGGGGATCAGTGCTCACAAAAAATTTTCACACAAATAAATTTCTTTCATTTTCAGTTAGTTATAGGCTCAACATCTTCACCTATTTAATCATGATGAATTATAAAGTGTTAAAAGAAAGTACATGAGAACTATTAATTTATAAGGATATCCTATTATTTACAAATATTTATTCCTTAGTGATCAATTAGTGTTATCCCATGTCATATATGAAGATTTTTGGGAACAAAAAAATCATTGGATAGGTGATAAACTTTTGATTTTTATTGGATCAATAGAAAATGCACAAACAAATTGATGTATGCAACCCTAAAATCTTCTATATAGAATCATTAAAAATTAATTTATAATTAATTTAGAATAATAATTACCTAAAATGTGATAATCTTCTCGATCAAACTCAATCAACATAATAAAAGTAATTAAAAACCCCGATTCCTAATACCAACCATGTATTGAAACTGAAAACATGCATATATAAATGAAGAACATCATATACCTATCAATAAATAGCCACTACCACTATCTTCATCATGCTTGATAATGTTCACCAATGATCCTACCTTGTGTTTCATCTCATGAAATGTTCTTATTTATGATATCCAATATATAATAATCGAATTTCAACCCTTAACATTCGACTAACAAGTTAATTATAGGAGGCTATAGTAACCATACACTATGATTTACAGTATAACAATATTTACTAGTAATATAATATGACTAGATTAAGCTAGCATCATAATATCAGATAATAAGACTTATGATATACCCATATCATCACTTATGATATAGAAAAATTCATCACATACATAATATATTAGGGAAAATCTCTATTAATCTTTCACTTGCACTAAATCCTTATAGACACTATTTCACTTCACCTCATATTGTGTCATATATAATAACTTATATATCCAAAATTCCATTATATATCTTCTAAAACACTTTTATAAATCTATCAACTTTACCACATATCACATCATATGTAATAACTTGTGAATACCCATTAAAAAATCCTTTTGAATAAACTCTAAAATGCTTTTAGAGTATCTCTTTTAGTAAAAATCAATATCTATTTAGTAAACCACAAAGTCTAACCCCATGATACTTTATATCATTGAAAATAAATATTAATTCCCAAATCTATAAATGTAATAAAATAGAAACCTCTAGAAATTCATCAATGTTACTCAATATACAAAGGGATATGACGTGATCTCTTTCAAACACATATATATCTATACATATGTTCACAAGATGCATAAATATTAAAACCTTTTGAATATCATTGGGTTGTTTTTGTAATGTGTTGTTCATTTTTTTTCAACATATATTGTTGTGAATGTTTTTTTCTCAGGTAAGAAAGAGTTACTGGAGTTGTTAATAAAGTTTTATCTGGAGGAGGATAAGAAAATTTCCTTAACTATGCTAGGATTTTTTTTGAAAAAGTCATATGATGTTGTATCAATCTTAATATTTCTAACATCATGAATAAAATCATTATCCAAGCTGATTTTATACAAAGTTTGATGTCATACAATGTTACAGGATGGACCTGGGATGATTCTAATGGATAAAGGTTTTCAATTAGTCCATGTTTTTGAGTTTATATTAATTTTTACAAAGTGAAATAAGTAAAAAGGGGACTAGTGAAAAGTGTGATAAATTTAAGTTTGAGAGGCAGTACAAAGTTAAAGATGATGTTTCAGATGGACAGGGTGAACAAAGTTGAAGGTGTAAGTGTTAAAAATTTGAAGATGCACAATGTACAAAGTTCAAAGTTATGCAATCATTGAGGACATTGAAAAATAAAGGCAATTAGATCGATTCTATCAGATGAAGATTCATCTGATCGAGTTTTGTTTAAAGGTGGATTTCTACTCCATATGAAGAAGAGTTTGTACATATCTTTATAAAGTTCATTAGATGAAAAGGTAGAAGGCAAGTTCATAAGCTCCATCAAATGGACAAATGAAAGAAAGTGCATTATATGGAGACATTAGTTGATCAATGAGTCTGTCTGGGATGATTTTAGAAAATCATGTGCTCAATCAAAGTTCCATTGGATGGATGAGAATTAGACAAACAATGTGATGTCATTAGTTGAATTATTCCATGAGTTTATGTATGAAGTCTTGAGTTGAGGTAGTACGAACCAAATGGAGATATGACAATACATCAGTCAGATCAAGCTAGATAAACACATGTGTGTTCATAGATTAGAGGATGCATGTGAAGATTATCAGATAGAGAGAAGAGTACAAAGTCTATTGGATAAACTTTAAAAGATCCATCATATGGAAGAAAGCACTAAAGTTCATCAGACAAAATTTTGTAAGACCATTGTCCAGAGGCACCAAACAGAGGCTTTCTGGTCATAGGGTCAATGAATAGAATTTATTGATCTGATTCACTATAATATATGGTTTGAGTTAAGGTTTATTGGTCAAATGAATAAAGTTTATCGGTTCACCATACATAGTATACTATACAGAGATTGAGTTATATCAGAAGGAGATTGAGGCGCACTAGACAGAGGTATATCAGACATAGATTTTTTATAACGATGATACTGAATCTAGTATTTAAATGTTTTTTTATCTTTCCATGGTTAAGAAAGTTTTAATAAGTTCCTTAACATTGATTTTAATAAATTTTTAAGAGTTAGATATGATGTCTAGTTTTAATAGGATTTAAGAATTTTCTAAAATATTATAGAAGCATCCAATGAAGTTAGGTTGAGTGGAAGATTCAATATTTGAATTTTGGTTAAGTGGGAAAACAAATTTGAGTTCCTAACTTTTCTACCATGTGAATTACTATATAAATTGGTGTATATAAGAATCATATATACACTGTTCATATGTAAATAAACATAAAGTGATAAAATAATTATAATAAGGACAAGTTTTTAACAGGGAAACACCCGGTTAAAGTAGAAGTACACCAGATAGAGGTGAAGTGATAAGTAGTACTAGATAGAGGTACTGATCAGAGACACTGGTCAGTGACATTGGCCAGAGACACTAGATAGATGTTGTATTATAAAGAGATTTAGAATAGTTTTTGAGGCATAATTGTTTCATTTTTTGGGTAAAGAACATATCAGAGGATTAGTCTCGTGAGGCACACCAAATGGAGAAAATTGGATGGATGACTCCCAGATAAAATTTTTGAGAGTTTTTTTTCAAATAATATTATTCTTATATTGAATAAAAAATATAAGAAAATTTTCTAATATATGGTAGTCATTATAATTTCCTATTAGGAGATATAATAAGTTTAATGGGAGTTAGCTCAGTTGTATTCACTTTATATCATATTATATTTTCATGGACCGATGGGAGTATCTATGGTAAGGATGT
Organism: Viscum album; assembly: GCA_963277665.1. Lineage (NCBI taxonomy): Eukaryota > Viridiplantae > Streptophyta > Magnoliopsida > Santalales > Viscaceae > Viscum > Viscum album. The sequence goes on along the minus strand of OY728123.1, from coordinate 276,308,442 downwards.
AGTTACTCACACTAGGCATGAAACTTGTAAATCTTGTGTACTCTTATTTACTTTCCTAACATAGCATAAAAATTGTGGCTAAGTTTTATAAAATTTAAAAGGATAAGAAAATATAAAAATTTGTAGGGGTAAATTTCAAAAGGGAGGAAATTATAAAGTATTACCACTGATTCACCCCCCTTATCAGTGGTTCTTATGATCATATTGAGATTAAAATTGTATCAGAGTAGGATTTCCCATATTTTATCCTTATAATGGATAATCTCAACTTAGTTAATAACAAAGGTATTCCCACCTTCATTGGAAAAAAACTATCATGGTTGAAAAAATATATTGATACTATATATTTTGTCTCTTGGCCTGGAGGTAATTGATGCATCTATAGTTGGGTTTCCACCCATTTAGAATGATTATTTTATGAAATTAATTTTAAAAATAAATATTAAGGTATATGGGAAAGCTATAAATGTTATTATAATTTATTTTTTTAGAAAATGTTTATATGAAGGTGATGTGTCTCGAGATAACTAAGAAAACTTGGGATAAACTCAAACATATCTTTGAGGGAAATATCAAAGTGAAGGAAGTAAAATTAAAAATCTAGTGAAACAAGTTTGAAGGTACAAGAATAGAAGATGATAAAACTATTGATGAGTACTTCACTAGAGTTAATGAAATTTTTAGTAATACCAGATGATTGAAAGATGTATTGGAATATTCTACAATTGTTATGAAACTCATAAGAAACTTTCCATAAATGTTTGATCTTAATTTTTTTTCCTTATAAGATAAAGTTTATTTATCTTTTTATAAATTGTATAACTTTATTATTACTTATGATTTTAGGGAAGATAAAAAATTCAAAAAGAAGATAAAGTAAGAAATTAATTTTTAAGCCATGAAGAAACTAAATTTTCATGAACCAAAACCCGAGTCAGTGAAACTCATTAAATTAGATAATTTCATAAATTTCTTTGAAAATGTTGAGTAAGAAATATGAATACAATTCTTCTAATCACATTTCTTTAGAAGAAAAAAATACAAATAATTTCATAAATTTCTTTGAAAATGTTGATAGAAAATAATATTCATCAAATATTTAATAAGATTAAAGTGAATAAACCTAGAGAAAATATTAAATTAAATCATAAGTTTTGGAATTTATTGAGAAAAAACCAAGAAATAAATTATAATGTTAAATAAATAAGGTGATAAAAACAATGTTGGAAAATAATGTATCCTTAAAAAATAAGATGAGTACATTGAGGTGATTAAGAACCTAAAAATTTAAGCTATAGAATAAGGAAATATGGTGTAAGATCTTAGTAATAATCTTTATGTTGAGGAATATGAGGTTTGTAAAACCCAATAAACATTTTTTTAAGGTTGAATTTACCTTAAAGAAGATATATTAAAAGTTCAATGAGTCTTCATAAGTAAATGATGAAACATCTCTTGATGGTGAGAAAAGTATTCCAAGGATTTAGTTAAATATACACCAATAAATATAAAATTTCATCTAATTATACTAATCGTGTAGTTGTTAGAAATAATGTTATGAAAACCTGGATTGGGAATGGATGTGAGAAACACATCAAATCTATAGAAGTTTGAAACAACCCAAAAGAAAAGGATTCCACATGCCTGGAGAAAACAGGTATTGGAAATTATATTGAACCTCAAAAAACCTATTATAGGGAAAGAAACTTTTTCTATAGAAGATCAAGGTTCAATAGATACTATTGTTTATTTGATATATATGGGCACAAATCATATAATTATTGGTACAACATGTATCTCCCTGATAATAGGTATGAATTTAGGGAGAGAAATGGTGGAATAAAAGAGATTAACTTTCTTAAGTTTCATGAATAAAGAAGATTAAAGTCATCATATTCTAGAATGTTTCCAAATAAAACCTGATTTGATTGACTTGATAAAGTTTGTGTAAGGTGTGACCAACCGATTCACTATACTAAAGAATATATGGAAACACTTTTGGTAGAAGTTTCCTATGTTATAAAATAAAATTAATATAAAATAAGAAAAATGGAGAAAGTGAGTTTATTGTTGAGACTGCTCTAAAATTTAATAAAAGGACCAAAACTTGGATTCTTGATAATTTTTTTCATAATATATGATAGGTGGTATAAATATATTAAAATATGTATAATAATGTGAAGGAAAATTAGTTAATTTTGAAAATAACATTTCCTTAAAAATAAGTGCAATAATAACAACTGAGATTGAAGATCAGAAAGTAAAATTGAATGAATTACTATTTGTTTATGGGATTAAGAAAAACTTAATGATTGTCAACTAAATTTGTGAATATGTTAAGGAATTTATCTTTATAAAATATTATTGTATCATTATAAGTTTTAAAGATATAAAATTTGTTACTAAGTGAGAAAGAAACAACCACAAACTATTCTAGATTAGATATCTTTATAACTCACATTATATAATAACTAAGGATGATAATAAGTTGTGGTATTGAATGAATAAACTTTTTAATGAAGTTTCTATAAGAAACTTACCACAACTAAAAAGGAAATATGATGTAGTGTTTACAACTTTCCTGAAAGTGGGGAGGGTTAGTAAAAAACATAAGAAAGTTAAAATCTAATACACCAAACCTCTTGAGCTCATTCACTCTGATATTTATGGTCCGATGAGACATAAATCTACAAAATAGGCTATATAGATGTTCAGAAGTTTCATAAGGGATGTTGAGAAAGAAATGGGTGTTTACATACTGAAGATAATAACTGATAATAGAAAGGATTACATAAGAAATGATTTTAGGTCATACTTAAAGAAGTATATATTCAAACAACAATATAGTTCTCCCTAAAATCTATAATAAAATGGAGTATTAGAAAGTAAAACATAATTTTTGTTGAAAGGGGTATAGGTATTCTTGTTACCCAAATGATCCAGGGTCCTCAAACCATAAAATTATTAATGAAAAGTAAATAGTAAAAAGTCTATCATTATAAGGAGCTTTACAAAAATGGGATCACATTACACCCCTCATATCTTCATAAAACAATGATATTCAAAAATTCTGGGTCCTAAAGGACCAACTGGTGCTTGTGTCCAAGATCAATCTCTTTGAAAGTGCATCCACCACTTGATTTCCTTCTCTGTAAACATGTGAGACATTAAAATTTATGCGCTTTACCTGATTGAGGCATTCAATACAATGGGGAAGGAGTCACCAAGGAACATCCCTAGTTCTCTCTTTCAAGGCTTTGAAAGCAAGTTCAGAGTCAGATTTAACCCATAGTATCATCCAGTTATGATAAGTGGAATGCTTGATGGCCTAAATTATATCCGATAATTCAACCTCATATGCCACACCACTACCAATATAATGTTTAAAGAAACCTTTTATGAATCCAAAATGGGTTATAAAGACACCTACACAACCTGATAATCCTGGTGTTCTATTTTCTGCACCATCCATATTGACTTTTATCCATGAGATAATTGGTGGAATCTAGCACACAGAACTAAGTGTTGAAGGTTTTCTAGGTTTTCCTTGTACACCCAATAATATGAGAATTGTAAGATCATTGATATTATTATTCATTCCACTAGTTTTTATGATTTCTATAGCATGAATATCCCTATAGGGAGTGGAAACACCTTCATGAAAATTTAATATTTGGATGCAAAAAATAGATGAATTTCTTTCTATCTATACAGAAGAAAAAAAATGCTAAAATAGAACATAAAATCAAATTGTAAACTTGGCTATTAAGACCCACTTTAGAAATATCTTCCATGAGACTTTACAAGTTCATATTTGTGCGGAATATGATACTGAATATATTACTAATATAATTTCACAACCTCTAAACAAAGATTCAATTCACAAAAAAGTTCTAGACATTCTATTCAGTTTGAAATCAGAGGTGAAATCTTGATTCAAGCTGCTATCCTGCTCTCTTTAATTGATCATGTGTGGAAAACCTGTCTTTCCAGACATTCCAAAGAAGAATGAATCACAAGGGTTTTATGAAAGGAACTTTAAATTTCATTAACCATGTTGGTGGAATGAAGGAGAAAAAACAATTCATCATGTATTACTCTCATGTATTAAATTGTCCATTTGTATTATGTTCCCATATGATTTTGTCAGAATCAAGAAAATTATACCTCCTGATATCCATGTCAACTAAGTAAGGTACAATTTGATCAACTCTTTTGTTAATTTCCAACAACTATGAAATTTTAATTTGACTCCTTACTGGTGGAACATTCAACCTATATTTAATTGTCCCTTTTAGCCAATTTTCATGCCAATAGTTAATATTAAATTGTTTAGAAACCAACCATTTTTAATTTTTCATAATGTCATGATAGGAATGCTTGATAGATTTCCAAAAAAAGGATTCAAGGTAATGGGGGTAATAATCAAGAAGCCTATTTTTGAACCTTCATGACAATAGTTCAATGTCAGAATCATCTAAAGTAAAAAGAGACCATGTGAACTTGTTAAGAAGTCCATCATTAAATATTCATAGGTCTTTGATTCCAAGCCCACCCAGATCAATTGGATGGATACATTCCTTCCAAGAAACAGATATAAGCTTCCTCTCATGAACTGAGTGAGTCCATATGAAATTCCTAATCATGGATTGGAGTTCCTTAATGTGACCTCTCAACCATTTATATAAAGAAAAGGAGTAGACAAATTTTGATGTAATCACTGAGTTGACAAGGAATACTCTTCCATATTGTGACATAATCTTACCCTTCCATATATCCATTTTATTAATAATACCTAAGTAAATTTCCTCAAGATACTTTCTTCTCACCTTTCCCAAAAATATTGGGACCCCATGGCAGTTAAAGGGAAAGGTCCCTCTTTTCACTTACAATGTTATTATTATTCTAATTTGTTTGCCACTAGATATTCCACCGCTAAAAAATAATATAGAAACTTATTCATAATGTTTAAATAAAACTTTGACAAAAGATATGGGTTTCCTTAAGGATTTTCCAAGAAAGAGGATTCCATTAACATACAAGAGATGTGATGGAGAAAAAAAATATCTACCTACTCTAATTCTCTTAAAGAGACCAATTTGCACAAGATCATTGATACATCAACTCAAATAATCCTCAACAATGGAAAAAAGTATTCCTAAGAGAGGTTATCCCAACCTAACCCCTATTTTACACTAAAAAACCCTCTTGGGGATCCTTTAATGAGAATGGATAATATTGTAGATCGAACGATGGTTATGATAAGATCGATGAACTCATTTGAGAATCCATATTTTCTAAGTAAAACATAGATAAAGCTCCATTTTATTATGTCAAAGGCATTAGAACTATGAATCTTGAATGAAAAATTTCCTGCCCTTGATTTCTTCTTCATGAGGTTAATACTCTCCAAGGCATTGAAAAGACAATTCCAAACATTCCTCCTAAGAACAAACCCAAATCGATTTGGGGTCAAAAGTTACTTATCCAAAGCTCCCAATATATACATGATGATTTTACTAATAATTTTGGTAATAATATTTCCAAGGGAGACCAACCTAAAGTCCTTAATACCAATCACATTCTCCTTTTTGGGAAGTAAGGAAATAAAGTGATAATTCCTCTCATAAGGAATATAAGCATGGATGAATAAATATTTGATTGCATTGATAATATCATCCTGAAAAATGTCCCAATAAAACATAAAAAACTTGTTAGTAAATCCATTGGGGCCATCTGCACTCTCAATGTTGAGAGAGAATAAAGAATTATTCACTTCCTATTTCGAAAGATCCATTAAAAGAGATTGATTTTTTATGCTCTTCAATGCAAGTGGTAATATTATCAATCATCTTGGGCATGCAGTCCACTCCATCATAATAATATAACCTTTCAAAATATCCCACCACAACATTAGATATGTTCTTTTTAGAGGTGTAAAAATTTCTATCCAGAGAGATGAATTTATTTCCTACCTTTATTTTTTTCCTTGTGCACTATATGAAAGAATTTTGTGTTCTTATCCCCATATTTCAGCCACATGATATTGAGTTGACATTGGATTAATCATTCATGGATAGTAAGAAGATCATCCAGCCGGTTTACAACCAACTATTCCTCGCTAGATGGGGTGTTCGACTATTGATTTTTGAGTTCACAAGTACCAAATATTCCTCAACATATTTTATTTCAGAGTCAATCTTAGAGAAGTATTTTTTTACTCCCCCCTTTAATCCTTTCCTTGTATCATTTAAGTTTTTCAATAAGAATCTAGGTGTGACTACCCAATGGTTTTATCTTCCATGACTCAAGGATTAATTCCCTATACCCAGGCATGACAAGACATCAATTATTGAATTTAAAGGGTAAAGGGGATGACCTTTTCATATGTGTATAGATATCAACAATAATAGGACTATGATCTGAGTGATGTTTGGGGAGTTTATAACTCGAGACCCCAATAGCATCTCCTATTTCATCAATCTGAATAAAACATATATCAAGCTTGCTGGCCTACCTTCCATGAACTGTGTATCTACTCCAAGTGAATTCATTCCCAAAAATTGTAATTTCAGTAAGACTGAAATGATCAATGTATGTAGATAATTACATGGAATCAATATTTTTAAAATTGAGGCCAGTTTCTTCCTCTGGTTTCATTACTGTGTTGAAGTCAACAATAATCACCCATTTGTTTCTCATGTTTCCAGCAATAACACCAAGTTCTTTCCATAAATCCATTATTTTGATGTATTCTATAGAGGTATACACAAAAGAGATAGAGATAATGGACCACTGAGTATTGAATTCACTACACATCATTCTTCCAAGGCCTATCAAATGGACGTTAAGTCATCTTTATTTAATAGATAAATTGAATAATAAGTGTATTGAGAAACCTAGTGGGTTCTTACTTGATAAAGATGGAACCATGGTGCGTAATCTGAAGAAATCTTTATATGGTTTGAAATAAGATCCCCATGCACGAAACTCTAAACTTTACAGTTACCTGAAGTAGTTGAACTTTTATAAAGGTAAAGTTGATAAAAACCTATATTGTTAAATAAATGATCACATGTACCCTTATTTTCATTGTTTACATGGATGATATATCTTTTGTAGGTGGCAGGGAAAAAAATTATGAATAATTTGATTAATAAACAAATAAGAACATTTAAATGTCTATTATTGGATCATTAACTTCATTTTTGGGCTTAAAATTTCAACAAAATTGGATATAAATCTTTCTATCTCAATAAAATTATTCCAAAGAGTTATTATATAAGTTTGGCATGAAAGATTTCAAGGAGGTTTCTACTCCTAGATCGGTTGGTATGAATCCAAGTAAAGATTAATATGGGGAAAGTGTGATTTAGAAAGACTTCCAAAAGTTGATAATAAGTTTTATCTGTCTTACTAACTCTATAAAAAACATTCTATATGTTGTTACATTATGTGAAAGATATTAGATTATTCCAAAGTAATTAAACATTTTGGAAGATAAAATAATTCTCAGGTATGTTAAAGGAATATAAAACTATGTACTAATGTATAACATAAGTAATGAGGTGAAATTTTCATAGGTTCACTAATGATGTTTGGGCTAGAGATTGTAATGATATAAAATAAAAACCAAGATGAACTTTATTTTTGTGAGAATTTTGTGCGAGATGACATAGTAAGAAACAAAAATTATATTACTTTAATAACAATGGATGTAGAATATGTTGCTACTACCCAATCTTGTACAAAAATGTCATGGATGAAAGTTCATTTGGAAAATTTTAGAGTGAATTTTTGTAAACCACTGGAGATTATTTATGATCATCAAAGTGCCATTAATCTTTATAAAAACCCTGTACAACATTCTAGATTAAAGCACATTGATATCAAGTATCATTTCCTCAAATAAAAAGTTACTAGTCAGGATGTTATAATTGAATATATTTTAAAAAAGTATCAAATTGATAATGTTTTCACCAAAACTATTCCAAGGGAAATATTTGAGGATTTGAGGCCATAAATATATGTTCAGACTCTACTAATGACTTTATAAAGTTCATAAGTAAACAACCCCCACCTTGATTTGTATTATATTGTCAATGGGGGATAGAAAGTATAAATTTGTATGAAGGAGTAAAACTCTTTATTTAATAAATATAAATCCTTTTTTATCAAAAAAATTGGAAGAGAAAAAGATTTGGGGGGGGGGGTTATCTTATCATGGATACAAAATTGCCTGTCATCGAGAGATGAAATTAATTTTAAAACATTACTTTATCCAGTATCATGTTGTTATGAAATTCTCTATGAGAAAGTTTTTGATTTGATTAAAATTTGAGAAAAGAGTTTTTTTAAAATTTTAATCTTTTTTAATGTTTCCAAAAAATCCAAAAGGGGAGATTTAAGATCATTTAGGTTGTTTTTTCAATATTTTTTTCATTTGTTTTCAATATATCTTGTTTTGAGTGTTTTTTTATCTCAGGTAATAAAGGGTCTCTAGAACTGTTAAGAAGGTTTTTTATGATGTTTTGGAGGAGGATAAAAAATTTTCCTTAACCTTATTAGGAAACTTTCCTAAAGTTAGATGATGTTGTACTAGTCTTCAAGGTCCCAACATCATGAAGAAAATCATGATCCAAGATGATTTTGTACAAAGGTTGATCTCATAAAATATTATTGGACAAACCAGGGATGATTCTAATGGATGGAGGCTTAAAATTATTCCATGATTTTTTTTTCATTTATATAAAGTGAATGAAATACAAATGGGGAGTAGTAAAAATTGAGATAAGTCAAATTTTGATCAGCTGTAAAAAGTTTAAACCAAAGTTCCAGATGAACAGGGAGAAAAAATTTGAAGGTTCAAATGTTACAAAGCTAAAGCTATATGATGTATAGAGTTAAAAGTTATGAAATAATGGAGGATGTTGTGAACTAAAGGATATCATTTTTAGTCCATCAGAAAAAGAGTCATCAAACCTAATTCTGTTTAACAGTGGATTTACTATTCCATGTGAAGAGGAGTTTGTAAAAATATTTATAAAGGCCATTAGATAGAAAGATAAAAGGAAACTTTTCAAGTTCTATAAGATGAAAAAAATAAAGTACATATAATGGAGACATTGATTTATCAATTAGGAATCTAGGATGAGTTTAGTAAATCATGTGATTGGTTAAAGTTATATCATATGGACAAGTATCTAATAAACAATGCAATTCCATCAAACATAAAATTTCATGAAGTTTTATATAAATTATTGAGTTGAGGTATGATGGACAAGATAGAGAGTTGTAAAAAAATTGGACAGATAATGTTGGAGAAACATATGTGTGTCCATCGGTCAGAGGATGAATGTGAAGAGCATCAGATAGAGAGAAGATTACAAAGTCTAGAAAATGAACTTTACATGATCCATAGGATGGAATAAATCACTAAATTTCATTAAAAAGAATTTTGTGATACCATTGGTTAGAGGAACTGGATAATGACTTGTTGGTCAAAGGGTAAAAAAACATAATTTATTGATAAGATGAACTATACAAAGTAAAGTCACATTATTCAAAGGTGCATAGTTTATAGGTGCATCGGGCGAAGGAACACCATAAAAATATTTTAGAAATTGTGATTCTAAAGATGGTATTTCAAAATTGATTTTATCTTTACATGGTTAAGGAAGTTTGAATAAGTACCTTAACACTGAGTTTAAGGATTTTGGAGAGATGGAGATGACACTAAGATTTTATGAAGACTCAATAATGTTATGGAATACTATATAAGCATCAAGTGAAGTTGAGTTTAGTGAGATATTTGAAATTTGAGTTTTGGTTGGGTGGAAAAAAACATTTGAGTTCCTGACTTTTCTCCCGAGCACCTATATAAAGGGGTGTACATAGAACTCATATATGCACTATTCATACATGAATAAAGGAAAAGTGCTGAAGAATTATGAGAAGGCTAATTTTATAACCAAGGAAACACCTGGTTGGATTAGAAGTGCACTAGATAAAGGTGCACTGAGAAGCGGTGCTGGATATAGGTTCTGATCAGAGAAACTGGTCAGAGACATCATTCAGAGATACCGGACATAGGTTGTACCATATAGATATTCTGGATAGTTTATGAGGCATTTTTGTTTTGTTAATTGGACAAAGAAAATATTAGAGGCATGGTATCATGAGTCACACTAGATGGAGTTTCACTGGATGATGTCAGAGCACATCGGATATACTCTTACTAAATAGAGAAAATAGTTTGAACAACTTCTAAATGAATTTTTTTAGTAGTTTTATAAAGTTCATCATTCTTGTTTTGGCTCAAAAAAATAATAAAACTTTGTAATGGATGAGATTAAATATAATTTCCTTTCAGGAGATAAAAGGAGTTTCATTGGATTTTACTCAGTTGTATTCACTTTCTATCATAATAGATTTCCATGGACTAATGAGAGTTTCCATGGTAAGGATGCAGTCACCCACACCAGGGGAAAACATTATAAATCTTATATGTTCTAATTTAATTTCATAATATAGACTATAAAGTGTGGTTGAGTTTTATAAATTTTAAAATGATATAAAACTATAATAAGTTACAAAGGTTAATTTCAAGGAGGAAATAAATTGTAAAATATTACCACTGATTCAATTCCCTACTTCTTAGTGGTTCTTATGATCCTAAGTAACTTCAATTGTCCATAATTTTTTCCTTGATATCAAATTGGTTAATAACGCATATTTTTACATTAATATTTTACCAATATATCCTAAAATCCTTTAGGATATAAATGGATAGTTGTTTTTTTTGTATTTTGATCAGTTTAATCCTTTTTTTGTTAACTTTGAACATCTTCAAGTCCAAACACACTCCCACTAGATTTATAGACATTGTATTATTTTTATAATATCATGCTATATATAAAATAATTTTCGTAATGAAATAACACTTATTTACTTTAATGGTAATTTTTAGAAAACAAACAATTGTATCTATATCATATGTGGTATTATATATTTTTGGAGTAATATTCTAAAAAAAATACTTTAATAATTTAAAATATGCCACTGAAGGTGGGACTAAATCCCTCACATTTTAACAAACATTTGGATATTTTTTTTATCTTAGATAAAATATTTTTATCCTTTACCATATTCTCAAGTATTTCATAGAATCTAATGAATTTTAAACCATGTGTATTAAAACCATCATATCATATAGATTATAAAAACTCCTTGTTAAAAAATAATTTATCTTATAATATAAGAGAAATAATATGAAATAAAAAATCCTTTATTTAGATCAAACAAAGATTGATAAATTTATTTACATTAAAATTAATGATTCAACAACCCTTTTTTTCATAATTTTAATTAAAAATACATGCTTTATCAATTATTTAATTATTTTAGAATTCCTGTATATTTACAACATTTTTAAATTATGCATTTTGTATTATATACCCTTAAAATTTGAATAATTTATTTCTATAACACCGTTACTTGATATGGATATTCCATGGAGTTTCCAAATCCATTCAGATATTTTATACAATTCCATCACATGGAAAATATTTCCTTCTTTCCTAACACTGCCTTTAGGTTTCAATGACCTTGGATGGATACTTGAAGAAACATTATTGTATTTTCCAACTAACTTTTCTTATTATAATTTTAACTTTTACCCCTTTTACTGTTAATATAACCCCATATCCTATAAATCACATTCCTAGTTCATCTTTCCTCAACACTTTTAGAAAATAGGGTAAAAATTTCTTGAACTCATTCACATTATCAAAACATTTCCTATGATAAAAACAAAATGGATTTCATACCCAAAAAAAGAATTAAGGAAACATTGAGTGAATAAATCTATGCTTCCAATAACAAATAAATTCATTTGTTGGACTAAGTAAATAATTAGTTACTCAGTAAGGGTTTTCTCTAACACACCAAATTTTCCTTTCTTAATAATAATATTAAAGTGTTATACCCGATAAGAAGTTTCTTACAATAACCTTATAATTTCTACAAGACTGATCTCAAAGTTAAATTTGATGATGATGATGCTATTAATCTACAAAAAGAGATTTTATTAAATGAATAGCATATTTTATATTAATTTAATAAAGAATTTTTATTGAATATTATACCACTAAAATGATGAACTATTTTGAACTCAACATATCCATTAGTGAGATAAGACCATATTTCATCATGACTTACACCGGGTAAGAACATAAATAACCCATGACTATATTTGGTAGAAAAACATGTTAATCATATCACATATTAATCCTAGATAGTCAAGTGGAAAACTATTTTCCAAATACATCATATTAATTATCTCAACTTGATTTCTTTGGTATTTATCATGATCATCACGAGGCATAAAAAAATTATTTCCTCTTATAATCCAACTAACTAGGTAGATAGCAGAAGTTAAGGTCAATCCCATTGGTAAGAGTGAAGAATCAATGTGCATATTTGAGTTAGTGAGTTTCTTCTTATTATCCAGACAAAATAATCAAAATGGAAGTGTAGAAATCCATTGAAAATGATATAAGGGAAATAAAAATAGGAAAAATGAAACATGTTAGGGTTTTAACTTGATTAGAATACATTGTAAAAGTTTTTCTTTAGTAATAAAAATTATTTATGAAATTTTTTTACCTTGGGGATTCAATTAAAATACCATTTCTTGGTCTGATAACATGTATTTGCGCATTTAAACACCAATACCATGGACTGGTGATTGAGCATCAAAATACACATTTTCAGATAATGACCCCTAAACAATGGTAATGAGCTCACCTAATGATCATGGATTTTTCCATTGAAATTCATTTAGTTTTCCCTAGTTATTTAATTCTTGGTCTAAGATGAAAAAATGGTGTAATGTAGAATTTTACCACTAAAATAATTATAAAACAAAATTACAATAATATAAAACACATCATAATTTCAGTTACACTACACCCATAACCTTATTTAAACCCCAACATAAGAAAACCAGCCTCTCAAGACCATGTTCATAGTGTGCATGGTGAGAAGAAACTCCACCCCTACCATGGATATAAGAGGAATATGGGGAAATGGATGAATTACACAAAAAATAGTAAGAAAATAGAAGAAAATAACCTATTTGGATTCAAGGTAGATCAAAAATTAGATTGAAAAAACCTCACCCTTGAATATACAACCTAAATTCAGATGGCATGCCTATCTATTTATTGAAAAAATAGAATATAAGGAATGTACTCATAAGTACATGAAAAATACTTTGGTCAACTGCTATTTCAATTATTTTCTCCACTGGTAGGTGAACAACCATGCTTCTTGTTGAATTTGAAGTGTTAGAGGTCGGTTGGTGCAATTAAATGATGTGTATTGATGCCAAACATGGAGTGTATAATCTCTATAAACCACCAACTATTTTTTGAATGGAATACATGGCGTGTGGAGTATCAGTACACAACGCGTTGGTCTTGATCAACTACATGGGTGTGTACTCAGGCTGGCCAGGCCATGCCTATGAAAGGTACATGGTGTGTGTTTATAAAGTACACACCATTTATATTTTCATTTTTGTTCTGATAATCCCTGATTTGTGAATTTAACTGAAAACTCCCAAAAAATAACCATGGATATTGAAATAAATAATTTGATCAATAAAATAATATGTATCCAGTGAACACATGTTTTAATAATCTATAAAATTCATGAATTATTATACACAAATCATTCACATCAAACTCCCCCACACTTATTCATTTTCTTTCCCCTGAGAAAAATATTAACATCTAATGAAAAAGAATCCATAATCTAAAAAGGGAAGCATTCAATTAATTACACTTATAAATATTGCAGTCATAGTATAAGATTTTAAAAGGCACAAAACATATTTTTATTTCAAATATATTCTAATCATTCCTCATATATAATTTAATTAAAAACTTTCACCCTCTTTTAATTACATTTTTCAACTTTTATAAATACACACTCCACTTGATGATTTAGCTTACTAGAAAATGACACACTCATCACTCAAGTTTATTAAATCAGAGTTATGATCAATCTTAAGTATATTAACTCTATCCACAGGATTTCAAGGAATCTAATTATCCACTTAAAAATCAAATGAAAAAAACCATGAGTTGTTTCAATAAGGTGTATATGTTTTTGAGGCTAAGGGTAGGTGGGTAATGATGTGAAAATATTCTCAAAGGCTTGAGAAAGAGGATTCATTCTTAAATAATAAATCATTATATTCAATGAAAAATCGTAATGAATATGAATCCCCATCAATATCTATCAAAGTTCAACATTATCACGATCTTACCTTACTAACAAAGGTTCTTGAACCATCTGTAGTGACCCAACCCCAGAAATCCGGGATCCAATGTTTGTTATCAATTACATCAGAATGATTATAATGAATCAAATCCCAAAGGACTGAGAGTTTAGTATTCTTTGTAAACCATATACATATATGTATATTTTATTATAAATTAATACACTAATTAAAACATAATTTTTTCCTAAATAACTTTAAGGATAACTTTATTCCATCTAGTATATCCCTACATATCTGTCATTGTATGTTTCTCGGATTCATGGGGAAAGGAAACATAATAAGGGTGAGATCAAATAATCAGTAAGGGTAAAGTATAGATGAATCATAAATGAATCAATAAGAATAAATAAACATGGAAAGGTAAATAACTGAACACACATGAAAATTAACCAACAATATGAAAAGGAAGTCAATAAACTATAAATAAAGGTAAATGAAAACACAATCCATTCTAATAAATGGATAAGGAAAAATAAATATGGAAAAGTAATAAACTGAAACACATTCCATTTAGTTAGTGAAATGAAAATGAAATGCATCCACATATATGTTGACACAAGATCTCATGGATAAATAATAAATGAATCTAAATAAATGAATTCATAATGATGGATATCTATAACATACCACTAAGTCTTTAGGCCCATGATCTAATACTTTTAAGGCTCCATGCCAAGAATCTAATACTTTCAAGGATTCATGCCAAGAATATAATACTATCAAGGATTTATTCCATGAATCTAATACTATCAAGAATCCAAGCCAAGAATATAATAATTTCAAGGATTTATGCCAAGAATCTAATACTATCAAGGCTTCATTCCATGAATATAATACTATCAAGGCTTTAAGTTAAGAATCCAATACTTTCAAGGCTTAATTCCAAGAATCTAATACTATCAAGGATTCATTCCATGAATCTAATAGTATCAAATTGAACACCGTATGAAAATTTTTACATGGTTTAGGAAATAATCATATCCATGAAAAATTATATGGATATTTTGGGAAAATTCAATTTCAAATGATCATAGGAAACTGAATATTTCAAGGGGACTAAAAGGAATCAAGGAAGTGAATTTGAATAATATCCTTATAAAAATCAATCATAAACCATCCAAAGGAATATTAAGGATGATATAAATATAAAATATCCTAAGTGGAGTAGAAATAAAGGGTTTTTGTCTTTGATGAGTAGAAATACAATATTTTTAAAACCATTCTTGAGGAAAATATCCTTTTAATTCTGAAAAACATTTTGTAAAACATTTTATTTGAAAATTACTTTTCTAAAACAATTTGTTTTAACATTATCCTTTTAAACATAAAAATAAATCTTCTAATAAATTATGGTGGATAAATTTTTACATTCCATATGAGGTAAAAAGAACATTCCTTTTGCATGGTAAAAGGTTAGAAAAATGAATTATCTAGAAAGCAACAAAAAGATTCCTTTGAAAACATGGGTAAAAGAAAAAAGGGTAAAATTTCATTACTAAATAAATTTTAAAAGGTTAAAAACATTTTTGAAAACATTTTAATAAAAAATGATTTTTAGAATAAAACAGGTTCTTCAAATAAAGAGGGAAATGAAGTCGGGTTTTCTTAAAAAAACATTTTTTAAAACATTTTGAGTACCAAAGAGTGAAAAAACGGTATTAATACTTGAAGAGGTCATGAATAAGTAGAGGATAATAAAATGAAAGGGTTTATTAAACAATAGTCATATAATTTTCTCAAATTTAAATACCATTTAAAGATCATTAGTATTATTCTTAAGGAAAATAATCTTTAAACATTCCAAAGTATACCATACCACTTTGAAACATTTTAAATCATAAGCCTCATAAAGGAATAAAATGAAATGAAAGTTTTAATATCATAAGAGTACGTAGATTCATTATATATCATGTAAGAGGTCAGCATATACACCATATAAAATAAACTATGTGTATAACAATAAATAAGTCTCAATGGAATGTAAATTGAGACGAAATCCCTTACCTTGCGTCTGATTTGTTTCGTGTGTCTTTATATTCTTGAATAAAAAACTTATGTTAATTATTTAATTGATTGATAAAATTTTTTATGTTTATAATAAATTTTATTTCACTTATTACTATGTTTTATAAAACTAATTAGACAACTATGTTTACGTTGAATGTTTTGACCAAATTCGGTTTATGTGTCAAAAACAACTTTGGTAGGTCAACTATGGTCATAAGGGTCATTATATAACATCTACAAAATATAAATCATGAAATAATTATCATATTTATATATCAATTATGATTTGAAAAAAACATAAAAAATGGTTATGAAAAATGAACCAACGTTACAATCATGGAGACGGTAGGTCGTGCATACACATGAGTAATGTTTCCATTTTTCAATGATCATTATAGAAAGAAGGTAAGTAACAATATATATTTCCATAATGATAATTATATCATAAATAAAATTTTATATAATATATATACTTATATATATAATTTTTTTGATGTAAAATGAATCAAATCGTGTTGAGGAGGTGGTAGTCCACACATCCACGATCGACGTTATCACTTTTGGTGTGTGAAAGGGTAATAAAGAAAATGTTATATATATATATATATATTATATTTACATAAATTTAATTATGTAATTAATATAATAAAAATGTTTTTTTGTCTCATATGTTTAATTATAATCAATCTTTATACATTCCATGTATCGTGTGATTGAATCACATCGCTTTTAGTAGGCGGTAGTGCGCACTTCCACAAACAATGTTATCATATTTACACAAAATGGAAAGTATATAGGTATGTGTTATAAAAGAATTAAATATGAATAAAGAAATAATAATTATCATATATAACATATATAAATAGAGTTTCCATCATAATTACCACTATGAGATGTGATAAAGGGACTAAGAACAATCATTATTTCATGAGGCTACATTTCACCGTTCACATAAATAATATATTTGTTACCTATTAGATGGGAGTTTTTATAAGTTTAAGTATAAAAATTATCATCAAAATATACTAGTTTATTTAGGATACTATTTTTGTTATATAATAATGGAATAAGAAGAGTTTACGATGTGGATAATGGAAATAAATATAAAAAGATTAAGGAAGTTTGTTACCTCTTATTCAGGTAACTCCTTTTAGTTTTCACCAAAGGGTTTCCTTGGATTGATTTATGACCAAGGGTAGGATTATAGGATGAGGGGAGGGATGTTGAGGATATATATTGATAGATATTTTTCAATCCAAAGTGGCTTAATAGGTGTGAGGAAATGGGAGAAGAGGAGGCCTTTTTATAGTGGAGGAGGAGTGACACTCTTGTAAATTTTGGGAAAGAGAATTCTAACCACATTTTTTCCATTAAAATTGGATTTAATAATGGTAAAAAATTTATCCAAGGGAGAAAAGGGTCAAAATATGGCCATAAAATTTATTTTTGACAAGTTTATATGTCACTTGGGAATTTAAGACTAAGGTTTAGTCCCTTATTAAGCTTAATTTTACCATAATCATTGTAATTAATTTTAATTACTTTCACTAATATTTTTGGTAGAAAACTAAGTTGACCTAATTATATATTATAAATAATTTTTATCCCAAATATGAAATATATTTTTCTAAATTAAAATCATATAAGTTACATAAATTAATTTAAATTTAATCCTGTAGAAGATATGATAATACGAGTTTTTAAAGTAAAAATGTCCAAAATTTTGCTATGTTTTTATAGTCAATTTCAAAGTGAAATTGATTAAAATGACATAAATTGGATTAATTTATAAAAATATGATATAATTAAACTTTTAAACCAATTTAAAATATAATTTAACCTTATAAATAAATTATATGATTTTTTAATTAAATTTTAGTATTTTTCACTATTTAATAAAAAATGAAACTTCACAGAAAAAATACCAAAGATTTAACCCAACCTAATTTTTATGTTTCTATTTCAAATATAAAGTTTATTTTGACATATATAATCTATAAAAGTTCCAAAAAATTTCATTTAAAATAGTTTCTATAATAAAAGGCGGAAAAAATGCCTTAATAAAAATATAGTATTTTATATGTAAAATTGGGTTTTTTCTTATCTTATATATATCTAATCTATTGGATGAATATAAAAAATATTATATTGAATATATAATAAATATATTATATTAATATCACTCACTAATTTTAATTAATTTAATTTATTAGGGTAAAACAGCTTTATGAGCATAAAAATAGTTTTCTAAAAATATATTTCCTTTATATTCAATTAGTTTGTATATCCATTTCTAATTAATTTGTAACCAATGAATTAATTTTATATTGGTGTAAACCATATATTTTCATAAGTTATTTAATCCTATTCATAAATACTAATTTAACATCTAGGTTATATCTTATTATGTTAAATAATAACATTTTAATAATTTATTTTTGTTTTGTAAAACTCAGTCTTACGTGTAACCCAAACCATTAAAGAAACTCATTGTTGCATATATCACATGATAAATTGGTATCACATTCATTATAAGTTATAAATTATATTTAATTTCTTTAAAATAGTAAATATATTATAAATTCTTGGGATATTATTTTCCCTTATGTGCTTGGTGTTGCGTTTCATACACACTATCGAATACAATGTCCATAATTTATATTTTCAGGGTGTTACAACATTAATAAGTGTAATGAATAAATTTGTCCCTCTTTTGAAATTTTCATTTTTTTTACAGAGGGGATGCTTAGGTATACAATGAAAAAGTGGTTTTGGAACCCTTATTCCCAAATGAAAAGTAAACCTCTTCCCCAAACTTAATTTCATGGTCTCTCACCAAAATATACCATGAATTACCAAACTCCCTATTTAAAGATCAAATGAATAATCATGCAATATTTTAAAATAATTAGTAAATGAATGATAAATAATATTGTAATATGGCTTCCTATCAAGTTAGTTCATGGTTTCTATGGGTTTCACATAGGTTCAATGTATGGTGGGTCTCAAGGTCAAAGAGGCGAGAAAATATCAAACAAATTCCTAAATCATTTTAGTGTGATTTAAAATCATCATTTTTTGAAGAAAAAAACTTACAAGTTATAGTATTTATGTATATCCCAAGAATCTCTCAACAAAGAGGGAAAAAAGGAAGAATATGAAAAAGGGTTCAAAATTCCTATCTAGAATGAGGATAATAATGGGTTAATCAGGCCATGAAATGAATAAAAAGGATCAAAGTAATAAATTAAAATGGATAAGAATTTAAATAAAAAATAAAACTATATCAGAAATCATTTTAAAATACTTTAAAATTAAAGTATCCATGAAACTTCTAAAATTACCATCTATGTATTTATTCTTTATAATTACAATTAATAAAAAATTTACCACATTTAAAAAAAAATTCATCTATTTAATGATGTATCTTAGATTTGTTTAAGGGAAAAGACCAATGTAGTCAATAGACTCTCCCCCACACTTAATATCACACATGGTCCTCCAAGTGAAACACTAAGGAAGAGAAGAGGATGTGTAATGGAACAAGTGGAGTAGGGTGAGGGAGTGTAGTAGAATAAGTAATCCATATAAAATAAATAAAAATAAACACCAAAATAATACTCCCCTCTTGGTGAGCTATACAAGATGGAAAGAATTAAAAAGGATATTCCCATGACATGCCAGAGTAAATATTATTATCAATGAAATGGAAAAACTAGTTTTCATGCATGAAAACCAACACATCAAAAGAAACCCAATATATATATATATATATATATAATAAAATAATTATGTGTCAGAAATAGTCAGTGAGTAGCCTTAGGAGAGGCTCTGTCTAATATTGGGAGATCCAGGGGAAAGGGGGAGACATAGTGGAATCTGGTGGTGTTGGGCCTGAACTCTACTATGTGTTCGTGGATGGTAAACATTGGTCCTTGATAGCAATATAATTATTGTTCAGCCCGTCAAAAGATAGAATCACTGAGTTTGTGTCCAGGGATGTGAATATATCCTACGATACCAAGGGTTGAGGATCTGGACGAGGAGTAGGTATTAGGAATAATGGAAGGCCCAGGTGATGAAGAATAAGGACCAAAATTCCATCAATCTGATTGAGTCACTAATCCATGACATCCAGACAGTGGTCCATGATGGAAAAGAGGAGAGAAACCAGAAGATCAACTGAAGGTGCTGGTGGAGGTGGGAGTGTGGATGGTCCAGTAGAAGATGGAATGGAAGAATATAAGGGAAGAGATGAAGAAGTGGGGAGTGGTGGAGAAGTAATGTATACTATTGGAGGGGGTGGTGGGGGTGGAATCAGACCAACAAAACCATTGGGGAAAATTGGATCCTCTCTCACCGCAATTGGTGTTGGGTGATCCTGCATGAGCACATAGGTACTCCCCCACTTATCAACCATCTTCATGCAAATAATCATGAGCTATTAAATTATTTGGGGAGAACCTAAGTAATCATGAGGGATATAAGGATCAAAAACACCCAAGTAGTGTTCCAACCAAGTGGCATAGAAAACACCCATCGTGTCACCTTGGAGGCTGAAAAAACATGGAGTGTATGTTTGATATAGAAAAGTAAGGTAGGTTGGGATAGTCATGCTAGATGATACAGGTCAGTAGCTCTATTCTGAATCTAAAAACAATTCCCCCATCCTCATGGCATGGGAAGAGAATAGAGATAAAATAGCAGTGTATTAAATGGAGGTATGGGGAGATGATCAATGTGATCTTTTAGTTGGTATAAGAATACTAGACATTATTTCCAGCAAGCTCCCTCTATAAAATAAGTAGGTTAGAGAGATCTGGGCGTGTGAGGGTAGAAATAGGGGGTGGGGTGTATGGATGTTGGTAGAAGCCACAACCCCAACAAAACTCATCTATCTTTAGTGAAAATGATCTCCCACCAAGTCGAAATCGCACTGACATCACTATGCCGCTCGATATCCCTCGGTACATGGGCCCATCAAACTCAAAATATACAGCGAACTCCAAGAAAATCATGAAATGTAGGATTGATGACCTAGAGAACCATGATCAGATGGGTGTGGCCTAACAACTCCTCAAGCTCCTCTAATAGTCCCAGCCACTATAAGATACTGATTTCTAGGACCTGACTACTCAATTGGATCATTTGGTGTGAGAGTCATTGCATCCAGTCACTAGAAGGGTGACACACATAAAAAATTAGGCAAGGGTGGGGATGAGGCCTAGTGGATACAAGTTCTGGTTGTGGTGGTGTACCACTCACTGAAGTAGAAGGGCCTGGTGATGTGGAAACTAGTGGAGGAACATTAGATACTATCATGGATGGATCTGAAGTAGTGGTAGGATATGAAACATTAGGTCCCTCAGTGCCCCTGGAAGGTATTGTAGATGCACCTGATGATGTCACAAAGTTCTCAAGACTGGAGGATTATGTCCAAAATGTCACAGATGAAGAAATAGGAGGCAATATCACCAAAGATGGTGGTTGGTGAGCTGAAAGATCTACCACAACATTCCCTCATGGTGTCCTGATATAGACTCAATGAGGGGTGATTGCTCCTCATCAGTAATAGCAATGGGCCACTTCCCACTCTCTCAGTCTCCATCTACCCTGATCTGAAAACAAATAAAAGAATAAAAAAAAAGAAAATTAAAAAGAATAAAAACAGTGAGAAACCATAAAATAAAATTACACACATGTATATCCGAAGCAAATGGTGTGTATTATGATTGGGATGAAAACCCGCGTGCTTTAGATACATTTTCCCAGTGGTATATTACTTGGATATTTAAAAGTACACAATGTGTATTAGTGGAACATGTTGTGTATATGGACATGGGAACTTGGACGTGTTGGATTCTGGACATGGCCTATGCTAAGGCATGAGCAGAAATTAAAACACATGGTGTATACTGAACACACACACAATGTGTTGAAAAATTGGCATCTAGCCTATGTGGGTACCTTGACATGGCTAAATCATTTGGGATGATATACATGGTGTGTACCTAAGGCACACGCCATGTGTTAGACACAGTTTTCCTAGCGGTGTGATCTTCTGAACATAGGTTATTTTATGCCGGATAGAGGCATCAGTCCACAACGTGTTCTGAGTGAACACACAGTGTATTTTAAAATTTATAATAGAGAAAATGTGTCCATGTAAATGATTCACATGATGTGTGTTCTTCATATGTTCCCATGTGCTATGGGTTTCAGCCAAACGCCTACATGATTCCCTAAATCACCTTATAATCTTGTAAATAACTGAAATAAAGGGTAATGGAGCATATACCTGGATCAAGGATCAAAATGAGGAAGAAAATATGTCCTAACTAGAAGCGATTCAGAGAGTTTCAGCTAATTATCTAGAAAAAAGAATCAAAATGGAAGTGTGAAACAATTTATGAAAATCCAGTGAAAACAAGAGAAAAGAATGTACAATAGCAAAAAAGAATTCTTTGGGGTTATAACTTTATTATAATACATTTTAAAAGTTATTATTTAGTATTCAAAATTATTTATGAAATATTTTTACCATGGGGATTCAATTAAAATACCATTTCTTGGTCTGATAATAGGTAATTTTTTTAATTTCAACACCAATCACTTGTCTTGGTGATTGAGCATTCAAATACACATTTTCAAATCATTACCCCTAAATAATGGAAATGAGATCACCCAATGGTCATGGATTTTTCCATTTAAATTACTTTAGTTTTCCCCAGTTATTTTATTCTTGGTCTGATATGACATAACTGATGCAATGTAGAATTTTATCATTAATGAATTATAAATAAGAATCAAAATAATAGAAAACACATTAGAAGTTCAGTTAAACTTCACCTAAAACCTTATTATAACCACTATATAATAAAATCATCCACTTATGACCATTGTCATAGTTTATGGGTTGTGAATAAATTCCACCACTACCATGGATATGAGAGGAAGATGAGGAAAGGATGAATTACACTAAAATAGTAAGAAAATAAATGAAAATAACCTATTTGGATTTGAGGGAGATTGAATGGTAGAGCGAAAATAACTCCCTGTTGAATGGAAAACCTAAATTAATAAGCGTTCCACTCTATTTATATAAAAATATAATACACAACATGTACTTAGAAGAACATGGTGTGTACTTAGAAGTACTTGGCGTGTACTTTGGTCAACTGCTATTTCTATTGTTTTCTCCATTGGTAGGTGAAGAATTATGCCACCTATTGAATTTGAAGCATCTGTGGTTAGTTGGTGAAATTACATAGAATTTAGTGTCACCACACAAGGCATGTAGAATATCTATCATCCACCAAATGCTTTTGGAAGGGTTTACACAACATGTGAAGTAGCAATACATGGAATGTTGGTCTTGATCGGCTATGTGGTCATGTACCTGGGCTAGCTGAGTCATGCCTGGGAAAGGTACATGATGTGTTTTTATAATGTAAATACCATGTATATTTCCATTTTTATTTTGAACATACCCTATTTGTGAATTTGACTGAAATATCCTGAAAAATCACCAAGAATACCAAAATAAAACATTTTACCCATTAAATAATGTGTATCCTGTGAAAACATGTTTTCATAATCTATAAAATGTATGAATTAATGTACAAAAAACAGGACCAATAGGTATCCTAATGATTTGGGTTTCCTAACTAAGTGTAACCCAAAGTGTATGCTAAGAACCAGACACCTAATCATTACGATCACCTTATTAATTTCTTAGCATACACAATATCATCCATGGTCACCTAATAGTTTGGGTCACTTGCACAGAATGATTGAGGTCTTAAGAAGTGTTCACATTAGAAGGAATCTAACACTTAGTATTTTAAAAGGGGATTTAATCTCACTATATTATATCATGTATCCCTATTATAATTATTCATGCTTCTAATGATTTATTTTAGAACCTTATTCCTTCCACCAAATCAATATGTTAAAAAATTGATGTGTGACTATTCACACAACTCATAGATTATGTTACTAACCCAAATTAAATGCCAAATATATTCATGCATATCCAAATACATCTCATGAATAAGGTACATGATAAAATTTCATGTAAATTATTAAAATCACATGAAATAAAAAATCACCACAAGAGTAAGTTTGGAGTGACCGATAGCCAAACCCTACATTTCTAGATAAGGCATAAGGCTCTAGGTCAATGAGTAGTCTGACCTAAAGTTACTCTAACCATGGACACTTTACTCAATAGACACCTTAATACCATCAATATTCTAATACCTAATATGTATAAACTATAATCAACCTTTTAATTCAAGCTCAAAACCTAGTACAAGACAAAGTCAAGGTAGAAGAAAACAAATCAATTATTATACCTAATATTTAAGTCCTTATATACAATTGTGAAAATTTTTAGAAGAAATTTAACATTTTAAACTAAATAATACATCCACTCATAATATAAACAATTTATGATTATGAATATAAATAAAGGAAGAAAATAAATAAATTAATAATTCATATATTTAAAAACGAGATAAACATTTATGAATAATTCATAAACACAAATAATTTTAAAATCTTCATAACTTTTCCATGTGTTAAAAAAATTCCATAAAAAGATAAATTTAAACATATATAATTATCTCTAATATTAACTCCTTCATATTCCCCTTTTATATGGAATTTCTAATTAAATATAGAGTATTAAATAAAATATATGCATTTTATATTCCAATACATAATCTAAATGTCACATATTTAATATTATTTAAGTATTGATCATATCAATTATCAAAACTCTTTTGACATGATTTAAATAATTTCTAAAATAAGGAACTTTTTTTTAATTTGAACAATTCAAATTTAAAATTATAAACAATTTATAATATTTAAATATAAACTACTTTATATTTTTTACCATGTTTTTATAATTTATAAACATTTTATAAATTACCCTTATAATTTCTATATACAAATTTTATATCTAAATTATAGGTCATGCCATATAATTTGAAAATTTTATTTTAATATTAATAATTAATATTATAGAATATTTATTTAATAAACATTTAAAAAACTTTAAATTAAGAAAGTATAAAATTTTTATAATTAATTAATTTTTAAAATTTTTATAAATTAATAAATATCCTATAATATCTTTTATTATTATTTATAAACATTTTGTAAACAATATAATTCAATTTTTAATTGAAATATAAAAAAACAAAGTTTTCTATTTATAGTGCATTTAATGACATATCCATTTATATTAGATAAAAGGGGTTAAAAACCGCAAAAAAAACACACACTCAGACACTCAAGTGGGTCGAGCCTCATCCCTCCCCACAAGTAATAACAAGCACCCACAAGAACTATTTTTATTACATATTTATGGCCTAAAGGTTCCAGTTATTGATAACATAAAGGCCTATATTAATGTGGCCCAAAGGACCATGAAGGAGATGACCAAAAGGACCAAAATATTAGCCTATATCATGCCATGACACAAGTATTTCCACCAAACTGCCTCCCCATGTTAGAAATAATCATACACTATCTCCAGTCCAAAAGTTATGTCTCCCCTTTACAAGAATACATGAAACCCTTCTTCCTATTTTGGGAATCTATATAGGAATATAACTAGTTGATAGGTACCAACACACCCATCGATATTTCAAGACACCCACTCTATAGTACCAACATGGTGCCCTGATACACTACCTGCCATGTCGTCAAAAATATCACTGCACCTAGGTAATGTAATGTTTGTTTTATAGAAGGAAAACATGAACAAAAATCTAGTCATATCTAGATAGATCTATAATTAGTTGAGAAGACCTAAATTTCAAGGGTTATGTTGGTGTTATGGAAGGAATGAACACAAATAATATTCTTATTGTATTAATATATCATTTCTAAGAAAGTGGTAAGAACCAATGTGGAGATTTGGTGAGTGTTTGAGGAAAAATTTACCAAATAAGAAACGAGGTTTTAGGAATGTATAAAATATATACACCCAAATCAAATTTAGGTGTATTGAAGAAAAATGTGTAATATGCGAGCAAGAAGGTGAAAAAGACAAGGAGTGCATGAATATACTCCTTGAATAATTTTCCTATGGTGTAAAAGGGAATAAAATTAAAACAAAATAGAATAAAATTCATGCAATATTGAGGATTCTAAGAATGTTTTTTAGATACTCAAATAATATGAGAAATTAAAAGGAGACTAATTAATAGTTAGACCAGGTCAATTGGAGATATCCAAGAAAATATAGAAAGTATAGATAAATACAAGTGAAAAAGGAAATAAATCGATAACACATGAATATGTTGGAATTTATGAGAATCTATCTACATGATGCGATCTAAAAAATCAATTAATATTGTGTGAAAGGTGTGGAAAGACTGGACATGGAACAATAGATTGTTTACAAACCTTACTAGATCAAGAATAATCTTTGAGGAGGTAGATTCAAGTAAGAGACAAGGCATTTTCCTTAGTAACTAATGTGAAGAAAATCACTTCATAAGAGTAAAAAACTCAAGATAATAAGGAAAAATTTCAACCTACTATGATTTAGGATATAAAAAGGAGCTTAAAGAAATTTTACCATTCTAATTTTGAAAGACAATAGAGGTCTAAGTTGATAGAAAACTCTCATCCTTTGTAATATTTATGAGGAACCAACAAATATCCCCATATTACCTTTTATTTTGTGTATTTTGAACTAACTTAGAGGGAATTATAAGGTATAAAATGAGTTTTTTACACACTATAAAATCAAGTAATGGTTCTTCATGGGGTTTATAAACTACCATGAAGAATAATAAGAGTAGTAAACCCTTGAGGGGGAGCTCAAATGGGGAGAAGATGTCATTTTTAAAGTTTTTAGCAGATCTATAATTCTTTTGGAAGCTTTAAAACTAGAGGAATGAGGCATTTTAATCACAATTAAAACCCATTAATATGATTATATACTACAAATTTTTGAAGGGGAAGTGTAGGTTGGTGAAAACATAAGAAAAAAAGGGGAGTTTGGTGATATTCATATGAACTGTTTTGATGGGTTTTTTTGAGATGTGTGTAGGTTACATACTTTTTTCATGATAAATATACTATTTAGTAGACCCCATAATGAGAATATGAGAATGAAATCACATGTTTGGTTGTTTATGGACAACATTGAAAAACATGGTTATGTACACTCGTTTTCTACAAAGTGTTAGTTGGCGTAAAATTATAATTTATTAACTAAATTATATTTTAGAAGAAATTCATGTGGTATCATACTTATCTAAAGTGGAAAAAGTTTTTATTAATATCTCAAAAAGGGAGAAGAAAATGGTTTCAAAAGAATCCATGTGAGATAGAAATTCCACCTCATATTTCAATTTTATTTCCTGTCAATAAGGGGGATAAAGAGAAGTAAACATATTGAAATAAAGTGAAGTGTGGTGGTATTGAGAAAAAATATAAAGGGGGAGATTATATTTCTTATTGGATTGAATTATATTTATTTTCAATAAGGAATATTGGGTGTTAAAGTATATGAAAATATATATTAGATGAGTTTTAGAGAAGTGATATAAGTTCTTCCATGTTAAATGGAACTGTATTTTGCAGATGAAGCTTGGATATTATACTTGGACAGGGTCAAGGAAAATTAGTAATTCATATTTGATGATTTATGTGATATTATTCAAGTTAAAAACTATCACTGATGTTGTAAGTACTATTTAAAATAATAGTGAATGAGTTTGGAAGTTGTTATCTAATGGATGAGTTGGAATTTGTTGTAATGCATAATAAAGAAATTATTAAAGAAGGTGAAGATATATATCCATTTAAATAATACGTTTTGTTGAGGTTTGAATATTTTTGAGGAGTTTTATAATGATTGAAGATGGGTTGAATGATCTCTAGTTTAAATTGTGTGAAGTTTGAAATTATAGTTCTAAAGTTGAAAAATATGAAAAAGGAATGGATGAATAAACATGTTTTTACCATCCATGTGAACATAATACTTGAGTTTGAGTCTATATAAGTATCATTTCTATAGGCATTAGTATATGTAAAAATCATTTTAAGTTCTATATAACCATTATCCAACTACACATCTGTCCATGTAAGGGTCGTCTTCCATCTATGTAAACATCATCCATGAGTCTACAAAAACATCATTATTTATGTTTCTTAAGAATAATTTGTGTAGGAATCAACTATAAAATTATCTCATACTTTAAAAATTTTTGAGAAAATTTTAGACTGAATAAAACTTTATAAGGATGTATTTTAGTAAAAATTTGAGGAACATCCAAAATAAATATTCTGAATAAAAAAAGATAAAAACCAGTCAATGAATGAACTGATATTCATGGATTCAAGTATAATGATACTTCAATAGGATTATGATTTAATCTGATAGTAAAGGAAGACCAACCATGGGATATAATGGTGCTATGAAGATTTCTATTCCACAAGAAGAAAAGCCATGCCACTACTGCATGATTCCATGCACATGTGGATGGAAATTTCAAATGACTTAAAGTTGTGGTTTTTTTGGGAAGTAGAAGATTGTGATATTAAAATATTTTGTGAAGGAAGGAAACCTAAATATTTAAGGAATTTAAAAGGAAGTATTGTATTATAATTTAAATTAGAAATAAAGTGGGAAATATGTTGATTGGTTTAAATTCGTATGGGAATATCACTGCCAAAGATCAAGGAGTTTCCAAAATTTCATTTTGGAAAAAAATATTATTCAAGATATTTTTTTTGAATATATATACGCATGAAAGAAGAAACAAAAAGTTTATAGAACTATATTGAGAGAACTCTAAAATATTGAGTTTGATAATTCTAAAGAACCGATATCTCAATACTTCATAGTATTATAGAGGAATGAAGAGATTGAATCAAGGAGGAATTCAAGGAGTAAACCCATGTATCTGAGTATTCATGGATGTTGTGAAAACTTAGATCATTAAGGATGTGAAGTGTGGTTTGAGACAGTAGTGTTTACCACCATTTTCCACTACATAATTTCTTTAATAAATATACATGTACAATTTATTTGATTATTATTTTTCTATAGAGGAAGATCTATATTGAGTTTTAAAACGAAATTAGGAGGTGGAAGAGATCTTTCTACCTTTAGGTTATAACATTTTAGTGGATAGTGTGAAGTTTCAAGTTCTCCTATGCAACTCAAGATCTAGAACCTAATGTAAATCTATGTTTAAAGGACTATAACAGTCCTTTTAGTTATAACCATTTATGCATATAGTGGGGAATATATGATTGTATGAACTAACTAACCACAACAAGAAATAGGATTTTAAGTTTAACCTTATAAATAATCATGTGCCACTCTCTCTTTACATCTACAACATATGAGGCAAGGCTGTGAGAATATATTGAGTGGATTAGGTCTATAAAAAGTCTAAGAGGTTGAGTTAAAAAGGAATAATTAGTAAAATAAGACCATTGATTCACCCCCTCTCAATGGTCTATCTAGCTTGGGGCATCACATATACCAAGTTTTTGAAAAAATATCTATCATTTCTGATGATATACAACATGCCATCAATACAATAATGAATTTCTTAATTTTATAAAATAAATTGACAAATAAAATAATATGGTAATGATTTTATGGCATTTATTGGTTTCTAAGTATTAACTAACACTAAATCAATGTAGTGGAAGACACTAGAAACCCAAATTCCCAAAATCTCCTAAGCATTGAAACCGAAACCTTGAATAAATAAATGAATAACATCATTTAACTTTTACTAAAGACCCACTGACACTATCGTTATCATGCATGATAAAGATCACTAAGAGGTAGCTGAAGGACTTCATCATCTATGGTGTATCCACATGATAATTCTAAATCACCCATCATATGGTCGAGACTCTCCTACCTTCCATAACATACTAGTGCCTAATATGGTAAATAGAGGAGAAGAGAGATTCATGAGGTGTGAGAGTTTCAACCATAATCTTACACAAGGATTTCATAAACCATTCTCATAGTGAATTCACCTTTATATAAGCCCTCAATAGACTCTTAAGTATTAAAGAATTAACTCATACATTATATAACATACAAGTTAAATCTTTTTCCATTAATGTATTCATCATAGGAATGAACCAATGATTATAACTTATCTTTCATCTCATGAAACATTATTATTTATGATAACCAATATGGAATAATTGAACATTAACCCTTAAAATCCATCTTCCATGTTAATTGTAAGAGGCTATAGTAACCATGCACTAATATTTATAGTATTTTGATGTAGACTAATCAAACAATACGATTGGTATAAGGTAGTGGAATGTTATAACACAAAAATCCTTATGATATACCCATATCATCACTTACAATATGTACAAATGCATCACAAAAATAATGGATTTAGGGAATATATATTTCAATCCACACATTCTCAATGAATCTCTGGATTCCATTCTTGAATATTTGAGTGCTAGCATAATAAAGACAAGTGCTTCACATCGTTCATTATTTGACCACAACAAAAAAGTTTATTTTGTTCCCTCTGTTTTCTTAAGAGGAAGGATGGGTAGATTATTCTCTCTAGGATTCAAAGAATTATAGTGAGTTTTTTTTGTGTGCACAATAAGTCTCACACCCTAAAAAATGACATAACTTGGAATTTATACACAAGGTTAAAATAATTAATATTGAATAACCACCATTTATAAATTTATTTATTCTTTGTAATCCCCATGTTAAATATTAATAATAATATTATCATTTCCGTTACATGTTCTTATTTAAATATCATTTCTTAAATAAATAAATATCTATTTATTTAAGTGGTATTAAATAAAAATAGATCATTTTCGTATGGCCATTAACTTGACCCATTAACCCTCCATGAAATTTATTGAACCGTGAATAATAAAATATTTATTCAAATAAACATTAATAAATAAATATATAAATAAATATTATATTCACTAAACTCATGAATAAATATTTATTTTAATATTCACGCAACAAAATAATTATTTATATTAATTTATTCACAAACCCCCCCAAATGAAATATTTTTATTTCAGAAACCCTTTTAAGGAAAAAGTGGGAAACCAACGAAATTCAAAATACAAGAAATTCAAACCTCATAATAAATTATCTATCCATTATAGAACAATTTAAAATCATTATAATTCCTTACCTTAAATAGACACCATTCAATGGAGGTAACCCCCATATCCAGATTGTCCTTAATGAGTTCCTTGAAGTGGAATGCCATTTTGTCCTAGGTTAGCACATGTTCCTGCAGGCTTGTTTTCCCCTCATTGAAACCCCGTATTAAGATCCTATTATGTTTATAAATCCATGAGTATTGTTATTAATTTATATTTAATTTCAATGGTATTTCAAACATTCTGTGATCATCCTCATTTGATATATTGATCAGGAATGATTCTTTTAACATTTCTTCCTTTGAGTGCATGATAAGCTCCTAGGTGTTTTCTGGTTCCACTTCCTCCTTATCTGCATTCAAAAAATCTATGGTAGTTTGTTCCTATACTTTTGTTTCACTCATATCATCAACATTTCGCTCCAAATATATGATAGACCCCTTATACTTACTCTTTAGACTGTCAGCAACTGCATTCAGTTTCTTTTACTGTAGTTTTCCTTTGCTAGAAGACCTTGTAATAAGAGGAATTGGAAAATTTGAGTAGTCCTTCCTTCTCTAAAAACTTCACATATGATTTATAAAACCATATGAATCTATGAGGGTGTTATTTTCTTTATTTTAAGAGTAGTGAAGGTACTATTCTGTGAGTTATGCTTCTTTAGGCTTTAAGGGCCAAGATTTTGAGAGAGATTCAGAATCCACTCCATTTTCTTCTAACCCACCTTTATGTTCTTACCCCTCATCAATCAATTCTTAAAACTTAGGGGAATCACCTTCTCCCAACATTGTAAAGAGGTTTTGAGAACTATAAACAGAAATGCTATCTTTAACTATGCATGTGAAAGAGGGAGACTTTCTGGCCTCACCAATAATCTGTTCATCAAGAGCCCTTTCTAGGCATGCCCTGCTCTCAAATCTTAATACATATCCCTATCCCACTGAAACAACCTACCTTTCATGATCCATATCCTCACTAGTGGAATATATCATAACCTTTTTTGATAAAAAAATAGTCATATCTAACATCATCGAAAAATGTGGGAGGTTCCTTTGAACCACTTCTTGGAACGGAAAACACCCCCACATCCTCAATGGAACCTCCTTGAGGTTTCCTCAATATGGAACTGATGACCAATTCATGTCTCAAATGAGCATAAAAATCCTCTATCAGTAGTTCAGAAATCAATTATTTCGACTCCTTCAATGTGATTGAAGGATGTCCCAACTCATTAGAACCCCATGGATCTACCTCAGTAGTTTTGCACACTGTACTAGAGTTCATGTTGAGTCTAGCCTTCCCTGTGTCCTATATGTGAAAATGGTCTCCCATAGAATTAGGGACCTCCTGATAATTTTAGACCAATCTACACCGACATAGAGTAACATCATGACCAAGATGACAACAAACCGAGTAGAAATAAACCCACAATTCATATCTAACCTTCTAATACCAGTGCATTTATCCCTCAACCTCTCTGAAAATATAGTCTAGAGGTTTCTTAAATACATCTAATTCAATAAAAATACTTGGAGATACAGGATGAAAAATAGCCCAGGTATGAGTATCTGAGTAGATAAAGAACACCACCATATTTCCAATCAAACGAAGAATCGGTGGATTTTGAAATGGTAGTGGAAGACCAGGCTAAGAAATATAGATAGCCATGATAATAGAATCATTCTGCATGTGAAAATCAAACCACAATCTAAATATAAAAAAAAGGGAACTTGAAAGAACTCAAAAATCATTGTCCAAAGTGGAGATAATATCTTCTTCATTTGTAGACCAAATCATAATGTTCCTTGAATCCAGAAGCCTAACAATCTTCTAGTCATGAAACTTCCACGAAGAGGAAACAAACCTATCGAAGTTATCTTCAGAGGGGTATCACTTCTTAAAATGAGTGACCAATGAGAGGTCCACCATCTTAGAAGCTCATGTGAACTCTAGGGGATAAAGTAGGACTGAAATAATACTATTATAAAATATTTGACTTTAGGGAAAACATCGATTGGGGGAAAAGGAGGAAGGGTTTTAGGGTCCGTGAATGGGGAAAATGGAGGACCGTGGGGAGACGATGATGGTGGAAGGGATTCCTCACCCCCAGCTGGATGGGGTCAAGGAGGGGAGGTGATAGCTCGACCATGACCTAAACCATCAGCGACAGTGTGGGGAGATGATGAGGGCAGGACAATCTTTTCACTAAACTAGTAAATAAGTAAATATTTATTTAATACCCTATGAATAAATAAATAAGATATAAAATTCAACAGATATATTCTAAACTTGAATATCTTATGATTTAATTTATGCAATCAAATTTACTAATAATTATTATTCAAAAAACTAAGAATAATATATATTCTTGATATTAAATTCACTATAATTTAATGAGACTTTTGATACACTTAGTGTGTGACCCTCTAGGAGTCTTTCTCAATGAAATTAGGAAATCTTACAAAAATTCCAATATCTACATATAGAAATATATCATGAAATCCATAGATAAATAATTCATTGTATCAATAATAACAACCTTTATACGAATGATTATGCGTAACATAATCCCCTTATATCGATATCTCATCCAGAAGGAAGCACACATGTGTCATCACCATATATGCAAGATTTATATTTATTTGATTTTTTGAAATGGACTCATCTATAAACTACCATAACCATGAATTTTTTAATATAGTTACATTTCAATAAAAGGTCCATAAATTTCTTATTACTTTAACTTAAAATGGAAATATAATTTCTTAACTTATTTAATTAATTTCATATCACTTGTGATGCACTGAACATATGCTACCTCGATGAGAGCATATGTCATAATAGTTTTTCATCCATACACAAAAGCACATGATTCATGTTATAATTTAACAATAATATCTAATCTAAGTACTAATAAACATGTTAAAATGTAGGAATATAAAATGATAGATAAAACTTGTGGAATTATTATTGACGGGGTTAAAGACCCATGTTTTCCTGGGTTGTAAACTTCTGGGGAAATTTTATTTTTTGGTTCCAAATTCTTATGAGGGAAAAATTATGATTTTATATATAATATGATCTCATATATATTTTATGATGATTCTATTGGTCTCAAAATGAGGTGTTTACCCTAGGGATGGAATTTGGTGATACTCTAAGCTGGTTGAATTTTTTAGAATATATTAATATTTATTTAATAAATATTAATTATTCTGTTTATGAAAACATTGATATCTCCTAAATTAAATCCCATATTGTAATTACAAATTCATGTTTTATTCCAAAATGGAGGGTTTTAACTAGGATCGGTATAAATTCCACTCAAGTTTTAGGACTAGGGTCAGACTATTTTAACATGGGTTTTATTTCATTTTAATTTTTTCTTTTTATTTCATTTTTATTCCCCCAACCCCTTTTTACCTAACACATATGTTTGTGGTGGGATGGGTATTCTTCTTATTATGTTATGTCGATCCAGGAGGGAAAGAGGGAGGAGGTGCTGTTAGGCTTTGTCTGTGGCATCAATTGGGACTAGATCAAGATGTAGCGAGTATGGAGCACGAATCTGAGCTTGAGCTTCAATAGTTTTTCCTTATGGTAGGATAATTATTTTTATTTTATAATTTTTTCTTATATATTAGTAATTTTTAAGTTTTAATATGATTATTGTACTGTTGGTGTGGCCCTAAGTTCCATCATGTGTTGATTTAGGGAAAAAATGAAGGTTTTAAGGGCTTTATAGGGGATTTTCATTTGGGAAACTCTTTTCACATGACATGTAGTTCAAGAACACATGTTTTTTGTTCTTAATTATTAGTATAGGGATGAAGATAAAGACTAAAAAACATATAGTCCATATATAAATTCCATGTATGGTGACTTGGGGTGTGGCTGAGTACTCATCCAAGCATCTTGTGTTGGGGAACATAGCCTTGTAGGGTATACGACCAGACCCTATGTTAGGTACATCGTTAAAAAGGGTGGAGAACTTGGATAGATACAATTTGGGGAACATATACAAGTTTCTCATTTTATTTACACTATTTTTAGGGTTTAAATATACTGTATAGTATGGAGATACATTCTAGGATGTGATAAGGCACATGCCTAGAGTAGGGTTTTGGTAGTACACACCATGAACTTAGGGGAACATGCCATGTTCTTTTAAATTTGAGTGGTTTTGTGTGTTTTTTCTCCTTGAATCTATAAATAGACTCAAGGGGAATCAATTCTAAGTGTTTTTCTATATAGAACATGATGGTAAGGACCTCATCATGATTAGAGGTCATTTAATAATTGATTCAATGATAGTGAGGTATGATAGATATGATTTCCTCTGAGATGATGGATTAAGATATCTCTAAGGAGATACATGATATTTGGATTAGGTTAGGGTCATGAGTATGTTGTGTAGACTTGGAAGAGGATCAAAAAGGTT
This sequence comes from Viscum album, assembly GCA_963277665.1. Taxonomy (NCBI): domain Eukaryota; kingdom Viridiplantae; phylum Streptophyta; class Magnoliopsida; order Santalales; family Viscaceae; genus Viscum; species Viscum album. The sequence continues at coordinate 276,272,476 of OY728123.1, read as the reverse complement.
CTTAGTTTTAGGTAGTATAGGGAGATCCCTAAATAGCTGTATTGAGAAATTACTTGAGGAAAAGAATAGGTTGGGTGTATAAGGATTGACCTAGGGTGATATTGAGGAACTCAATTGGAATTATTAAATCTTACTATAATGTGTCTAGTGGTTCTATAATGTGTTCATGATGATTTATAGGGATGTTATTCCTTTTAGGTGTCGAAATTGGACTTGAGTGTTGAGATCGAGATCAAGGAACCCATGTTGGGTGTTTATGTTAAGATGAGACATAAGGGACCCTAAAGGTATCCCTAGTGATATTTTTACCCCATAGAGAATGTTTATAGTTATGAGTATTTACAATTGTGAGTTTCACCTTAGAAACCAAATCTATGGAGTGGTAATGTTATAATTGTGATAAGGTTTGGTAGGGAACTTGAGAGATTGACCTTGATTACTTGAGAAGGGTTTAGAAGATAGAAAACCCATGTGTTATGATATGTCAGATGTTATGGGAGGGATACACTACCCTTAAGTCTTAGTAGCTTAATTCCTACCATATATGTAATTATTGGGTGGTTACCCAAGGTTCATATGATAATCCTGATGTGATATAAAGACTAGGTGACATCCTTGTACTTAGCTGAGATGAATATTGATATATAATTCCTTAGAAAATCCACTTGGATCGAGTTGAGATTAATATTAATATAGAATGATTTTTTCAATCCTCTTAGATACATCTATAATGACTATATGTTTAGAATTACTTGGGAAATCCCCATGTATTTATATGTGATTCCTATTTATATATAATGCATGATATGTCTATTAATATAGAATGCCATGGAAAATCCCCTTACATTTGGATGAGATGCCTATTGATATGGAACTCCTTGGGTAATCCCCTTTTATTTAGCTAATATTCTAATATATTTATAATTACTTGGGAAATACCCTTGGATTTGGATTAATGATTATCAATGAGGTGGAATTTCCCCCTCGATGAGATTACCAAGTGGGTTGCTATTCCCATAGATATATTATTTGATATTACTTAGTGAGGCCATATTCCCTTTGGGATAGATCTTTTTATTTCATAGGAGTAACTCCTAAGAATCAGATCATTTTTTTACTATTGGATTACTTAGGATTACCTGTAACGCCCCGACCCCAGTTACCTAGAGTCGGTGCATTATTACATAACATTGGCATGATCACAAGAAAGATCAAATCTCGAAAGACTGATTGGTTTAGTAGCCTTAGAAACACTAGATATATTCATAAGTCTTACATTACATCATAAAAATGAAAACTACAACAACATTTTTTCTTCATAGTCCACACTCATATCCCCACATACTATCCCTACAGGTTATTTATAAATTACTTCTTCACATCCTGGAAAAAATAAAACATTGAAAGGGGTGAGCTCAAATGCCCAGTAAAAATAACAATATAGTAGAAACTTTCATAAATAAGAATAAACATTTAAGGCAATGTATAAATAAAACAAAATCCTTTTAAACTTGAACTTCAACATAGTATGGAAAAAATAAAATGAAATAATGCCATTTATTTATTCACATGGATATTCTACAAATTGAATAATCACAAGCAATATCAATAACCACTTTCATAATGATGGAATGTATAATGCCAGACTATCATAACCACATAGCCAAGGCCTCGTGCCAAGACTACAAATAATATTTTTTCAAGGCCTTGTGCCAAGACACTAGTTTGTCTCATGAGACCTACCGATGCATCGAGGAGCTATAGCGGGCTCCACCCGTCACATATTAAGTCCAATGAATTCCTATATGAAAAGGTTTAAACATAACATAAACATTCATATTAAAACTATCATACGAAATGTCAATACTTCATCCATAAACCATGAATGGTATAAAAATAGCACATCCACAGTCAAACATATCACAAAACCTTCAATACAATATATAAGTTTTGTATCATAATAAATCAACATCAAATAAGCGTAAAATCCATCAAAGGATGTTGATATAGATGAAATCAAAACTCTTTTTAGAGTAATATATCTTTTTATTTTGAAATAATTTAAGAGTCAGATAAAATAAAACATTTTCTTTGAAAATATTCTTATAATCTTGTAAGGGAAGATTTGATGATTTTATAACAGCCGAAAATAGCCGCACCCGCCGTATAAGTTAAAAAAAACATTCTTACCTTAATTATGTCGAAAAGGTTAAAAAGAACCTTGTTTGGAAAACGACGGAAAGATTCCTTTATAAAACTCTTATAAAAGTCAAAAAAGGGTATAAATGAATTTAACCCATATTCTAGTAAATAGTAAAAATGTTTTGAAATACATTTTTAAGAAACATGGATGTGGATGATAAAGAAGTCCCAATAGATTATTACGTATAAACAACCTCGGATAATGAAGAGATTGCGAAATAAACCCTTACCTTATACTTTTCCTTGGTTGGGGGTAGGTTAACCTCCTGTATAATGGTGAAATAATTGTTATTAAATTATACAAGAATCATATACATTAATATGATATCATATATGATCTTTTAACATTGATTTGTTAATAATATCTTAGTATTATCGTTGTTTCGGGTGTTAACTTACTCGTTTTCTTTTATATGTTTTGTTACGTAAGCCATGTTTGTCATGGATAGGTTGTATCTTATTCATATCAATAATTATATAAAGTACTTAAACATTATTTTTAAATCATCAAATGATAATTATACTTGAATGGATACGATGGAGAATGAATCTCATCGCGTTCATGGAGACGGTAGTCCGTACGTACGCACGAGCGACAATATCATTCTTTTTATATTAAAATAATATATAATTGGATGGTATATCATATATATAGAATCATTATCATGTTATATTTATTATTTACATGAATTACACATCATTATTATACCCATCCAAATAATAATTTATTGAATAACAATTACACCACGACGTGGAGACGGTAAGCCGTACGTACGTACGTATGGTGACATGTTATTCAAAGGATGGATAGAATACTGAAATATGGTTGTAAAATGTTTATAATAACATAAAATATATATAATATACTGTAGTTATTATTTTATAATGATAGTAACAAAGAAATAAGAAGTGGAAGAAGAAAGGAACTTGAAAAAGGGTGGTGAAATCATTACCTCTTCTTCGGGTTCTTCCTTTTGATTTGATCAAAAGGGCTCCTTAAGTTGGATTTATGACTAAAGTAAGGCCTCTAGGATGAATTGAGGGAATTTTAGAGAGTATTTGGGAAGAGGTTGGCCGAACCAAAAGGATTTGAAGGTGTGAGTTAATGATAATGGAGAGTGCCCTTTTATAAGAGGGGTGAGGGGAACCTTTGGAAAAGCTAGAAATATTATTTTATAATAAATTAATATTCGGTTTCTAATGGATCTAAAGTATATTATTTAAAGTTTAAGGTGGGGATGGGTCTAAAACAACTCAAACAATAGAATTTAGACAGTTTTGGGTTACTATATTAACCTTATCTTTGGGTATTAACTCTTAGTTAATTAGTTTCACTTTTACAATGTCTCTTTGTATTTTTATATTATATGGTTAATAAACTTACTATATACATCCAAGAGACCCCCAAGTGGTCCATTAATGATACAAATATCATTATATAAGTCTCTTGTCCGAACCTTATATTTTTAGGAATTTAATATCAATTAATAATATAATAGTTTTTTTAAAAACTCTTTTATGTCAATTTTGAAACTATTCAATAATTGATTTTTGTAAAATCATAACAGAATTATTACTTCGAACAAAGTTAATTAAGTAAATCCTAACATGTCATATTAGCCTATAAAATTATTTTATTTCATAAAAAGTCCCAAATTATATTTATTTTTGTATTTATAATATCAATTATTTTAATTTTTTCACTATTATGGTAATTACTGCATCATCATTGTGTCATAAATAAATTAAATTATTTAATGTCTAAAAATTATAAATAAAATATAATTATGTATGAAATCATTTTATCTTTCTAATGAATATTTACAATCGAATTTATCTTATGTATAACCCTATATTAAAAATGTTTTAGTAAATAAACTTTGATTTTAACTCTTTTAACTCTTCTTTGAATTAAGTAATAATAAATGTCCTAATCTAATCCAAGTGGACCTAAATGATAATATTTTATTAATAAGGTTTTTCTGGTCGTGATAAACTTGTCCAATAGAATTAGGACATGTGTTAGGGTAATATTAATATCATTTTTACCCTTAATTACCCTATTTACTTTTAACCGTGATAAATAAAAGTAAAAAGTTACTATTCACCAAAAATTATTTTCATATCATTGAACCACGTTTTACTACTTGATATTAACTGTGTCTCTTGGATTTTAGAAATTCCATTCACAGAAGTGGTAAAATTAAGTTTTATGAAAAATTCAGTTTTTTAACTACCACTTAGTGGTTTCACTATTCATCAAAAATTGAAGCTTTTCAGTACGATGCCAAAATTTCACCCTAAGCTATAATTGATATTCCGAATTCAAAAATGATGTCTATTTTACAAAATTCCAAACATATAAGTTTAATGAATTAATTTTATAATTATTTCCCGCTGTCACAACAAATAGCGTGTTTTTAAGAAACAATAAATATCAAAAGATTGACAATTGTTTATGTCCAATTTCAAAGTGAAATTAATTCTAATGAACACCATTGGATAAAACGGTAAAAATATATTCTAATTATACTTTAAAACAAATCAATAATATAATTTATCACTATAAATAATTTTGATTAAAAAAGTTGTTTTTAAGTATTTTTCACTATTCATAAAAATTGGAAGTTCTCAGAAAAATACCAAAAATTCAAATTAGGATAATTTCGATATTCCGAATCCAAAAATGAAGTCCATTTTGAAATATAAAATATATATATTTCAAAATTTAGGTATTACTATTCATAACGGCTAGTTTGATTGGTTGTGGTGTGTTAGAACTTGATGTTGCGTACAACACACGCTATCACATTATTCAAAGAGAAGCGTACCGTAGAAGCTTGGGGTGTTACATTCTACCCTCCTTCAAATAATTTTGTCCTTGAAATTTCTAGAATACTACCACATGAAAAGACTCCGGTGGTTCTTAATCATAAGATCCTCGGGTTCCCACGTTGCCTCTTCCATCTTATGGTTTCTCCACAAAACTTTTACCAGACGCGTCGTCCGATTTCTCAGCACTTGTTCTCTCATATCAAGAATCTTGACGGGCTCTTCGCAATAAGACAGATCGGGTTCCTTTTCTAATTCCTCATAGGTGAGTACATGCATTGGGTCATGCATGTATTTCCTCAATAGAGATACATGGAACACATCGTGAACTTTAGAGAGACTTGGCGGCATTGCCAATCGGCAAGCTACAACCCCAATTCGTTCTAGAATTTCGAAAGGTCCGATGTACCTGGGACTCAATTTACCTTTCTTACCAAAACGTATGACTCCCTTCCATGGAGATACCTTCAGGAAAACATGATCACTAGCTTGAAATTCCAAATCCTTCCTTCGATTATCGGCATAGCTCTTCTGCCTACTTTGAGCTACTTTGATGCGATTTTGGAATACCTTCACCTTTTCCATCATTTCCTCCACCAATTCTGGACCTACAAGTTTTATTTCACCAAAGTCATCCCAACAGGTTGGTGTGCGACATCTCTTCCCGTATAACACTTCATATGGTTCCATCTGAATACTCGAATGGAAGCTATTGTTATAGGAAAATTCTACCAAAGGTAAATATTGATCCCACATACCCTGAAAGTCAAGTGAGCAAGATCTCAACATGTCTTCTAAGGTTTGAATAGTCCGTTATGATTTTCCATCTGTCTGAGGGTGGTAGGCAGTGCTCAAATGAAGTTCAGTATCCAGGGATTTCTGAAAACTCTTCCAAAATCTTGAAGTAAAATGGGGATCACGATCAGAAACAATCGATAGGCGTACTCCATGAAGTCTCACAACTTCATTAATATATAGTCTTTCTAGACGTTCCAGTGTTAGATCTGCTCTTATAGCAAGAAAATGTGCTGACTTGGTAAGACAATCAACAATAACCCATATTGCATCGTTCCTTCTAGGAGTATTTGGTAGCCCCATGACAAAGTCCATTGTAATATTGTCCCATTTCCACTCTGGTATGGGAAGAGGTTGCATGACTCCTCCAGGCTGTTGCCTTCTAGCTTTTACTTGTTGAAAAACCATACATCTTGACACAAAATAAGCAATCTCCCTCTTCATGTTGTCCCACCAAAAATGTTCCTTCAAATCTCTATACATTTTGGTGCTCCCAGTGTGTATAGAGAAATTGGAACTATGAGCATCATCCATCAATTCCCTTTTTAGATCAGGTATATCGGGAACACAAAGTCTCTTCCCAAATTTCAAAATTCCTTCTTCATACACAAAGTCTCTCAATCTCCCATCATTCATAGCTTTAATCTTCTTTTGAAATTATTCATCATCGGTCTGAGAACTCTTAATCCTTTCTAGTAAAGATGGTTTGGCAACCATTTGAAAAAGAATTAATGTTTCTCCTTCCATGGTTATTCCCATGTCCATCTTCACTAGATCCATGAAAATTGGATCCCTTTCAATTCTCATATTGTTCAAAACTCCATGATCTTTTCTGCTCAAAGCATCTTCCACCTTGTTTGCTTTCCCTGGGTGGTAGTGTATCGTACAATAATAATCCTTGAGTAATTCAAGCCATATCCTTTTCCTCATGTTGAGTTCTTTTTGTGAGAAAATATACTTCAAACTCTTGTGATCAGTATAAATCTCACATTTTTCACCATAGAGGTAGTGCCTCCATATCTTCAAAGCAAAGATCAGAGCTGCTAACTCGAGATCATAAGTAGGATAGTTTTGTTCATGAATTTTCAACTATCGTGATGCATAGGCAATAACCCTATCATTCTACATAAGGACACAACCAAGTCATTTCTTCGATGCATCACTATAAATAACGAACCCATCATTCCCCGATGGTAGAGTCAATATAGGAGCATTGACTAATGTTCTCTTCAGTTCTTCGAAACATTCTTCACACTCTTTTTTCCAAACAAATTTAACCCCTTTACGTGTGAGCTTCGTTAATGGGTTATCCAATTGGGAAAAGTTCTGGACGAAACGTCGATAATAACCAGCAAAACCAATAAAACTACGTACCTCAGTTATACTCGTAGGTGCTGGCCATTCTTGGATTTCCTTGGTCTTAGAAGAATCAACAGAGATTCCATCTTTAGACACAATATGGCCAAGAAAAGAAATCTCCTGAAGCTAGAATTCACACTTTCTAAACTTCCCATATAATTCATGTCTTCTCAGAATATTTAGGATAATGTGCAAGTGATTTTCATGATCTTTGTAGCTTTTGGATTGTACCAAGATATCATCAATAAATACCACCACAAATTCATCGAGATATTCCTTGAAAAATTTATTCATCAAATCCATGAATATAGAGGGTTCATTAGTCAATCAAAAAGGCATTACAGTAAACTCGTAATGCCCGTACCTGGTTCGAAATGCTGTCTTCAGAATGTCTTCCTTCTTTACACACAACTGATGGTATCCAGATCGAAGGTCAATCTTTGAAAACTATTGAGCTCCATGTAGTTGGTCAAATAAATCATCAATGCGAGGTAGGGGATACTTGTTCTTTATTGTTATATCATTGATCTCCCTGTAGTCGATACATAACCTCATAGATCCATCTTTCTTTTTAACAAAAAGAACAGGGGCTCCCCATGGAGAAAAACTAGGGTGAATAAATCCTTTATTACTCAATTCCTCTAGTTTTTTCTTTAGTTAGAATAATTCTACAATGGCCATTCTATAAAGGGTCTTTGATATAGGCCTTGATCCAGGAATTAAATCAATGGAAAACTCAACTTCTCATTCTGGAGGATGTCCAGGTAAATCTTCCGGAAATACATCTACATATTCTTTCACAACAGGTACATCCTCTATTTGAACATTCCTTTCCTCACCCATAGTCATTTATTTCTCTTCCTCCCTAACAATTAAATTTAGTTGAGCTACTGGGGGTGGATCTAGATAAGAATTAGGTGGTGACGATTCTGCTCTAAAGATAAGGTGTTCCTTATCATCATCATCAAAAATCGTAACCTCCTTCTTCTTACAAAAAATCTTCGCATCATAGTCCGAAATCCAATCCATACCGAGGATTATATCAAATTCAATCATAGGTATGACGATGAGATCAGCAGATAAAGAACATTTATGTGCTCTAATGAGGACTGATTCACAAAACTTGGTTGCAATGATACTTCCCTTAGGAGTTTTAACTGACAACTCCCTTGTTAAATCAAATTAAAAATATCTAATTTTCTCAGCAAACTGGGAAGATATGAAACAATGAGATGATCCAGAATCAAATAATGCATTTGCTAAACTTGAGGAAACCATTAAATTACCTACCACCACATCTTTCGGAGCTTCTACCTCAACAGTAGTGATAGCATAAGCTTGGCCTTGATCCCTTGGCCTTTTCTGAGGTAATTTCCCCTGATGCTTAGGACATTCATTTGCATAATGTCCCATCTCCCTGCAATTGTATCATTGAACATTGGTAGCTTCCTTCTTCCCTTTGTAATCACGAGCTTGGTGGCCTTTTTCACCACACTTGTAACAGACACCCATTCCCTTCAAGAAAGTACCAGGGTGTTTCTTCCCACATTTACCACATTATGGATATTCAAACTTTCCCTTCTTCCCCTTATTTCCATTCCCAGATTGATCAGCAGATCTCTTCTTCTCTTGCTTTGCTTTAAAGTCATAAGACTTAGAGAATTCCTTTTCAGTCTTGATAGCACATGAGACAATGTCTTCGTACGATGAAAAGGATTATGAGACTAATTCTCGACGGAGAAATGGTTTTAACCCATCAAAGAAACAATCAATCTTACTTCTTGGGTTACATATATAATCTATAACATACCTTGAGAACCATGTAAAGTTAGCCTCATACTTTGCGACATTCTTATCCTCCTTTTGTCTCAGACTCAGAAATTGCCTTTCCATATCTGCTCGATGGTCATGAGGAAATTATTTTTCTAAAAATAGATCTTTGAACTCCCTCCATTCCATATTTGATACTTCATCATCTTCCTTCACGTTTTGAATCAATGACCACCATTGATCAGCATCTCCAGTGAGGCGGTAAACTGCCATGATAACTTTTTCCCTTTCACTACTCCCCAAAGCCTGAAATATTTTCTCTAGGGAATTTATCCATTGCTTAGCTACTAAGGGATTTGTACTCCCATTGAACGTTGGTGGTTGTTTCCTCATGAATCGATCTAACATTGATCCTCCACACTGCGGATCAGGGTGCTCCATATGGGTAAGGTTATTATTCATAACCTGAGTGAGTTGTCCTAGTATGGTGATTAGATGATCGACACAAGTTTCATCACCAGCTCCACTATAATTATCTTGAGCAGGAGGGAAATCCCTACATGGAGTGCGTGCATTGATACAGTTTCTATTTCTTACACTAGGTGCCATTTCTAAACAATGGCATAAACTAGATCAGTTTTTGAATCAAAATACATAATCCCATACTTATAAAACACTTAACATAAATTGAACTATTTATGGATATAATCCATAATCATAAAAATGTTTTCTTTGAGGAATTATATACTCATAAACCCTTCATAATTATTTGTAAAGAAAATGAGAGTTATCCTAAGCATATCCCCCGGGAGTGTCGTAACCAAGAGTGCAGCAAGGCCCGTTGTCGTGCACCAGTTCCCGTTCAAGTCTAGCTCAAAGCGGTTTTTTCGGGTTTTACCCCTAGGTACATCTATGCCAGATCCGCCTCTACCTGCTTGTATCCAGACAGGGATGTATTGCTCGGAAAACTCACAAAATCTCTACAATACCAAAATTCTTAGAAGTTCTTTTATACTAATCCTCAAAGTCCATCTTAGGTCTATGTGCTCTAATCAGAGTTTATCTAAATCTAGCTTCCAAGGTTTGTACTAAACTTCCTCTGATACCAACTGTAACGCCCCGACCCCAGTTACCCAAGGTCGGTGCATTATTACATAACATTGGCATGATAACAAGAAAGATCAAATCTCAAAAGACCGATTGGTTTAGTAGACTTGGAAACACTGGATATATTCATAAGTCTTACATTACATCATAAAAATGAAAACTACAACAACATATTTTCTTCATAGTCCACACTCATTTCCCCACATACTATCCCTGCAGGTCATTCATAAATTACTTATTCACATCCTGGGAAAAATAAAACATTGAAAGGGGTGAGCTCAAATGCCCAGTAAGGATAACAATATAGCAGAAACTTTTATAAATAAGAATAAATATTTAAGGAAATTTATAACTAAAAAAAATCCTTTTAAACTTGAACTTCAACATAGTATGGAAAAAATAAAATGAAATAATTCCATTTACTTATTCACATGGATATTCTACTAATCGAATAATCACATTCAATATCAATAACCACTTTCATAATAATGGAATGCATAATGCCAGACTATCATAACCACATAGCCAAGACCTCATGCCAAGAATACAAATAATATTTTGTCAAGGCCTTGTGACAAGAAACTAGTTTGTCTCATGAGACCTACTGATGCATCGAGGAGCTATAGCGGGCTCCACCCGTCACATATTAAGTCCAATGCATTCCCATATGAAAAGGTTTAAACATAACATAAACATTCGTATTAAAACTAGCATATGAAATGTAAATACTTAATCCATAAACCATGAATGGTATAAAAGTAGCACATCCCCAGTCAAACATATCACAAAACCTTCAATACAATATATAAGTTTTGTATCATAATAAATCAACTTCAAATAAGCGTAAAATCCATCAAAGGATGTCGACATAGATGAAATCAAAACTCTTTTTAGAGTAATATATCTTTTTATTTTGAAATAATTTAAGATTCATATAATATAAAACATTTTCTTTGAAAATATTCTTATAATCTTGTAAGGGAAGCTTCGACGATTTTATAACGGCGGAAAATAGCCGCACCCGCCGTATAATTTAAAAAAAACATTCTTACCTTAATTCAGTCGAAAAAGTTAAAAATCACCTCGTTTGGAAAACGATGGAAATATTCCTTTATAAACATATTATAAATGTCAAACAAGGGTATAAATTACTTTAAACCATATTCTAGTAAATAGTAAAAATGTTTTGAAATACATTTTTAAGAAACATGGATGTGGATGATAAAGAAGTCCCAGTAGATTATTACGTATAAACAACCTCAGATAAGGAAGAGATTGTGAAATAAACCCCTACCTTGTACTTTTCCTTGGTTGGGGGTAGTTTAACATCCTGTATAATGGTGAAATATTTTTCATGAAATTATACAAGAATCCTATACATTAATATGATATCATATATGATCTTTTAACATTGATTTGTTAATAATATCTTAGTATTATCATTGTTTCGGGTGTTAACTTACTCATTTTTTTATATGTTTTGTTACGTAAGCCATGTTTGTCATGGATAAGTTGTATCTTATTCATATATAGAATGATATCAAGTACTTAAATATTATTTTTAAATAATCAAATGATAATTATACTTGAATGCATACGATGGAGAATGAATCTCATCGCGTTCGTGGAGACGGTAGTCCATACGTATGCACGAGTGACAATATCATTCTTTTGATATTAAAATAATATATAATTGGATGGTATATCATATATATAGAATCATTATCATGTTATATTTATTATTTACATGAATTAAAAATCATTATTATACCCATCCAAATAATAATTTATTGAATAACAATTACACCACGACGTGGAGACGGTAAGCCGTACGTACGTACGTATGGTGACATGTTATTCAAAGGATGGATAGAATACTGAAATATGGTTGTAAAATGTTTATAATAACATCAAAGTATATATAATATACTGGATTTATTATTTTATAATGGTAATAACAAAGAAATAATAAGTGGAAGAATAAAGGAACTTGAAAAAGGGTGGTGAAATCATTACCTCTTCTTCGGGTTCTTCCTTTTGATTTGATCAAAAGGGCTCCTTAAGTTGGATTTATGACTAAATGAAGGCCTCTAGGATGAATTGAGGGAAGTTGAGAGAGTATTTGGGCAGAGGTTGGCCGAACCAAAAGGCTTTGAAGGTGTGAGCTAATGAGAAGGGAGATTGCCCTTTTATAAGAGGGGTGAGGGGCACCTTTGGAAAATCTAGAAATATTATTTTATAATAAATTCATATTCGGTTTATAATGGCTCCAAAGTGGATTATTTAAAGTTTAAGGTGGGTATGGGTCGAAAACCACTCAACCAATAGAATTTAGACAGGTTTGGGTTACTATATTAACCTTATCTTTAAGTATTAACTCTTAGTTAATTTGTTTCACTTTTACAATGTCTCTTTGTATTTTTATATTATATGGTTAATAAACTTACTATATACATCCAATATACCCCCCAAGTGGTCCATTAATAATACACCTATCATTATATAAGTCTCTTGGCCGAACCTTAGATTTTTAGGAATTTAATATCAATTAATAATATAAAATTTATTTTAAAAACTCTTTTATGTCAATTTTGACACAATTCAATAATTGATTTTTTTAAAAATCATAACAGAATGATTACTTAGAAAAAATTTAATTAAGTCAATCCTAAAATGTCATATTAGCCTATAAAAGTAGTGTAATTTATAAAAAGTCTCAAATTATATTTATTTGTGTATTTATAATATCAATTATTTTAATTTTTTCACTATTATGGTAATTACTCCATCATCATTGTGTCATAAATAAACTAAATTATTTAATGTCTAAAAATTATAAATAAAATATAATTATTTAGGAAATCATTTTAGATTTCTAATGAATATTTATAATCTAATTTATCTTATGTATAACCCTATATTAAAAATGTTTTAGTAAATAAACTTTGATTTTAACTCTTTTAACTCTTCTTTGAATTAAGTAATAATAAATGTCCTAATCTAATCCAAGTGGACCTAAATGATAATATTTTATTCCTAAGGTTGTTTTTGGTCGAGATACACTTGTCCAATAGAATTAGGACATGTGTTAGGGTAATATTAATATCATTTTTACCCTTAATTACCCTATTTACTTTTAACCGTGGTAAATAAAAGTAAAAAGTTACTATTCACCAAAAATTATTTTCATCTCATTGAACCACATTTTACTAATTGATATTAAACGTGTCTCTTGGATTTTAGAAATTCCATTCACATAAGCGGTAAAATTAAGTTTTATGAAAAATTCAGTTTTTTAACTACCACTTACTGGTTTCACTATTCATCAAAAATTGAAGTTTTTCAGAACAATTCCAAAATTTCACCCTAAGATATAATTGATATTCCGAATTCAAAAATGATATCTATTTTAAAAAATTCAAAACATATAAGTTTCATGAATTAATTTTATAATTAATTCCCGCTGTCACAACAAATAGCGTGTTTTTAAGAAACAATATATATCAAAAGATTGACAATTGTTTATGTCCAATTTCAAAGTGAAATTAATTCTAATGAACACCATTGGATAAAATGGTAAAAATATATTCTAATTATACTTTAAAACCACTCAATAATATAATTTATCACTATAAATTATTTTGATTAAAAAAGTTGTTTTTAAGTATTTTTCACTTTTCATAAAAATTGGAAGTTCTCAAAAAAATACCAAAAATTCAACTTAGGATAATTTCGATATTCAGAATCCAAAAATGAAGTCCATTTTGAAATATAATATATATATACTTTCAAAAAGTAGGTATTACTATTCATAATGGCTATTTTGATTGGTTGTGGTGTGTTAGAACTTGATGTTGCGTACAACACACGCTATCGCATTATTCAAAGAGAAGCGTACCGTAGAAGCTTGGGGTGTTACATTCTCACCTCCTTCAAATAATTTTGTCCTCGAAATTTCTAGAATACTACCACATGAAAAGACTCGGGTGGTTCTTCATCATAAGTTCCTTGGGTTCCCACGTTGCATCTTCCATCTTATGGTTTCTCCACAAAACTTTTACCAGAAGCGTCGTTCGATTTCTCAGCACTCGTTCTCTCGTATCAAGAATCTTGACGGGCTCTTCGCAATAAGACAGATCAGGTTCCAGTTCTAATTCCTCATAGGTGAGTACATGCATTGGGTCAGGCATGTATTTCCTCAATAGAGATACGTGGAACACATCGTGAACTTTGGAGAGACTTGGCGGCATTGCTAATCGGTAAGCTACAACCCCAATTCGTTCTAGAATTTCGAAAGGTCCGATGTACCTGGGACTCAATTTACCTTTCTTACCAAAACGTATGACTCCCTTCCATGGAGATACCTTCAGGAAAACATGATCACCGACTTGAAATTCCAAATCCTTCCTTCGATTATCGGCATAACTCTTCTGCCTACTTTGAGCTGCTTTGATGTGATTTTAGATTACCTTCACCTTTTCCATCGTTTCCTCCACCAGTTCTGGACCTACACGTTTTCTTTCACCAACGTCATCCCAACAAGTTGGTGTGTGACATCTCTTCCCATATAACGCTTCATATGGTGCCATCTGAATACTCGAATGGAAGCTATTGTTATAGGAAAATTCTACCAAAGGTGAATATTGATCCCACATACCCTGAAATTCAAGTGAGAAAGATCTCAACATGTCTTCTAAGGATTGAATAGTCCGTTCTGATTGTCCGTTTGTCTGAGGGTGGTAGGCAGTGCTCAAATGAAGTTCAGTATCCAGGGATTTCTGAAGACTCTTCCAGAATCTTGAAGTAAAATGGGGATCATGATCAGAAACAATCGATAGGGGTACTCCATGAAGTCTCACAACTTCATTAATATATAGTCTTGCTAGACGTTCCAGTGGTAGATCTTCTCTTATAGCAAGAAAATGTGTTGACTTGGTAAGACGATCAACAATAACCCATATTTCATCGTTCCTTATAGGAGTCTTTGGTAGCCCCATGACAAAGTCCATTGTAATATTGTCCCATTTCCAATCCAGTATGGGAAGAGGTTGCTTGACTCCTCCAGGCCATTGCCTTCCAGCTTTCACTTGTTGAAAAACCATACATCTTGACACAAAATCAGCAATCTCCCTCTTCATGTTGTCCCACCAAAAATGTTCCTTCAAATCTCTATACATTTTGGTGCTCCCAGGGTGTATAGAGAAATTAGAACTATGAGCATCATCCAGAAATTCCCTCTTTAGATCAGGTATATCAGGAACACAAAGTCTCTTCCCAAATTTCAAAATTCCTTCTTCATACACAAAGTCTCTCAATCTCCCATCATTCATAGATTTAATCTACTTTTGAAATTATTCATCATCGGTCTGAGAACTCTTAATCCTTTCTAGTAAAGATGGTTTGTCAACCATTTGAAAAAGAATTAATGTTTCACCTTCCATGGTTATTCCCATGTCCATCTTCACTAGATCCATGAAAATTGGATCCCTTTCAATTCTCATATTGTTCAAAACTCCATGATCTTTTCTGCTCAAAGCATCTTCCACCTTGTTTGCTTTCCCCGGGTGGTAGTGTATCGTACAGTCATAATCCTTGAGTAATTCAAGCCATATCATTTGCCTCATGTTGAGTTATTTTTGTGAGAAAATATACTTCAAACTCTTGTGATCAGTATAAATCTCACATTTTTCACCATAGAAGTAGTGTCTCTATATCTTCAAAGTAAAGATCAGAGCTGCTAACTTGAGATCATGAGTATGATAGTTTTGTTCATGAATTTTCAACTGTCGTGATGCATAGGCAATAACCCTATCATTCTGCATAAGGACACAACCAAGTCCTTTCTTCGATGCATCACTATAAATAACGAACCCATCATTCCCCAATGGTAGAGTCAATACAGGATCATTGACTAATCTTCTCTTCAGTTCTTCGAAACATTCTTCACACTCTTTTGTCCAAACAAATTTAACCCCTTTACGTGTGAGCTTTGTTAATGGATTATCTAATCGGGAAAAATTCTGGAAGAAACGTCAATAATAACCTGCCAAACTAATAAAACTACGTACCTCAGTTATACCCATAGGTGCAGGCCATTCTCGGATTGCCTTGGTCTTAGAAGGATCAACAAAGATTCCATCTTTAGAGAGAATATGGCCAATAAAAGAAATCTCTTGAAGCCAGAATTCACACTTTCTAAACTTCCCATATAATTCATGTCTTCTCAGAGTCTTCAGGATAATGCGCAAGTGATTTTCATGATCTTCGTAGATTTTGGAGTATACCAAGATATCATCAATAAATACTACCAAAAATTCATCAAGATATTCCTTGAAAACTATATTCATCAAATCCATGAATACAGAGGGTGAATTAGTCAATCCAAAAGGCATTACAGTAAACTCGTAATGCCCGTACCTAGTTCAAAATGCTCTCTTCGGAATATCTTCCTTCTTCACACACAACTGATGGTATCCGGATCGAAGGTCAATCTTTGAAAAGTATTTAACTCCATGCAGTTGGTCAAATAAATCATCAATGCGAGGTAGGGGATACTTGTTCTTTATTGTTATAGCATTGATCTCCCTGTAGTCGATACATAACCTCATAGATCCATCTTTCTTTTTAACAAAAAGAATAGGGGCTCCCCATGGAGAAACACTAGGGTGAATAAATCCTTTATTACTCAATTCCTCTAGTTGTTTCTTTAGTTCGACTAATTCTACAGTGGCCATTCTATAAGGGGTCTTCGATATAGGCCTTGATCCAGGAATTAAATCAATGGAAAACTCAAATTCTCGTTCTGGAGGATGTCCAGGTAAATCTTCCGGAAATACATCTACATATTATTTCACAACAGGTACATCCTCTATTTGAACATTCCTTTCCTCACCCACAATCATTTATTTCTCTTCCTCCCCAATAATTGAATTTAGTTGAGCTACTGGGGGTGGATCTAGATAAGAATTAGGTGGTGACGATTCTGCTCTAAAGATAAGGTGTTCCTTATCATCATCATCAAAAATCGTAACCTCCTTCTTCTTACAATAAATCTTCGCATCATAGTCTGAAATCCAATCCATACCGAGGATTATATCAAACGAAATCATAGGTATGAAGATGATATCAACAGATAAAGAACATTTATGTGCTCTAATAAGGACTGATTCACAAAAATTTGTTGCAATGATACTTCCCTTAGGAGTTTTAACTGACAACTCCCTTGTTAAATCAAATTGGAAATATCTAATTTTCTTAGCAAACTGGGAAGATATGAAACAATGCGATGATCCAGAATCAAATAATGTATCTTCTAAACTTGAGGAAACCATTAAATTACCTACGACCACATCTTTCGGAGCTTCTACCTCAGCAGTAGTGATAACATAAGCTTGGCCTTGATCCCTTGGCCTTTTCTGAGGTAATTTCCCCTGATGCTTAGGAAATTCATTTGCACAATGTCCCATCTCCCTGCAATTGTAGAATTGAACATTGGTAGCTTTCTTCTTCCCTTTACAATCATGAGCTTGGTGGCCTTTTTAACCACACTTGTAACAGACACCCATTCCCTTCAAGCAAGTACCGGGGTGTTTCCTCCCACATTTACCACAGGATGGATATTCAACATTTCCCTTCTTCCCCTTATTTCAATTCCCAGATTGATCAACAGATCTCTTCTTCTCTTGCTTTTCTTTAAAGTCATAAGACTTAGAGAATTACTTTTCAGTCTTGATAGCACATGAGACAATGTCTTCGTACGATGAAAAGGATTGTGAGACTAATGCTCGACAGAGAAATGGTTTTAACCCATCAAAGAAACAATCAATCTTACTTCTTGGGTTACGTATATAATCTCCAGCATACCTTGCTAACCTTGTAAAGTTATCCTCATACTTTGCGACATTCTCATCCTCCTTTTGTCTCAGACTCAGAAATTGCCTTTCCATATCTGCTCGATGGTCATGAGGAAAGTATTTTTCTAAAAAAAGATCTTTGAACTCCCTCCATTCCATATTTGATACTTCATCATCTTCCTTCATGTTTTGAATCAATGAAAACCATTGATCAGCATCTCCAGTGAGGTGGTAAACTACCATGATAACTTTTTCCCTTTCACTACTCCCCAAATCCTGAAATATTTTATCTAGGGAATTTATCCATTGCTCAGCTACTAAGGGATTTTTACTCCCATTGAACATTGGTGGTTGTTGCCTCATGAATCGATCTAACATTGATCCTCCACGCTGCGGATCAGGGTGCTCCGTACGGGTAAGGTTATTATTCATAACCTGAGTGAGTTGTCCCAATATGGTGATTAGCTGATCGACACCAGTTGCATCACCAGCTCCACTATAATTATCTTGAGCAGGAGGGAAATCCCTACATGGAGTGCGTGCATTGATACAGTTTCCATTTCTTCCACTAGGATCCATTTATAAACAATGGCATAAACTAGATCAGTTTTTGAATCAAAATACATAATCCTATACTTATAAAACACTTAACATAAATTGAACTATTTATGGATATAATCCATAATCATAAAAATGTTTTCTTTTAGGAAGTATATACTCATAAACCCTTCATAATTATTTGTAAAGAAAATGAGAGTTATCCTAAGCATATCCCCCAGGAGTGTCGTAACCAAGAGTGCATCAAGGCCCATTGTCGTGCACCAGTTCCCGTTTGAGTCTAGCTCAAAGCGGTGTTTTTGGGTTTTACCCCTAGGTACATCTGTGCGAGAGCCGCCTCTACCTGCTCGTATCCAGACATGGATGTATTGCTCGGAAAACTCACAAAATCTCTATAATACCAAAATTCTAGGAAGTTCTTTTATACTAATCCTCAAAGTCCATATTAGGTCTATGTGCTCTAATCAGAGTTTATCTAAATCTAGCTTCCAAGGTTTGTACTAAACTTCCACTGATACCAACTGTAATGCCCCGACCCCAGTTACCCAGAGTCGGTGCATTATTACATAACATTGGAATGATCACAAGAAAGATCAAATTTCGAAAGACCGATTGGTTTAGTAGCCTTGGAAACAATAGATATATTCATAATTCTTACATTACATCATAAAAATGAAAACTACAACAACATCTTTTCTTCATAGTCCACACTCATATCCCCACATACTATCCCTGCAGGTCATTCATAAATTACTTCTTCACATCCTGGGAAAAATAAAACATTGAAAGGGGTGAGCTCAAATGCCCAGTAAGGATAAAAATATGGCAGAAACTTTCATAAATAAGAATAAACATTTAAGGAAATGTATAACTAAAAAAAAGCCTTTTAAACTTGAACTTAAACATAGTATGGAAAAAATAAAATGAAATAATTCCATTTACTTATTCACATGAATATTCTACTAATCGAATAATCACATGAAATATCAATAACCACTTTCATAATGATGGAATGCATAATGCCAGACTATCATAACCACAAAGCCAAGGCCTCATGCCAAGACTACAAATAAGATTTTGTCAAGGCCTTGTGCCAAGACACTAGTTTGTCTCATGAGACCTAATGATGCATCGAGGACCTACAGTGGGATCCACCCATCACATATTAAGTCCAATGCATTCCCATATGAAAAGGTTTAAACATAACATAAACATTCGTATTAAAAATAGCATACAAAATGTCAATACTTCATCCATAAACCATGAATGGTATAAAAATAGAACATCCACAGTCAAACATATCACAAAACCTTCCATACAATATAGAAGTTTTATATCATAATAAATCAACTTCAAATAAGTGTAAAATCCATCAAAGGATATTGACATAGATGAAATCAAAACTCTTTTTTGAGTAATATATCTTTTTTATTTTGAAATAATTTAAGAGTCATATAAAATAAAAAAATTTCTTTGAAAATATTCTTATAAGCTTGTAAGGGAAGCTTCGACGATTTTATAACGGCGGAAAATAGTCGCACCCACCGTATAAGTTAAAAAAAACATTCTTACCTTAATTCCATCGAAAAGGTTAAAAAACACCTTATTTGGAAAACGACGGAAAGATTCCTTTATAAACCTCTTATAAAAGTCAAACAAGGGTATAAATTACTTTAAACCATATTCTAGTAAATAGTAAAAATGTTTTGAAATACATTTTTAAGAAACATGGATGTGGATGATAAAGAAGTCCTAGTAGATTATTACGTATAAACAACCTCAGATAATGAAGAGATTGCGAAATAAACCCTTACCTTGTACTTTTACTTGGTTGGGGGTAGGTTAACCTCCTGTATAATGGTGAAATAATTTTTATTAAATTATACAAGAATCATATACATTAATATGATATCATATATGATCTTTTAACTTTTATTTGTTAATAATATCTTATTATTATCGTTGTTTCGGGTGTTAACTTACTCATTTTCTTTTATATGTTTTGTTACATAAGCCATGTTTGTCACGGATAGGTTATATCTTATTCATATCCAGAATGATATCAAGTCCTTAAAAAATTTTTTTAAATCATAAAATGATAATTATACTTGAATGGATACGATGGAGAATGAATCTCATCGCGTTCGTGGAGACGGTAGTCCGTACGTACGCACGAGCAACAATATCATTCTTTTGATATTAAAATAACATATAATTGGATGGTATATCATATATAAAGAATCATTATAATGTTATATTTATTATTTACATGAATTACACATCATTATCATACCCATACAAATAATAATTTATTGAATAACAATTACACCACGACGTGGAGACGGTAAGCCGTACGTACGTACGTATGGTGACATGTTATTCAAAGGATGGATAAAATACTGAAATATGGTTGTAAAATGTTTATAATAACATCAAAGTATATATAATATACTGGATTTATTATTTTAGAATGGTAATAACAAAGAAAGAAGAAGTGGAAGAAGAAAGGAACTTGAAAAAGGGTGGTGAAATCATTACCTCTTCTTCGGGTTCTTCCTTTTGATTTGATCAAAAGGGCTCCTTAAGTTGGATTTCTGACTAAAGTAAGTAATCTAGGATAAATTGAGGGAAGTTGAGAGAGTATTTTGTCAGAGGTTGGCCGAACCAAAAGGCTTTTAAGGTGTGAGTTAATGATAAGGGAGAGTGCCCTTTTATAAGAGCGGTGATGGGCATCTTTGAAAAAGCTAGAAATATTATTTTATAATAAATTCATATTCGGTTTCTAATGGCTCCAAAGTGTATTATTTAAAGGTTAATGTGGGGATGGGTCTAAAACCACTCAACCAATAGAATTTAGACAGGTTTGGGTTACTATATTAACCTTATCTTTAAGTATTAACTCTTAGTTAATTAGTTTCACTTTTACAATGTCTCTTTGTATTTTTATATTATATGGTTAATAAACTTACTATATACATCCAAGAGACCCACAAGTGGTCCATTAATGATACACCTATCATTATATAAGTCTCTTGGCCGAGACTTATATTTTTAGGAATTTAATATCAATTAATAATATAATATTATTTTTAAAAACTCTTTTATGTCAATTTTGACACTATTCAATAATTGATTTTTGTAAAAATCATAACAGAATGATTACTTAGAAAAATGTTAATTAAGTCAATCCTAAAATTTCATATTAACCTATAAAATTATTGTAATTCATAAAAAGTCTCAAATTATATTTATTTGTGTATTTATAATATCAATTATTTTAATTTTTTCACTATTATGGTAATTACTGCATCATCATTGTGTCATAAATAAATTAAAATATTTAATGTCTAAAATTATAAATAAAATATAATTATGTAGGAAATGATTTTATATTTCTAATGAATATTTACAATCGAATTTATCTTATGTATAACCCTATATTAAAAACGTTTTAGTAAATAAACTTTGATTTTAACTCTTTTAACTCTTCTTTGAATTAAGTAATAATAAATGTCCTAATCTAATCCAAGTGGACCTAAATGATAATATTTTATTCCTAAGGTTGTTTTTGGTCGAGATACACTTTTCCAATAGAATTAGGACATGTGTTAGGGTAATATTAATATCATTTTTACCCTTAATTACCCTATTTACTTTTAACCGTGGTAAATAAAAGTAAAAAGTTACTATTCACCAAAAAATATTTTCATATCGTTGAACCACATTTTAATACTTGATATTAACTGTGTCTCTCAGATTTTCGAAATTCCATTCACAGAAGCGGTAAAATTAAGTTTTATGAAAAATTCAGTTTTTTAACTACCACTTAGTGGTTTCACTATTCATCAAAAATTGAAGTTTTTCAGAACAATGCCAAAATTTCACCCTAAGCTATAATTGATATTCCAAATTCAAAAATGATGTCTATTTTACAAAATTCAAAACATATAATTTGTATTAATTAATTTTATAATTAATTCCCACTGTCACAACAAATAGCGTGTTTTTAAGAAACAATATATATCAAAAGATTGACAATTGTTTATGTCCAATTTCAAAGTGAAATTAATTCTAATGAACACCATTGGATAAAATGGTAAAAATATATTCTAATTATACCTTAAAACCACTCAATAATATAATTTATCACTATAAATTATTTTGATTAAAAAAGTTGTTTTTAAGTATTTTTCACTATTCATAAAATTGGAAGTTCTCAGAAAAATACAAAAAATTAAACTTAGGATAATTTCGATATTCTGAATCCAAAAATGATGTCCATTTTGAAATATAAAATATATATTTTTTTTCAAAAAGTCGGTATTACTATTCATAACAGCTAGTTTGATTGGTTGTGGTGTGTTAGAACTTGATGTCGCGTACAACACACACTATCACATTATTCAAAGAGAAGCATACCATAGAAGCTTGGGGTGTTACAATACCTATTAGGAATCAGTTCTTTCACCCACTACTATATGACCATTGTGCCTGGCACTAGTTGGCCCAATTATGTGATTTCCTCAGAGACATATGAAACTGGGCAAATTGGGTTTGTTAGATCCTAGGTGACACATCAAAACCTATGAATTGATAGTTTTTATTATTATTTATCTTATTCTAGTTGTTAATCTTATAGTATTATCATATTTTGTGCACATTCACTTGTTTATGATAGTAGATATTAGGTACACCATTGGGTCTGGCCTACTGAGAATTTATTTCTCACCCTCAACACAGAAAATTTGGTACATGTGTAGACCATATATCTTTTTTTAGGATAAGTATGGTTCATTTCATGGACATGATAGAGGCCTAGTGTTGTGTGACTAGGAAATAGTATTCAATAGGGATTTAGAGGCCGAGATTGTAGTATGAATTGTGGATGGTAACTGATACTCATTTATTTTCATTTCTTTTATTCTTTTTGTATATGTGATTAGCCCAGTGGGTGATCAACTATTGTATACTATCATGACCATGATCTTTTATGGTTTCTTTCACATTACATTTTATATAGAATGGTTATTTTATTTGGTTATGTGAACTTTGATTTATTAGCATGGATGTTACTTAGTTATTTTTCCACTATTTTCACTATTATATGAGGGTATACTCTTCTCATTCTAACACCCTAGGCTCTTAGTGCTAGTCGACAACCTTTGGTGTACAGGGAGGCATGATTTAGGTCACATGGTAACTGTCAGTCCGGGTACTATTGAGTGGTCTGAGGTGGAGAGATGTTATGAAGTGGTATCAAAGCCTTTTATTTTGTGTTAATATTTGGGTAGATAATAGATATGTGATATAGGAATGTATCAGATATTATGATGGTCCTTGTAATTGTGTATAGTGATCACATTTTTTGATGGAAAGTCCAGGTTACTAGGGATATGAGATTTCCATTCTTGGTTTTAATTTTTTTACAGTTGTATGATTTCACCTAGTGTGACGAAATTGAGTTTTGGATTTTTGATTTATTCAATTTTTTATCTTGGTTAATTGGAAAGAGGACCATAAATATGCACGATTCTTGTCATGTAAGACTCATCTGACATGCGTGTGCCTATGTGTGATTGATAACACCGATGATAGAGGTTTTAACTATTTAAAGTTTCAATAACAACTTATACAAAATCTTCCCATATAAATTTTTGGTGGTATTCCACTCAGCTAAACCATAATATATTTCTTCCATTGATAGGTCATATTGATTCTACAGAGGGATAATCCTTGATAATGTTTATAAATTCCCCCTATGTAAGGGATGTTTAGTGACCCTGGTGGGTCGGTTTAGACACTTGATTCCCTGGTACTAATTCTAGATATAAAATAGTTTTGATTACATAAAGTTTCAATAACAAACTATATGATGTTTTACTATATAGATTCTTGGTAGCATAATACTTAACCGAACCATGTGACTATGGTATACTTGACACATATTTTTATAGGAGGATTACACTATACATAAATATATGTGGATGATATCATGATTGTAGATGCCAAAAAGCGCTCAAGGGCTGAATAAGGTTTCCAAAAAACAAAGCGAAGTCATATTCAGACCCAGGGACCCCATCTGGGGGGCCCTAAGGGGCCGCGTGAAATAAATCCATAGGCGCATGAAAAATTTATGCCCCACGCAGAATGTTCCAGGATTTGCGAAAGGTCAGCGGCGGGGGTGCAAAATATTTCACGCCCCACCCCGCGCAGCCGACATTCTGCGCCGCCGCCTCCATCGCACA
Source organism: Viscum album (assembly GCA_963277665.1). Taxonomy (NCBI): domain Eukaryota; kingdom Viridiplantae; phylum Streptophyta; class Magnoliopsida; order Santalales; family Viscaceae; genus Viscum; species Viscum album. Next base: position 276,247,755 of record OY728123.1, on the reverse strand, counting down.
ATTATTTCATGCCAAACTAGTTTCCGAGCCACCAGACACCTATAAATAGAAGGTGACCCCCTTCCACTTCAGGGATGAAGAATCTAAACTGGATCTCGTACACAAAATTCATCTTCCGCACGCGCAAAGTTGGCCTTCAGGTACAATTTTTTTCGCGCAAAGTTTCCCAAGGGTCCACCTTCGTGCAAGATCCCCATGGTTTAGACTGAATTCCAATCCCTTCCGGGTACGCCCCTTGTGCGCAATCCCTTACAATTGTGCTAAGGCTGGCCAATTGTGCACAACCTCTTCCATTGCACGCACCCCTGCCAATTGCGCACAATCCCTTAAATTGCGCACACCCCGATCATTATGCACAGTCTCTACCACTTGCGCGCGCATTTTTGCCCCTTGCACGCAATCCTTCTAGTCGCGAACAAAGCCTTGGCTCAAATTCCACGCAAGCATCACCAATTTCATGCCAGATCGGTGTTTTTCACTCAGGTCTACTTATTTCGCACAAACCTCAAAAGTTGCAGTCAATCCCCTCGAGACCTCTCATCTCGGTGCTCCCTGGGCTCCCCCTTGTGCGAGCGCCCAATGCTCTTCTTATGGGTGCCATTCACGGGTGTCTCTCACGCCCCGAGCATCCACATCATGCACCATTTTTCCCATGAGACCTTCTAGTCTTATACAAAGTAACTTCAAAGTCCCCTGGATGACACCACCTGTTGCGTTGCTTTGCCTCATGCTTCTTCGCATAGACACAATAACAGCTATTGCTTCTTCGCATAGCCACGCTAACGTGGACCCCTTGATGGTTTGCTCCAAGACGCCCCCTTGATATGGCGTTGCCGATGCCTTCCCTCCCACAAGGAGTAGAGAAGACCGGTTATGTAAGCCCTAGGGGTTTGGAGCAAACCCACCTCGTCCAAGATGCAGGACGTTAAAATGCCAAACACCATCGTCCTTAGCACATGAAGTTAAACAGTGACCTTGCCCCATGCCACGCATGCAGGGCCCCCCGCCTTGGACATTCTTCACGCCCACTCGTCTCCATGGGGATGGGATCACCCCTCACAGGGGATGATATCCTCCTTATTGGAGTGGAATTTGTCCATGGGGGAAAGGGAAACCACCTTGGCATAAGCCCCTAGATTTTCTTATAGGAGGAAGTACCCATGGTCCTCCTTTCATATTCGGTCCCTAGGGCTAGTGAAAGGCATGGTGAGGAAGGGTGATTCTCCTTTCTTCGGTTCCAAGTCCCTCTCCCGTTGCGCTTTGTCACCTCGGGCCTCCATCCTGGAGTAAGCCCCGACATCTTGGGCTGCTAACCATGCATAAGCCCCTTCTTACTCTTTGGGCCGCTCTATGTGTAAGCCCCACTCCACTTCCCATGAATGCACCTTTCACAATGTGATCGTCAGGTCTCTGCTATCTCTTGTTTCTCACACTGAGCATGACTCATGTGAGCTTAGATTAAGCACCGAACATGACCAAACACCTTGGACCACCTCATAGTGTAAGCTCCAAACCATCCCGGACTACGGGGAATTTGATCCATGTCAAGGCATGGTACGTAGGAAGCCTCCACGAGGTTCAAGCCCCACAACCAACACCTTGGGCCGCCTTAGAGTGTAAGCCCCAAACCATCCTGAACTACGGGGACTTTGATCCATGTAAAGGCATGGTATGTAGGAAGCCTCCATGAGGTTCAAGCCCCACACCCCCTAACACTTGGGCTGCCTCAGAGTGTAATCCCCAATCCATCTCAAACTATGGGGACTTTGATCCATGTCAAGGCATGGTACGTAGGAAGCCTCTATGAGGTTCAAGACCCACAACCAACACCTTGGTCCACCTCAGAGTGTAAGCCCCAAACCATCCCAAACTACAAGGACTTTGATCCATGTCAAGGCATGATACGTAGGAAGCCTCCACGAAGTTCAATCCCCACAACCAACACCTTGGTCCGCCTCAGAGTGTAAGCCCCAAACCATCTCGAACTACGAGGACTTTGATCCATGTCAAGGCATGGTACGTAGGAAGCCTACACAATGTTCGATCCACACAAACAAAACCTTGGGCTGCCTCAGAGTGTAATCCCCAAACCATCCCGAACTACGGGGACTTTGATCCATGTCAAGGAATGGTATGTAGGAAGCCTCCACGAGGTTCAAGCCCCACACCCCCAACACTTGGGCCTCCTTAGAGTGTAAGACCCAATCTATCCTAAACTACGGGGACTTTGATCCATGTCAAGGCATGGTACATAGGAAGCCTCCACGAGGTTCAACCCACCAACCGGTCATTCCGACCCCCTTCACATCGGTTCTCCCCCGTCCCGCATGACGTTAAACTATATTCACCATCTGAACTACGTGGTCTTTGATTCCCCACCATGGGGATACGTAGGAATCCTCCATGAGGTTAAATCCCATCACTCATGTATCATCCTGATCTCTCCCTTGATCCCATCAGGAAGCTCATGCCCTAACCCGGAGGTTTCACTTCCTCTGGGTCCCATCTACGAGTCCATTCTCACGGGTTTCCTCCTCTGGTGTCCCATCGTCTCATCGAACTACGCGGACTTTTATTCCATGCCATGGGGATACGTAGGAAGTCTCTTCAAGGCTCAAGCCCAAAACTATCATCACCCCCAAGATGGTTCCATCCCATTCACCATCCAATTCATAGAACCTTCTATCACCCTTACTGATCCTAACCTGGGCCGCCACATCCCGGTGGGATCATGCCACCCCTACTCTCTATTACATAAAACAACATTTGGGAATCCACCCATGTGTTAGACCCGGTATCGGCGTTCCCTCTAGGGGGTTACTCCATCTGATCCACTATAATCAGTGTTCTGATCAGTATGATCCGTCTTCGCTGGACGTTAAACTTACGGCATACCCTGTGTTAAACATGGGAAACTGAGGAAAACCTCAGATTCATGCCTATGGCATATGATTTCCCACGTTCAATGTGGGATGCCTCAGGATTCCTTACCCTTGAGAAGCCCTATAATAAGGGACATAAGACAGGAATGTCAACCCCCCAGCATCAAGACATGCCAGTGGTGCCCAATGTGACTACTCCCCTAACCGAAGGTTGCTGACCTGACCAGACCCCTTGGAATGTCTTGACAAAAGTAGTGTAATTAACTGGTATCCACAAAGATATGGCACCAGAAAGAGTTTCACGAACAATGTCTTAAATCTATGAGGTATATCCAGACTAGGTGACGATCTCTGAGGAGGAATCCATGGAAGGAAGAACCGACATCCCATCATCCCGTTTCAATCAAGGAGTAGACATCCCTGAATAAGGAGTGGATGCAGCCCGCCTTTGGAAAGCAGGAATGCGGGGCAACAGCTGCGCGCCCCGACAGAAGTGTCAGAAATAGAAATGGTGAACCCAACGTGAAATTATTCTCCTCAATACGAGGACTAGTAGCATTTGAGGCACCAATGTATTGGCTCGTCATCGGACCTAGTCATCCGGCACTAGGTCCCCCAACCAAATACAGGTCCTGACGTGAAACTTGCCAGTAGGGGCAGTCGGGACGTTGATCATTCCATTCTGCGATTTTGTTAGTGTGGATCCCTATTAACGTCCATGGAAGACGGAACAATGCTGGGGCACTGGTTGTCAATTTCTTTTCCTATCAGTATTAATGGGTTCATCTCCATGCTTACAGGAATCAGGTTGTTGCATCTGGTACCCGATCACCACCTGCCCACTGGTGCATGGGCAGGGGAAATACAGATGTGACCACCCCACGCGGTTCTGCCTCTTCTATGACGACTTCGACCATCCCGACTGCTGGGCACCCACTCCCCCTCTCCCCATTGGAAATTATCCAACGAAGGGTAATTAATGACCTTATTTGCAGGTATGAAGAGGAGGGGATCATCCCCACTAGGGATATGGCCCTCCTAGATCTTGAGGTGGCCGTGCCTCGCCGTCAACACTGCCCCCGAGGGCCGCACAGGGAGCCGATACTCCCAACCCCAACATTCAATCATTTCAAGAGTTTGTCCCCAGAACACCTTGACAACTCCCTCCCCTACGCCGACGAGGTAGGGGATACTTGGGTCGGCCCGATCGGAGTCCCGCTTCAAGGGCTCCTGGTGAGGGCCCCCACCAGGCTGCGTCAGCATCGCTTCCCAGTTCCCCAAGCCAAGAAGCATGTAAGCCATGCGCCTTCACCACCGGATCCAGTTAATCTGACCCAACGCCATCGTCAGGCTCAAAATGAAGAGGATTCACGTCGTGGGGCATCAACGTCAGCGACTACTATGGCCCGATCCACCGCTGACTCACATCCCCAACTCCCTGCGTACGTTGAGCAGGGGTAGTTATACGCCTGGCCAGGATCGAGGCCTCAACCGCCCCACGGGCAGGCTGGGTTGACTCTCCCGGTCGCCGACATCGGCGATGGCCGTTGCGGACCAATCTACAACAATGTCGTCCAGTGCGGAGGCCCACTCCATGCCGCCACTACGGAAGGTGAGGGCCCTCCCTACTTCTAACCCCAGTTTGGAGGTCTTCCCCGCGCCACCTTCAACCCAAGAGAGGGTCTTCCCCGTGACAGTAACACTCTATATGGGGGCCTCTTCCATGCTCACTACACCGGGTACGGGGTTACTCCCCCTGCCGCAGACCGCAGGTATGCAGACATTGCATGTCCGGTCACTCGCCAACATGGAGGTCCTCCACATGTCCCCGTGCCAATCGGCGAAGGTCCTCCTCGCCTTAGCGGTCGGAGAGGTGGAGGCCAACTTCACTTCACCAACACCCAACATGGATGTCCTCCTCATGTCCCTTTCAACATCTGCCCCGGTGCTCCTCGCATCGCGGCCCACCCTAGCGGGAGATCTCTCCACCCCAACACCAGTATGGCCAAAGGACCTCCTCGTGCCAAAAGTGGGCCTTTCCCCAAAGAGCCACCAAGGGGCAGGAGAGAAGGTGGTCACTGCCGCAAGAGGAATTCTGGGGAGGGCTAGACAGGAATCAAACTAGTCCGCTTCTCAGAATCCGAAGCGGAGTGTGACTCAGCACATGAGCCCTCTCCTCAGTCCTCCGAGTCAAGGGCTGGGGCAGGAACGAGGCACATCAGCCTCGTACTCCCGGAATGCGAGGTCCATAGGATCCCTGTCTCCCTCCAAAGGTATATCCAGGAGGATGAGAACCCGGCGTGTCCCCAGGGACCGACCGCACAGTCACCACCGTCATCTCCGGAAGTTCCCCTGTCTCGGCTAGGGACTACAGAGAGCTATTTTGGGGGTCAATGGCGGAAGAACACGACATAGCTCACCATCAACAGGAGCTGATGCTGTGTCAGGATATTTGGTCACTGGGCCATCCTATCTTGATATAACAGCCATGTTTCTACAATCCTAAGAGGAAAGCCCGAGGTTTGGCGGCCAGTCGGCCCACTCTCCATATTCTCCGCCGGCCAGCACTCCGTCCTAGCGATCTGCCTCAGTCCCGCTGCCAGTGCCTCAGCCACCCCTAGTTGATGAGTTGGGAAATCAAGGGCCAGACCCCTAATCTGAGCCAAGGATCTTCTGGACCATCCTCATGGCAGACCACTTCCCAGAGAAGTTTTGGCCGGTCACATGACCAGATTTTTGTTCGCCAAAATCTCTCACCCCGAAGGATTTTGAATGTTTCTGCCAGAACCTTTGGGTGACCCACTTCCATCTTCTCCACCAGTGAGTAACTTATCCTAGGATCCAATTTCACCTTGAAGACATCAGTGAACAGTGCCATCTGGTTTATCTGGCTGCACTCCCCGTGGTCCAGCACCCCGAGTCACCTGGTCACCACAGGGCCCTCCAACAACAGTGCGTTCATAGTTTCCAAGTACTCCAAAAAGTTATTAAGGAGGATACCCCCCACATGTAAGTCTGTTGCTGGGGGCAGTACGCTGCCCTTCTCTGCAGTTCTATTCACTGGCAGCCCGACTCTCTTGGCAACATTGAGGACATGCCCCCGAGAAGAGTTGCGGTCAACATGATCGATCTGTCGGGAGGAGAAAATGAGCAGGAGATTTTTGATGGGAACGTCCTCCCTGAGGACATGACACCACTACTGGACCCATCAGAGAGTATTAATCATCAGCAGAGGAACCTCCTAGGTCTCCCTCCGCCCACCGAGGTATTGGTACTCAGCCAAAATGTCAGTAAGGGAAAAGAGCATGTCGGAGCTGTCAAGCACTCTGAACCACAAACTTTAGTACAAAATACGGAGGAGGATCATGAGAAATCCACATTGCACCCAAAACTTACTGAGAATAAGAAGTTGTTTGATGAGATTCTTGAAGAACACGTTGCAGAGCGATGACCCGATTATGGGGATCCTAGGCCAGGGCAACAGGGGCAGGGACAACTACTCCTTGGCGAGCTGCCCCTAGGCAACCCTGATCATGCCGCACTCACTAATAGGATGGAATCTGGAGCTCACAGAAAGAGGGTGCGGTATGTCTCACCAAACCCTCCTGAATGGCGCGACAATCCAAGGAACCCCACTCAGGCTCCTCCGTCAGCCCCAAAGGTCGCTCCACCAGCCACTCTGCAAGCCGCTGAGCCTGCCTACCGCATTGAAGAACCCAGCAACACGCTCGTGGTTAGGGACCCCTTCAAGATAGGGACCCACATTCATATGACCCAATGGAGGCACTCATCGCCAACCTATAGGATTTGGAAATGCGATAGGTGGCCATCCCACCCGATGACAAGCCATACCCGACGTGGGTGGATGATATGTCACCCCCCTCGGGATTCAGAAACCCCACCTTCTCCCCCTTTAATGGGATGGGGGAACCACCACATCAACTGGCCCACTTCAACTCAAGGTGTGGGCCTATGCTAGGGACTCCAACACAGTAGGAGGCTGCCAAGCTCCGCTGTTTTGTTCAGACACTGGAGGGGCCGACATTCGTTTGGTACAACCAACTCCCTGTCGGATCCGTGACCAGTTGGGAGGACCTTTGCAGGAAGTTCCTCTACCATTTCAGCTCTACCAACCAAAAGATGAGTATCTCAGACCTCTTAAAGTGCAAACAAAGGCCTGATGAGTGAGTCACAGACTTTATCGCCCAGTGGAAGGGGCTCACATACTCCCTTGACATACCGCTGACTCAGGAGCAATTACTGACGATGTCCATAGGGAATGTCAAGACGGAAATGGTTCCCTCCCTAATCACTCATAACTATCCTAGAGGGTTCTGAGACTTCTCAGATAAGGCCTAAAACCCTGAAGAAGCCCTGCAATAGGCCATTCAGGCATTCCCGTTGCCCCCTGTGATCCCAGAAAGGAGGGCTGCCAGAGATGAGCCCACCGCGGTGGCCCAGATAGAGGCCCCCATATAGTTGGAGTTACTACTAGTAGATCCATCTCTACAGAGGTCCACCACCATAGGCGTAGCTTCCATCCCAGCGAAAACCACCTCAGAATTGGCAGGTGCCTCCGCATAACGCGCAGCCACCGCCTAGGCGAGATAATCAAGTTCCGACTCCTCGGTAGGCTCCTCCCCCCCCCTTCAGGGTCAGGCTCCTAGATCCACCTTTCTAGATAGAAGAAGTAGGACCTACTTATTCAACGAGGATCAGGTCCCCGGTTACTTCCGCAGTGCCTTGGAGTAGGGAATTGTATGGCTGCCTAAGTACAGAAAGACAGAAGAGGCGAATCTCACTAATCGCCCCAACTACTGCCCTTATCACCGGATCCTGGGGCACACCATAAAGAAATGTTATGTGTTTAAGGACTAGATCCAATACCATATTGAAAACAATATAGTCAGGTTGGGCTCGGCCCTAACACAAGTGGCAGGTGTCTTTGTAATGTCAGATAGCAGTAGCGACGGCGAAGGCGAGTGGCAGCAGGTTTCTGACCATGGGTATCAGAAGTATAATGACTGGATGGCTCGCAAGATAGTTTCCCATGTGCATGGAATTATCCGTGCATGTCTGAATCAGCCGAAGCCTTCAGAAGCTGTGGCCACCACTTCTGTATCATCATCTCAGCCGACCTATTCCCAGAAGAGCAAACATCGACGACGAAAGAAAAAGCAACGCGCCTCACTAGTGCCATAATTGTCACGCACTCTCAGGGAGTTTATGCCCCCAGAGATGGGGATCCCTCCAAGAATCTGCCCATTGGTGGATGACTCTTCAAGTGACAGTCAAAGGTATGCTTCAGTCAATACCGTTGAGTTGGTAAACCCCTATATGACTCCCAACGAGGGGGAGTGCTAGACAAACCTCCACAACATCCCCAGCCGATGCCAACATCTGTGGATCCATTAATATATGGGTTGTTGGGGCACGTCAGTTGGCACCTCCAGCCAGGACGTGCATGCCACTGAGACCAGGTAGCAGGCCCAGCGCAAAACCCAGCATGCACAACCTCCTCATCTGGTGTCAGCAGGCCCGCATCCACCACCATTTGTGCTACTAGATCAAGAACAACCACTTAGGCCATGCCGTGACCAGATTTTCCCCGCTACAGGCCGATATTAGCTGTCTGATCCTCCTCCGACAGTGACTCTCCAAGCTTTAACTAGTGAGCAACGGGATGCACCCAGTACCAGTCAGCCGTCGGTCCGGCCGACAGGGCCTGCTATGCCTCATGCCACAGAGCGGCTTCCCACAAGTATAAGTTCGAACCTGTCATAGAATTATGATGTTTTTAAGCACCTCGCCAGCATCCCAATAAGGATTTCCATCCTTGAAGCCCTTCACCTATCACCAGATATGCGCGAGTCCCTCGATGAGGCTTTAAGAAGCCCCCTCCAGTTTGAGACGGAGGTATCAGCTGTAGAAGCCTTTCATGCTGAAACAGTTGAGAATGTATAATGCCAGGACATCATTTCATTATCAGGAGAGGATGAAGGCTCCCCCATATAGGGGAACATCCACCTGATGTACATCACCATCCAATATAACGGTGTGGAGGTTCGTCATTGTCTCGTTGACACTGACTCCAGGATCAACCTTATCCTAACACGGACACTGTGGAAGCTAGGGTTATCTGAGGATGATATGAATCCCTCTGATTTAAGAATCCAGGGATACGACATGACGAATCAGACCCCGGTCGCCAAGATCTGGTTGAAGACCAAGTTCGGCGACCTAGTTACCAGCACCGATTTTATGGTTGTCTCCCAGGAAACCGCGTACAATACATTGATGGGTGGACCATGGATCCACCTGCACATGGAGGTCCCCTCATCATATCACCAGTGCCTCAAGTACTCCCTAAATGGTCAAGTAGGCGTACTCCAAGGTGATACATCTCCTTTCACCTCTTGTGAAGCATGTTATTTGGATGATGACTATTACAAGAGCAAGGATAAACAAGTCCAGGAAAGTGGAGTTGAGCCCGTCACCTCTACGAACGACCCTTGGGCAGGCCTAAATGATACCTACATCTTCCCGATCCATCAGTTAAAGGCCAAGAACCCCGATATGGGACAATGTTTTGTCATTTCTAGGACAAGGGGAAACTATGCTCTCAAATCCAGGAAGCGTCAAAAGATCACTTT